>OU015491.1:222694276-222794276 GCA_907164885.2 Dolomedes plantarius
CGTGTGGTATGCAGCCGTGATTTCATGTGTTATTCGTCGTTAAGCATACTCAATGATGAAAGACATTTTACAGACGAAAGACATTTATTGGAACTTGACAAACACATAACAATGCTATATCTACGTAGAGATACTCCACGATACTCCAGCCTACTCGCTGGAGTCGCTTCTTCTCTCACTCAAAATGACCTCGCAGGGAGCTCTATGCTAGTCGTCCATCCTACGCTCTAGGGTTGATACGTCTGGCTCTCCGAATTATCATCTGTCTATCTATTACCTGTACCTCCAACAACTCACAGTTGGGGTCTCTCTTGTCTCTACCACACTTGTCATGTAGACCACACACCCCGATTCTCTGCTAACTGTTTTCTGGTGGCACTTCCCCTCTTTCTACGAATCACACAGAGGCACTTTCTCCCTTTTGTCTTTTCTCCTTAGTATCAAACACGGATTCTAGCCAAAGGCGGCTGATACTACACTAGGTCTTATGGTTCCAGAGCTACAGTGATCAGTAGTCAGTGTTTTATTTTAGGAGTTTAAGCCCATTTTGACTCCCTTAAAGTTTTTTTTAAAGATTTTTCAGTGAGCTCCTAGATCCTAAGAGGAAGCACACCCTACAAAATGTCAGCTACCTAGGACTTATGGTTCCAGAGATAGTGATCAATCAGTAAGTGAGTGATTGGTATTTGGTTTTTATGTGTGCAGGTGATTATGAAAGAGGTCTAAGTCGTATGTTTTTCCATTCGAGGTAATTAAAGGTTTGAGTTTGAACACGAACTGAATTCTGCCGAACAACCCAACATCCAGCCCAATCTAAAGGTTGAATTTTTACAATTTTTGTTTCAGATTAAGGTAATGCAAAAGAATGTAATGCGAAACAACTGATAAACTCATTTTTTTAAGGTTCTTAACTTTCATAAGACACATATATGCAAATTTACTGAATGGCAATTTTAGATCAGTCAAATTTACTCTAAAAGAGTGACGACGATGCTTTTTAGGCGATGAGATTTGTAAAGGTAAATTTACCAATAGCTAGTTGTTGTGCCTAATAATCTCGGGCCGGATCAATCCTAGCAAGTCCAGTGAAGGCTGAAGGGCGAAGAGAGGCCGCTCCCGTTTAGCTCAGGGCACCATACAAGGGTCGGAAGCCGATTTTTTGCTCATTCCCACTACCGTTTTAACCGTGAAGACAGTTAGCTCCTACCATCTTCTCCCCCTACAAAACCCATGGAGGGATTTTCTATTCCTATAGATTTAACGTCCCTATAACTGTACAGACACGATATTCGAACCGAGTACCTTGAATGTAGTATTCCGTCGCTGTAACCACCAGGTTGAACCCGGACCCACCAATATGTAGTTTATACCACAAATGTAATGTGTCGAAATCTCTGTGTTTTTTCAAGATTTGGCCAGGACTGTAAAACTGAGAATTCTAATAAAAGTAAATTTTCAAAATTTAATATTAGAATTAATAGGTTAGACAATAAGATTTTGACAGGTTATATATATATATATATATATATATATATATATATATATATATATATATATATATATATATATATATATTTGTCTGTGTGTGTGTGTGCAGTGTGATTAAATAGTCATAGAAAAAGTAATAATTCAATAGTTCACAAAGTATTGAGTACAGCACGATGCAGTTTTCTCAGAAATGCACAGAAAGACATGAGATTTCCTTTTTAATAACGATAAATTGTATTGACAGAGTAGTTACATTTGTCACCAACAGCTGGTGCTTCAGTTGTGTCAGTAGTTTGTATAGTGACGCACCTCAGTTCGCAAAATACCTAGGATTACAAATGCTTAATGTGACGGCCGTCATTCATAAGAATGGCCGATAGACATGGCCCGACACCCTGCACATCATCGAAGATGGTTTCGGCACACGATGGCGAATAGATTCTTTCAACATAGTGTGGCAGTGAGAAAGTAAAATAAGACGTTGGGGGTTATTAGATATTAACTATACTACTATTAATGATTATGATTTTAAATTCATTGCTTAAAGATTGTGGTTAGTACATTGATTGATTGTGAATCCCAAATAATGGAAACAACTCTGGTTTATACTGACAAATTAATTTATTGATTATTAAAACACATAAATAATACGCTACAAGTTACTAAATATTTAATCCGGCATTTACACATTATTCACAACTTCATTCCTACTAAATTAATTCTTTACGACACCTATATTTGACTCATTCACTTATTATAACAATATTTCGTACTTCATCTACATATATTACTTTCACCTTCATTCCTACTAAATTAATTCACCACAACACCTATATTTAATTCATTCAATGATTATTACAATCTTTCGTACTTCATCTACACACATTACTCTCAACTTCATTACTACGACACATGTATTTAATTCATTCAATTATTATGATAATCTTTCGTACTTCATCTACACATATTACTCTCAACTTCATTACTACTAAATTAATTCATATATATATAAGCATAACCTCATATTAATTAAATTGCTTTTTACGAATTATCGGTCATCTCCTTAACATCTTATATTCAAACAATATACTCATCGCGCTCTATATTAATTATTAAGGCTACACACTGAGAAGCAATGATAGTAATATAAAAAGGAAACGCAAAGTCGGTACCTCGAAAGATGACTGTTGGATCACTATGGGCAGCTGGCTCTCGTAATGACGAACTTCGTTGTATTTATCATCGCACGGAACTAGGGCACTTTCTTCGTCTGGTATAAGGCTCCGTCAATCATGGCAGACACTCTACACGGGACACTTGGGCACTGTCATCATCGGTTCTCTGACTCTGTCACTTCTTGCAGACCCTCGGCACGGGACACTGGGCGCTCGACAACTTCTATCTCCAAACTTCTAACTCACTCTCCTCATAGGTATATGTGCCTTGACTCCACTTCTATATCTAAAAAAACTTCTAACTAATTCTCCCTCTTAGGTTATCTGTCTTTTTTTCTTATTTCATATTATTTTCTTATTAATGTTGACTCCGCCACTTATAATTTCCATTGGTCCAATTATTACCATGTCATCGCCATTCGTCCGTGGCTGCCTCTTCTCAATCCCCTTTTTACCAATGCGCATCGAGGGCGGAATTTATAAAATTCTCCCTTCAAATTTAACTTTTTCCCATGCTTCGGCTTCAAGCAGGGTAGCCTGTTTTATAGCCATCATAAATTTAGTGTTCCCTTTCTTCTTTTCTTCTATTCGTGCAACTCACTCTCTTCACCTTTTATCTTATATTTATTGCTACAAACACAATCTCTAAATTTCGTTTCTGTATATTACTGCTTTTCTTCCCTTCTCTTTTTATTGCCCGTCATTTGCCCTGTTTCTTTGGCCTTCATTTGCCATGCAATTATTGCATGGCAAATGAAGGCCATGCAATAATTGCATGGCAAATGAAGCATTTGCCATGCTTTATTGCATTTAGCAATTATTTTACTTCGTCCTGTAATTTTCAATTCTCCTGCCCCTGGCCGTGACACTAGTGTCATGTCCCTATGAGACATAGCCTAAGACGTCGGTAGACCTCTGCACACCTGTGCCCTCAAATAGGCCTTTAACCAAAATTCAGTAAGTGTAAGGTCTGGAAACCTTACTAGTCATTCGTGCGGAAAAGAGCAATTGAGGAGACGATCATTGCCAAATGTTGATCGCAGCAGGTGCTGGATAGGACCAGTGATGTGCGGAGGCGCTCCATCCTGCATGAATGCTACACCATGGAGTACTTGCCTCTCTTGCAAGTAGAGAATGATGCTGTCACTTAAAGACACAAATGCTCGCTTGTGACAAAAAAAGTTCGAAGCGTATCGGCCGGGGAATCTCTTTTAAATAGCGGATGCAGCAGCTCCGGGATTACTACATCGAAACTTATATATATATATATATATATATATATATATATATGAAATGACACGAATGGTCATCTCTTGAAGAAAAGCATACTTCATGGCCAAAGATAATAAAAGTCAGATTCACGAAAAAAAGAATTTTATTCCATGAAGACAGCTACATATCTTACTTGCTCGGAGCCAGTCCCGCGTCTGCCTAGCGCGCGAAATGTTAATTAGGTGAAAGAGAGGTTGCCAGGAATTGGCGGAGAAAGTTAGAATATGGAAAGGCGAAGCATCTCGCCATGGTGTCAGAAAGGTTACCACATGAGAAAGAAAGTTTAGAAAGGGCGATTAAAGATTATTAATATATATATACATACACACACACACACATATATATATACATATATATATACACATATATATATACATACACACACACACACATATATATATATGTGTATGGGTGTATGTATATATATATATATATAACACAATATATATATATAACACACAGTGTGTGTGTGTGTATGTATATATGTATATATATATATATATATACATACACACACACACACACACACACATATATATATATATATATATATATATATATATCCCAATAAATGTCCAGACACTTGAGAAAGAAAAATGTGAAAAGAGATTCATTATTTTAGTAAGAAATAATGAATTTCTCTTTGCATTTATGTTGCTCATACCAGTGCATTGCAGCTGCCCTTGTATAAGCGTGGGAACTTATCATCGTGGTAGAGAAAATCGTCAGTTCCGTATTACGGCTACAGTATATGAAGGGGTGGATTGTCTAGAACGGGGTTTCCCAAAGTGGGCGATATCGCCCCCTAGGGCACGTTCGGACGATCTAGGGGGCGCGGTAATAGCCTCGGGTGCAAATGGGGGGGGTGTCGAAGGAAAATAAGGGGGTGTTGGAAACTTAAAGAAAGAAGATGAGAGAATTCTGAAACGTAGGGAGGACACAGCGGTTACCGGAAAGACCCTAGGCGGAAAGCAATCAATTATGTATTATGAAACACATGGACGTGCTTAGGGTTTTAGCGGCCCTGGACGAAACACATTTACCGGCTGTAATGTCGTTGAATCAACTAACGACAAATTCGCAAACAAACAGCGATTTTATTCTATGAAGACAGGACAAAATACGAATTATCACATTACATTCACATTCAACATAAAAACCGTAACTTTAAAAGCTTAAAACCAGACTTCTAAAAGAAAGTCGTTTCCTCTACTAAAAGCCAATCCACTCAGCCGTTCTCCGGTGTTCATCACGAACGTTCGCTGGCGTTCCTCCCTCTCGCCTTCCAACCATCTCTTAAATACGAAGCCGAGAAGGAGAGAGGAATATCTTCACTTCGCTTCAGATGTGACAAGCCGGGAGGGGATTGGTTACATGACACTGGCAATCAAATTTCTCTAGGTACTGAGTAATGGGTCTTGTAAGACAACCCCGACCAAATGATATTAGTTTTCGTTCACAAAGATATGTTCACGTTTTTCTCAGTTTGCAAACATTCCGTGAAAATGGACAGATTCCAACAAAACGATTTATATTTTTTCAAATGACTGTATGTAGTGACTGACAGATAGTAGAAACTGATTTTTATAAAAGGGATTGGTAATCAAGATTTTACTGTATCTGAATTGAAGATAAATCATGTTTTTCTAACCGAGAAATTCTTAGATCCAAAAGGGTAGTTTGTCAATCAAGAGTCTTTCTGCGATTCTTTTCAAAAAATTGAAACATATAAGTCGAATTATAGAAACCGCAATAAATGAGGGATTTCTTAAAAACCCCGTGACATTTAGAAAAGTGTTGCGATGAGGAATAAAAATGGTGGCCCTAAATTTTTAGCGACCCTAAATTTTAGCGGCTCTGGGTGGTTGCCCAGTTTGCCCCCCCCCCCCAAGCACGGCCCTGAGGAAATATGTAGAGTGTCCTGTGACATAATGTTATAGTTTTGGCCTTTCTAATAGCTCTGAGCATCTTGAGCAGTACCCCTGATTTCGTATGTTGCAAATATCGTATTTAGTTTTTCTCCCCTCTTTTGTATTAATCTGTTATCAATGGGAAGAAAGAGACATCAGTTCGAGCACTGAGAGCTCCAGCTCTTCTTTGAGGTTTAGATATTTGACGAAGAGTTGGGGGTGATTGGAGAGAATCTCCCACTCAGCACAATCTGGGCTTTTTCCAGGGCAAGGAGGGGAGAGCTGGTTGATCCTCACTTCTGTCACTTTCTAACCCTGCTGAAAAATAACCTCTCTTCTCAAGTGACTGACGTTAGAGAATCAAATCTTGGAAGGAGAAATTAATTTTTTTCCGGTTGCATTTCAACGAAGTGGATTGCTTCAGTCTTCTGGTAAGGCTAAGCCCGTCTGCACACGGAGCAACTCAAAAGAAACTGATTACCGACTCAAATCACTAACCAGTCCGTAATGAGTCGCGACCTATGTAATTGAATGGAGACACGCACACGGCGCAACTGGTTACAAACCCGTCGGACGGGTTTGTAACCAGTTGCGCCGTGTGCGTGTCTCCATTCAATTACATAGGTCGCGACTCATTACGGACTGGTTAGTGATTTGAGTCGGTAATCAGTTTCTTTTGAGTTGCTCCGTGTGCAGACGGCCTTAGTAATTAATATAAATTTCTATCAGTTCCGAAATGTGGACAAATTTTAAGAACATTTTCATTTTTCTCTCTTTAGCTGCAATTATTTACGGGAAATTTTAGTTTCTATGAGTGGACAAATGGCTCTGTTTCTTTGTTATAGTTTTCCCAGCGAAACAATGAAAAATCCATAGTTTTTAGGTGATAGAGCTTACATTACCTGTTTTCTTGAAAGCATGATAGATAGGCAATTTTTTCTTTACTTCAGATAACTCTAGAAAAGGTTTCATATAGGTTTTTCTACATTCATGTGAATTGACCCTTTTTCGTGTATAGTATGCGGCATAATGTTTACACATCCTTCCTCATATTTAGCGGAATATGCGTTTAGATCACAAATCTGTGTGCTAAAACAGAACCGACTACAAATATCTGATAGCGGCGATTTTAGAATATAGCTAAAAATAAAATAGCGCCGAACATTTATAAATTGATATCAGTGCATCAAGATCGTATTTCTTATTTAGGATTACTTTTAATGTTATTCATAATTTTTATTTTAATGTTATCCTTCGTTATCTTAATTTTCTATGAGCAATGCGAATAACCTTATGATTGATTTTAATAAATAATTTTATAATTTCAAGCTTCAAGGTGATTTAAAACAACATTTTTCCTTATGTTCTAGGACACAGGTAGAAATATTGTTACATAAAAGGACGGAAATATATCATTGCATCTCTGTTTGTTCTTTTAAATAGGTAAATTTTCAGGGGGTTGGGGGAGGGCAGAATAATAATTTTTTTCTCTGAATAGGGGGCGGTAAGACAAATATGTTTGGGAACCCTGGACTAGAATGTGAATGTACCGATCTCTTGTCATTGTAGCAAGAACAATAACCAGTGGTCTAAGAAGTACCATCAGAAAGATCCCCAGACCAAAATTCCACCACCACCGAACTTAACAGTTGGTACTACACTCCCCGGTAGTGCTCCACGCTGTCTCCAGGCCAGTACTCTGCCATCTGAATGGACCCATGTGAATATTTATTCGCCACTACGTACGATTGTTTTCCATTGGTCGATCCTCTTGTTTTTACACTCATTGCACCATGCTGATCGTATCCTGGAATTGGGTTTTGTTACAAGCGGCTTATAAGTTGCTAGTCTGGCTTCATATCCAAGAGTATCAAATGTTTCGGATAGTACTGATGCAAACAGAAGTACCAGAACTGCTCAAGCATTCTTGCCGGATGTTTTCGGTCGAGATTCGACGTTCTTTTTCTGGGAATGCGTTTTAACAAGCGCCCTCCTCCATCCACTGAATACCTTCTGGAAATAGTAATGCCAAAATGTCATCACATGATGATAACATCGGCCAGCGTTGATTTTGGATACTCCAAATCAAGACAAAAGATACGTACACACATGCCACATGAATGGCATCCTGTGATACCTCCCCTTACAAAATCACGGAACGTGATATTCGCAGGTGTCAGAACAATTATTGGTGGGTAGTGTATATATATATATATATATATATATATATATATATATATATATATATATATATATATGTATGTATATATATGGGCGCGGTGAGCCAGTTGGCAAGAGCAGCGGCCCAGTGATCTAAACGACCCTGAATCGGTGCTCGTCACTGCATATCCACCGCCATGTTCACTAATGGTGGCCGGGGCACGTAAAATAGGTCATGGCTGCAGTGTCCCCCAAGTTCTCCAATTTACCTCTGGAGGCGCGGGGTTAAGTGTTCCGGTCTCTACACTTGACTCGTTTCAAAATGACGGGACCGGTCATTTAACCAAGTCGGACTCCGACCCTTGTGGTGCTTATTCAAAACAGGAGCCGCCCTTTTCAGCCCAATAGCCTAGAAGGACGTAGTGAATGGAACCTCCAACCAGGGGGCATTAGAAACAACAACAAGAAACGAACAAACAAACAAACACACACACACACACACACACACACACACACACACACACATATATATATATATATATATATATATATATATATATTAATATTAAATTAAGTACTCACAGTAAATTTACTATTGACTTATATGACAAAAGATCTGACTATAATTTTAATATTGTTAAATTTCAAAATTGTCTAACCTGTTTACATAAATCTGTTTTTAATAACATTATTGTAAATCAGTTAGTTCGTATAAATAGGCTATGTTCTAAAGACAATAGGATTAAGCATATTATAGACTTGAAAGCTGTGCTAACTCTCAATAATTACCCAGTAAGTCTATCCAAAAACATAATTGGTTGTTTTTGTTTTAATGAATAGTTTGTTCTGTTGCATAAATATGTTAAACATAACAATAGGTTAAAATAGAAATAATAACTACTATAAATAAAAATAAAAATCATAAGTAAAATAAAATAATAAGAAAATTAACTCATAGTAGTAACAATAATAAAAACTAAATAATTAAAGGAATAATAGTCTTAAAATATGGTAACCTAAGTAAGTCTGTAACTGAGAATCCACTACCTCAATGGTTGCAAGTTTTATGACGTGAGTCATCTTGCGGTTACAAGTTTTTAACTTCCACTCTGACTAGCACCAGGCTTGGTGTTCTTTGGTTAAGTACTTTTATTCAAACATAATTCATTTATTAATCAATTCGTCTGTTAATAATGGATTGTACGGTGTCTGAGTGTGTTTATTTAATAGATCATACTCATCAGAAACAATCCATTGGTTTTTAGACAGTATTGACACCGCTGATGAAGAAATGCTGTCAAAAACCTTATTCATACTTTTCTTTACATGTTGTTTGTTCCTGGCTGCAAGTAGCTTTAGAGCTATTACTGGTTTTCTCTTTCATCTTATTCTTATATATATATATATTCAAACTTAATATATTTTCCATAAATATTTATCATTTTTAATAAAGAATAGTTCTTTTTTGTTTCCAAATGAAATGGAACTAATGAGTTCCACGATGTATATTATTCCCATGCACATGCAAGATATGTTCCATAAATTAATCTGAAACTAGCACTACATCACCAGAATCCTTCGCGCAGCAAATTCGCAGTCCTCTCAAGAAATATTCGGAAAATTGCACAACAACATTCTTTTGCATTAACGTTGGGGAGTGCTTCATCTATCACGTCTCATCTTTCGTAAATTTTCGTGGAATTTCTGTGTTTCTGCATTATGTATAAGGATATCATACCCTCAAGCCTCTGGGGGGAAAAGCCTTAGTCTTCTGAAGTTTCGTTAATAAATTCCTGTTAGTTTCTCTGGGTAGGCTGTATGCATAACTTGGGAGTATATATATATATACAGTGATTTCCGCTTATAAGAATCACGTTTGTTATTACTGTTTTTGTTTCTTATAAGCGGCTGATTCTTATAGCCGAAATTTAGGTTTTTGGACAGGCACACACACACACCTATTTACAGAGGCTGTTCACACATTTTTTAGACGATGTATACTGTATTCACAAAACTAAATTACATAAAATTCTTGTGTTTTAAATGTTCTATTTGACATCCCTTATTCTGAACTATCTTTTGACACCGCAATTTCCAGGATAATAATGCCTTTTGAAGTGTCAGAAGAGGTATTCTATCCCATTCCTCCTGAACAGCTTTCCAGAGTCATGTAAGGGTTTTGATACATCGGGAGATTTAGTAGGGATATCAGTGAAGGGTATGGCCTTGATACTAGTTTTTGTTCCATTTCTTTTAGGAAATTTACAGTTGATTTTGATATGTGACTGTTAGCTTTGTCCTGATGGAGTCTCACAGATTGATGGCACTGTGGGTAAAGCGATGGTATTTCATTCAGAAAAATTGGCGATAAAATATGTTCCTGATAGTATTTGGAGTTAATCTTGACATTTTTTCCACTCTCTTTATTTTTAACTTGCCATTATAAGATAAACTAGCAACAATCATGAATCTCTTAGAAAAACTTTCTTTCGATTCTTTGAACCATGTACTTAAAAATTTTTCTCCCCTTTTATGATAATAAATGGCTCTTTTTTTGTTGCAATCATTTAAATACACCCATGATTCATCTATTGTGACAATTGTTTTCCATTTTTCTGTGGATAAGTGTTTCTCATATAGAATTCTGCAGCGTGTTCTGCGTTCAGCGATATGATTTGGAAGAAAACGATGCACATTGCGTTTTTTCGCTTTCTTAAGATTTAAATCAATATTTATTTATATATATTATCCAATTTTGGATACTTGTTTGGAATTTTTGTCCTACTTGAGGCTCCAATTTGACGTTTTTTTTCCTTTCTTGTTAACGATATTACCTATCGACGTTTTAGATATCACCAAACCATGACTCTCACATCGTTTTTGGATAACGGAGTATGCATATTTCTCTTCGGAAAGAGCATAAATGTAGCCTTCGAACCACTGCTTTGTTAAAAACGCCATTTTGAATAAAAACAAAACTTTCAAGCCGTAGAAGATAATTTTGAATTTTAAAAACATAGTACAATTGCAATTATTTCTTTTGCAGCAAACGATTTTTTATTACCGCTTACCAAAATCGTCTAAAAAATGTGCGAACAGTCTTTGTATAGATATATTAGATAATTTACCATAAAACACTCTTTAATTTACGTTAATGATCTTTTATTAAAATTAATTTTTATAATTTTAAAAATAGAACTTAATTTTTAGACCTATAAGTAGATACACATGATTATAGTAAGAGAAGAAAAAATCCAATATTTATTACAAGCTACCTGCTTAACAGTTTTAACATTTCAACTACAGGAAGGGAGCAAGAAAAAGTTTTCTATGGTAGTTTGACGTCCTGAAGTTTTCAGGAGGCTGTTTATACCTCTTTCAATACTAATAGTCTCAAACGAAGATTCACCTTCTAGCTTACGTTTTACGGTTTGATAACGAGCTGAATCTACTAATGTCACGTTTGCCTAGGTGATAGTGGACACTTCGCCGAATAATTTGTGTGTTTCAGGGTCCAGGAAGCCGCAACCAGTATGTGAAGGGTGGGAAAAAAAGAATCCCTACTTTTGTTTGTCAGTGGAGAAAAGTGAAATCGGACTTGGACGGTTAAAGATGCCCACGGGTCAAGCTAATAGGACAGTGTTGTGCTAAAGCGTTTAAGGGGAACCTATTATGCTATGTCTAACAAAGAAAGGGATTAATTTTATGACTATATTCCATCCCATCTTATCAATCTTTCTTTAAAAAAAAAAAGAACGTCGTGCCTTTTGAGGGTTTAAGTGGCTTTTTTGGAAATGAAAGGAAAGTGAAGAGTATAAACTGATTCTTAAAACCGGTGGATTGATTCTTTAAAGAGAAAATTTTAACATGGAAATACTACATTTGTTTTTGTTTTCGCGATATTAATTCATATAAACGGTTGATTCTCATAACCGCTGATCACTATAAGCGGTGGTTACTATATATATATATATATATATATATATATATATATATATATATATATACCCAACAAACACAGGACTGACGGCAGCTTATCAGGTCAGTCCTGGAGGCACCGGTAGAATGACAAGTACGGGAGAATTTTCCCTGGCTGCTGGCGGGTTGTTTACGAACCTCCGAAGGGGGAACTCTTTGCGTTTACGTGTTTCAGGGCCTGTGATGGGTTGATGTGAATAGCGCCGAAACCGTTTTTCCTCTATCGTCCCGGAACTGGACCTCCGATTCGTAACCACAAGTAACAGAATTCTGCATCAGAATTATGGATTTGAAAGGGAAGGCGAAGATTAAATTAAACAGACTTTTCAAAAATATTTATTTCATTGTTGTGAAACTTCTTTTACGCGGAAAATTCCCATAATTTTCCTTGTATGTAAAGATTGTATTATGTGAGAAGTATTAAGTGAAATTGTATAATTGTATTATGTGAAAATTCACATAATTTTCCTTGTATGTAAAGATTGTATTCCGTGTGTATGTTTTTAACTCCCTAGAAGCTTACAAAAACAGATGAAAATTAGTTTCATTGTTTATTTTTATATATTACTGGAGAAATTAAATATCTACTTAAAAATGGGTCCTTGTTGCACCACTCTTTATTTATAAGAGAGGAAATAGTGATAAAATTTGTATTTTTTTAAATTTCTTTTATAGTATATTAAAATAATAATATATATTTTTGTAGATAAAATATTCAAAATATATTTTTCAGGAAACTTACATATTCTAAGTATTTCTAATTGTTAGATGCCATTATAAAACAACTGATTTTGTAGAATTTTTTCTCGAATTTCATCGTATTAATTTTACCGTAACATATTCTTATAATGCACATTTGAATGAAAGAAAAAGAATTTTAAATTAACAGACCTTAGTTAAAATAAACAAATCACACATATTTAGAAAAATATTAATGTAATGTAATGTCAGAGACATAGACAGTAGATTTCATAAGACACCAAATAAGATCACAAAATAAAACCCTTTATCCTCAGTACGTACATTGAAGAATATATTATATTGTTTTTTTTGTAACTGAATCAGGATACGAGAAATAATATTTACAATAAGAAAAAAAGGCCAAAAAATTAGCTTAAATAAATGTTAGAAATAAAATATAAGGCAATTAAGTTTAAAATAATAAGTAAGTTATATTTAATAAATTAAATTGGCAGGTCTGAACATCCGCGAGTACAGAAAACAGAAATGCACCTTTCGGGATTGAACCCAGGACGGAAGCATGGGAAGCAAAAACGGACGCCACACACCAGCATTCACTAACTGATTCTCAAGTGTGGAACTTCAGTAAGAGGAAACTGCCTGGCATGGAACAGAAAAATAAATGAAAAATGTTAAGCACTATCAGAAACCAATGAATTAACCTGTGAACAATTAATGGACTGGGTAAGATTTGAAATATTAAGGTCGGTACATAAATTTTTAATTTCAGCTAACACATCGCGGATTTTGATAAATTTATTTAGTGTACATCTAGGTTTCCCAAAGATTAAACATTGTTGGGTTGTAAATTTTGAATAGGTTTGCTAGATGAGAGATTTAAATTATTTTAAGAGCTTAACTGTATGAAAGAGTATTGGAAGTTTGATTGGTACCAAACTTGTTACCAGTTTTAACAGTGACGTAAGCCTAAAATAATTAATTCGCCATCGACTTCCACAGCCAAAGTGTCGGTAAGGATTTCTTAAAAAGGATTTTAAGTGGCCGTTCGGTTTTGGGATTTTTTTTCCAAAAAAATTCAATGCGTAAGTTAATTAAGTAATTTTGAAAGGTCCGATATTAATCCAATTGCAGTAATGTTTTCAGATAAGATTTTAACAAAGTTTAATGAAATTGATTTGGGATATTGAATTTTGAATAGGTTGTACATTTTGTTGTGGGTATCTTTGTACCCTTCCGCCATTAAAAAAAAACATGGCTCAGGTTTGATTTTCCCGCCTAACAGGAAATTCAACATTAGCAGCGGGAATTTCTTTCCTCCGGATTACGACAGTTTCCTAGGATAGAAAATTGGTTTGAGAGAGGGATTCGATCATTAATGCTAGTTAAGTTAGAGTCGCGAGAAATTCGCTTTAGGCCAATGGTGTTTAACCTGCGCCCGCGCATGATATAACAGATATAAATCATTCCAATGTTGATGTTGTGTTTCACCATTTTCCTAATCCTAATGCAATTAAAATTAATTCAAAATCACATTTATTTGCAAAAGTTATAATTTCATCAAATAATAATATTTTTCATAGTTAATATAGCAGACATATTAAAAAAAACACCAATTTCAAAAATCACATTATGTTCGATTTCGTTCAAAATTACCACATCACATTGCATACCAAGATTATAATATTTTATACATTACATATACAATGTATTTTTCATTTTTGAATTTATATTATGGCATTATAAGAAAATATTGGTTTCTTTACAGAATTTTGAAAGTGGAATCTAGCTTCAGATCGCAGTCGTTTTGGAAGACCAAAGTTGACTTGGATTCACCATAGCTCACTTGGATTCATAACCTGCGTAAGTTTGTGTAACTTTTTTTTTCGCGACATATACTTTTGTTTTCAGCAGTAGACTCGTGGCCAAAATTACTGTTTTTAATATTTTTTAGATTTATTTTGAACTTTAATTTAAATTTTTCTATGAAAAAACTATAAAAATAATTATTAAAGAACTAAAAATTTCAAATTAATTTTTTTTAACTTATATGCTAATCTCAACTTTCTCATAAACGTTAGTCTCAATAATTTGTTGATTGAATATTGATTTCCTTTATTTATTCTTTTTTAACTGTGAAGCTTGTTGTTAAGGTTTTAGGTGAGTGAGAAAGTGCAGTCCAGGGATTTCAGTTAACATGACTCTTGTAAAAGTCTTTTTAACTCTTGCCGAAAAAGAGGTTTATATTATAAAAGTATAAAATGCCAAGGTTTATTTAGAAAATATAAAATCTGTTCATGGACAAAGTTTGTTTATAAAACTAGATTTTTATTAAAACTTTAGGTAAACTTTTGCATTGTGTGTCATTTGTAAAATCTTCATTAAAAATGTGAGAATGACCTCAATAACTGATTCATAAGCTATTTGTTTTCAAGACTTTTAAAGAGTATTTAATTGTCATGTTGTGCAAAATAAATAAGAACTTACTGGTCCAAAGCAAAGACGTGCCCCCCCCCCCCCCAACTTAACTTGAAATAAATTACAACGTTAATAGAAGTTCAGTTAAATCAGAAAATTGTAGAAAACTTTTAAGAAAGTTGGTTTTTTTCCATTTTTTGAAACTGTTAAACTGAAAATACCGATTATGTCTTTAGCCCTAACATAGTTTTTAACAATGATATGATCCATAACAAAAATTCGATGCTACATTTTTTTTCTTCTTTTATTTATATTACATTTATTTTTCTCATTGTATAACTTTTTGAATACTACTCAAACATCAATTCTATTGCTACTCAATTTCAAAAAATCATAATATTTCAAATTTTAAGTATCGATTGGTAGTCAATGCGCTGAGAAGGGCCCTAGCTGAATTCAATTTGTGCCCGTCCCAAATGTTAGCAGCACGCTACGCCTATGGTCCAAAGTATACATGTAAGGGGGTCATTATACCTTTTTTATTTCACTGATAAGCAAATTTATAATGAACTCTGCTTTTCAATGCTTCTTGGTGTCACAAATCACTCTAATTTTTATTATGGCATTATAAGAAAATATTGGTTTCTTTACAGAATTCTGAAACAGGAATCCATCTTCACCTCATTGTGATTTCCTTCGAAAGATTCGTTAGCTCACTCGGCAGTGTGCTCGATTCATAATCTGTAAGTTGATTTGAACCTCACTGAACCCATTTTTTTTATTCTCTAGATATCCTTTTTTTTCCAGCAGTGAACTTGTGGGCAAAATCACAAAGTTGTGAATATGTTTTTTTAAAATTTATTTTTTGTACTTAAATTTGAATTTTTCTATGAAAAACCATAAAAAAAATTTTATTACATAATTCTTAATTAATAAACAACACAAATTTTCAAATTTCTCTTTGTATATTTTATATGCTAATCCGAACATTCTCATAAACTTTGGTTGCAGTAATTTGTGGATTGATGTTGATTTCCTTTATTCATTATATTTTTAACTGGCAAGCCTGTTATTAAAGTATTAGGTATGTCCGAAAGTGCAGTTCAGGGACTTCAGTTAACCATGACTCTTGTGAAAGTCTTTTATCATAACTGCTTACCAAAAAAAATTTTATATTTTTATATTATAAAGACAAAAAATGCCAAGGGTTATTTTACTCTTGATAGTTAATGTTAAATTTTTTTAAAATTTAATTATCAGAATTTCATGAGAAGTAGTTAGAGGTTCAGTCATAATTCCTTACAGAAGTAATAATAATAATAATATTGCTTTTAGATGTATTAGATCATTCGTTGATGAGCTAATAGGTAGTTGAATGTCATTTGGAATACTAACTTCTGCCTAGTATTTAATTTTTTTATTATTTCATTGTCAAATTTTGATGGAGATCTGTCTATAAAATATTTTTTTGTGAGCAGCTGTTATTATAAAGTGTAAGGATAAGGTCAGTAAAAAAATATTCCAAAATATATTATTTAGGTTCAGTTAATTATTAAACAATTGTTGACTATAATAAGGTTATGTTTGCAAGTGTGTAGGTTTTTTTTATGGTGTATTATTTGGTTAATCTAAGTTAAGTTGAAAAATGATGCAAGCATACAAAGATTGACTGGATGTCAATGTTGAGTTCAGTGGCATAGATTATTTTACAACGCGCAATAAAATACTTTTAACTTTTCAAACCGAACTTCTAACCAGAATTTAAAAAATATTTTAATAAAACTTTTAAAACTGAAAATATTTTCATGGATCTACAGAATGGAACAGAACACCTGTATGGTCAACTAAGTCATGGATAAAAGATGCAGCCCTAAAAGCAAAAGGCCTGGTTTCTGTATACTTTTATAATAATCATGTTACAACAGTATACAGAAACCAGGCTTTTTGCTTTTAGAACTGAATCGTTTATCCATGAATTTGTTGACTATACGGATTTGCTATTCCATTGTTAAGATCTGTGAAAATACTCTCATTAGCAAAATATTTTTTAAAAAATTTAAATTTGTGTTAGAAGCTTGATTCAAAAAGTCTAAGTGTTTCTTCACGCTTTGTAATATAATCTATGCCATTTCACTCAACATGGACAGCTAGTCAATATTACCCACCTCATTTTTCAAATTAACCTAGACTAATCAAACAATATATCATAACAATTGTTTAGTAATTACTGAATCTAAATAGTATATTTTGAATAATTTCTTACTGTGGTTATCCCTAATAACAGCTGCTCGCAAATAAAAAATATTTTATACACAGATCTCCACCATAATTTAACAATTAAGTAACAAAAGATATGCTCTATTAAAATACTATGCAGAAGTTAGTATCCCAAATTTCTTTCTACCACATTTTTTGTAAAACCAATTACTGTGAAAGCTACATCATATAATAAATGTTTACTTTATTCATTATTATAGTAATAGATTAGTTGTTAAAGAGTATTCACCCTTTTCACTAAATTTCTGAGTACAGTAAGACATTCAATCCTGTCAATTAAATGATTAGTTATTACAGATATAAATAAAATAGATTAGAATGCCTTGATAGAGTACAATAATTGAAAGCTGACCGAGAGACTTGTTTAGAATGACAACAAAATCTTCTCTTCACTATCGAGAATCACTCTCACATTGAAAGTAAAGAAACACAAGAATGAAGATTGAATACTAAATTGAATAATGTTGTATTCAAAGAATAGCTATGCATGAAAAAGAAGGTGTTGCTTATGATGCTGATATGTTTTAAGATAAAAGAAATAGCAAAACATATTTTTTTAGTTGTTTAAAATAAAATTATGAAGCTTTTTTTAATGAATTATTTCAAATCGTCCAATTTCCTTCACATATGGAACTGCCTATAATTTTTTTCTATGTTTAATTTAATGTGTTCTTGCTATCATATGAACCTTCAAATATCATAAATTACTAAAAAAAATGTTTGTTACAAAAGTAAGTTATTTTTCTTTAATTTCTGTTGTGTTTTATACTTTAAATGCAATATTCTGAAAATCATGTTTTTACACTTTTGTCTGACTTCGAAGGACTAAGGATTTGACAAATATATACTTACAGTTATACTTTTTATACTTTTTCAATCTTGATTGAAGGTTTAAGAAACCTAGGGAGAGTATTTTTGTATAAAAGCTTAATATTTTTTTACAAATTCATAAATATGAAAAGGCAGATTTTTTTGTCAAAATTTTCCTTATAAAGAGTAAAAAAATTTTTTTTACAAAAATTAAGAAACATATTTTAAAAAATCTCTTCCTAGGTTTGTAGCATGTACTATGACATTATTATAAAAATTAAAATTACAGAAAAAAATTGAAAATTGACTAAGGAGCAGTCTTTTTAAAAAGTATAAAAATTGCAATATAAAATAAACTTCAATATAGAAAATTGATTTTTTTATTGATTCTTGCTTATAAATATATGTTTAAAAATTATAAAAAGAAATGGTTGAATTAAACTCAGTAATACAAATTTTAGCTTTTTTCTTACGGGTCTCCCTTTTAAACACAAACGGATAAAATGGGCTATGCTGACGAAATGCTGAGTTAGACATTTTTATATGGCTATCTAAGAACAACTGCTTCTGATAACCATACGTTAATCCTTCAGCAGGAGCGTCAATTTTTTAAACACCAGCAGGCGCGTGTGGCACAAAGTGCAACGTATCTTTCAAACTTGATCACTCCTTTTGTAAGAAACTTTTTTTTCCAATTGAAAATAATAATTCTGCGTTTATGACAAGGTATAAAATGTTGATAATATTGAGATATATTTGTAATTAATGACAAAAGAAAGCAGATACAATCGCCTTATTTCAAAACTGTCCGGTCTATTGGACAACTTGCGAATGGATTCCTATTATGTCCAAAAACCTCAAAAACGATGAGAGAGTCCATCTTCGTGATATGCGGGGTACCTTGGATTGACTACATCAACTCCTGCTTTTGTCGTATTGTAATCCAGTAGAATCGCTGGTTTACCACGGTTAAATCACGACTAACAATGTATGGAAAGGAATACAAGGGTCAGAAAATCAGACCTGCATTAGAAAGGGTGTAACTATACATAGAAACTGCGTAGAACATTAAAATCTTACATGTAAAAACAAACCATTCAATATTACGAAAATGTTGCACTTTGTACACGGGCGTGCCCACTGAAGGGTTAAAAGACATTTGTTAAGTTCTACTCGATCATTAGCTTATTTGCAAGTATCCGAAATATTCTATTCTGTGGTTTTAGTTAAGTATCTAGATTTATGCAAATGATTTTGAAGATTTATGTTTTAATGACGTTTGTTAAGTTTTATTTGACCAATAGATTATTTACAAGAACTGCAATGTAAAATAGGAACCTCGGATCCAAAATTTTTGAATTCGGTGATTGTAGTAAGTATCTAGATTTCTGTTTTATGCTTCTAAAGACGTTTTATTAAGTTTTGTTTCACCATTAGCCCATTTGCCAATACTATAACGTAAAAGAGGGACCTCGAACTCGAAATTTTCTACCGGGAAGTTAATTTCGAAAATTTCGAATAAATTTGTCGTAGTAAATATCTAGTTTATAGCGTTTATCCAATTCTATCAATTTGTCTGTATGGATGCAAACACTATAAATAACAAAACATAAAACTCGTTTGGTTTCAGGTATCTCTCTGTAATATAATGTGTTATAATTCTGTTTCTTTATCAGAACTTCCACCAGATCGCCCTGTCAGTAATGACTGCAAACACTCTAGATGGCTCTGGAAAAAATTGCATGTTTGCAATCATATCTAAGTAGTAAGATCTCTGGGAATTAAATTAATAGCGTGTTCAACAGCTTTTGAATGAGAAATTACTATGGCTTGTGATGTCATATTTTACATTTTTGAATTTGATTTTATCATTTATAAATCAGTATAGAGAATGAATTCCTTCCCAATAGCAGCGTCATATGAGTGGACATATTGATCAAGGATCTCGTACCGATATCTTACACCAGTCAGAGTTCATCTATGGCAGTGCTCCGCAACCGCTGTGCCGTGGCACACTAGTGTGTCGCGAGGTGATCTTGACTGTGCCACGGTGATTTTATCGATTATGATAATAAAAAAAATAACCACCGCTTTAAATAGAAATTTTTCTAAGTAAAATATTCTTCTAACTTTTTGTTAATATGTAATTTTTCTAGGTCGAAATTATACACAAAGCAAAAACATGTTGTTAGCCATACATTGTATGTATGCTCGAGGGTCATATTTCTGGATTTCAGTAAAGAAATATACACAAATTTCTGACAAGGCCATTGCAATTTTGCTCCCTTTTTCTACGACATACTTATAAGAACAAAGTTTTTCGTCACTGGTTCTAATTGAAAATGACAAACGATCATATTTAAAGGGCCTTGACCATGAACTGTATCTCTTTCTAATATAGAGCCAAGTACAAAACGTGCAAATGTAAAACGCACATTTAACAAAACAATCTCAAATATCTCATTAATAAATTAGTTATATTTAAATTAATTTTGATTTATTAGGCTTAATTAAAGACCAAAAAACAAATTTTAATATAAAAATTTAAAGAGAAATTTTTTTTACATGTAAACTATAATTTTATAGTTTTGATCTTGTGTTGGTGTACAGTTCAAAATGATTTATATAAAACTTAAATGATTATAATTATCTTGATACATAGAGCTATTTTATTGTGTTTTTTTTATCTAATAAAAACATATACGTATTTATTGTAATTTATATATTTGCAAGCTTTTTCTTGTGGTGTGCCGCGGAATTATCGAAAAAATCGTTGTTGTGCCGTGGAAGATAAAAGGTTACGGAGCTCTGCTCTATGGAACACATGCAGTTCAGTATGACAACAGAAAGAGATTCCTGCCCAAACCATGATTCCACCACCACCTCTGTAACTGTGTCTTTCAGCAATGTTGGATTGGATGTATCAGGTACCTTGTTCCCCCCAGATCAGCAGACACCCTGAATCGCTCTCTAGTGTGAACTCATTCTGGACTCATCTTTGAAGAGTACAGACGCCCATTTCTGCCTGGTCCGGGAAACGTGTTCTCTTGCCCAACATAAACGGGCACTTCTCTGGCGTCGGTTAAGTGGAACAAACACAACTGGTCGTCTTCCATAGAGAGCACAATTGTGAAGGTGTCTTCGCACCGTAGTAGTGGATATTATTGTCCCTGAAGCGATAAAATGATCTGAAACAAACTGAAGCACATTAATGCTTCTCTTTCTTCGGGTTGAAAGAGCTAGAAAGCAGTCTCCCGCAGGTGTTATAACTTGTGGTCGGCCTGGAACATATCTTTTAGATCAATCTTCTGATTTAAACAGAATTTTCTGAAGTAAACTGATCCCGTAGTCGTTGGACCACACTTCGAGACACATTGAGACGTCTAGCAGCATCAGTTTGTGACAGTCCCTTTTCCTTCCATCCGATCGCCCGCCACCTTAATGAATCGGGTAAATGACTTCTCCGAGACATTGGTACTGTCTCCTGGGTACGGTCAACGAAATTGCCAACGAAAATTGAAAATAAACAATCATGCACAATACTTACACACAGAGTCAGGAAAATTTGAGTTTTCCACATTTTCTATTACTCTTATATAAGTGACAATTAATTAAAATGAAAGTGGCGACCAATGTTTTTTTGCATACGTTTTCTTAAAGTTCGATACTATCCTCTATATAGAGTATGAATTTTATTGTTAATGCTTTCATTTTAATGGTGAGCTTCGAAAAACATGTTATACCTTAACATTTGGAGGGTAGTATATACCCAACAAACATAGAGGCATCGGGCCGGGGTCAGAAGGTTCCGGCCAGCCGATTTCTCCACTGCCGGGCCGGCGCATTAGGTAAGTATCGTTTCCGTCACGGTCGTGTCCTCTCGCCCACGACTACCCCGTCGAGTGCCGGGCCGCTTCCGGTAGGAATCGAGCCATCGTTCATCCGACTGCGAACCGTGACGCAGCCGTGAGGAAGCCATCAATGCGGACAGAAAGCCGCCGCGTAACCGGAGGTTGACGGGCCGGTTACGGGAGCAATAATTGGTGTCGACATACCGTCATCTACCCATCTCGTAAACAGCAATGTGCCGTAGGTCCGGGCGTCATGCCAGCATTCTACCAGAATCGGACCACCGACATTTTTTCAAAGTTTTGCGTAGGACCCTTTCGTTTATATGCTTATTTTTATTATTTATTACATTAACGAATAACCTCTGATATCAACCCTTTCACTTTTATTATTATTATTTTTTTTGCCTTCATATTTCTAGTATTCTTTCCAGTTTTGCTTTATGAATTTTTAGGTATTACCAAATACTGATCTTTGTTATTACCTAAAAATTTGCATATGAATCACAAGTTTACTTGTTAGAACAAAACCTCCTTTTGTATTAAGATACATTTACCCAAATTTGAAAGTTAAGATAACATTAATACCAACCATTAAAGCTAAATCTATCTTTCCAACGATCTAAGGTTCCCGGTTTTTTTTTTAAATTTAGAATGAGATATTGTATGTAAAACAGTACTATGTATTTATTCTTTCCATTCATATTATGGCATTTCATCCTAAGAAATGCAACATAAATCCATGTTTTTAATAATTAACCCCAAAAATTTGTACTTCCCCAGTATAAAATTTATTAACATAATTTGATAAATTTATAAACATAAATTTGATACATTCATTTTTCAAAACTTGAGTAATGTTTAGTGTGATATGATGAAACCCATACTCAAACCTTTGTGAGCTTATGAAAACTTGCTCAGGAGAATTTATTTAAATTATTTTTTGGTGTAGAGTTAATAAATGCTCTACAGATAAGAAAATTATTTTTTGCATAGTTTTGTGAATTAAAGAGTAATTCATTAAATTCTTATAAGTCATTTTTAAAAAATATTTTCTTTTATATTATATAGGACATTCAATATCCAACACTTGATAGTACTATTTTTGAGAAATAGTACTATGATAGTAATATTTCTCAAAAATAGTACTACGATAGTAATATTTCTCAAAATTAAACAATAGAAGATAATTATAGAAACACATGATTTTAAATACAAAAAAGAGCTGGTTTAAAGTAAAAATAGTTTATTTAGAAAGTACATAGCACATTTACACAATTTGTTTCTATATTTTCTACAAAACAGGATCCTTTCGCTGTAGCTCTGCTCCATCTTTACAGCATCTAGGGGGAAAAAAAGAAAGAGAAATTCAGTTCATAAATTTATGTGAAAGGAAAATGACTCCCACCCCCTGATATAATTTATGAATCAAAAGAAGAATTTATTTAAATTAGTTTTTGATGTAGAGTTAGTAAATGCTCTGCAGATAAGAAAATTATTTTTTGCATAGTTTTGTACATTAAAGGGTAATTTATTGTTGTAAAAATAGTTGATTGTTGAAAGTAGTTGAAAAAATTCATTGTTGATAAAGTAGAATTAATTAAATCCAATTAGGAAATATAAATTCTGAGACAGGGGTTTATAAAAACTTGATATAAAACAGCACCCAACACATGAGTGCAGTTTTAAATCTGTTGTCATTTTATTGATAACTACTTCCAAGAAGTAAATTCCTACCACATTATTTTGTAAAACCAATCACATACTGTGAAAACTACATCATGTAATAAATATTTACTCGATTAAATAAATATACTAATAGAAAATAGTTATAAAATATTTGTTAAAGAGTATTCCTCTTTTCACTAAATTTCTCTCTGTACAGTAGAAAATCCAACCATGTCGATTAATTTGTTATTATAGATATAAATAAAATAGGGTAGATTGCCTTGATAAGAGTACAATAATAAGCTTTTAATGTTGAGCATAATTTCAGCTCAACATTGAAAGCTGAATCAGAGACTTGTCTAGAATGACACCAAAATTTCCTCTTCACTATTGAGAATAATGTTGTATTCAATCTACTGGTTACAAACCCGTCGGACGGGTTTGTAACCAGTTGCGCCGTGTGCGTGGCTCCATTCAATTACATAGGTAGCGACTCATCACGGACTGGTTTGTGATTTGAGTTGGTTATCAGTTCTTTTGAGTTGCTCCGTGTGCAGACGGCCTAACTGTTCCAATTGTCCCAAAGACTTGAAATTTTGTACGCAGGTTCTTAAATGTATGTATTATCATTTTCTAAAAAAAATTATTTTTTTACGGATTTTTGGGGAAAATGGGGTTTGGGTCTCCCTAACAGATGGAAGACTTAGTTATCTTTTGATTCTTACATGATTATAAAATATTCCACTACGTAATTTCTGGCAGTTGAAAATATGTTTCAAATATTTCTTATTCCAGGAAGTGAAAAACGATAGAAACTCCTAATGCGAACCCCAAAAATGAGGTCCGAAAAACATCCTCTCGGAAAGACCTTCAATAAATTATGGTAGGTTAATTCATTTTTTAAACTTTCCGTAAATCTACCTTTATTATATATGATTAATGGATACCAGGTAAAATAAGAAAAACAATAAATTTTAGTCGAGAAAAATGCTATATGTCACATTTTTCAAATGACAAAAAAAAAAATTGAACCGCGACGCCGATAATTAAACTATAAAATAAAACATCTATCATTTTTCGGTACAAAAAACAACACACAGAAAGCGCTATTGGGTGTGATTTATTGCCCGAGTAATGATATTGGAGGGAGCAGATGGTAGCAAGGTACACAATTCATACTTCGTTTTTCAAAAAATAATCATTGAGATGTTTCCGCAGGATCATCAATAATTTCGATTATACTGAGCTCAATGGGAATCTAAAAATCTCCTCTGCCGAAGTTTTGTCAGAATGGATCTTGTAAGTGAAGGTAATGAATTTAGAACTAGTAGTGTCATCTTAAAGTTCACTCGAAAATGTCTAATATACGAAAGTAACGCAGTTAAAATAATCGGAATTTTTGAATACGTATGTTAGAGCCATCGTGTACATGGTTTATCAGAAGGTACTTTTAGGCACACATATAAGACAGTTATGCGAGTAACTATGTGATAAAACTCTAAATCACGATTCTGATAACTGCATCACAAGAAGTCATTATTTGTTTAGTATAGTTTATTTTTAGTTGTTGTATGTTTAGTATTCGTTTATTGAAACCTATACGTAGAAAATATAATGAAAGGTATATGTGTATGTACATCTATATATGAGGCGGTGAAAGACAAAGTGGTGTAAGACAGTAAGTAAAGTGGTGTAAGTCCAAAGTGTTTTACTGCAAAAACTACTAAAAATTTCACTATAAATTGAACAAATTATAATGCATAATAATTATTATAATGTTGCAAATAATAATTTTTTGCAATTCCGTCATAAATTGAACATGGGGATTACATTTTTGCCCTCAAACAAAAAAAGTTGAAAATCTGACTTACACCACTTTGCCATTCACCGCCTCATATCTATCTAGCTATCTAATTATTAATATCTCTATCTATCTATATATGTATATGTCTCTATACCAGGGTTGCCAAATTAAAACACCGAAAATAAGGGACCACTTGAATACAAAGACCGAAAATAAGGGACTGGTTTTGATAACTATACTAATGGGGAGTATGGAATACCCCCAGGGAAAGGGGGTCCGGGGCTACTCCCCCGGAAATTTTTCAAATTTTAACCTTTCAAATAGCCATTTTCAATGCATTTTTCGTTCAGTTTTGCAACTTACATAGAGTTTAGGTTAAGTAAACAATAATGTAATTACATAGAAAATTTAAAAACAATTTAAAGTTGGTTTAGGCATATAGTACAAAACTGATTTTTATTTCATTAGTCTACTACAACTAAGTAAGTGCCCTTATAAAGTGTTAGGGACGTGTATGTAAAATTTGTAATTTTATTATTGTACAATGTACATAATATAATGTGCGCAGGAAATCTTTGGGGCGACTTTTGAGTCATAATAAAGTTTTCGAATGAGCGTGTTCCCACAGTCCATTGAATTGTACGATATATTGTGCTTTACTGTGTTAAATACATCCGGATGTGAACAGGCCCTTGTATGCGCCCAATTCCTATACAATAAATTTCTCATTTCGGCGAAAAACTGGACTTTTGCCATTCCGTATCAAAGTTCCCTGTGACGCGGGACAAAATTCACAAATAAGGGACTGTCCCTTAAAATCCGGGACATTTGGCAACCCTGCTATACACACACACACACATATATATATATGAATATTATAGTGAAACTTTTGTAGCCAGTCATCCCTCAAAACGGCCACATTTTTTTTCGGAACCATGACTGGCCACCTTAGGGAAATTTCACTGTGTGTGTGTGTGTGTGTATGTATGTGTATATATATATATATATATATATATATATATATATATATATATATATATATATATATATATATATGTATGTATGTATTTATGTATGAATGTATGTATGTTTGTTAATTAATCTTATTCTCAACGCATTGACGTGTCGCATTGACGTGACCACTTATAGTCAAAGACTAAGTCAAATTATAACTAAAATAATTCTAAAGATATAGTAATGAGAATATAAAAATGATAGGGAGGAAAAATTATGTCTCTCAAATAGAGCGTCGTTTGAGCACGGGAAAAAATAGAGGTATAGAAACTGAGTTCGCGAAAGAGAAAGCAGAATGCATGAAGCTACAGACATCCGGTGTATTCTATATTAAGAATTTCCCTTGCCGGCTAACTACCTCAAAAGACTTAGATATCAAAGCCATTCATCACATCAATGAATGCTAAAAAAATGGACCGCTTTGAAAAGATGCATAAATGAAGAGGAGATTCGCTTCTATTCTTCTCTCCTTCTCCAATTTTGTCACCATTCGTTGTTCATTGTCAGATGAGAAGATAAGATAGATTATGTTTGTAAGAAATGGTCGACGTCGCAGCCGAAAAGTTAAGCATCGGACGATGAATAGATTTCTACTATATTTTTCCCAAATAATGATTTATAAAATTCTGATATACTTTTTGTCCCCTATGTTCTCAATTTCCTGATCAAACACGCCTTGCAGATGCACAGTTTTCCAGTGCAACTATATTAGGATGTCATATTTCGAGGTATATTAAAGTTTTACGAATTACATCTACCTATGTATGGATGATGTATACTGCTAGATTGAATCATAAATATGTAACTTGAACTACACGAGGCCATCCCAGTCCCTTTGAACAATCGTAATTTAAAAGCACTCCTCCGAATTACCCTAAGGCTTACGGAACACTGAATAACCAATCGTCGCCCAGGACCCGTCCTAGAACAGACAAACTACTTCTTTCTGTGTCGGGGGTGTTTCGCTCATGACTCCTAGTTTTCAAAACTTCATCATGGCAGACCTAGCTTTAGGCAACGGAAAATAATATGGGACGCGTCCGTTCTTGGAAAGGTATGACCAGCGCCAGGCACATCTCGAAGGTTATCTGGCGAAACGATGCTGGTATAGCGTAGAAGAACACCAATCAGACAGCATACATGTGGTTCTTCCTCTTCCTTCGGCATGATTCCAAGGTCGTCGAAGTACTGAAGCAGTTGCAGATGGTTCCCAGAATCATTCAGCTCGGGTCGCTTGCTAACGATGCCACAGCTGCTTATGAGCTCATAAAAAAATAATTCGATAGTCAAAATGCAGAGGCTTCTGAGTTAATGTGAACCATGTGTGTAAGTCCATGACAGTCAGTTCTGAGAAAACTGAGTTGAACAACTGTTATTAATGAACCAATGAATTTTGTTTCTTGTTTATGCTTCAGTAACGTAAAATTTATACTTTGGATCTGTTTCACCATTGCATGGGGAAAAAAAGATTTCACTGTAGGATTGCGTTCCTCAATAACGATCCTGCGGAAAGGAAAAAAATCAGAGTCCGTCCTGCGTCGCGAGTTATAATTTTGGCAGCGCGCCAAACACAATATCAGTAAACAGTTAAACAGAAAAGTACCAAAAATGCGTCAAAATAAAAAAAGAAAGGTAAACAACGATAAGTAATCGTACGTTAATAACCCGCAGTAGTTTCGTTAGAAGAGACTACTTGAATTTTTTTTTTTACTGTGTCGTGTCAGTGTTACGAAGAAGCCAAGGAATGGACTTGGTTGACTTAATGTGAACCAAATCCATGAGACTCATTTCAGAGAAAACTGATAATTGAGTTGAACACCTGTATTAATGGTGTCATTTCCTGCACCTTGGATGAAATTTTTTCGGGGAAATAACAAAAGATTTGTGTTGCTGTGTTGTCACTTATGCCCCGTGGCCGGAGGTCCATATAGGCCACGGGTTGAGGGCTGTGGCTCAGATTTAACTAAGGAACACCACCATTTTGACAGAGTACCCCAGGGGCGACATCTGATGGGGGAGGGGGGTGCTCGCACTTTCTCCCTCCCACTGACGCCATAGAAGAACTTTCCGGTCTTCGGATTGATCGTGCCCATATCTGGCCTAGACGAAAAGGTGTTTAATGGCTTCTGAGCAACTCTAGTTCGATCCCTAACGCGATACGACTAGGCTACCTCGGAACCAATAAAATATTTAGATACTTTAAATGTTTTTCCCTCTTAAAGGCAACGTATACAGTTTAAATTGCTTGACTGATTGCATTATGGCATAGTCACCATAAAAGAGAGTTCAGTCTTCACATTAAAATTTACTGTTCAAAGGAAGGTCTAATCTTTATTTACAGAGTTTATTGGGCATAGTGAAACAGATGTGGCCAATGGTGATGTACCCTTTGTCAGATATAACAGTTTACCAGTCTGCCAGCGTTTTCATTCATTAAAATCAGACAGCACAATCATTGTGACAATATCCATTGCCATAACGACCCTTCTCACGATAATAGTTCCTCACATGCGGAATAAAGTCCTAAAATGAATTGCCTCGGGTGGAAATCATGAATGTAAAAAGACAGCAATTAATGAACGCACGAATAATGGACCGGAGATAGGAATGAATGGCTGTGTAGAGACACCACTCGTGGACCATTTACGTAAATGGATCGCATGTCGTTAATGTTCGCGCTCTTGTCGAGTTTTTCTTGCAATAAAAACTTCTTTTTGTAAGAGTTTATCGGCAATTGTTGCAAATAATAATTGAATACGGATAATAATAATAATTTTCATTTACACTATTTAGGCTTTCTATATGTTGGGTCGTAGGGCCTACCAGCGCCACCTGTAGACCAACAGCAGCGAGAGGCGGAACGAGGGAATTTCCAGTTACGAGGAATAGAGAGATTGGAGGCCGCATGAGCGGGAGGTTCGGTGCGCGCGGAAGTTTAATGACGAAGGAGAGAGTTCACCGGCACTAGACTGGGCAGACGGCCCAAGTGTGCGGGGAGAAAGTTTTGAGACGCGAGACAGTGTAGACGGCCCGAGCGAGCTGAGAGGTTTTTTAAGTCTAGGCTAGAAAGATAGCTCCACTTGCGGGAGAAGGGAATAGTGAGAGATAAGCTTGTACGGGGCACACTGTCCGGTGGCAAGAGTCTCCAATGTCCGGTGTCCAATGTCACAAAGAGAAAAATAATGTGTAATGATAGTTTTGTTTCTAGTTTCTATGGTGTAATTTGGTTCAGACGGATCCTAATTCAGTGTTTGCTGTGCAAAGGGTGTTAAGTCCAAAATGGGCTAAAACGAGTTATTAAACCAAGTATGTTTGAAAAATCAAGGGCTACTGCAGGGTACAGAAAGCTAAGTACAATTCCACTGCTAAATATTTTTTTCATCAGGGAAAATTTGGGATATGTGAGACAAAACACAAACATGTTAGTGGTAAAGGGGTTATGTTCCAATCAAGGACTTAACACAGTTTACTCAACAAAAATAAAATTAGAATATATATATATATATACAGATGTGTTGTTGTTGTTGCTAATGGCCTTTGGTTGGAGGTTCCATTCACCAGGTCCTAATAGGCTATTGGGCTGAAAGGGGGGTCTGTTTTGAATTAGCACCATAAGGGTCGGAGTCCGACTTGGCTAAATGATCGGTCCCGTCATTTTGAACTGAGTCAAGTGACGACACCGGAACACTTGACCCCGCACCTCCAGAGGTAAATTTGAGAACTTAGAGGACATTGCAGTGACGACATATTTTACGGGCCCCGGCCACCATTAGTGAACACGGCGGTGTATTTGCAGCGGCGAGTATCGAACCAGGAACGTTCAGATCACTGACCCGCTGCTCTTGCCAACTGGGCCACCCCGTCCAGCATTAAACATTTATAGCCATTCTGGGCAGCATTGGCATAAATCAAATAATCGAATTGGCGGAAGCAATGAATTTATTCACAGTGCACATTATGGTTATTTACTTCGTAAACATATAAGAAATATAAATGACTGGGATATATTTATATACATACAAAGAGCAGAGAGAATGCATAATAGCGACCATCTCGACCAATGATCCAATCACTAACTGCGCAATTCAACACTCATACCAGCTCAGTGGATATTTAGTTTCGTTTATTCACGTGATTATGTGTTGTGTAATATGTTTAGATACAGCTAGGCGACATCAGAGAACATGGAAGCAGTTATATAAGAGAATAGACAATGTTAAAGTTAGTGAATCACTGGAATATAATTGATAACTGGTGGAGCGTAATTATTATGTGATAATTAATACTGGTGAGGAATTTTATATATAAATAAATATATATATATATATATATATATATATATATATATATATATATATATATATATATATATTTGTGTGTGTGTAAATTAGAAAACTAAATAATATGGGGACCGAGGCTTCAATACAGGACTATACATTCGTAGATTTCACAGAAGTCATCATTAAAGTCATAAGAGGCTTTTAGACGGATTTGGAAGGTTTTGTAGTTAATGACCGGTGGGAGTTGTGACCCCCTTCTCCGGTTGAACACGTTTTTCGCCCGGGCAATACTCCCGGAGGTCAGCTGGAACAACACAACCTACATATCAATTAAAATAAAAACTGAAGACGACGGATTATATCAATATGCAAAGGCTATAAACCCTTAATATTAATACAGCATAGAACAACAATAAATATAAATATTAATATATATTTATATATATATATATATATATATATATATATATATATATATATATATATATATATATATTCTCATTCAGCTTATAAATCTGTAGCTCGGCTTATAAAGTTAAATCTGTAGGCCGTGAAATCCCTTCATGCGGTTTCTAGGGATGGGAGAAGAGTACGAGCCTACCCGATGTCAACCATTGGGGGTGCTAGGTTTTAATGGAGGTGGCACACACAATGTTGTTGATTCACGTTATTGTGAATCCACGATGAGCTGTCGGTCATTTCGCGGTGTAGAGTGGGCGAAAGCAAAAAGACAAAACTGCCTGCCACATTAGAAAAATAATTGTTTGATTTGCTGTTTATTTTACTGTCTAAAGAAACATATCGAAAACCGAATTTTGAAGCCTAAATTACTTTGATATAAATTTATAACGGGAAATTTCCTACTTGCGAAATGGATAACGCGTACACACAAAAAAAAGAAAAGAAAAAGGGAATCCAAGCACCCCTTCGAAGAAGGCTGTGAAATACGTACTCATAATCGTGTATTGCATACCCGATAAATTATCAATTTCGTAGTGGACTCCGTATTATGGCGTTGCTATCGTCGACCATTGCATAAACTGAATTATTTTATGCTTTCGGAATGAAAGGAATTTCCATCGTCTTCAATGCAAACACTTTAAATTATTTTCTCCTCGATCGGGTTCGATATCCGAAACAAATTTATAATGCGAAAAATGCACATTTATTTAACGAAGTTTTCTTAGAATAAAATAACCTAGAGGCTATTCTGCGAGTATCGTGCCGTATACGTAAACGGCCGTATAACAGCGGTGCACATTAAATCAACGTTACGTAATCCCTTAGCATTTGGTCCGGCGTGGAGATGCATCATTACGGCATTCGAATGTAAACTAATTTGCGATGCTATTTGCCGTTCCGAAGTGCGCTCTTAACCCTTTGAGAGGGGGGATATCATTAAATTTCATCCATCCTTCTTACTGTTCCTCCCAAACAAATTGCAGAGAGCTTTTTTTTCAAGTACGGGTCTTCTTTATTGCCTATTAAATACATCCGCAATTATTTTAAGAAGTTTAATATTACTAAACGGGTAAATAATCATTAAAAGGGTCATAATCATTAATATTTTCATGCGATATAGGGAAAATGGAACGCTTCTATCACTGAAGAATTTTTAAAGGATTTCGTTCAAAAGAAATATATTTGAAATGAGAAAAGTGGTGAGGTTTTAAACCGCATATCTTATAATGTCTGATTTTTCATTATACATGTTTTAAGAGTTGAGACTTAAGAAATATCCTGCAAGATTAATCTGTTTTTCATCTAGGCGTTTGTACCAAAATAGACTATGCCTACAAAGAAAACTTTTATTCCAATAATTAATTAGTTTTGAGTATATGCTTAAAGCATGTCTATAAAGACATGTCTTATAAGAAGCATGTCTATAAGGGATTTTCGTAGCATTTCTAATTTTCATAATTGCTGTCACAATAGCTGAACCGAACGCTATTAGTGCTATGCTTATCCTAAACCATAACATTTAAAAAAAATTAGACTGAACATATACACTGAAGAGCCAAAAAACTGGATCAAGCGTCCGTATGCAAATAACGGAGATATGCAACCAATCAGGGTAACGCGATGTGGCTGGGAGTGCTTATATAAGACAACAGGTGTCCGGCGAATCTGTTAGATCGGTTCCTGCAGCTACAATGGTAGGTTATCACTATTTATGTGACTTTCAACGGGGCGTTACAGTCAGGGCACGAGAGATGGGAGATAGCATCTTTTTTTTGGGGGGGGGGCTAATGTCCCTTGGGGATGACGACATTACACCCCAGTCCGGTGTACATATGAATACAAGACATAGAAACAGACAAATGACACAATCACAGAAGAATTTTATTGACAAACGATGACACCGGCGATGGACGATGGGTTGCAGCTCCCCTTTCTAGACGGGGCTACATTTGCAGGCAGAAGACTGACCGGTTCCCCAGAATACAGCCAGTCTTATGCGGGAATCGAACCCGCACCCCCGGCGTGGCAGGCTGATGCCTTTAACCACTCAGCCACTGGGCGACACATAGCATCTTAAAGGTAGCGATCCAATTTGGATTTTCACGCACGACCATTTCAAGACTGTATTGAACATCAAACATCCCGATCAAATCTCCGACAGCGGTGTGGCCGGAAAAAAAAATCTTGAATGAATGGGACCGTCGAAGACTGGCGAGAATCCTGAAACGAGATAGACGTGCAACACTTCCTCAAATTTCTGTGGATTTCAATGCTGGGGCATAAACAAGTGTCAGCGTCAGGACTCTTCAACGCACGTACATTGATATGGGCTTTCGGAGCAGCAGGCCCACTTGTGTACCGTTGTTGACTGCGCGGCACTAACTTTTACGACTCACCTGGGACAATCAACACGTCCATTGGACTGTTGATAACTGGATACATGTTGCCTCGTCTGACCAGTCTCGTTTCCATTTATATCGGGTAGATGGACGTGTACGGGTATGGAGACAACCTCATGAATCCATGGACCATCAACAGGGGACTGTTTAAGCTGGTGGATCCTCTGTGATGGTATGGTGCGTGTGCAGTTGGCGTGATATGGGATCCCTGATTCGTCTAGCGACGACTGTGACAGGTTACGGGTGCATAAGCATCCTGTCCGAACATCTAAACCCATTCATGTCCATTGTGCATTCCGACGGACTAGGACAATACGAGCTGAACAACGCGAAGCCCCTCACGTCGAGAGTTTCTACCGAATGGCTCCAAGATCACTCTTCTGACTTTGGACACTTCCATTGTCCACCTAGATACTAAGACATTAACACTTTTGGGAATTTCTGGGATGCCTTGCAACGTGCTGTTCAGAAGAGATCTCCACCCCCTCGCACTCCTATGGATTTGTGGACTGCCGTGCATGATTCGTGGTGTGGATTCCTTCCAGGATACCTTCAGACATTAGTCGAGTCCATTCCACGTCGTGTTAAGGCGCTTCTGCGTGCTTGTGGGGGGCTTACACGATATTAGGCAGGTTTAGAAGTTTTTTGGCTCTTCAGTGTATATATATATATATATATATATATGAGATGTCCCGAATGGTCATCTCTTGAAGAAAAGCATAAATCATGGCCGAAATAATGAAATTTTAAATCATGAAGAAAATAATTTACTTCACGAGAACAGCGACATGATACGTTACTCGGATCGAGCCAGCTAGTGTCTATGTAGCGCGCGAAACTAGAATTAGGTCAAAGAGAGGTTGCCAGAACTGGCGGAGAAAGTTAGTATGGAAAGCCAAGCATCTCGCCAAGGCGGTGGAAAGGTTACCAGATGAGAAAGAAAGTTCAGAAAAGGCGATTAAAGGTTATTATCATATAAATAAATAAATAAATAAATAAATAATATATATATATAAACCCCCACCCAGTTGCTAAGGGCTTGAGGTACGCCTGCCACGCCGGCCTTGTTTCCGCCGAAAGCGCGGGCTCGTATCTCGCATAAGAGACGGTTGAAAATCTGGGGTATTCGTGGGTTTTCCACCTGGAAAAGAAAGTCTTGAAAGAGGACCTGCAATCCACCGTCCATCGTTTGTAAGTAAAAGTTATTCTCTCTGTGTTCTTGTGTTTATGCTTCTGTCTCCTGCCTTGTCCCTTATATGTACACTGGGGGACCTTGACAGGAGATGAGCCCCGGGGACCTTATAAACAATAACAACAACAAAAATCTCACTGGATATTAAATAAATCATTACAACCCGATAAATTTAAGGAATTCTTCAACTTTAGCAGTCTTAATGCTTCGGTGCTCCATCGTAGATTTTTCTAAACTAAAACGTCTTCGAAACATCGGTTTGTGACAGGGAAATTTAAAAATAGTGAACCCCTCTCTCTCGAGCTAAATTAATCAGGTATAAGTGTGGCTCAGATGAAAGAGACGGCATGTCTCGGGCTCCCACGTCCTTTACGAAATTCACGAAACCACAATACACCGAGAGAAGACACTGATGCCCATATCCGTCCTCCATTTGACGATAAATTTCGGCTCCACTAACACGTTCTGGCTTCGAAAAGTGAATAACTGCTCATTGGGTCCGTTAGGACGAAACCCTATGACGACAGTACGTAGGCATCTTGTTTTGAGCATGTGCAAACAGCCCAGTGACACTTTCCGACGATAACAGTTTCGCTTCGTGACGTACGTCATCTACCGGCGCATACTCAAAGCTCTGAGAGTTTGAACACAGCCGCCAGTACAAAAGTCTCGTTTTCATTTGGGCCACTTTTGTACGAAAAGAAGTAAAGAATAAAGTAAAAGAAAGAAACAAAGGCGTATAGTACGCTATCACCCGTTTGTCGCAACATTCTTAGAATGACTCCGTTCTTTCCCTCGTAGTCATTTCTATTGATCTGTAGGTGATACGGCTCCCAGACGTCTCAGTGGAAACGATACTCAAACACGGAATGAACGTTTCACGTCAGATAAACGCTTCCCTTGTGCCTCCTGTTTGTCCATTTTCTTTAGAATGAAACTGCGTCAGACTGCAAATATCTTTCCACCCCCTCAAAAGAAAAATCTATTGACTGATCTATATTCAGCGTTCCATCTTATTCAATGGAGAAAAAAATATAGATTCCGCATTTAGCCTTTCCATCTGTGTACGTTTATATCTATACTTATATATAAAAAGAGAGCGATTTTGTACGTGGAGGGTAATCTCCAGAACCACTGCACCTATTTTAAAAATTCATTCACTGTTTGAAAGGTACATTATTCCAGATGGACATAGGCTATATATTATGTATATCTGATCAGTAGAAATAAAATTAGGGGCTTAATCCTAAAAATCTCCATTGTTACCGCTACTGTCCTCTATTGCTTTTCGTGCCGAAGTCTTCAACGATCCTTCGCGTGGTGCTATCGCGGTGGGCTTCTGTTCTGACGTTCGCGGTTCGAACCTAGCCGTTCTCCGATACGCCTTTTTCTTTTAAAAAATTAACTTTATTAACTAACGTAATAATAATTTGAATATTATTTTAGGAATATTATTTAAAAAATACATTTATTACTTAAAATCCTTTTTTATTTTTGCATTTTTATTTCATCTCTTAACCTCTTTCTTTTAAAAAATTAACTTTAATTGATAACTAACGTAATATTAATTTGAATACTATTTTAGGTGCTTAAAATAATAAAAAAAAACTTCTTTACTTAAAATCCTTTTTTTATTTTTGTATTTTTATTCCATCTTTTATTCTAATTTTAGGATACCAATGTGTATCTATACTTGTATAATCTATAATAATATATAAAGAGAGATCGGATTTTGTATCTGGAGGGTAATCTCCGGTACCACTGCACCTATTTCATAAATTCTTTTACTAATTGAAAGGTACATTATTCCAGATGGACATAGGCTATATATTATGTATATCTGATCAGTAGAGAGAAAGTTAGGGGCCTAAATGTTGAGCTGATGCTTCACATTTACAACTTTTCCTTTGTCACATTTTTAACATTTGAATTTTCTTTGGCAATCATAATCAAGTAACCATAGCAACACATTAAACTACATTTTTATTTATTATCAGTAAAACATTTAATATGTTAAAGATTCAAGTGAAGGAGGTATTGAAAAATACAAAAAGGATTTTTGAAATTGACAACGTTTAAGGGTTTATTGAAGAAAATTACATTTGGAACTACGCTTTTTATGGGACATTTAAGGTAAAAATATTTACAATTTGTTGGCTATCATCTGGAAATTTATTGGTATAATACTTCAGAACTTTATTTATAAGCTTTATGTTTTTGAATTTATGTACAATTTTATGCACAATTTGCGTAAATCGAACTTGAATTATTGAACTTTATTCAGAAATCAGTGTATTTCATTGAAACTGTGAAATTTATTGATTATTTCTAATAGGTCTATGTTTGTTCCTTTATAAGTGAAAACGTATTGCTTCAATTAAGCTGAAATTTTGTATAGATATAGTTGATAGTTCAGATTAAAACATAGGCATATTATTTTTTGAAAATCAGGCCCCGGAGTTTTTTAATTAATGTTTTAATGTTTTTGCCCCTAAAAGTTGCTCATTTCGACATCTTCTGCGGCTGTCCTCGCTGACAGCGAGACAATGGAGCCGAATCGTACCAAAATCGGCACGCGAGTGGCCCCGGACACGATTCAGTGCCTGACGTAGCCGAATTTATGAATTTTTAATTTAAAAAAGCTATTAAATTTTTGTGCCATTTTCGGTGTTTTTTTTGTGTGTGGACTCTGTAGCGGATAGGCTATGGGGCCAAATAGTATCAAAATCGGCATGCTGGTGGCCCCGGACACAATTCAGTGCCTGACGTTACAGTTTTCAATAAAAATTTCTTTGGCATCACCATGAATAAATCCCAAGGTCAAACATACAAATATATTAGACTTGACTTACGGGAAGATCGGTTTACTCATGGACAATTACATGTTGGTCTCTCTAGGTCAGGAAATGCAGAGAATCAATTTGTTTTAAAACCTCAGAAAAACGAAAAATGTAGTATACCATAAAGTTTTAAAACAAATTATACCTTCCTAATATCTACTTAAGATACTTAAGATTGTTCAACCCGCACAAAGTCGGGACGGGCCGCTAGTAATCTATAAATATAAAACAGGTCCGTGACTAACTGACTGACTGACAAATAACGCACAGACCAAACCGCTGGACCTAAAGGCCTGAAATTTTGCATGGCGATTCTTCTTATAGTGTAGGGGTGAACTCAGAAAGAGTTTTGAAAAAATCTTCTTAGATTTTTTTAAAATTGAATTTTTAAGCTGTTTTTGTAGCATTTTTTTAAGTTTGCATTTAAAATAATAATCCGAGGGTTATATTTTACATCACGAGAAAGATCATAAAAATTATTTTAAAATGTAAACTTTTTCGAATCTTTACCTCTCTTTTCTGATTTTTGGTGAATTTTTAAAGATTAATTTATAGAATTTAATTTTTTAAATGCTGATCACGTGATTTCTTTTTGTGATACGTTAAATTCATTTTGCGTCACGTGCATACGACGAAATAAACTGACAAAAAACATTGAAATACAGTAAGAGATAAAATTTAACAACTAGACTAATTGAAATGGAATATTTTAAAAATTTAATTCAAATTAGTATGTTTTATGGATATTAAAATCAAAACTTTATATAATACAGTTCCGTGACTGACTGACAGACCTCGCACAGACCAAACCGCTGGACCTAAAGGGTTGAAATTTTTACAGTGGATTTCTATAAAGACATGGATAGCCGTAAGAAAGGATTATTTGAAATTCCATCCATAAGAGGATAAATTGGGACACTCCAATTCGTTTGTGTGGAAAATCGTATTCTCTGCAACTACTCTCGGCGTCTCTTCTTTGTACGGATCTCTGGGAAAAAATGGTTGAGGAAATTTTGGTTATTGTAGGGGAAAATGATCCTCAAACTGTACTATATTAACTGTACTATATTCTTTAGTATGTTCTATTAGATAAAATTTGAATATTTTCTTCTACATTATTTTGTCTATAAAAATATCCGCAACGAATTTTCATTGTAATTATCCTCAAACGTACTCAGTGCGAAGCACGGGTATCCAGCTAGTGTATGCGTAAACATATGCCTGAAATTTATATAATTACATAATTCCTTGTTTGCAAGTTGTATATTCACAAAATAATGCTTCCCGGTCGTGTGACCATAAGCGCGTGAAACTGAAGACAGGTCGCTGCGTAGCAAAACCTGTATACGAAGCCGAGGGTTGATTTCCCATGCTCGGCGTCATTACTGATAGCTTGGGTGCCGAACGGACAATACAGATCTGCCGACCAAATGGGGCAACACGGGGCCCTAAGAAAAGTTGTATATCTGTGCATGAATGCAATACTGAAGATGAATTACTAATATTTTTTCCATGGATGAGCCATACCATTGTCCATTGGAATTACACACTTCAATTTGTTTTTATTGGCTAATTTAGATGGGAACACCCTATAGGCGAAACGGCATTGCTCCATATGAAGTTAACAGCAAAAAAATAGCTTTACCCTCTTTGTGGAAGCTCGAAATGTAATAATTAAAAGGTATATATATATGTATATATACACATATATATATATATATATGTATGTATATATATATGTATTGTGGCATCACGACAAGGCTGATTACTCTATGAGGCATTTTTTTACTTTTTTCACTACTATTGATCCATACCAAAGAAAGACAGAGTTCTAATTAAAAACGAAAGCCAAATTTTTAAAACAAAACATAACAAGTAGATTTATTTACAAAAAGAATAAAACCTTAAACACTTTCGACACAATTCACTCAATTTTACGTGCATATTCACAAATACACGCTCCAGGGCCCATTCTCAGCCCAAATACACAGGAGCCTAGGAAAAACACGTATACACTGTGCGGAATCTATGAAGCGTCACCCTCAATGTCTGGATTTTTCAGAAGGGGTCGAGGGGGGCGGCAGTAGCCGGCAGATTATCGGCTGACAGCTTTAGTAACTTGGAACCGAACAACACATTCTTTAAAAACCACGCAGCTGTGTTTTCCAAGCGCTTGTGAGGTCTCGGGAATAAATAAGACCATATCTTTCCAGTACGCTACAGTATATATATATATATGTATATATATATATATATATATATATATATATATATATGTATGTATATATATAATATATATATATATATATATATATATATATATATATATATATATATATATATATATATATATATATATATATATATATATATATACTGTTAAGTTCATATGAGAGAGAGAGAGAGAGAGAGAGAAAGTAAGTAAGTAAAATGGGATATTTAAGCAAGTTTCTCAGCCCGTATCTATTCGCCGAGCATAGTGCTCGCGGTAACGATCTCTCGGCAAAATTTTCCCGCATTAGAGGCCGCGTAGATAATTATTAATCACGCGGCCGAGTAGTTCGTTAGCTGCTTCCTCGCCGCGATTTGTAACCCGTAGCGAGTTACCATGTTTTATCTTTTCTGCAAGGTTTGTGTGCCTGTAAAAGCGTTCGTTCATTTTCGCAAAATCGGGAGATAAAGTAGTTTATACCCGATCACACACTCTTTTCAGTACACGGTTTCGTGGGGCGGAAGAAAATTTATTTATTCATTGTTCTTGTTGGAATAATATTTACCAAGAACCATGTACCTATATATATATATATATATATATATATATATATATATATATATATATAGTTAAACTTCTGTAAGGCAGCTAGACATGTTACTGAAATTATGCGGCCTGTTGGAGAGGTCGCCGTGGAATAGGGGTGAATTACTCTACGGCGGCCAGTAATGTTTTCGAAAAAAAGTGGTCATTTTGAGGGGTTAAATGTAATTCAATAGGAGAATGTATTTTTTCGTTACACACACACACACACACATATATATATATATATATATATATATATATATATATATATATATATATATATATATATATATATGTATGTATGTATATATGTATATATATATATATATACATGTATATATATGTATATATATATATATATATATGTATGTATATATATATATATGTATATATATATATATGTATGTATATATATATATATATATATATATATATATATATATATATATGTATATATATATATATATATATGTATATATATATATATATATATGTATATATACATATATATATATATATATATATATATGTATATATACATATATATATATATATATATATATATATATATATATATATATATATATATATATATATATATATATATAACAGTAAAATGAAATATTTTAGCAAGATTCTTGTCCGATGTATTCAACGAGCATAGTGCTCGCGATAACGATCTCTCGACCAACTTCTCCCGCATCAGATGCCAGATAATTAATTATTAATCACATGGACGAGTAGCTTGTCAGCTGCTTCCTCACCGGAGCCCGTGATTTGAAAATCGGCGTAGCGAGTTATTAGCTTTTATTTTTCCGGAAGTTTCGGGTGCTTGTGAAAGTATGCGCAAAACGGAGAGAGAAAATGGCTTCCTCTTTATATTCGCTTAACACACTCTCTTGTACACGGCTTCGTGGCGCGGCAGAAAATTTATCGACCAAATCTCCTTGTTAACATAATGTTTATAAATATTGGTAATGCATGATGTTACCTTTAAATTTATGAGAAACAATTCTGAGACAACAACCATACTTTTTTCTTAGCTCAGTCTTTTTTTAAATGGGAAATTAAAAGGTTCTTAATTTAAGTGCTTGTACTTTGAATATTTTTTTATGACAACTATACAGGTCCCGGCCGTGATCGTTAGCAAATAGATTGTTTGGGGGTAAAGACGAAGGCGAACGGTGGGTGACGAACGAAGTGGTTCGTTCAGTGTGCACATAACGATGGACACCACCGTACGCGTTTGTTTGCCCGTGCCAGGGTTCGCAAACTAGGCGGTCCATGAAAGGAAGTCCGTGAGTCTTCGTTAGCTGTTCTTCGTTAGGGAGTCTTTTTACTTTTTGCTTGGAAATATCATTTGAAGTAGGAAACTTAATACCGTTGTAAGTTATGCGAAACTGTGTTACGCGATATGTAAGTGTGGCCCGGATGAAAGTGAGACTTTTTGTTTTTATCTGTAATGTTTAATCGGCTGTAATATGTTAGCATACAGGAAGTAATAGGGATACGTGATCTAATTTAGGGATGCGACATCGACAACAAAACATCGATGTTTTGAAACATCGATATTCAATATTAAAACATCGACGCTAATAAAACATCGTCCCAGAACCATTGATATTTTTAAGCATCGATGTTTTTGAGCATCCATTTTTAAAAAAAACTGGTTTAGTAACCTTTAACATTAATGTTACTCCGTTTAGTCGTGTATGTGTGTATGTGTGGAGGGGAGGGGGGGGGGTTGATTTAATTTTACTCTTTGATTGGGTAGACACAAATGACCAAAATTTAGTTGGAGTCAGCGCATATCACAGAATTTCCATGATACATTTTATTACTTTTACCAGAAAATTGAGGAAGAGATTATTGCTATAAAAACGATTGATAGGACCAAAGCCTTAACGAAAAATCCGCTATGTTTTCTAATTTAAATTGGTTGAATGTGAAAAATTATTGTAAATATCAAGTCATATTTATTTTCAAGTTGATGAATAATTTACTTCCAGGAGGCTTAAATAATTTTGTAAAAAAAAAAAAAAAATTAAAAATTCTGAAGTTCATGACTGTAACACCAGACAAAAGGATTGGTTTGATATCAATAGAATATACGGCAAAATCGTTTAAAAGAATTTTTGAGTTTACATTTACTGAGTGTGAAAATTATACTAGGTGGTTAATTTTTTTTATTATGGTACTTTTTCGTTAAAAAATAAAAACATCGAACAACGTAAAACAGCGAGCACAAAACATCGATGTTAAAAAAAATCGGCTTCAATAAATCGATGTTTAGAACATCGATGTTTTTATCGAAACATCGACATCGATGTCGCATCCCTAATCTACATATCGCTCACTCCTTTTAACAACGCCATATCTCAAAAAACAAGATTTTTCAGGAGAATGATTTGAAAGTTTAAAAGTACATTGAAATGTATTGAAAATCAATTTTAATTCTGCTCTCTAGCGGCTAAATATTGAGCTGTGAGATATGACGATGTTGCAGGGATATACAACTCTTTCAGAGCATTCTGAAAACAAGCATAACTAAAAATCGCCAATTTTTTAGATATGACGTAGTTGAAAGGAATGAGCGATATCCGCTACATATAGTACCCGTGTCGGTTCAAGCACGTGTTACAGCGCTTACTACATTTTGGATACCCTGAGCTAAGAACATCCGTGGTTGTCAGCGGAGCCAGTCTTGAACGACGTCGCGGACCTCTGCATCGTTAAACCCGTCTGCACACGAAGCAACTCAAAAGAAACTGATTACCGTCTCAAATCACTAACCAGTTCGTGATGAGTCGCAACCTATGTAATTGAATGGAGCCACGCACACGGCGCAACTGGTTACAAACCCGTCGGACGGGTTTGTAACCAGTTGCGCCGTGGCGCGCAACTGGTGTATGTAAACGCCGTGGCGCGCAACGGCGCCGAGCGCCGTTTGCGCTCCTAATTAGCGCATTAGGAGGAGTTAATACTCCGTTGGACCCCTCTAGCGCGAATGCACGATGCGATACGATCGGGCATTGAGTCATACAAGTTCTGTATGATGTCTTGAGACATTTCGTTCCATATTTGCTGTAACCTTGCATCTAGTTCGTTCAAACTCGTGGGATGCCCAACTCGTCGTCCCAAATGATCCCAGATATGCTCGATTGGAGACAAATCTGGGGATCGGGCAGGCCAAGGAAGGGTAGTAACAGTCCGGAGACAGTCTTGTGACACCCTTGCCGTATGAGGCCGAGCATTGTCTTGTTGAAAAATGGCTCCTGGGAGCCGTTGCATGAGAGGCAACACATGTGGTTGCAGGATTTCATGAACATACCGCTGGGCTGTCATGGTGCCACGGAACAATACTAGGGGTGACCGTGTATTGTAGGCAATGGCCCCCCCATTCCATCACACCAGCTGTGGGAGCGATGTGTCGCTGTACAGAAAAGGCAGGATTGAAGCGTTCACCACGGGCTCTCCACACACGAACACGATTGTCATCACTGCCGAGATTGAATCTGAATTCGTCGCTAAAGACGACCTGGTTCCATTACGCTGCAGTCCAGTTTCCTCGTGCGCGGAAAAACTCCAAACGGAGGCGTCGATGGGTGGGCGTCAAGGGCAGTAAACGTAATGGGCGCCGCGATACCAACTGTCCTTCAGCTAGGCGCCTTCATATGGTTCGAGAAGACACAGAGGCCCCTAGTGAAGGTGCTACCTGTGCCTGGATGGCGGCCGATGAAGCAGTTGGCTGTACGCGTGCATTTCTTACGATGTGGCGGTCTTCTCGACGACTGGTCTGTCGAGGGCGTCCTGAGCCTGGTCTTCGTGTACGTGACATCTCTCGGGTCCACTGGTCCCAACACCTCCTCACAACACAATCAGAGCGGCCTAATTGACGAGCTACTCGCCTAGATGACCACCCAGCTTCCATCATCCCGACGATTCTCCCCCTCTCAAACTGCGACAACTGCTTATATTGTCTTCGAACACGGCGTAATGGCATGTCTATCTCAGCTCTTCCGTTGTAAATGATTGAGCACACTCAAACAAGCTTTGGTTACCTGTTTTATACTCCACAGAGTACGATGTTCAACGCCCTCTACCGGCTATACGTAATGCGCAATCACGCTGCATTTCTAATCATTAGCATATCTCCCCGACATGTACCTTCATTGCAAGTTTCGTTACGATCCCGCAATTATTTCTTGGCGCGCTAATTTTTTTGTCCATGAGTGTATATATATACACACTCAAGAGCCAAAACATTATGACCACCCCTATATTTTGCAATGAATTCGCCTGGATGACGTGGAAGGCACGTGATCAGGTGGAAGTGGTATTTAACTGCTGCTGGAGAGTCTGAAGAATCATTCTTTCGCTTACTTCTGTGTGTGATGGGAAAGGCTGCGGATCTACGTGACTTTTATAGAGGGCAGATTGTAATGACTCGAAGGCTCGGAACAAGTATTTCCGAAACTGCACGACTCGTGGTTTTTCGCGACCTACAGTTGTTAGTACTTATGCAAAGTGGATGAATGACGATGAAACCAGCAGTAGAGGACATGGTATTGGACGTCCACACGCTATCAAAGAAAAAGGTCGTCGGAGACTGTTTGGCATGGTGAAGCAAAACCGGAGCCAGACAGTGTCTCAGCTGACAGCCCATTTCAATGCAGGTCCAAGTAGAATAGTATCGCAGCACACAGTTCAGCGGATACTGTTGGATATGGGGCTACGCAGCAAACGTCCCACTCGTGTTCCTTTGCTGACCAAGCGTCATCGCCAACTGCGCCTGCGCTGGGCCCGGGAACATCGCGACTGGTCCATGGATCAGTGGGAGAGAGTTGCCTGGTCAGATGAATCACGGCTTGTCATTCATCACGCCGATGGCCGTATCAGGATACGCCGTCTTCCAGGCGAACTGTTGCTCCATCAATGTACAGTAGGTCATACACAGGCCGGTGGTGGCGGTATTATGCTTTGGGGGACGTTCTCTTGGGCGTCTCTGGGACCCGTGGTTGTGGTAGAGCAGACCACAAATGCTACAGGGTATCTGAACATCATTGCGGACCAGTTGCACCCTTACATGGCCTCTGTTTTTCCAGCTGGAAATGGAATGTTCCAACAGGACAACGCCCCGTGTCACAAGACTAAAATTGTGTTGGAGTGGTTCCAGGAACATGATGCTGAATTCCAGTTAATGTTCTGGCCGCCTAAACTCACCGGATCTCAATCCGATAGAACACATTTGGGATGTCATGGGACGGCAGCTCAGAGTTCAAAGACCACCAATTCGCAATATCTCGGATTTGCGTGACCGTTCCTTAAACATCTGGCACAATCTGACTCCGGCCATCTACCAAGGACTTGTGGCATCCATGCCAAGGCGGGTTGAAGCTGTGTTGCGCGCCAAAGGTCAACTCGTTATTGACAGGTGGTCATAGTGTTTTGGCTCTTGAGTATATATATATATATATATATATATATATATATATATATATATATATATATATATATATATATATATGACAAGGGTCGTTTCACACCTGTGATTATTGAAGAGGTTGCAGTCACATATATTCCTGAAGGTAAAATGCAGCGTGGCGGTAGCTAAGGAAAATGCACAGCTAAATACACTGAAGTGCCACTGAATTAGGGATAGCAAAGCCTATGCAAATTGTGTAGCTCTACGCATCATGTATGCGCAAGTGAGGGCGCTGTGGTAACTTCATATATAGCGCGTACTGTGGTTGTTCTGAATTAGTTGTTGGGATCGCCAGTATGGGTAAACTGCCTGATTTAGACGCCTTCGATCGCGGACAAATCGTAGGTGCACGACGCATGGGCCATTCAATTTCCGAAATCGTCAGACAGCTAGGATTTTCAAGGTCGAAAGTGTCAAGAGTATACCAAGAATACATGGATGGTGGAAAAAAAACTAGCGATCGGGCAAACTGCAAAGGACAATTAGCCTTGACAGTGAGTGGTGAGAGACGGCTCAGGCGTATTGTACGTAGCCAGCGAAGCCAAACATTAGCTCAAATTACCACCCAGTTCGATGACGGTGCCAGTCGTACAGTTAGTAAACGGACTGTGCAACGCTCGCTTCACCGTATGGGTTTCGGGAGCCGTCGACCTACGAGAGTACCATTGCACAGAGACTGGAGTGTAGAGGACTGGAAACGAGTAGCATGGAGTGATGAGTCTCGATTCCGACTACTTAACACCGACGGGAGGCTGAGAATATGGCGTCAGGCTCTTGAAGCCATGGATCCTGCATGCCTGGCTGGAACTGTACAAGGGCATGGTGGCTCAATCATGGTCTGAGGTGTTTTTTCGTGGCATAGTTTGGGATCTTTGGTGCGTGTACCAACCTCCCTCAATGCAATTCGGTACGTAGAGTTGCTGGGTGATCACCTCCATCCGTTTATGTTGTTCTGTTATCCGCACGGTAATGGAGTTTTCCAGCAAGACAACTGTACCTCTCACAAGTCCCGGTTGGCTACTGGCTGGTTGGATGAGCATTCCTCTGACTTCTCTGTCATGAATTGGCCACCTGGAAGCCCAGACTTAAATCCTATTGAGCATCTTTGGGATGTTTTGGAACAAGGCGTGAAAGGCCATCACACAGCACCAAAGAACCTTACTGAATTATGGACAGCTTTAGCCAATATTTGGCAAGCCATTCCCGTGGAACGTTTCCAGAAACTTTTTGAATCTATGCCTCGTCGTGTGGCAGCCGTTATCAAGGTCAGAGCTGGCCCAACTCGTTACTAGGTAGGTATCCCTAATTCAGTTGCACTTCAGTGTAAATACATCGTCAGTCACTTAATTTCCTCTATTTGATCAAACTTCAAGAAAACCATTTCTCCAGCATAACTTCGGAAACCTGACCCTCCGGTCATCTCAAAATTTCGGAGCGCTCTCCGATGCGTCTTTCATACTCGAAATCCCTCTGATTAATAATATTTTTTACCGCTACCTCGAACGATGCGAGCTACATTCGTATCTAGATTGTTCGAGAAGTTTTTAAGCTCAGCTCACCAATTTTCAACGTAGTCCTTTCCCTTCCAATTTCTTCAAAGCTACTCGGTTCTTTTAACAGCTTCTCGCGGCATTCCCGATTCGACTCTCTTGTTTGTTTTGCGTTAATCTATGAAATGGGAATAATAGTGATGCCTGAAAAATCAGATCTTCTCTGAAACCCCCCCTTTAAATTTCTTTTATTATTCTAACCTCTCTAATAAATCCATTTATATATATATCTATATATATATATATATATATATATATATATATATATAGAGAGAGAGAGAGAGAGAGAGAGATAGAGATAGATAGATAGATAGATAGGTAGATAGATATATCCGAGTGGTTAGCACATCGGGATTCGATAATGAGGGTGCTCGGTTCCAATCCCGACAAGCGCTACTGAATGCTCTCGGATCTAAGACGGGTACGTTTAATATGGACGCCGGGGTGTTTGAAGGAGGTTAGGAGTCCACCAGATGTCTAACCTGGGTTAGTAAGTTGTGGTCGTATCAAGGCAGAGGTTCGACCCTTGTGGTGCCCTATAACACGTGCTAACACCGGAGCAGCACCCCTGCAAAGGACATACTGCAACGAGCAAGCTAGCGGTTACATTTTATCGAAACAATGCAATAATAAATTTGCTATCTAAGATGTTATGAAACATTCATTCACCATTATTATGACAAATTCCTTATTTCAGATATTCCAGGATACATTTTTATCGTCTAACAAATGAGATTTCGAAGCCTTCAGATAAAAATTTATTCCTAATTTCGAATTCTTAATTAAGAAATCTAATGAGCTCGTCTTCAATTAATCACGATGAATGTGAAAGAGACGTCCATAGTTATCGCGATTGTTAATTCTCATTATTTAAACAGGATATTGTTTTTAACGACTGCGAATCATCTGTTTTTGTTGGTGTATTTCTAGGATTTCTGTAAAGTAATATTTGCAAATCATTTATTTAATAACGATATTTAATGCCTAGCTTATGATGATGTCTTTTCTTCCCCTCCTCTAACTATTTCACTATCATAACTATTCCCTGATTATGTATGTAATTTATTTCTGTCTGATGGCACTCATATCAGAATACTTTGTAACTCTTGATGCCATAAAAAGAATGGGTGGAGAAATTTACCCGACAATTAATGTTGAAATGATGATACGTCATGAATCACGATGCAATTATGATAGAGAATTTTTTTTTCGTTCATCTACTCTTCTTTCTAATTTTACCTACTTTGTATCATAAATCAGTAAGTTTTCTAGTTAAAAGATATTACAAACTGGAAGCAAATCCGGAAAAAGTATATGCATTGAAACTTCTCTATTGCGGCCAATCATGGTTCCTAGAAAAAGTGGCCGTTTTAATGGGTGGTCGTCAAAAAAAAGTAGTTTTCTTCCATATCATTTGCGAAATTTGAAATCCGTAGGACATTTAAAGGCTAATTATTATAAATATCGCCAGTTACACCAGTAGGTATCTGCACGTGTCTGTCTATGTGAATAAAATATAGTACAGTGGGACCCCGCTATATCGAATCTCAAGGAGAACGAGAAAGCTTCGACGATTTCGATATACCGAGGTTCGATTTAATAATGACATGGGAGTGTTAGTCAGGTTCAAAAGGAATGAAAAAACTTCGATTTATCAAGGAATTCGATTATATCGAGGTTTGATATATCGAGGTTCCACTGTATATATTAATATGTAAATGATACACGGAATGTATTGTTGACACTCTTAGACAAATCTTATACACTCTTGGACAAAAAAAAAGAAAGACGCACCAAGAAGGAATTATCCGAATGGGACGAAAATCCATAGATGTGATGTACATGTACAGAAAAACAAATGATTACAATTTGAGAAAAATTGGATGATTTATTCAAGAGACACAGTTTCACAAAGTGAAAAAGTCAGTAACGCGTTGATCCACATCTGGCCCTTATGCAAGCAGTTATTCGCCTTGGCATTGACTGATAGAGGTGGCGGATGTCCTCCTGCGGGATATTATGCCAAATTCTATCCAACTAGCACTTTAGATCGTCAAAATCCCGAGCTGGTTGAAGGTCCCTGCCCATAATGCTCCAAACGTGCTAAATGGGGAAGAGATCCGTTGACCTTGCTTACCAAGGTGGTGTTGGCCCAAGGATGGCGTGATATGAAGGATAACACAACGGGGTGTAGAATATCGTCGACGTACCGCTGTGCTGTAAGGGTGCCGCGGATGACAACCAAAGGGGTCGTACTATCAAATGAAGAGACGTCCCAGACCATCATTCCTGGTTGTCGGCCCGTAAGGAGGAAGACAATGAGGTTGGTATCCCACCACTGTCCGGAATGTCTCCAGACGCGTATTCGCTGGTCATCGGGTCTCAATTCGAAGCGAGACTCATCACTGAAGACAATTCTACTCCAGTCAGTGACATTCCAGGTCGAATGTGCCCGACACCACTGTAAACGGGCTTGTCGGTGTACAGAGGTCAATGGTAATCGGCGCAACGGACGCCGGAGCTCATCGTGCTTTCTCTAAGCTGCCTATGAATGGTCCTTACGATCGCTGAAGTACCAGTTGCACGTAAGATCGATGATAATGATGAATCTGGTGCTGTGAGTGCCGCTTTGACGATTGCTCGGTCCTCACATTCTGTCGTTTCACTAGGCCGACCGCTAAATTCTTGACGCTGTGTTCGGCCATGGTTCACCCATGACCTCCAACATCGTCTAATAGTGACATCGCTCCTATCCAAATGTCGAGCGATTCCCTGATTAGACCAACCAGCTTCTTTGAGCCCAAATACACGTCCTCTTTCAAATGCTGACATCTGTGCATATTGTTCGCAGACCTGTATAGGAGGCATAATTACTGTCTACCTGAGTACACGGAATGAAATTCCCAAAGAATATATGACCTGGAATCGAAATTTCTCCTCTTTAATATCCTGCCAGTTACGTAGTTAAGATGCGCTGCAGCGTCACATGTTCATTTATTAGTCGTCAAACTTTAAAATTTTGCCTTTTCGGTCTAAACCTGTATGCATATCAATTTGTGTCCAACTTGCATTACCCCATCTTGATGCGTGGTTTTTTTTTTTGGCCTAAGGGTGTATATACACTGAAGAGCCAGAATAACTGATACACCTGCCTAATATCGTACAGGGCCCCCAACGAGCACTAAAAAGTGCTGCAACATGACGTGTCATGGACTCGACTAATGTCTGAGGGTATCCTGGAGGTAATTGACACCATGAATGCTGCAGGACAGTCCACAAATCCATAAGAGTGCGAGGGAGTTGAGATCTCTTCTGAAGAACACGTTGCAAGTTATCCTAGATATGCTCAATAATGCTAATGTCTGGGAATTTAGGTGACCAATGAAAGTGCCTAAAGTCAGAGGAATGATCCTGAAGCCACTCGGTAGCAACTCGCGAAGTGTGGGATGTCGCATTGTCCAACTGGAATTGTCCAAGTCCGTCATAATGCGCAATGGATATAAATGAGTGTGGATGATCCGACAGGATGGTTATTTTCCCGTCACCCGTCTCTAGATGTATCTAGATGAGTCGTCTCTAGATGTATCAGGGGTCTCATATCACGCCATCACATAGGCTACACCAGAGTGGTGTAGCCTATGTGACCACGCTGGTATGAGACCTATCCTCTGTTGACATGTATGGTCGATGGATTCATGAGGTTGTCTCCATACCTTTACATGTTAATCCGCACGGTACAATTGGAAATGCGACTCGTTAGACGAGGCAATGTGTTTTCTTGTCATCAACAGTTCAATGGAGGTGTTGGCGCGTCCAGGTGAGGCATAAAGCTTTGTGCTGTGCAGTCAACAACGGTACACGAGGGGGCCTGTGGCTCCGAAATACCATATCCAATGACGGTCCATTGAACAGTTAGTACGCTGACACTTGTTGATGCCCCAGCATTGAAATCCACAGCAATTTGAGGAAGTTTTGCACTTCTATCTCCTTTAAGGATTCTCGTCAGTCGTCGACGATCCCTTTCATTCAAGGTCTTTTTCCGGCCACACCGCTGTGGGAGATTTGATGTTTTACCGGATACCTGATATTCACGGTACACTCGTGAAATGGTCGTCCCCAAAAATCCAAATGTCCAATACCTCGAAGTTGCTATGTCCAGTCTCTCGTAGCGCCATGTTTAAAGTCACATAAATCGTGATAACCTGCCATTGTAGCTGCAGAACCGATCTAACAACTTCGGAAGTCACCGGTTTTATTTTGTAGGCACTGCCGACTGCATCGCGTTACTCTGATTGGTTGCATATCTCTATTATTTGCATACATACACATGCCTGTGCCAGTTTCTGTGGCTCTTTAGTGTTTATATCTATCTATATATCTATCTATCTATCTATCTATCTATCTATCTATATATATATATATATATATATATATATATATATATATATATATATATATATATATGTATGTGTGTATATATATATATACAGGATATCCATAATTAAAGTCCCCCTTTCAAAAGGCTGAAAAAAAAAAGAACCACTGGTCAGAATCACTTCAAATTTGAATTGAATATACTGGAAGAAGGGGGAAACGATTTGGCATAATAAAAAAAGAGTTCCAAAATGCTACAGCGCCATCTATTGATACATTTTTGAACTTTTGTTTTATTATGCCAAATCGTTTCCCCCCTCTTCAAGTATATTCAGTTCAAATTAGAAGTCATTCTGACCAGTGGTTCTTTTTTTGCAGCCTTTTGAAAGCGGGACTTTAATTATAGATACCCTGTATATATATATATATATATATATATATATATATATATATATATATATATATATATATATATATATGAATACTTGAATCACGGTTCCATAACGGTCAGAATCTTTGAAATTTATACTAAAAATTTTCAAAGAAATATTTTCTTTTCCTCCAGTTTGTAAAGACTGCAGTTTTAAAAAATATTACGCAATTTTTTAAAAGTTCTTTTATGTACCAGCTAACTATTGGGAACAAATCAAGATAAATCATCATCCAACCATTTCCATGAACGCATATTTTAAGACATTGAAAGAACATTTTCAATGCTTCGCGCTTTAAGGGTCCCCGGCGAGCGTTCACTAAAGGGGATAATCAGAAGCAATCTCCGAACGATAACGCCCGCAGTGTTTCTCTATTTTTTATACTAGTTTTTTTTATTGATTCCATTTAATAACCCAATTGGTTCATGCATTTAAAATGCATTTATGTGATCATGTGGAAGGAAACTTTTTTTTCAAATCAAATTCCTATTCAAAAAATGGATTTCTCGGAGAACGCTAATGGAATGCAAAATCTGCGCCTCTAACGAATAATGTAAAGTAATGTCTAAGAATGTACCGTGACTCTTGACGGGGAGCAAGTTTCCGAAAAAAATACGGATTCAATGATATCAATCACAAAAATCCAACAGTTAAAAATATTATTTTTAACATTTATTTGATGAAAAATTTATAGTGTTTTCGTAAATCTCATTATTTAGCATTTAGATTAGCATTTAGCAAATTGAAGGATGTCGATATTTAGCATTTAGCAAACGTCTACATCCTGTAAATATTAGCCTTTTAGTAAGAATCCTCAGTTGTACTTACACCAACGAAATTCGAAGCTCCTTAATGGGTAGCAGGCCGGTATTCGGTACCGAGGGTGCTCGGATCGAATTCCGACAAGCGAAACTGCATGCTATCTTGTCTGAGCCGGGTATGGGTACGTTTAATCTGTATCCCGTAAAGTCTTTCTCTGTGGTATGGGGGTGGGAGGAGGGTACGAAGCCACCAGATGTCGGCTGTAGGGGCTGTTCGATCTAAATTAGGATGTTCTAAATCAGGGGTGGCCAACCTTGTACATACCATGGGTAAATTTGTTTCCCATACGAGTTCAGATGAGCCATACAACTGAAGCCCATTTTCTACTTTCTTACGTTCATGGTTGATGTTGGAAAATAAAGTTAGGGGTAGAATCTGCCTCACTTAGGGAAGGAAAAGAGAACCCTCAACCACTCAAATAAAATTTGCAAATCATTTAAATATTGTATGCAAAAAAACATATTACAGTACATAACCATTATTTGCCATTAATGAAACTTTTGATCTGTTTGTATTTCGCTAGTCTTTCGATATTTGGTGTTAAATTTTTCATTGACAGCAGCAGAGACATTTCAATCAGTCATTCGCGACCTCGTTTTGCTTTTAATCCATATCATGGAGGAAAATTATTGTTCAGATCTGTATGTCGTTCGACATATATAATTTTTTTGCAAATTTTCTTAGTTCTGGGAAATATTTGCAGGGTATTGAACACTAGAAATTAACACTGTCAGAAGAACTTTGATCCGAATAAAGCTCATCAAACTTCGTTTTCAGTAATGAATTTGTTTTTAAATCAACAAGTGTCATTTGCATGTTAGTAGGCTTCTTCATTCTGACTGGTTCACTCAGGCAAAATCGAGCTTGTAGTCTTCTTTGACCAAATCCTGAAAAGGACTTTGAAATGAACCTTGCAATAACTTGATGTTTTTCAATATATTTGGTCAAATTGCTAGTACCCGCAGCACATAGAACATCAATTGTAAACATAACAAACAATTTGCGCGCGAGCGCAGGTGCCAAATGTACACACATGAAGTTTGTGCCATGAGCTAGAATTACACTGTGAACATTCTAGTGTGGAATAGATGGATTTTGCTATGGCGCCTACTTCAAAATAATAAGTAGGCGCATGGATGCGATGCGCCTCTTGCAATCAACCAATGCGCCACGTTTGGCGCAAGCGCCACAGGTTGGCCACAACTGGTCTAAATGATAGTGCTTCGATTCATTTTCAAAAAATGTGTAATTGATAAATTGTAAAAATGGACTTTTAAAGATGCCGATCTTTTAACGTAGGATTACGTTCCTCCATAACGGTCCCACGGAAAGGAAAATTTTAGACACTAAAACTGTCCGTCCATCCGTTCTCGCGGGTTATACTTTACGCAGCGTGCCAAACACAGTCTATCACTTGTACAAGTTAAACAGAAAAGTACCAAGATGCGTCAAAATTTTTACATACATATACAGAGGCTGTTCGCACATTTTTTAGACGATTTTGGTAAGCAGTAATAAAAATTCGTTTGCTGCAAAAGAAATAATTGCAAGTGTACTATGTTTTTAAAAGTCAAAATTATAGTCTGCAGCTTGAAAGTTTTGTTTTTATTCAAAATGGCGTTTTTAGCAAAGCAGTGGTTCGAAGGCTACATTTATGCTCTTTCCGAAGAAAAATATGCATACTCCGTTATCCAAAAACGATGTGAGAGTCATGGTTTTGTGATATCTAAAGCGTCGATAGGTAATATCGTCAACAAGAAAGGAGAAAAACGTCAAATTGGAGCCTCAAGTGGGTCAAAAATTCCAAACAAGTATCCAAGGAAAAAACGGACATCTTCGACTATTGCAAAGGTACGTTGTTTAATGTTAAAAGAAAATCCTCCTAGTCAAAGGACAGTTGCAAAATCATTAAAATGCTCGGTGTCCACTGTAAACAAAATAATAAACGTTGATTTAAATCTTAAGAAAGCGAAAAAACGCAATGTGCATCGTCTTCTTCCAAATCATATCGCTGAACGCAGGACACGCTGCAGAATTCTATATGAGAAACACTTATCCAAAGAAAAATGGAAAACATTTGTCACTATAGATGAATCATGGGTGTATTTAAAAAATTGCAACAAAAAAGAGCCATTTATTATCATAAAAGGGGAGAAAAAAATTTAAGTACATGGTTCAAAGAATCGAAAGAAAGTTTTTCTAAGGGATTCAAGATTGTTGCTGTTTTTTCTTATAATGGCAAGTTAAAAATAATGAGAGTGGGAAAAAATGTCAAGATTATCTCCAAATACTATCAGGAACATATTTTATCGCCAATTTTTCTGAATGAAATACCATCGCTTTACCCACAGTGCCATCAATCTGTGAGACTCCATCAGGACAAAGCTAGCAGTCACACTTCAAAATCCACTGTATATTTCCTAAAAGAAATGGAACCAAAAACTGGTAATAAGGCCATACCCTTCACTGATATCACTACTAAATCTCCCGATGTATCACCTATGGATTTTTGTGCTTTCGGACTTTTAAAATCTGCATTATCCAAACGTCGTCCCAAAACCCTTACAGGACTCTGGAAAGCTGTTGAGGAGGAATGGGATAGAATACCTCTTCTGACACTTCAAAAGGCATTATTATCCTGGAAATTGCGGTGTCGAAAGATAGTTCAGAATAAGGGATGTCAAATAGAACATTTAAAACACAAGAATTTTATGTAATTTAGTTTTGTGAATACAATATACATCGTCTAAAAAATGTGTGAACAGCCTCTGTATGTATATAGATACATGTATACATAACACATACATTCATATACACATACAAAAGAGGTAAGCAACGATAAATAATCCTATGTTAATAACCCGCGGTCGTTTCGTTAGATGAGACTACTTGATTTTCTTTTCTTTTTTTTATTTTGTAAGCGTCTTCTGTGTAACAAAGGACTTTTACTTCCATTTAATAATTTTATAGCAGATAAATGGAAATATTATCATACGTAACTCTAAAATAAATTGCTGATTAAAAACAGTTTTTTCATTGTAGAATTTTTATGCGAGAGGGATCATTTCTCTTTCTCTCTTCTTATCATATTAAATATCATAGAATGTACTGTTAGCAAAGGGACCACATCGCTTCTTTTCATTTCGCTATTAATCATCTCATTTGGAATTATTTCTCCATCTGTTAAAGAACAAAATTTTCCTTTGTGATGTTCGATTCCGCTAAGATCCCCTAACGATTATTAAAATGCGAACAAAGGAAAAAAACAAAATCTGTGCTTCATTTATTTGGAGTTGTAAATGAGTAGTTTTTATGAGTGGTTTCTTTTTTTTTTCTTCTTTGGATGTTTTCAATCTGCGTTTTTACCGGGTGAAAATGAATGCAGATGGTGTATTTTAAAATTGATTCTTTGAAAATATTCCTTTGAAGTATTTTAATAACGATATGAGATGCTGATTTTAAAGTTTATTATCTGCAACTTTTTTAATTTCACGGTTGGAACAATATATACCGGGTAAAGCGTAATACTTGACGATCATAAATATGTAAAGTGATTGCTTCTAGAACCGGATGGAAAGTATTCGTTACTTGTGGTTATATGCAAAATATTTATTCCTAGAATAAGTATAAAATGTTTAGCACTACCTCCAATATTTAACAGAGCTCCGGAACTGCTAAGCTGAGCTAAACGATTATACACCGTCTGGCCGCAAGATTAGAAACCTTCTTGTATTTATCTGCCATTTCTGCCACTTTTATGGAAAACGAGAGTTTTCAAATAGGCAGACTGATTCATGTGCATCTATCTTGCTAGCCATTTACCAAAATACAGGTCCGTTGCATTTTTATTCTTCATTCTTTACAAACTTTTCAGACAAATTATGAACTTCATTATATTTCATTATCATAAATAATTGAAATTCTTTCAAGAAAACTTCATTTAATACTAAACTTCATTTACTGAACTTCATTACTAAACTTCAGTAATAGAATTTTCGGTGCTATATTGTATATATGGGACTTTGATAATTAATTCCAGATATATATATATATATATATACACACACTATCTACCAATAATTAATTGGACACCCATGCAACTTACGATATTTGGGGTCTTGATATGCGTTACGCCCTACGCCATTAAATATCGTCTAGGAAACAACATTGGCATTAGTCGCATGCAAGATGCCACAAAGTGCAGAGTTATCTGATTTCGAGAAAGGTGTAATCGTCGTGTGTCACAGAAATGGCCGAGCCTTAAGGAACATATCTAGTGAGCTGAATTACCCAAAATCGACAGTGGCCTATGTGATTCAGAAGTGCAACTTGAGCAGTGTTGTCAGTATGTGCTCAGAGACGGCAGATCCACGAAACTGGGAGATAGAGACCAACGGGTGCTGTCCAGAGAAATTCGGAAGAACCTCAACCAACCGATGGCCCACATACTCCAGGAGTTTAAAAAGACATTTGGGAGTGTTGTTTCGATACATCCCATCCGTAAGGAAGCACATCAGCTTGGTTTCATGGTCGTGCTGCCGCCCGTAAGCCTTTGATCATGACGCTGTTCGGTTCAACCACGCTGCTCGGTTAATGTGGTGCAAAGCACGTCGAAAGTGGATCGATATCAGTGGAAACTTGTTCTCTGGAGTGACGAATCAAGGTGCACTCTCTACCGTTCGTATTGTAGGGTCTGGGTCTGGTGTCTGCCTGAAGAACGCCTCCTTCCAGAATGTATTGTGCCCATAGTAAAGATAGGTGGAGGTGGAATTGTGGTCTGGGGATATATCACCTGATATGGACTGAGACCCTTGGTATCAATTCATGTTAAGCTCAACGCCGACGCCTACTGCACTATTTTGGATGACAGTGTGCTTCCTACGTTGTGGCAGTTTTACGGGTTGGACACATGATACTTCCAGGATGACGACGCTATCTGTCATGTTGCGAGGTCCACCATGGATCGGTATGGTGACAATGGGGTTAACAGAATGTACTGGCCTGCCCCAAATTCAGACCTGAACGCTATCGAGAACCTATGGGATGAGTTGGATCACCGAGTTAAGGGGTGCAACAACCTTGAATTTTGAGTGACTTTGACGTGGTCTTTTCGGTCTTGCTTCACCTTTCTCCATTCACCTGATTGTTGAGCTGTATTTGTATCAAAAGCGTATATCCAACTTTCATCACCGGTAATACTGCGTTTTAGAAGGGAATCGCCTTGAGAAAGCATCTCTTTGGCCACTTGAAAACGTTGTTGTTTTTGGAACAAATTCAAAGTTCATGGAACAACTCGAGAAGCGACGAGTGGCAACCCTGAATGATCTTTTAAAATTGTTTTACAGGAACTAAATGATATAGGAATTTCTTCAATAATGTTTCTTATTGTCAAACGATGATCCCTTAGCACCAGTTCTCTGATCTTATATCTTGATCATTAATGGAAGTTGATGTTCTATCAGATTGCGGATCACATACGACGTATCCTCTACCATCTTTAAACTTTTTATACTAATGAAATACTGTTCTTTTTGATAAACAGACGTCTTTAAAAGATTTTTTAAACATATCAGATACTTTTGTTGCAGATATTTCATTGCGAAACAAAATTTTATGCATGTTCTTTGCCCAATAATATTTGCCATTTCGGAAAATCGACAGAGTGAAAATTCTTATCTCCTTAAAAACAACTTTATTATCACGCGGTAAAAGGAAATAAATTCCTCACTATTGCCAGATGTTTATAGAAGTCGTAAGAATGTTTGATAAAAGTTTGCACACTATATCTACTACGGATGTATTTTAAATGAATCAATCCGGATACTTTTTCATCACAGTAGTATATGTGGGCTCGTGGTAGCCCTGTAGCAGCGCGCTTGCTTTCGGTGCCGAGGGTGTTCAGATAGAATAACGAAGTACGCCATTAAAATACCTTCGTGTCTAAGCCGGATAGGTTACGTTAAATCTGTAGACCGGAATGTCCTTATATGCGGTCAGAGAGGGAGATGGTATGGTCCCTCAGATGTCACTCCTGGAGGTGCTCAGTCAAAATTGAGATGGCTACTAGCTAAGACGGACTCCGGCCCTTGTAATGCTATATAAACCGGAGTCAGACCGAAGCCTATATGGACCTGGTCTGGAACCTCCAGCCAGAGGGCATTAGAAGGAACACCAATGTCGTGTTGCCTGTCTTAAAATTATTTATTTTTTTGGGCGAGATTCGTATATTATTTGGGTTAGTACAAATTATTTATAATTTATAGGTATTTGGGTGCGTTGTGTTTTTTTTATTTATTTTCTTGAATACAACCCAAAATTCTAGACAGGTTTGCAACCGAACAGGCCAAATAAACTTTGCTTCTAAAACCTTCCTTTAGGTCAACTACACAAAACAAAGATGACTGACTCCAATGTAACAAAATAAAATTGATTTATTTACAACCTTATCTATTTACAAAAAAACTGAATTACCAAATCTTCGCACACAGTTTACACATTTTACTAATCTTTTAGCATTTTCTCCTCGATTCATATCGAATGACATGTATTTAATTAAATCTACACCTTTTGGATTCAGGGAGCATATAATTATTAAACTAACTCATAGCCAAGAACTCCTATTCATCAAAATTATCTTTACAAAAAACACTGTTCCCGCACTAATCTTTCATTTAGCTCGGTGGGGTCTGAACAAAACAAAATGATTTTCACTCACTCAGTTTGATGATGTCGCACTGGGGTGTCGAAGCTCTGCTTATGCTTGGGGTATCGCTCCTTCCTTCTAGGTAGTGGGTGCGCTGCGTCTCTAGGCTGTCGTGGGTATTCTTCTACTCTTTTCAAAATGATGCGGCACTCATCAGGAAAATGATGACATCGACTTCTCTTGATCCAAAGTCACGCTCAATTCCGGGAAGACTCGACCAGATCTCCAACATTAAGGCGCATCCTCTCTATAACCCCGTCTCTATTCTCTTGCTCCAAATCACTCTCAGCTCCGGGAAGACTCGTCCGGATCTCCAATATTACATCGCATCCTCTTTGTCACCTCGTCTGTATTCTCTTGATCAAAAATAACTGTTAGTTCCGAGAAAACTCGACCGGATCTCCAATATTTAAAACTGCCAATCTTTTCATCACTTTCGATGCTAATGCACTAGGAAAGATCAACCGGTCTCCGGAAAACGAAACCTCTTTCTCGTACTGTCGGACAACTCCCGGGAATGCTCAACCGGTCTCCGACGTTTTGAAATTCCAATCTCTTCATCCCCCTGCAATGCTAAAGCACCGGGAAAAGTCAACCGGGACCGCACGCAGAAGAGAATCTTCGAAAAAAACTCTAAGTCTTCTATTTATTTGTTTTTTATAACAATGTCCACGCCTTCTCGTGACTCCTAATCCATTCAGGAAAGCTTTTAAAAATCCACCACTTAGCCTCCATTTTCATTTCTCGGATTGGATAATCCCATAACCCATGCACGCCTTAATTACGTCATACAGAGACCACCCAAAGTCCAGTCCACGTGTTTTGCGGTCTACAGGTCCAATAAATCCTTTACAATGGGGTATTTTACTTTAATGTCAAACCCTGGTGCCATCCCCTTATCTGCGTCTGGAATCACCTACCCCCTATCGCGCACCGCCGCTTTTAAATTGGCTGATCCGTACAGACTACTGTTCCGTCCTCTAATCAAAGGCGGCTTCCTAGCATTCTAACCGAAATGTGATGAAAACAGCCTTCGATCACTTTATCTCTCTAAAAATTTTAATTTTTCTTTCAAATCGAAAGCGCTTCATCACAACCAACACACACACACACACACACACACACACACACACACACACACACACACACACATATATATATATATATATATATATATATATAGAAAGAGAGAGAGAGACGACAACGCTATCTGTCATGTTGCGAGGTCCACCATGGATTGGTATGGTGACAATGGGGTTAACCGAATGTACTGTTCTGCCCCGAATCTAGACCTGAACCCTATCGAGAATCTCTGGGATGATTTGGATCGCCGAATTAAGGGGTGCAACAACCTAGATTTTTGAGCGACTTTGAGGTGGTCTTTTCGGTGACCATGAAAATATGACTATATATATATATATATATATATATATATATATATATATATATATATAAAACAGTTCCGTAACTGACTCATTCATTCATTCATTCATTCATTCACTGACTGACTGACATACAACGCACAGACCAAACCGCTGGACCTAAAGGGCTGAAATTTTGCATGGCGATTCTTCTAATAGTATAGGGGTGCACTAAGAAAGATTTTTCACAAATTCTTCTTAGATTTTTTAAAATTAAATTTTTAAGCTGTTTTTTAAACTTTTTTTACGTTTGCATTTAAAATAATACATTGAGGGTTATAAAATTTATATCACGAGAAAGATCATAAAAATTTCTTCAAAATGAAATTTTTTTCGAATTTTTACCTCTATTTCCTGATTTTTGGTGAATTTTTAAAGATTAATTTTTAGAATTTAATTTATTAAATGCTGATCACGGGATTTCTTTTTCTGGTACTTTCAATAAATTTATCGTCACGTGCGTAACAACTAAATAGACAAAAAAAATATTTTTTTCTCTTTCTAATGCAGCAGACGATTGGATATTATAAAAAAAAATGCATATTCCTTACGATTTTTTTATAAATATATATATATATATATATAGATATATATTTTACATCAATTGTATACATTGATCATCGCATTTATTATAAATATATATATTTATTTTTTGGCATAAATTGCATACGTTGACCATTGAATTTAATTTGAATGTAGTCCGTAGCGAAGCGCGGGTTTTCAGCTAGTATATATATATTTTAAACATATCAGATACTTTTGTTGCAGATATTTCATTGCGAAACAAAATTTTACGCATGTTCTTTGCCCAATAATATTTGCCATTTCGGAAATCGACAGAGTGAAAATTCTTATCTCCTTAAAAACAACTTTATTTCACGCGCGTAAAAGGAAATAAATTCCTCACTATTGCCAGATGTGTTATAGAAGTCGTAAGAATGTTATAAAAGTTTGCACACTATATCTACTACGGATGTATTTAAATGAATCAATCCGGATCATTTTTTCATCACAGTAGTATATGTGGGCTCGTGGTGGCCCTGTGGCAGCGCGCTTGCTTTCGGTGCCGAGGGTGTTCAGATATAATAACGAAGTACGCCATTAAAATACCTTCGTGTCTAAGCCGGATAGGTTACGTTAAATCTGTAGACCGGAATGTCCTTATATGCGGTCAGAGAGGAAGATGGTATGGTCCCTAAGATGTCACTCCTGGAGGATATCAATCAAAATTGAGATGGCTACTAGCTAAGACGGACTCCGGCCCTTGTAATGCTATATAAACCGGAGTGAGACCGAAGCCTATATGGGTCTGGTCTGGAACTTCCAGCCAGAGGGCTTTAGAAACAACACACACAAACACACACACACACACACACACACACACACACACACACAACATATATATATATATATATATTATATATATATATATATATATATATATATATAGAAAGAGAGAGAGACGACAACGCTATCTGTCATGTTGCGAGGTCCACCATGGATGGTATGGTATGGTGACAATGGGGTTAACCGAATGTACTGGTCTGCCCCGAATCTAGACCTGAACACTATCGAGAATCTGGGATGATTTGGATCGCCGAATTAAGGGGTGCAACAACCTAGATTTTTGAGCGACTTTGACGGTCTTTGACCATGAAAATATGACGGTGACCATGAAAATGTGACTATATATATATATATATATATATATATATATATATATACATATATATATCCAGTGTTCCAGGCAGCCATGAACCTGGGTATCTCACCTATCTGCTTCTCAATAAGGCACAACCGATGTGTGTGCTGTAGGAAAAAAAAAAGAATTCGTAATGCGATATTTCTTTAAAATTTGACTGGTAACTGACAAAGCTTAGTTCTCGAACCCACCTCAGAAAGAACAGCCATCTGTCTGGAATCATGGTACAAAAAGAAGGTCGCAGGAATATGACAAAATGCAGAGAGTCCGCCTCGAAACCGGTATTTTACCAACTGAAATACTCCCGCAGTGTTACTTTTGGATCACCCTTTCCCGCTAAACATAAAGTGTGGAGATGTTTTGATTAAATTTTTATTCACTTATAAAACCTGGAAAACATTCTCTCTCACGACAAGAATGAAAAAGAAAATATTAAAAACTGTATCCCCGGGAGGTAACATTCTGTCGTATTAATAACAACATTCCCGCAAAATTATGCCCAAAAATGTCTCCATCGCCCTGCATTCTTCTTTTCTCATTCCGTTACTATAATGACTCACGAACTTTTTTCATATATATTATCTTTCTCCATTTTTTTCCTGCTCTCGTAAACCGAGATGAGTTGACTTTTTTTTCTTTTTTGTAGAACAGCATAATGAAAGTTTTGACTGTCAAGGTAACCAAAATTTTTCAGATCCCAACTGAGTAATTCTTATCCTACTATTCTTCCACTAATTGCTTAAGTGTTCCTGCTCTAGAATTCCGGGAATTCTGGGTAAAAATACCCACAGTTCCTGTAGAAATAGTTATGAGTGTTATAACATGGGAAATACGCGCGGTGATTTATTATTAATGCCGAAAGTACATATTCGAAGCCAGAGACATTAATTTTTTTTTGTTGTTGATACAATTTCCATTTTTTTTCTCTTTAAAAGTTTGACATATCGAATTAAATAGAAACATACATTTAAAAAATATATCTTTATCTACCAATATACAGTAATATTCCATTAACTTTGTTTTTTAGAGATTTTTTCAATAAAAAATTAATAAAAATTAAAATTAAAAAAGCTTAGCTAACAATGAGAGACAATATTTAACCAATTCGTTGGTGAACTAAAATATTGATTCAATGGTTAAATACTGGTATGCAATTCAAAATACAGGCAAAACCAATATTGGTTTGTAACCTATATTGATTTTTGAAATTATATTTAATTTCCTAATAACGAAAGTTTGCGTAGAGATATATTTATAAACACTGTGTATGAATAACTCTCCAATATTTGATTTAATATGATAAATATTCTGCAAATGGTCCGAGCCACGAAACGTTTGGCCAGGAAGACAATTTTTTTCCGCTATAAACCAATATTGCTCCAGGACTGATTTATCGTTGCATTTGTTGAAGTAATCGAAACTTTCGATAACCACTGTTTATCCAAACTAAATTGCACTAATATAAAGGAGCCTGTAAAAGTATTTTCCAAATAGCGCTAACGATGAAACATTTGACGATGAAAATGTATTATTTGTACGACAAACCAATATTGTTCCATAACTGATTTACCGTAACCATTACTGAAACAATTAAATTTACCGATAACTGCTTATATCAAGGCCTTATCGCACCAATATAGGATTGTTATTTAAGATATTTTGCAAAGAGGGCCAACGGCTGAACGTTTGGTCAAAAAAGGTTTTATTTCCACGAGAAACAAACATAGCTCTAGCGCTGATTTATCGTAAAATATATTGAAGCAATCGAAGGTTTCGATAACCAATTTATATCAAGACATTATCGCACCTATACAGAATTGCTAAAGATATTTCCCAAAGAGTGGCAACGACGAAACGTTTGGCCAAGTAAGCGTTTTATTTCCACGACAAAACAATACATTAGCTCCAGCACTGATTTATCGTAAACTGTATTGAAGCAATAGAAAGTACCGATAAGCACTGTTTATCAGTACCGCATTGCACCAATATTGTATATTTTAAAAAATATTTTCTAATGAATCCTGCCGACAAAACGTTTGGCAAAGGAAACGTTTTAGTTCCTCTAAAGAGTAATTTAGCTCCAGCACTGATTTATTGTAAACTACATTGAAGCAATTGAAAGTATCGATAAACAGTTTGTATTAAGACCTTATTGCACCAATAAAGGATTGTTTTATCTAACATCTTCCAAAGAATGCCAGCGACGAAACGTTTGGCTGACAAAACATTTTATTTCCACAGCAAACCAGCATTTCCCTAGCACTTTATCTCTGAATACATTCCAACATAGGTAGGTACTGAAAAATATTATAAATGAACCACTTTATTAAACAATTCTTGCTGATATTTTCTCACCATTAAACAGCGATCGGAAATATCTAGAAAATGAAACACAGCAAAAAATCAGGCGAAATTTTCAGGTTTTTTTTATGGGCGAATTTCATTAAGAATGCGAAAAATTAATTCAGGCTATTTAAAATAGCTAAAATGTTACCCACTTGATAAAAACTATCTGTTTCGTTCAAGGTGATACAAAAAACTTTTTAAATTTCATCAAGCATTTTAAGGCAATAAATAAAATGCAAAAGAGCAGAATAATAAAATGTATTAAAATTTCATCCCTGTTTTTAAAATTTGACCGCGAGCACATATTTGTTCAGCTCATTTTTCTGAACTAATCAAGAATTAATTTTCCTTTAATTTACGCATATTTTTGTTCCCGTCAAAAAATTCACTTCCTAATCTTATTTCTTCGGGTTTCTTTTGTTTTTTCTTTAAATTTGTCTCGTAGAATAATGCTTTCGTTTAATCTTGTAATACCGTAGTAAATTTTTATAGAAAATTAATTTGCGTGTATAAAAATGTAACGGTTTCGCATTACGGAAACTAAATGAATCCCCCCTTCTTCATAACACAAATAAAAGACAGAGAGTGTTTCTAGAAGTCACCTGAAGGAATTTTATTAAAATATCGAACAAGAGGTTCATTGATTAAGGTTCCTGGGTCTCAACCATTTCCAATTCATTCAGCTCATATACACTGCTGACCATTAAAATTGCAACACTATGAAGGAGGGATCATACAAACGTCAAATTAGAATGAAGGAAGATGATGCTGGGATATGCAAATGTACAATCGAACGACACAAGGGAGAAACGACATCTCAGACTCTGTGTAAAAGGAAAGTTACGCAGCGGCTTTCTGATTAAAATTAAATAAAAATCTTATTTACTATCCTTCAACTTCCTTCTCGCATTTTTCTAATATGTTACGGAGCATATCCACTAGTGGAGATGCTCCAAGCCTCAGTGTTTGAACTCACTGATCCTGAACCTTATATCTCTCGTCCTTCACTATGCACACTCTTTTCTTCATCCTTCTCAACTTGCCAACTGAAATCCAGCTTACAGACAGCCAAAGACCTCACCCTCCAAAGTTCTGACCGAACCAAACGCTGCTTCACTTTGGTGAAGCATAATGTGAAAAACGAGTTTGTTTCCAAGATGGCGTTGTTTGAAATATGGACCCCATGGGTGCTGGTATTATGGACACGGGTCCATATTACCAACAACCGGTTTCGATAATGTAATAATAATGTTTCCGTGAGAAAATGGAATTCCACAGATGAATTCATTGTGATACATTTTATTTTCATGTTTTGTAATCCTTTTCGTTCATTCTGGAAGCTAAGAATGCAAGTTGAGAAGAAATCTCCCGCTAGCAAGGGCGCTGTAGTGCGAAGAACAGGTTGGGATAGGGTGAAGATAGTTGAGGCTATCCAGAAGCTAAGAGAAATGGGACTAAAGGAGGCTGTCAGAGTTTTTTGTGTATCAAGACTAACTTTCAGATTATTGGCTTAACAAGTGGATAAGCCAGCAGCAGATTTCGTTATACAAAATCTAGGGTTCGGTTTTGATTTGGAGCGTTTCGGTCAACTTTTGTAATACAAGGGCTAATTAGACAAAGACCTGTAGTTAAAAGCCGATTCCGAACGGTTACAAACATCCATGCCATCAGTGGAACTCGAACTTACAGGATCTGAACCAAATGCCAGTGCCCCAGCCATTCGGTCATCCCCTGGCACAAAAACTAGGGAGGAAGCCTGCTTCACTAGATTACACTGAAAAAGAGTTAGTGACCTATTTGCTAGAGATGGAGTCAGTATTTTACGGTCTCAGTCGACAAGATGTGAGGAAATTGGCGTTACAATTGGCTGAACGCAATAATATCTTCCACACTTTCATAAACGTAGCAGCAGGGAAAGACTGGCTAAGCCAATCCCTCACGCATCAGACAAATTTTGATCAGAAAATCTACAGGGACGTCATATGCACATGCAGAAGAATTCACACGTGAGCAGTTGGCTGGGTTATTTGCTGGAAGGTTTGTGTTCTTTGAATCATTCCACTGAAAAAGAGTTAGTGACCTATTTGCTAGAGATGGAGTCAGAATTTTACGGTCTCAGTCGACAAGATGTGAGGAAATTGGCGTTCCAATTGGCTGAACGCAATAATATCTTCCACACTTTCATAAACGTAGCAGCAGGGAAAGACTGGCTAAACCAATCCCTCACGCATCAGACAAATTTTGATCAGAAAATCTACAGGGACGTCATATGCACATGCAGAAGAATTCACACGTGAGCAGTTGGCTGGGTTATTTGCTGGAAGGTTTGTGTTCTTTGAATCATTACACTGAAAAAGAGTTAGTGACCTATTTGCTAGAGATGGAGTCAGAATTTTACGGTCTCAGTCGACAAGATGTGAGGAAATTGGCGTTCCAATTGGCTGAAGGCAATAATATCTTCCACACTTTCATAAACGTAGCAGTAGGGAGAGACTGGCTAAACCAATCCCTCACGCATCAGACAAATTTTGATCAGAAAATCTACAGGGACGTCATATGCACATGCAGAAGAATTCACACGTGAGCAGTTGGCTGGGTTATTTGCTGGAAGGTTAGTGTTCTTTGAATCATTACACTAAAAAAGAGTTAGTGACCTATTTGCTAGAGATGGAGTCAGTATTTTACGGTCTCAGTCGACAAGATGTGAGGAAATTGGCGTTCCAATTGGCTGAACGCAATAATATATTCCACACTTTCATAAACGAAGCAGCAGGGAGAGACTGGCTAAACCAATCCCTCACTCATCAGACAAATTTCGATCAGAAAATCTACAGGGACGTCATATACACATGCAGAAAAATTCACACGTGAGCAGTTGGCTGGTTTAGTTTTATTTGCTGGAAGGTTTGTGTTCTTTGAATCATTTCGAGAATCTTCAATGTATATGAAACTGGTTTAAGTGTGGTTCAGTCAAAAGTTTCCCAAGTCATCGGGTTGAAGAGAAAACGTCAGGTGAGAGCTCCGACTACAGCTGAACGTGGATCTCTGGCAACTGTGCATGAGTACTAGGGGAACATATTTTGCACCAATGAAGATATTTCCTCGTAAAAACTTAACGGATCAGCTTATGAATGGAGCCCCATCCGGAGCAATTGGAAGAGCTCATCCCTCTTGGTGGATACAAGCTCATATGTTTACAGAGATGGCCCAGACCAGCAAGAAGCCTCGTGCATCTTCTGTGAAGGTGAATTCAAAGATGACACATGAGGAGAACATCGGATTCGTTGTAGGATGAGTCTACACTGGACACATTCTGTGTGCACCGGAGCCGAAGCTGAGTTTTAAATTTGCGACTTTTGTCGCCAAAATTGAAGTTTTTTTATATAGATAATATTTGATGAGCCAGCTGTTTAATAATATATTATCTTTCGTTCACTTTTTCATTTAAAAACGTTTCTCTTTTTTGTTTCCAGCTGTTTAATAAATAGATAAATTATTTTTTTGTTAAAAAAGGTGGGGGTCCATATTACCCTCCACTTTGGGTCACCTGCAAGTTTTGGCTTTTTTCACTTATGTGACTGTATATATCTTAAAATTTGTTTTAATGGCAAATCCACTTAAGGATGTTTAAATAATGAGTTATGGAAGAGGTTAGAGCCCCAAAATATGAAAATCAGCCTTTGTTATGACCACAGTGAGCCAAAAACTAAAGGGGGGTCTATAATACCACCTTCTCCTCTCTCTCTCTCTCTCTCTCTCTCTCTCTCTATATATATATATATATATATATATATATATATATATATATATATATATATTTGAATCTTAGTAGAACTATTTCTCATTGAAGAATGAAGCTAGAGAATTCAATATGGTTTCTACCTGGCACCTTGTATAACCAGTAGATTCACCCAACTCGTAATTAAATCCCAACAACATTCGTCGCTATTTAAATCGTAAATATTGAAGTTATTCCCTCTTAATTTGGAATAACAAACAAACAAACAAACACACACACACACACACACACACACATATATATATATATATATATATATATATATATATATATATATATATATATATATATATATATATATATATATATATATATATATATATATATATATATATATATATATATATATATATATAATGTACATAATGCAGACAAACAGTGCTTTTGTTAGAAAATAAAAAAAATTCCATCCAAGGTTTACGAAATTGTCACTCAAAAACAAGATGTTTAATGAAACACGGCCGCCGAAAGAGATCATTAAAAAACGAATTCTGCAAGGACGGAATCCAGACGCAGTTATAGACGACAGCACGTGGCTTTACAACAAAAGGCGGTTAATGGGGTGAACTGGAAGAATTCACAATCAGCCGGAATGAACGCAGCAAAATATTTACCAGCGTAATCACTAGGATGTGGGGAGGGATGGCACTTTCGAAAACATAACGGGGATGAAAATTAGTAGGGCATTTAAAGACGAATTAATATAAACATCCTGAGTTGCGCAAATAGGTGTCTGTATGTGCCTGTGTATCTGGATAAAATGTAGTATATATATATATATGTAACAAGAAAACGCGTCTTCCTAAATTACTTTACTTTAAAGCATATTCTCTTGTTAATAAAGTTCGACCCCCTTTTCCAAAATTGCAACCTAAAAGTAAAATAAGAAAATTTATCGTAGCCCTGCAGATCATTAAGCAGGCATGTGAACTATCTGAACTCAATAACATTTCCAGATATGAGTGTTAGAAGTTTATGAGATTCCGAATGTCAGTATAGTGTCAAAATTCTTGAAGAGCCCTCGAACCACTCTGGATTTATGCCTTCTATAACGTCAAAACCACACTTTACAAGAACTTTATGGCCACTTATCCTGCACCCAGGTCAATAAGTAGCAGATCTAACAAGCGCGGGATCTCGCAATAAAGTATCCCTAGAAACTGAAGTGGACACTTGAACTCCACGAACCTAAAGACGCCCAATTAAAATATTAAGTAGTTTAGGGACTCTGGCGACAATATAACAAAATACCCATTTAATATTGCATGAACGGAAGACTTTTCTATCTCTTCGCTTCTAACTCTCGGTGCTGTCGTATGTGCTGTCAACAGATAGCCAGAAATCTGGTGGGCACGACAGGTCTTCTTTTAACTCTGGCATGTAAACACTGCTGTTAACACGGCCCGTCCTGGCATGCAAGCCGGACAAGTCATGTGGCCGCTGCAGCCTTCGCGATGCTTCATAATTAAATAAAGGTGATTTCCTGGATATCGTCTGAAATCTGTGTTCCTCTTCTATGGCTCCGCGTGTGTTACTCTCCTAAATTTTGTAAGTGCTTCCCTGGATCAACACTACGCGTGTCGTGCGCATGAGTGTCTTTTAATTAGTTTGCATAGTATGCCGCTTACAGCGCCATCTATTGATACATTTTGGAACTTTTTTTTATTATGCCAAATCGTTTCCCCCTTCTTCCAGTATATTCAGTTCAAATTTGAAGTCATTCTGACCAGTACTTCTTTTTTTGCAGCCTTTTGAAAGTGGGACTTTAATTATGGACACCCTGTATATATACACACACACACACACACACATATATATATATATATATATATATATATATATATACACTACCCTTCAACAATGGACCAGACATGAAAATGGGATGGTATAAGGGAAAGAATACATGCTTTTACAGAGGGGTGGTCCCCCACGTATTGCAATTACACTAGCAACCCTTCTGGATATATTTTCAATATGGTTTTGATACACAGTTCGGATAGTCACAGTTTTGATATTAGTTCGGAGTCTAAGCAGGCCAGGGAAGACGCTTTACATCCATATCTTAATATCACTGCTTGAAAGAGGCTGCAACATGACATGGAACATTGTCGTCCTGGAAATAACATTCACCCAGTCGATAAAATTGCCAGAGCGCAAGAAGTACCTGATCCTCCAAAATATTCATGTAAGCATCAGCGTTCAATTTACCAGGAACAACATGCAAAAATCCCATAGAATACCACGAAAAACACTCCGAAACAAGTACACCACCCCACTGACCTTGAGAATCGGAACGATGCACTCGGGTAATAGACATTCGCTTAGCATGCGCCAAACCCAAGCACGCCCACCCCCGACTAGAAGAGCATGTAGGTGGCTCGTCACTCCATAAAACAGTTTTCCAGTGGTTCACAGTCCAGTTGCGATGTTGCAAACACAAAGCGAGTCTGCCGGCTTTCTTGGATGGGGTGATGTTTGGTTTGTGTGCGGCAACGCATCCGTGGATATTGAGAGCGTGCAGTTCTTTCCGCAAAATATTGGGGTGCACCGTATCCCCTTCTGCCTGTTTAATCTCACTGTTGATGATTTGGACTGGTTCATTACGGTTCTTACGAACCTATGGCTTCAGGACACGCCGATCCCGTTCGACCAGTTTACGGAACGACCAACGTATGCAGTTCGTGTCCCAACTCCCGTGGTTTTACACTTCGTCACGAGATCACCAACAGATGACCGTGGCTGGGATAATTCTACCGCAATTGCGTGAATAGACTTGTCACTAATGTGACAACCAACTATATCACCTCTTTCAAAGTCACCAAATTCCTCTCGTTTCGACATATTTTCACAATTTCACACAGAACTAACGACGTTATCATTTGCAATACCGTATTTAACTTTAAGTCACATGCGAGCACTGAATGTGCATAAAATTCGACATGCAATCGAATTTTATGCATTTCCGCTGCCGTCCGTTTCATTATTGTAAAGTAGTTTATATATATATATATATATATATATATATATATATATATATATATATATATATATATATATATATATATATATATATATATATATATATATATATATATATATATATATATATACCGTGAAACTCTCTAGCTGGCTACCACTGAAAACACCCCCTTTTTTGAAACTATGACTGGCCGTCATAGAAAAGTCTCACTGTATATATATTACACCCAATCCCCTCCCTAAATCTGTTGAAAGTAAATGTCAGCAAACAAGATTTCTCCCAGATTTATTGCAACTACCTTAATTCGTCGGGGAAGTGTTTTTCTTTACAGAACTTTGTCTTGTTTACACTGGTACCAGTGCGTGCAAGACGAATATCCCGTCTCGCGGATTCATACCCACTATGTATTTATCATCCCCATATCAGAAAACTGAGTTGGTTTTTTACTTTAATTCTGTGAAGAAACAAAATGGACTTTCGTCAGGTGCGAGTTTGTGGGGATTTGGTAAACCTGATAAGAACAGAATAAACAGGTTGCGTTAAAATCCGGCAAGATATTACCAGGTCTGTTTAAGGTTTTTAATCGACTAACGTGACACACACACACACACACACACACAAACACAAATATATATATATATATATATATATATATCGAATATTAGAAATAAGAATTTCGAATGCAGATATTTTCTCAATTTTTACTGGTGACACATAACGTGCAGTCCTCCAGCCAGGGCCCGATTTAGAAAATTCTTCACCATAGGCACAATTCGGGATGAAGGCCCCCTAACACTGATGTGGGCGTAAAATTTCCAAAATTGACACACAAAAAAAAATAATTATGAATCGTTGTGAAAGTACCATTTTACCAACAATTGGCTATTTGAAGCGTAGAAACCTAGAACATTATCATATAACAAAAAGCAATACAACTTATTAACTTCCTCATTAAAAGACCAATTCAATACAACCAGAAAAAATTATTAATCCCTTATATACACCATAACATACATATGATGAACTATACATATAACTATACATATGATGAACCAATCAATCAAATTTGAAAGGATTTATAAAAAATTTGTTATTAAAAAAGGTTAAATAAAAAAAAATAATAATTGGGAATTTTTTCTTTCATTTCTTTTAAAATAAAAATTTTTCTGGGGGCCACTAGACCCGGGCCTACTGTGCTTAATGGAAAATCAGGGCTTGTATGTATGCATATATATATACATAACTATATACATACAAACACATATATATATATATATATATATATATATATATATATATATATATATATATATATATATATACGTACAGGGTGTTCGTAAACCTTGGACCCTGGTTTCACCCTTGCTATGGGCCAATCAGCGCGGCATAGCCAATAAGTACCAAACCAAACACCTTAATAAATTGTATGTAAATTTAACTTTTTTTCTTCTTTAAGTTATTTAAAAAGGTCTCTCAACTATACATAACCAACACTACAATAATCGAATTTTTGACTCGAATCCCTTATCTTCCACCCATTATCTCGCAGCCGCTTACTCCAACGCGTCACTCTTCACTGTCCACTTCTACACATTCGACAATCCTTAAGACTTTACTTCATCTTAAATATAAATCGGTTTGAACGTGTGTTATCTCTTCTAACCTCCAAATCGTTGATAATGTCGTTGAAAAATATCAGTAATTCAATTAAACGTAAATCTAGTGACACAAACTGAAAATATTGCTGCAATATATTGTAAGATCAATTGGAAGAGAAAAAAAAATATAAGCAGATACCTCACGGACAGTTTAAAACCCTTTAAAAGATAGTTTTTACATGTTTTTATTAACTCGCTTTTTTGTTTGTTTCTCCAGTACAAATCTTGGAATCGATTTTTAACTAACTTCCCCACTAGCTAGACTTTTGAAACTTTTAGAATAGCCCAGAACTTGATGACAATGCATTCTTTTGATACTTTTAGCCATCTTTAAGCAGATTAAAGTCATTTTCAGTTAATTTTGTTTTGTAGACTGGTGCAGCCATCTATCGGCCGGGACTGGAACGAAAAGTTAAACGCAAGTTAACTTCCAACTAACTTCATTTTCTTTCAAGTGGATGGAATAATTCATCAAAAAAAATTTTTAAAGTATTTATTAATAGATAGAATTGTCAAGTTTATATGATTCAACAGAAAATTTAAAAACATGGTATATAAAAAGTTCTTTTTATTTTGTAATTATTAAATTCAGTTTGCATCACTTTCATAAAACTAAGGATCGTGTTCATAACGCGTAATATTGCCTTACAACACAATATACCGTGACCAATTCATATTACTTGGTCTGTAATTATATATATATATACAGTTGGCTCTCTGTTTAACGACTTTCAAGGGACCGTGAAAAATCGTCCTTATGTAGAGATCGCCCTATAACAGAATTTGTGAAATATAACACTTCCCATATATATATATATATATATATATATATATATATATATATATATATATATATATATATATATATATATATATATATATATATATATATATATATATATATATATATATATATATATATATATATGTACAGGTGGCTCTCTGTTTAACGATGCTCTACTTAACGACGATCTCTATTTAAAGACGATATTTCCGAGTCCCGGCCCCTCCGACGTTATGGGTATGTTATATATATATATATATATATATATATATATATATATATATATATATGTGTGTGTGTGTGTGTGGGCGTGTGTGTGTGTGTGTAAGTAAGTAATATGTTAAATATTATGCTCTCCAATCTAGCATTTAAACTCCCTTTCCTAAATCCAATCCCCAGTAATATTAATTTATCGATTTAAAACCCTTGGTCACAAAACTTCCCACGAATCTTATGCCTTTGCATTTGTACACGTGTATAGTCCAGATTGAGGAGTGGGTTACCATCGCGAGCCCCTAAATCTGCTGACCTTACAAATAATAGTCACATGTACCTCACGCCTCTCGCGTTTAATGTTGAAAGGTGATATAATTAAGGGCTTTTCTTTTGGAATGAAAGGATGTACTCTTGTAGCCCTAATAAACGATTCGGCATGACTGCTTCCAAATATAATTTTTATTCCTTTCAGGCTGAGCCGAGATCCAACCATGTAAATTTGAGCTAGTTTTTCCTTTCATGTTATAATTTAAGGACGTCATGTAATGAGTATATTACACACACACACACACACACACACACACACATATATATATATATATATATCCTCACAGCAAGATTCTAACCCTTAACCATCCATTCGTTCCGTCTTATTCACTGAGTCGATCCTTTGTTCTTAGTAATAAGCTACTTGCCTTTCCCTTGATTACACATCAGATGGATGTGGCGCAAGTAATGTTCTTAATTCAGCGTTTAGCAGATTTTTTTTGGCGGAAAGATTCCTCGCCAAAGGAAATATTAATGAGAAAGCCTTTTTCATCCCGACTGGCTAATGAAGCTTTCACGTTCGTCAGGAGATGAGCCTTTCATAAAAAATCCGTCAAGTATCCATTAATGAAGAGTAAGTAGCGTGTAAAAAAAAAGCGCTAACACACCTTGCCTGTTAAAGCAGAAAAAAAAATAGCGATGTGTTTCAATTTGTTTTCCCGTGTTTGTAAAGAAGAAGTGCGAAGTAATGAAATGTGTATCCAGTGAATAAAGTGGCGAAAAATTGAAGATCTTTGTCTCCGGGCACACCAAAATGTCGCCGATGCGACATCCATTCTTATTCGACAGTCATTCTCTTCGATAGATTTTACACTTTACGATGACGTCATCATTGTACAGCAGCAATCCTCTGATTTTGGACTATTCTGATTGAAATCTAACTCATATATATATATATATATATATATATATATGTGTGTGTGTGTGTGTGTGTGTGTGTGTGTGTGTGTGTGTGTGTGTGTGTGTGTGTGTGTGTGTGTGTGTGTGTGTGTGTGTGCGTGCGTGTGTGCCTGTGTGTGAAAGTAATAATACAACCCCGCCAGTTTTATTTCTATACCATTAATTCTCTACATTTAATATTGTCTTTCCCCTTATGTAATTACATCCGTTTTTATGTGTGGCGCCTAGCTGTCGCAGCGCATAATGTACTATATATCAGGGGTGGCCAACAGGTCAATCTCGATCGACCGGTCGATCTTCGACATGATTTTAGTTGATCGCGAGCCATAATTTCATAAATGTATGGACTATATTAGTGACGATACGCTGCTCATTTTCCACAAAAAATGAGAGCTAGTCGATCGCCGGATAAAAAATCGTAGAAAAGTCAATCTCCAACTAAAAACGTTTGGTCAGCCCTGCTATATATGATCACGAGGAGAAATTAAACTATTTTAACTGTTCTGGTGTGAGAGTCAAACTTGGATATGGGATAAGAGGACGCTAAGCACACCCCCCGGTATTCGTTGTAAATATATACATAATTTTTTCTATTTATCCTTCTTTTAAATGTTACCCAACTAAGTATCAGTATTGTACACATGTCCATGGATTCATGATGTTGTCTCCATACCCGTACACGTCCATCCGCCCGATGCAATTGCAAACGAGACTCGTTAGACGAGGCAACTTGTTTCCAGTCATCAATAGTCCGATGAAGGTGTCGGCTGGCCCACGTTTTTTTTTTGCCTTTCAGTCAAAAGGAAGTGTTGCACATTTATCTCGTTTAAGGATTCTCGTCAATCGTCGAGGGTAAATTTCTTTGAAGGACTTTTTAGTACTTTACAGTATAATTTGCTTCAGGAAGGCTTCCATGGGAATAATCGTAAACATTTATGTTAATGAAAAAGATGGACGTTGCAAATATTTCGCGTGTCCTTCGACTATCTTTAAACATTTTAAATTTGCGCCAAGAGTCATAATATATATATATATATATATATATATATATATATATATATATATATATATATATATATATATATATATATATATATATATATAATATATATATATATATATAAAAAGAGAGAGAGATGTGAATGAAAAATCGAAATGTAGTGAATATTTGACGAGTGCTTTAGCTATTTTAATGTATTTTAAAAAATGCATTAATGGACCGAATCTAAACCGGCCCAATCCATTGCAATCATTTTCAACAGAAAAGATATTATCGTCAGAGATTTATGCTCAACCTTTAACTTTTATTTCACAAAAGTTAAATTTAATTGTTTGCGAATTCACTCTTCGCGATAGATTCTAAGCTCTAGCAGAGGAAGCAAAGATTAAAGGGTTTTTTTTCCTTTCGTTTTCGAAAAAGTAAAATTGATTTTTCCGTTACATGTCCCGGCTTTTTATTCGTGCCATTAAATTAAATTCTTCGTAAAGCGGGGGGCCTCCATCAGTCACTCGTCCACTCAGCCAGATCTTCCTTTCCCTCCACCCCTGTCGCTGTTTCGAAGTGCATTCATTCCGACGGTACAAAGTGCATTCTCTACTCCTTTTAATTACCGCTCCGAAAAGGCTCGAGACACCAGCCGCTCTCACTAAAGTACGCCGAAAAGAAAACAAAATAAAATTAGTTTAGCTTATTAGTCAGTGATTTAATTTTAGAGATCTCGAGATTGCATAAGATTAATTAATCAATCAGGCTTTTATATATATATATATATATAATATCTTAAATATTATGTCCTCCATTCTTTCATTTAAATTCTCTTTCATAAATCCAATCCCCAGTAATATTAATTTATCGCTTGAAAACCCTTAGCTACAGAACTTCCCATGAATCGCATGCCTTTGCATTTCTACACGGCTGTATGTTCGGCTTCAGGAGTGGGTTAGCATCACATGTCTACCTCGCTCTCGCGCTTATTGTTGAAAGGTGATATTACTTCCTAGCAGTCTTCTGAAATGAACGGATGTACTTTTGTCGCTTTAATAAATGATTCGACCCGACAGCTTCCAAATTTAATTTTATTTATTTCAGGATGAGTCTAACACCAGCCATGTAAATATGAGCTAGTTTTTCCTTTCAGGTTATAGTTTAAGGACGTGATGTAATGGGTATATTACACACACACAAATATATATATATATATATATATATATATATATATATATATATATATATATATATATATATATATATATATATATATATACATATATACAGAGAGTGGTATACACACATACATATAGTATATCTATCTAACTATTGATCTATATATATATATATATATATATATATATGTGTGTGTGTGTGAGTGTGTATGTATATAATAGATAGATATAAGAGTATTTCCATAACATATACCTCTCTAGCCTATCCCTAGACTAATATGGTACATGGTCAATCGAATAGAACGAATATCCAACAGCTTCTTCTCAGTAATCTTTGCTGTACCCTATTACAAAAAATAACTAAATATCAACCACTCATAAAACAATCGGCTTGGCGTAATGAGTCTTAAGGTTATCGGAAATCGAATTTCTCAAAATTAAACACATTTTTTAATTAGATTTGTAGGATCGAATCACGCAAGAGAGCTTTTTCTTGAACAAGCCTTTCGATCATTATTTCACGAAGATGATCGAAATTTTTTTCGATCATTTTTTTTTTCATAAAAATAAATTACCGCAAAGTGTGAGTCAATGAAGAAAAAAAATATTTCTTTTCCTTTTCTTTTCGAGTTTTCACTCGACTCCATACATAATCACAGAAATTTCCGCATCTTCGAGAATTCCTCGAGAGCTTTCGAAAAAAAAATAAATAAAAACCCACCCCAAATCACGGCTAGGGCATGAAGCGAATAGGATGAAAAGATAACCGACCATGAGGGAACGTTGATATGCACACGTGTTGTTATCGGGGAAATCCAGCGACCGTGGAGAGGCAACAGCCGATCAATCGATGGCGCAAAGTGGTTGTGTTTTTTTTTTCTTATTCGTGTCACTTGTTTTATTTCCGATATCTGTCGGAACTATTACTTGAGCCTAGTGGAAGTCACAAAGGAGGTGGACCTTTTTTTTCTATCTGGTTCTTACTTTTATACCCCGACCGTCGGGATTGCGGGCTCGAGCGTGATTAACTCTTTCGACTGGAGACGTATGAAAACCTATTGGACTGCTCTCCTTTCGAGTAGTTTTGATGTATCATCTTAATTAAAAATTCCATGAGTGTCTTTTTCCAACAAAATGAGCCATTGATGATATGCTAATTTTTTAAAATGCTTTTGTTAAAGTTATTTTGCTCACGTATGAGATGGCGCAATGTTAAAGTTATTTTGCTCGCGTGAGCGCTGTAAATGTAAACGATAGATGCAGTAAGATCGTATACGTATAACGGCCATGTTGATGTTCTAAAGTTGTTATAATAAAAGTAATATTTTGATTACTTTTAGGACTTATTATTAAGTAATATTTTTAATACTTAAGGAGTCTCCTAATTTATTTTTAAAATGTCGTACGTTTTACACGACAAGATTAAGGTTCACACGGAAGTGAATATGTTAGATAGATCTAAAGTTATTATTTAAGTTGGGAGACAACACTTTTATTAACTTGCTTTCTTGTTTGTGTGTGTGTTTGTCCAGTACAAATCTCGCAATCGATTTTTAACTAACTTCCCGACTAGCTAGACATTTGAAACACTTAGAATAGCTCAGAACACGATGACAATGCATTTTTAAAATTCTTTTAGTCATCCCTAAGCAGGATTGAATTCATTTACAGTTAATTTTGTTTTGTATTCTGGTGCAGCCATCTATCGACCGGGATGGGAATGAAAAGTTAAACGCAAGTTAATTTCCCATTAACTTTTTTTTCTTTCAAGTTGATGGGATAATTCCTCAAAAAATTTTAAAAAAAGTATTTATTAATACATAGAATTGTTAAGTTTATATGATTCAACAGAAAATTTAAAACCATGGCATGTAAAAAGTTCTTTTTATCTTGTAATTATTTCTGATAGTGTTTTTTATGTGCATTTTTCACGAAAAAAAATTAAAACAATTTAAAGTCCAATTTTGAATGAGGACCACACCTGTATAACCTGTTTCCCATTGCTCATCACTCATATCATTTGAATGTTACTAACGAGTTGAAAACCGGATCGAAAGAAATCATAGACTAACAACGCCCCGCTCACTTTTGCAGCTGAAAAGAAAAAAAAATCTAAGAATATGTGAAGTTCACTGTTTCCTTTACCCTTAAGGTAATGTATATACTAAACAATTAAATCATCATTAACAAGATCCTACGAGGTTTCCTACACTAAAATATTTATTACAACACAATTAGATTACATAAATACCTTACTCTATAGCTAGCAGGCAACGGAGAATTATTTATCACGTGTATTAATCCTGGTAGTTATATTACGGAAACCATACCATAATTCAGCGGTGCCACTGCTTGTATATACGCCACGCTAACCTTTCTGTCTTCCCTTTATCAGCAGGTCGCTGGAACGATAGCTAACTTAAAAACGCCTTCGGTAAACTTCATAATGTCCGGCTGCTGTACGGCAAAGCAATCTTCACTCCAATTGTTTTTCGTTCGCCGCTCTTCTCCGTCCGACCTCGCCTCGTAGTATTTACCTCTCACGTTCAAGCGTGTATGCTACCAACGGGATTTCCCGTCCAGTAGAAAATCGCAGCTCATTTTCATCGCTCATTTGCATAAGACGCTACTTCTTCTTCAAACGGCGATTTATTAAAACCAGGGAGGTTAATTTTTATTTAATACCTCACAAATCGTGATACTGAAAACGAGGCCTTATTGTAAATTTCATTTATCAGCAGGTGCCCTCATCCAAAGAATATCCCTGTGCGTTGATGTCGTCGGTGGAAGTAGTCTCTTGGGCTTTTAGACAGTGAATTCTGCACAGAGTTTTTTCCCTATTAGTTGTGATGAGACAACCCTCTTGTGGCATCTCCTTCATGCAGACATGGACATGGACAAAAAGTTTTCGTGAAGTTCGAAATAGGGATAAGAAAGCCCTTTACCCTCGGTATGGATATGGGAAGCACTGAAACTTTTCACGCATGGTCCAAGGAGAAATGAATCAAGTTAAAAAAAAAGTGAAGTTACAAAATAATCCTAAAAACAAAAAAATACTAGTGGGGCTCACTTAAAATAAATATTAAATTGAACTAAAGACTCTCACACGTGACAGATTGGGACACATGCACACGTTCCTAAGGATGGATTAGCTACCCTCTCGCCTCCTACTTTCAGGCTTGATGTCAAAGAATTGTGCTCGAAGCATCCTAAAAACAAAAAAATACTAGTGGGGCTCATTTAAAATAAATATTAAATTGAACTAACGACTCTCACATGTGACAGATTGGGACACATGCACTCGTTCCTAAGGATGGATTAGCTACTCTCTCGCCTCCAACTTTCAGGCTTGATGTCAAACAATTGTGCTCGAAGCATCCTAAAAGCAAAAAAATACTAGTGGGGCTCATTTAAAATAAATAGTAAATTGAACTAACGACTCTCACACGTGACAGATTGGGACACATGCACTCGTTCCTAAGGATGGATTAGCTACCCTCTCGCCTCCAACTTTCAGACTTGATGTGAAACAATTGTGCTCGAAGCATCCTAAAAACAAAAAAATACTAATGGGGCTCATTTAAAATAAATATTAAATTGAACTAACGACTCTCACACGTGACAGATTGGGACACATGCACTCGTTCCTAAGGATGGATTAGCTACCCTCTCGCCTCCAACTTTCAGACTTGATGTCAAACAATTGTGCTCGAAGCATCCTAAAAACAAAAAAATACTAGTGGGGCTCATTTAAAATAAATATTAAATTGAACTAACGACTCTCACACGTGACAGATTGGGACACATGCACTCGTTCCTAAGGATGGATTAGCTACCCTCTCGCCTCCAACTTTCAGACTTGATGTCAAACAATTGTGCTCGAAGCATCCTAAAAACAAAAAAATACTAATGGGGCTCATTTAAAATAAATATTAAATTGAACTAACGACTCTCACACGTGACAGATTGGGACACATGCACTCGTTCCTAAGGATGGATTAGCTACCCTCTCGCCTCCAACTTTCAGGCTTGATGTCAAACAATTGTGCTCGAAGCATCCTAAAAACAAAAAAATACTAGTGGGGCTCATTTAAAAAAAATATTAAATTGAACTAACGACTCTCACACGTGACAGATGGGGACACATTCACTCGTTCCTAAGGATGGACTTGCTACCCTCGCGCCTCCAACTCTCAGGCTTGATGCCAAACAATTGTTCTACAAGCATCCATCGCAAGTCTCACACTAACATGACAAAACTCTTTTGAGCGATTTCCATTGAAATCCTCTAGTGTCATACTACACTCATGGCTTTTTTTAAAACTGTATTAATATTTTCTATTGTGTTGTGTTGTGTTATTACTTATAATCTTTCAATAAATGAATATAATCAGCAATGGAGTGCTTATTTACCATGTTTTTATTAACTTGCTTTCTTGCGTGTTTGTGTGTGTGTTTATACAGTACAAATTTTGCCATCGATCTTTAACTAACTTCCTGACTAGCTAGACATTTGAAACTTTTAGAATACCTCAGAATGCGATGACAATGCATTTTATTAATACTTTTAGCCATGTTTAAGCAGAATTATATTAATTTTCAGTTATTTTTCAGTTAATTATTTTTTGTAGACTGGTGCAGTAGGGTGGTCCATGACATAATGTTAAAAAATAAAAGTGTAAGAATCTTCCTTCCACAAGCCCTATTTTGTTCCTCTGTAATCAAAATGTATGTAAATAAAATTTCAGGTCAATCCGATAGTATTAAGAGGTCGCTCAACATTTGTGCGAATTATGGCAAAGGGGTAGAATATCCAATCAGCGTATAGACTCGTCCATCAGGAAACTTAAAAAACTATTTGAAGAATATCTAGGCCTAAAAAAGAATAAAAATAGAAATTCAGGAAAAGATAGACTTAAAGAAAACATTTTGAAGGCTAAATTAGAAAAGTTATTTCATGTATCTACCAAAGATGCCATCAGCCAAATAAGCAACAAAGAAGACAGAGAATTCTTTCAAAAGCAGAAAGATGTTTTTTGTTGTTCTATGAGTTGACATGAAAACTACACAAAAAGAAATAAGAAACAGAAAATGGGAAGATAATAAAGAGTTATCAAAAGAACGATATGAAGATAGAGAAGCAAAATTACAAATTAGGATAGAAAAAAATGATGTCAGAATTATCAGACTCAGAAACTTCGCATTCGATAGAAATTGAAAGTGAAGAAGAGTACCTGCCGCTGTCATCTACATCCCAATCCGATCTCAATACTACAACTACAGTTCCCGAAGCTGCTGAAAATAAATATGCAAAAATATATTTAAGTCACCTGAAGTAGTAGGTGTACTAGATCATGTTAATATTTATGATCGGAAAGGTGTATTCGTGGCTGGAGCTGTTGCACGTGCACTTGGGAACGATATTTCTTCAAAAACCCTATCTCGAAGCTCAATAAGGAGACATAGAAAAAAAGAAGGTAACAAGCTGCAGAAACAGAAAAAAATTCTCTAGACGAACCTCTATTATTACACTGGGAAGGTAAGATGTTACCAGATATTGATGAATCAAAAACAAAAGTTGATTGAGTTGCCGTTATTGTTTCAGGAAATGGTCAAGAGAAGCTCCTTGGAATTCCGAAGATTAAAAGAGGAACTGTAGAATTACAAGCAAAAGCATGTATTGAGACAGTCATGAAATGAAATATTATATCTCAAATTAGAGGAATAGTGTTCGATACCACAGCCGCTAATACTGGTTTACACAAAGGTGCATGAATCAGAATTTAAAAATATTTAGGGACAGATCTTATTTGGGTTCCATGTCATCACCATATAATAGAGATTGTACTATCGAGTGTGTTTTCTGTTATATTCGGCCCATCTGAAGGTCCATAGACTGTAATATTTAAGCGTTTTAAGAATGTATGACCGGAAATAGACAAATCTGCTTATAATCCAGCAAATAAGGACAATGTAAATTTGACAATGTAAACATTACTAAACTCAGAGAATATATGTTAACATTTCTGCCAAAAGCACTTAAATCTCCAACTATAAGGGATGACTATAAGGAGTTTATGCAATTATCATTAATTTTTCTTAATAATAATAATCAGTCATTTCGAGCTCCTGGTCTCAAACATCACGCTTGATGGATGGCTAAAGGTATTTATGCACTAAAATATTCCTTTCTCGAAAACAATTTAAGCTGTCATCTGAAGAATCTGGTAAGATTACAGAATTGTGTCTTCTGAATTGTGTCAATATTTAATATATATTAGCTTTTGTGAGCCTAATGTATATTAAATATTGGAATGAAGCACCACATGCTATTAAGGGCCCTTACAAAGATATTCAGTTTTTAAATAACCTGAAGAAATATCCAAATATTTTTGTAGCAAATATAGCATTTTCGTCATTTTCCAGACACCTATAGTATTAATCTGACCTCTTAGTAGCATTAGCTTTTTTGATAAAAGAGTCAGCATTGACACAAAAATGAAAATGATACAAAATCTTGATCGTCCACCAAAACCTACCCGTGATTATCGGCTGGAACTAAAAAATGATGAGCAAAATGTAAAGATCGAAGAACTTGTGGTTGAAAAGACAAAACAATTCTTTGATGCCACTGTTAAAGGAGGTAAAATTAAATTATAAGCCTTCATAGAAAAATCACCATATCAGTGGGAAAATGATCCTTGATTTTGTGACTTTCGAGAAAGGTGCTTAAAAATGAAAGTCGTAAATGATAATGCTGAAAGAGCTATAAGTATAATATAAGTAAAGAGCTATAAATATAATTAAACCCTTTCAAAAGACGAAGAACAAACACAATTCCTGCTTCGTCTAGTAGCAAACCACGAAAGGAGCTTTCCCACTACTTCCAATAAATCGTTGTTAATCTGAACTTATAAATTTTGAGCTTGAGCGACCTGTAAATATTATTATTTTGGAGAAAAAAAACGAGCGCATTATTTACATGTAAAATAATAAAATAAACCTTGTGGAGCAATATATTTCGGAAATTAATTTTTTTGGACCACCCTACTTGTGTAGCCATCTATCCGCCGGAACGGGAACAAAAAGTTAAATGCAAGTTAACTTCCAATTAACTTCTTTCCATTTTCTTTCAAGTTGATGGGATAATTCATCAAAAAAATTTTTTTTTTTAATATTTATTAATACATAGAATTCTCAAGTTTATATGATTCAACAGAAAATTTAAAAACATGGTACATAAAAATTTCGTTTTATCTTGTCATTATTGAACTTATACTTAACATGTTTCTGAAATATATTCCCCTTAAATTTAATACTTAAAATGGTTGGGAATTCCTGCCCTACACTTTAAAACTAAATTAACCCATACTTTCTATTATGCTTAGCTTTAAATTTATATTGAGGATTCCGTTTCGAAAAAGTACATCATGAAATTGATGAATTAAGAGATTTTTTTGGGCAGGAATATTATCATCTGCTAAAAATATCCAGGAGATGGTAAAGTGCGAATCCGCTCCACGGAATTTGATCGAAATATTCGATCTATTTCTCGGAGAAAGAGTTGAGTTTACATTTTAATAGCTAAAATTGAATCGTCTTTATTTTGCATGAGAAAATGCGAGTAAAACGTGTGTTTGTAAATTTCCGGTCGAGTCTTCTTGTATCTGCTCGGGTGGTTTCGACTATTCGGCGCATAGAGCGGTATTTTCTTTAAGTATGTATTAACAAAGCCTGATTATACATACTTAAAAAAATTAAAACAGCCTGATTATGAACAAAGCACATTCTGAAATGCGATGAATGTCAGATACGACCTTCGTAAATGCGCTGAATAAGACCTATTGCGTAATTGTATGTGATTTGGCAAATCGGCGTGCAGTGGCTTAGGAAAATGCAGATTTCTTTACCGATGAAGATATATTGCTGAGTCAACAAATGTTACCCCGAATGCCCTGAAAACTCCTTCGGCAAAAATTCCTTCGGTAATATGAAATTCTCTGAGCAAAAACATGCATCATGATGAAAAACACAAAAGTACTTTGAGCTGAGTAATGGTGGACTGCTATTTATAAAAGCAGCGTCAGACGGAAGCTAAAGCAACTCTCGGTAGAGAAGAGCAATCAAGAGACATGACTTCTACCTTTCTCCAGACGGTGTTTTTCCTCATGTTTGTGGCTGCGATCCTGTTCAGCATGTTTGGCGAGCAACGAGTCTGGTGTAAACCACAGCTCGACGGCATATTGGAGACCAGTAGTCTCGGGGTAGACGTCGGCGTTCTGGGTTAGGGTAGGTGCTTTCGATTATTTTTCTTTACTACAGTGTTATGTGATTGTCCGTCGAATTGATTGAAGACTGTATTTTTCCACACACACTTTAATAACCAAAGTCTATTTACAAACATTTGAATACATATTAACGTATTGAGAGAACAAACGTATCTAGTGACATAAGGGAAAAAACTGCCGCTTAGGTTTTCTTCTAGTAGTCTCGTTCTCTTTCACTTGATTCTGAAGCTGGAACATGGGAAACAGTAAGTGAATTCCATATTTTAGACAGTGTCAAAAATAAAAACAATACAGCAAAGAACTGCGATGAAGACATTGAATATTTCCTCTACTCTTCTTGTTAAGGCTGCTATTTACTAAGAAAAAAATCGTATTTCCCTTTTCTTCTTCATGCAGACTCTTGTGGCGGGAGGAGTAAAGTTGACAGTTCGAGAATTCCACTCCCCTTAGGATTGACATTTTGAGGGATTGTAATAGCTCTCTCTCTCTACAGCGCTGCCCCCAAATTTTTTATTTAAAATATATTTTTGTCTACTATTTACAGGTACATAAATGCTGATAATCAAATAAAATTGGTATTGTCAGATAGCCTGAACTTTTCTGCAAAGCGCTACAGGATTCATTTTATAAATTTCGTCCACCGAAGGAATTTATGAGCGTTTAAAACACACTATACCAGATTTTTCCCCGAATAATTTAAATTTTAAAATATTAATTGCATTTTAAAAAAAAATGAAAAAGGTACACAAATGCAAAATTTCTTTCTCTATGACGGAGTACAATTTTTTAAAAAAAATCTTTGAATCCAAGTCGGCAATCCGTGGACAAATTTTCTCCATAGGTTAACATTGAGGTGAGCGAATCCAATGGGGTTAGTACATAGCAGCCTTAACCACTTAGTTCCTGGTAAATTTTCTTCCTTCACCAGCATTAAGGTCCCCACCCTTACGTTGTTCTTACTGAATTGCCATTTATGGCGTTCTTGCAGATTATATAAATAATTTCCTTTCCATAGTCTCCAAATTATTTTCTAGGCTTTAGAAATCCTTTCCCACTTACTGAGTCTATTTTCATCGATATTTGTAAGTTGGGGTTCCACGATGGAAGTGATGGGTTTCCCAATAAGAAAATGCCCTGGAGGTAGGGTTTCAAAATTCTCAAATTCAGCTGACAATGGAGTCAATGGCCTGGAGTTTAGAACCCCTTCAATTTCTTCTGGGACAAGATCGTAATGAATTCCTCCAAAGTAAAATAAGAATTTTCTGCTATGCGTTTTAAATGAAATTTAAAGGATTTAACACAGGCTTCATATAACCTCCAAAAATTTGGAGATTTTGGAGGGATATAATGCCAATCAATTTTCTCCTCAGTGAAATATTGAGCCATTGGTTCATCCGGTGAATTTACAATTTTTAGAAGTTGTTTTAGTTCGGCATTTGGGCCAACGAAATTTCATCTATTGTCAGTGAAAATCTTAGAGGCCTTACCTCTTCTGAAGAAAAATCTTCTCAAACTGGCAATGAACACTGCTGATGTTATATCACTTACAAAGCCTAAATGAATTGCTTTAGTGCAAAAACATACATAAATTGCTACATACATCTTATTCAACATACCTTTCCTTTGACCTTTGAATTTTACATGGAAAGGTACGCAAAAATCTATACCGGTAACCGTAAATGGAAGAGAAGGTTCTATGCGTTCTTTGGTCAATCGACCAATCAATTGTTGCTCTAGAATTGGTTTGTTCCTTGTACATGTGACTCAATTGTGTATCACTAATCTGCATAAATTCTTTCCGTTTAACGGCCAATACCTTTGACCTATTATTTACAACAAGGCTTGTGCCCCCACATGTAAATACTTCAAGTGTACATACTGTAGAATCATGTAAGGTAAGGGATGTTAAGTTGGGAGGACAATGAGATGTTTAGTATTGTCATCAACACTTGAATTGATTATTCGTCCTCCAACGTGTATAAGCCCATTTTTGTCAATAAAACACTTGAGAGAAGATAATTTACTTTTACCTTTCACATTCTCACCCTTCCCCAAGGCAGTGAGTTCTTCTAAATTCCCCTTGGGCAAATTTTAAAAGAAAAGATTCTGACTTGTTCAATTCTTGACACTCCATTTACCAACCTTTTTTGTCTATTGGATCTCTACAGTTATCTAGAAACCTGAAAATATAGGAAACTGTACGAACAAGCTTAGAAGAAATTTTAGTAATTTTTAGAAGGTCATTATGAAAGATAACTTTTTCATTGGTTACAGCAAATCACATGTGACCTTCTACAGATGACCCATTTTTCAATTCTAAAATATGATTCTTTGGGAATAGAATCACTATATTAAATTGCTGAGACCTCCTTTGTTCTTAAAAATTCTGGACCTGACCACAGACGTCACTTTTTCAAAGACTTTCTGTACTAACTCCTCTCGTGACAAGGTCTGCAATATTTAATTTTCCTTTTAAGTGGGACCAAGCTTCAGGATTGCTAAGAACCTGAATTTCCTTCACACTATAGAACTAATTAGAACTAATTGTTTCCACTTGTGGTGAGATCCTTTGATCCAGAAAAATACGATCTGGGTGTCTGACCAGAAATGAACCGTGGTTGACCCTTTTCTGTTTATAATTTGTTGTACTTCTTTTGCGCGTCTGGCTGCGAGCAACGCCCCCATCAGTTCGAGTTTTGGGAGATTCAGTTTCTTTAATGGGGCAACACGAGTCTCCGAAGCAACGAGATTCACTGTGAATATACTTCACTCTCAAATAGACTGCTGTTCCGTATGCTCTTTGGTTGACATCGGAAAAGACATGGACTTGAAGTTCGTTGGTATCAACTAAGCTGGAGTTGAGGATCATTTTGGGGACTTTCAAGTTCGAAATATCAGACAAATCAGACCTCCAAAGAGTATATGTTTGGAGAAGGTCTGGTGGAAGTTCCGCGTCCCACGGGTACTTTTTAAGCCACAATTCTTGGAACAGACATTTGAATCCGATTGTGAACGGTGTTAGAAGACCAAGTACGTCGTATAGCTTCCCCGTTGTTCTTAACATAAATCTTTTTGTTAAAGTTTCTTGCTCCTTAAATTCGAGCAAGTTTTTCACATCATCGTGACGTAGTCTTGATTAACGTGCCACGGAAGACCGAGAACTTTGTGTAATTTGTCAGGAGGATTGACGTCTGAATGAAAGGGATGGGTTTTAAACCCGTGGTCTTCCCATGATTGTATCAATTCCTTGCTGTTGGAACTCCACATACACAGTTCATTCCTGCATCAGCCATAATTGTTTTGGCTTCGCGGGACATCTGAAAGGCAGACGAGACGTTGTCGAGATATCCTACATAAAGTCCACATAAAGGCAATTACCGAACATTTCCACCCTAGCGGAATGCAACTCTCGATACTTTTCGACGTGTCCTTAATTGAGGCGGAAGGGACTGGCCAAAAAACATCTTTAATGCGGATGAGACTGCTTTATTTTTTTCAGTGTTTGCCTCAAAAGACATTACCATTTCAAAAGGAAAAATGCTTTGGGGGAAAACAAAGCAATGTACTGTCATGTTAGATGCAAGTATAACTGGACATCAGAAATTGAAACTATTAGTTATCCGAAGAAGCAAAAATCAAATATGTTTGAAAAGCGAAAAATCTTTAGAGGCTGATTATTGGAGATGTTCAGCCGACCACATCGTGAGCTTAAACGGCGTTTATATAAAAGCATCCTCCGCGCAAAAAGCGACGACCTGTATCTTAAAAATTTTAATTCTTAATATCAAATCCTTTTTTTTAAAAATCTATTTCAGTGGCGACAATTTTAATTCCATAATTTGTTAATTAATTCATTAATTAGGTGCTAAAACATAAAAAAAATTCCTAAATTTCTTAAACCGTCAATTCTATCGACAGCTTCAAAACTAATTTCTATTTTACCGTGTTCCAACTGGACTTATAAATTTGACCTTATTATATCTTATTTAAGTTCGATTATACATTTCTTATTCATCAAATTTTATACAAATTTTAACACAAGGAGTGCTCACTTAGCAAACCGTACAAAAAAAAATTAGCTACATTTAGGTGGGCCAAATTAAACCCCACCATTAAACAAAATCGGTATACACTAAACAATGCATGATAATCAAAACATAACAATACAAAAACATCTAATACATAAAAATACATAACATACACTGCCTTTAGGTATAATATATAATACACAATATACATTATATTTGGTGAGTGCAATAACATTACATAGAATTATTTTCTTTTTACTTACACTAAAAATTAGCACCATACAATTCTTTTCTGTTGATATATTTCTTTACTATTAACTCATTAACAGCTTATTTTATAAGTATCACCTTACTACACGAGTATTACATTTTTCAGTAACTCTAACGCATTACATTGCTTTGCAATTACAATTACTCTTACTTTATAATTAACAATTTACTATGTTATTACATTTCACAATAATTTAACACATTGCATTACATTTCAATTAACAATTGCTCAGTCAATATTTTAACACCACCATTTTACAATTAACACGCTTACTTTTTCTATTAACACATTTCTCAATACTTAAAAATTTTTACAATTCTATATTGTGTAACACAAACTAACACTATTACTTTGATTGTTAACATTAATTACTTTGATTATTGACTTTCATTGTTTACACGCTATACACTCATATGCAATTTAAATTTTAAGTTTACTTTCACAGACCTCAGTAATACAATACTTGCATATAAATATTTGTTACAAACTACAAAATGAAACGAAAGTTGAGAACAAAATAAACACTGACACAACCTAGTCAGTGTGAAAATAAGGAATATGGACATCCATAAGAATACTAACTACATTTTTTACGAAACGCCTACATTAAAAATCCCCGAAGAATCTACTTTTCGACCATGTCTCTACGTCCACTGGTAAGTCTTTTCTAAGCTCCTGGAAGGAACTGTTGACACCTGAATAGACAATGGTCCACAGTTTGCTGTTCCCCACAACTACATAGATCACTTTTTTTATGGAAAAGGTGCTGGTATTCCCCTATACAACCATGACCTGTTATAAGTTGGTTTAACTTAAAATCTCCATTTAAACGCCCTTCTTTAACCTCTTTATATATTTCATATACCTTTCTTCCTTTAATACTCCTCTCCCACTCTTCTTGCCATAACTTTTTTCCAAATTGTTTCATTTTTGTTTTGATCTTGTTCTTTGTCTGTTTATATCTTATACCTATCTCACTTAACTTAGTAGCAGCTTTTGCTGTCTCATCTGCCTCTTCATTTCCCGCAATTCCTAAATGCACCTTAACCCAATGTAGGTGAACCTTCAAATTTTCTTTTATTATAATCTGCTTAATTTCTTCTACTATCTTTCATTTAAATTTAATTGATCTTAGAGATTCTAAAACACTCTTAGAATCCGTATATACATCAAATTCCTTAATATTATCTTCTCTCATTCTCTCTATGGCTATTTGCAAGGCTCTAAGTTCCGCCTCATAGGAACTCCCTCCATCTATCCTTTCTTTAATTATAACCTTTTCTTCAGCTTCTTTAAGGATAACCACCCCGGCCCCTGTTCTATCTTCCTTCTTTGAGCCATCGGTATAAATTTTTACTTTCGTTCTGGGATTACTGTCTATCGTCCAATCTAGACTTATGAGGTTTCCTAAATTAATGATTCTAACTTCTCTAGTTTCACAATTTTCTTTACTATATATTTCAGAGTCTATTTCTTTTTCCTCATCATATATTTTATATATTATACTATTGACTTTTGCCTTTATGTTTAAGGGTACGCAACCAGCCAGCACATTTAGCGCATCTGTTGCCACAGTTTGATATCACTTTGTAATATTTAATAGAATTGGTCTTTGAACCTGTTTCAGTTTTGCATTAAATGTTACATTATCCCTATACCATATTTCAGCCGCATAGAGCAGTACTTTTTCTATCATTGTACTGTATATTTCATTTAAAATATTAGCTGAGATCCCCCAGGTTTTTTTACTTATTCTCGTTAGTTTATGTATAAATTTTATGGCCTTTTCTTCGACCATATACAAATGCTGATAAAAACTCAACTTATTATCTATTTTAACCCCTAGATATTTTATTACTTCACAATACTTTCTTTTCTTCTCCTAGTTTTATTCTTGGTTTTCTTGAAATTCTACCTTTGCTCACCCATTAGCCCCATTAGAGCTTGATTATGACTTTAACAAAAAATCTTGGATGACGTCAGGAAATTGTGAAAAATGGGTTCAAAAGTTCGACAAACGTATGACTGCAGAGTGTCGCAAAATTGTTCTCATTTTTGACAATTGTCCTGCCCATCCGAAAAAAATCAACCAAAAACTGAAAAATGTTTTTTACTTGCCACAAAACACTACATCCAAACTGCAGCCAATGGATCAAGGGGTGATAAAAAATTCCAAAATTTACTATCGCAAGAGAATAGTGCGAAAAGTTATCACTGCGCTTGAGAACAATCAATCCATGCCAAACATCTTTTTACGGGAAAGCATATCAGAAATTTCCAAATTATCGAACTACAGATCTGTCACAGATCGTACTATTTTCAACATTTTTGCCAAAGCTGTGTTCTTTGTCAATGAGAGTTCCGCAACTACGGAGGGCGAAGACGATATACTCTTAGAGGAACTTAAAAAAATGTGGATACAGCTAAGGGAAAAAGAAGGCATTAACGATGATGTGCTGGTTGATGATTTTCTTGATTCTGATGCTGAAACCTCGGAAACACGAGCTGAATTGTATATTTTGGACTGTGTGAAAAATAAAAACAATACAGCAATAAACTGCGATGAAGACAAAGATGATGAAGATGAAAATGATCATGATGAAGAACTCAACAAACCTTCCTACGATGAAATGCTAAAATAATTTTAAACAATCCGACTCGGATTATAGTTTGAAGAAAATACTCCTCAATGGGTGTTTGGTGCATTGCAAAGATACGAGACGTATTACGAGAGAAAATACTTTCTCAAACAAAAAACTCAGACAAAATTAACAGACTTTATCAGTAATTAAATTTAAGGACGCATGTGGTAATGTATAATCTTGAAATTACTTGCTATAATAAATGCATTTCATAAATACAAATGCATATAATAAATACATTCAAATTCATTCATTTTAATGTAAAATTATTTTATTAAATTGAAAATACAGTGTATTCCCGGTTTGTTCTGATTGTTTTATACTGGTTTTCCTTGCAGATTTATTTTTAGATGGGTAAGATATATAAAACAAATAGATATTAATTTATTAAATAAAGGTGAGATTAATTACGTTTTTTAATATTTAGTGTTTATGAATTTAAAATCTGTTTTCTGTAGTTTAAAGTATTTTAAAAGGCGAATGTCTATTTAACAAATTTTCCATATAGCGAATTTGTTTCGGGATTTATCGACTTCGTTAAATGGAGGTCCGACTGCATATATATATATATATATATATATATATATATATATATATATATATATATATATATATATATATACACTCATGGACAAAAAAATTAGCGCACCAAGAAATAATTGCGGGATCGTAACGAAACTTGCAATGAAGGTACATGTCGGGGAGATATGCAAATGATTAGAAATGCAGCGTGATTGCGCATTACGTATAGCCGATAGAGGGCGTTGAACATCGTACTCTGTGGAGTATAAAACAGGTAACCAAAGCTTGTTTGAGTGTGCTGAATCATTTACAAAGGAAGAGCTGAGATAGACATGCCATTACGCCGTGTTCGAAGACAATATAAGCAGTTGTCGCAGTTTGAGAGGGGGAGAATCGTCGGGATGATGGAAGCTGGGTGGTCATCTAGGCGAGTAGAAAGTCATCTAGTACTGACATCTGGTTGGTTGGCTTGTCGAGTTTTTTTTTTTTTTTTAAGGTCCAGAAATAACAAGCTGTGCCAAACAGAAGACGAGTACAATAAGGATGTATTTGTAGAAGGTAAGAAGTAAAAGTAATAACAACGACGGAAAAAGGTGATAAAATCAGTCAAATCGAAAAGGTGTTTAAAACCAATCTACTATAATTGAGATAAGAACGGTAGTATAAGAAAAGTAATGAAAAACATTAAAATATAATTTTTATAAAAACAGCGATAAGCAAGTAACGTAAATGGTCAAGTGCGTGGGTGATCAAACAGCAATGGATGGTAAAACAAAAATATCTGGTTGATGATTTCCCCATCCAGATTATAGCCAGGCATTAAAAATCAATATAACGGAGGTAAAAAGCTTTAGATTAAATACACGGATAAAACATCTTAAAGACCAGGAAATAGCTGGGTGAGGCATAGTACTGTAAGCTAGTAGTTTATTAATAGTTATTACTATAAGCTAGCATATTTATGGATTTACAGTTATTGTTTTTTTTTAATCAATAAAAGATTGATTATATTTGGAAAAGATAATTATATTTAAATAAAAACTTTCTTTTTTTACAAATTGTATTTTTTATTTATATTATAAATATAAAACATTATTATCCTCTTTTGTCAATGAAAAATATTTATATCCATTATTACGAATGGCAACACTATTTTACGGGGCTGGCCCAAGTGAAGCTTTCCTTTCAGAGTGGTGGTTAGGTATTCTTTATAACAGATGTGAATAGCACTTGGTGCTCTTGATCGAAATCGAACTTTACAGACCAGTGATATCAGTGACATATTAATATAATAACATATAATGCAACCAATTTTATAATTTAATTACAAATGATGAAAAGATTTAATGAATTAAAGGTGACAAACTGCTATCGGAAGTCAATAGATCGAAAAAATAGGACAGACACGTAACTGAGCAAATCTTAATGTGATTTTTTTTAAAATTATAATAATTATGATTATTAACTCTTAGTATTATGAACTTGAAGATACTCTTTTGTTTTTGTTTCAAATGTTCCATTTATTTAAAAAAGTGAAGTGTATTTAGATAAAAATGTATATATATTACATAATTATAGATGTTCCTAATAATTTTGCTAAAGATCACCTAAGTAGACAAAAATGAGAATTTTTATATGACTCAATGAAATATGAAATGAATCGTTGTGCACCAGATACCTAGAGAAAAATATGTTTATTCTTATAAATTTGAAAACTTAAAGGACTTGTTTAAATTCAGTTTCGCCTCTAACTTTGCCTGCGCGCGACTTGACTAGATTCTTCTTTTTTACTTAATTAATAATTTGTCTGTAGTGACATCGTGAAATGAAAATTGTGTATTCTTCCAAATTATAATTGGCTACGTACTTCAAAGCGGGAACTTTTTTGTATTTCAATAAAATATTTAAAATTGGGATTGAATTTTATGTTCACCGTTAAACTTGATTACATATATTTATGAAATACTATTGGAAAATACTTTTGCGTTCCCAATGTGTATTATTTATTGCGAACAATCTTTATTCTGAAAGAATCAAATATGAAATAGATCGATAATTAAAGTGTCTCTGCTTGATAATCATAAGAGAAACCGCGCATTTTAATGAGCCTGAAAATTGAAACAAAATCTCGATAATTATTTTTTCATCAGAAAAATGTAAATGTGTAAACATCTTTGTCTTTCGATGATTAAGTTGAAACAGTAAAACTTTAATTTCTCACTGCAAAAATTTATTGGAAAGATGAATCGAATTCTCCACTTTAAAAAAGCATTAGAAATTAATGACTCGTTTCGTAAAGTAAAATAATTTAGTAAGTAACATTTATTTTGTCTTTTCAGGTGTTCTCAGAAATACACTTGTTTGGTGACAATGGACACGACCGGCTGGCATATAGTTACGACTCGTCAATTTTCATTTCTAAAAGTTGCAGTATTTATTTAGCTGCGTCATGTAACAACAATGGGTTTTGCCACCAGAAAATGCACGCTTATTTCAAATTACCCGATATTGTGAGAAAATCTGCTACAAGCACGTAAAAATGGATGACGATTGCACGAGCATTTAAAGATTTATTGTTTGAACATTTACAGTGTGAAATGTTTAATATATAACAATAAAGATTTTTATTATTACCGTGTTTTTGTTAACTCGCTTTCTTCTTTGTTTGTTTGTTTGTGTGTGTATGTGTGTGTTTATCCGGTACAAATCTTGCAATCGATTTTTATCTAACTTCCCGACGAGTTAGACACTTGAAACTTTTAGAATACCTCAGAAGACGATGACAAAGCCTTATTTTAATACTTTTAGCCATCTTTAAGCAGATTTGAATTCTATTCAGTTAATTTTGTTTTGTAGACTGGTGCAGCCATCTATCACCGGGACGGGAACGAAAAGTTAAACGCAAGTTCACTTCCAATTAACTTCATTGTCTTTCAAGTTGATGGGATAATACATCAAAAAATTTTAAAAAGTATTTATTAATACACAGAATTGTCAAGTTTATATGATTCAACAGAAAATTTAATAACATGGTATATAAAAAGTTCTTTTTATTTTAAAATTATTAAACCTCTACTTGCATTATTCAGCCATAATTTTTCCTTTAAATCACCAAACTTTATACAGCCTAACACAGTCAAATTCAAGCAAGGTGAACCTCTTATTTCCTGTGGTAACCTATGCTTCGGACTCGTGCCTCAAGAAATGAATAATCCCTTGTTGTATTCGAAAGAAAAATTCTATGAGGTGTTTTTGGCAGTGTACATATAAATGAATTGTGGAGATTAAGATTCAACCATAGATTATATCATCTTCATAACATCCCTGACACTGTTAAGTTCATTAAAATACGTAGAATTAAATGCTGATGAGAGTAACGCAAAGAAACGTTTGTAACTAAGCTATTTGGTCGTCGATCCAGAAGGAAATCGAAAGAAAGATAGTCTGAATCAATCGACAGGAGCCCCCACCTTTTAAATTGTAGCACTTGGAAAACTACGGATGGGAACAGTTCAAAATAGGAGAAACTCTTTGGGATCAAAAGTAAATTTAAGGGGTCGAGTACCTTTTAAAAGCTAAGATCCGCGACAAACACATCCGTATTTTCAACCATCAGTAGTAATGAAAATAATTTATTTAGAAACATGAAGATTTTACTGCGAGTTAAACACACTTTCTTCTTTATAAACATGGCTCTAAAATTTTTTTAGCTGGAAGATCAGTTTTTAATTTTCCAAAATTTCAACCATTGTTTTTTTTAATGCTATATCACCACACGCAGAATTGAATCTGAATATTAATGGATATGCACATTTACTTTAGTTTTAAAATTAAGTTGTATAACATATCTTTTAAATGACCAACTTTGAATTAAATATTCTTAGTTCTTCATAGTAAAAAAAGGTTTTTTTTAAACTTTTTTAAAATTTCCAAAAACGTGTTTGATAAATTTTATTGCAATTATAATTTTTATAATAGGAATGACGTAATAGTCGGTCATTTTAACTATACATGTTTATATTGCACGTGTATAAAATTTCCTGGTATTCTAGCCAGCTGTTCTAGTGGTATGAAGTGCATAATGACATAACAATGGAAAAACAATGGTGGAAGTTTTAAGGGGGTCCAGGACACAAAGTTATTCGAATTTTCGAAAAAACTTTTATTGCATTAAAAATTTTTGTGTTATTTTGCGCTTAAAATGACGTTTAAATCATGTTTCTATCTTAATTAGAATAGGAGAAATTATTATTTTATTTTTTTTGCAACATTCTAATAGTAGCCAAGCGTTGTTTAATCCCTTTAACTGGTCAATTTTTTTACTAGAAATGTTGTCAAAAAATACATATTTTTTTGTTGCCTATAATTAAACACCATACTTAATAGAATAAGAAAACGAAAGATTCTTTTATTAAATTTCACTTATAATGCTTTTACACTATTTTTATTTAAAATTACCCAAAAACCCTTAAATGTTTGCTTTTTGCAAGGCAAAACCCCTTTATTGTTTGCTTTTTGCAAGATAAAACCCCTTTAAAGTTTGCTTTTTGCAAGAAAACTGCATGCAATGAAGAATGTTTAACAGATCTTACAAAAATTTCGTTCATTCTTACCTTAAAATTTTAAATTTACACTTTCGCAAATTGTTCAAAAGTATTTTTTGTGTCGTACAATTTGAAGCATGGTGTAATACAAAGTCCTACGTCCCAATCAGGGCAGAAATAATGATCTGAAGAATAATCCAGATTATTAGAAGACAGTTCCGAATCTGAATCAGAATTCAGTCCATGATCTAACAGGAAAATATTTTCTTCACTCATTTCATCCATAATTTTAAAAAAATGTAGTGGTTTAAATTCACAAGCGTTGCAAGCAGTAGAGCAAAAATTCCCGCGCTTCCGTTTAATAAAGAAAAACCGTCTAAAAAGAATTTAAATGAAATGGACAAGCTACGAAATCTATTAGAAAATATTTGTACTAGTCTTTGTATTAGTTATTTCGTTTGCACGTGGATTTACAAACTAAAAACACGTGCAAACAAAAAGAGGAAAAGATAAAATATCGATGCCCGTACGCTGTACGGGCAAACCAGTTTGAGCCAGGTGGGGCAAACCGGTTACGGGGTTAAACTTGTAAGTGCGTTTTTCTGCATGATGGGTTTCTTCTCCATTTCTCGTCTTTAAATTGTTATAAGTCAAGAACCGATAAAGATAAATGGTTCAAATTTGGAACATGGCTTTTTCAACTATTTTACTTTAATTTTGATTCAGCAAATTTGATAAGAATATTTACTTTTGAAAATATGATTTTTAGAAAATATGTTACATCATTTTTTTTGTAATTCTTAATATAAATATTTTTAATTTTTTAAAAAATTAATATTTTAAAAAATGCTGAATCAAAATTAAAACTTATATATTTCTGTTTAATTAAATGAAAAAGAATTGAAATTCGACAAGTAATGTTTCGAGTTATAACAATTTTAAATTACTCCACTTTTTAAAATTTTTAAATTTTTTAAAAACATTTTGAGAAGTTTTATGAAGTGATTTTGTTTACAAATCATATGGTTAACCATCACAAAAAAATTCAGAATTTTAACTCAATAAATAAAAAAAAATTTTAAATGTGTCCCGGACCCCCTAAAGCAATTAAAAACTTTCTCTTGGAGCTATAAAAAAATTGAGAGCCATATTTATAAATTAAAAACAGTGTTTAACTCACCTTAAAATTTTCATATTTTGGAATAAAATATTTTCGAACTACTGATGATTGAAAACAGGGATATGTTTGTCGGGCCTTCAAAAGGTACCTGACCCCTTAATAATAAATAAAAAAATCCTTAATATTAAACTAACAGAAATACAATTGATTATAATCAAAATAACTTATGGATATACCATTGAATTCTCTGATAACGGATTTGTCATAATTTTTAAATTTCACCGGTGCGGGTAAAAAAATCCTTAAAAAAATCACATAATTTTTCCTTTGTCTGAAACACGGTTGTTCAACCTTTTGGCTTTCGTGCGCCGCATTCAATAACAAAGCTTGGTATCTTTTGTTTCAATTTTTTATTATTATTACATAAAAAAGG
>OU015491.1:222799276-222824276 GCA_907164885.2 Dolomedes plantarius
TAAAATGCTTTTGTTAAAGTTATTTTGCTCACGTATGAGATGGCGCAATGTTAAAGTTATTTTGCTCGCGTGAGCGCTGTAAATGTAAACGATAGATGCAGTAAGATCGTATACGTATAACGGCCATGTTGATGTTCTAAAGTTGTTATAATAAAAGTAATATTTTGATTACTTTTAGGACTTATTATTAAGTAATATTTTGAATACTTAAGGAGTCTCCTAATTTATTTAAAAAATGTCGTACGTTTTACACGACAAGATTAAGGTTCACACGGAAGTGAATATGTTAGATAGATCTAAAGTTATTATTTAAGTTGGGAGACAACACTTTTATTAACTTGCTTTCTTGTTTGTGTGTGTGTTTGTCCAGTACAAATCTCGCAATCGATTTTTAACTAACTTCCCGACTAGCTAGACATTTGAAACACTTAGAATAGCTCAGAACACGATGACAATGCATTTTTAAAATTCTTTTAGTCATCTTTAAGCAGGATTGAATTCATTTACAGTTAATTTTGTTTTGTATTCTGGTGCAGCCATCTATCGGCCGGGATGGGAATGAAAAGTTAAACGCAAGTTAATTTCCCATTAACTTTTTTTTCTTTCAAGTTGATGGGATAATTCCTCAAAAAATTTTAAAAAAAGTATTTATTAATACATAGAATTGTTAAGTTTATATGATTCAACAGAAAATTTAAAACCATAGCATATAAAAAGTTCTTTTTATCTTGTAATTATTTCTGATGGCGTTTTTTATGTGTATTTTTCACGAAAAAAAATTAAAACAATTTAAAGTCCAATTTTGAATGAGGACCACCCCTGTATAACCTGTTTCCCATTGCTCATCACTCATATCATTTGAATGTTATTAACGAGTTGAAAACCGGATCGAAAGAAATCATAGACTAACAACGACCCGCTCACTTTTGCAGCTGAAAAGAAAAAAAAATCTAAGAATATGTGAAGTTCACTGTTTCCTTTACCCTTAAGGTAATGTATATACTAAACAATTAAATCATCATTAACAAGATCCTACGAGGTTTCCTACACTAAAATATTTATTACAACACAATTAGATTACATAAATACCTTACTCAATTGCTAGCAGGCAACGGAGAATTATTTATCACGTGTATTAATCCTGGTAGTTATATTACGGAAACCATACCAGAATTCAGCGGTGCCACTGCTTGTACATACGCCACACTAACCTTTGTGTCTTCCCTTTATCAGCAGGTCGCTGGAACGATAGCTAACTTACAAACGAATTCGGTAAACTTGATAATGTCCGGCTGCTGTACGGCAAAGCAATCTTCACTCCAATTGTTTTTCGTTCGCCGCTCTTCTCCGTCCGATCTCGCCTCGTAGTATTTACCTCTCACGTTCAAGCGTGTATGCTACCAACGGGATTTCCCGTCCAGTAGAAAATCGCAGCTCATTTTCATCGCTCATTTTCATAAGACACTACTTCTTCTTCAAACGGCGATTTATTAAAACCAGGGAGGTTAATTTTTATTTAATACCTCACAAATCGTGATACTGAAAACGAGGCCTTATTGTAAATTTCAATTATCAGCAGGTGCCCTCATCCAAAGAATATCCCTGTGCGTTGATGTCGTCGGTGGAAGTAGTCTCTTGGGCTTTTAGACAGTGAATTCTGCACAGTTTTTTCCCGATTAGTTGTGATGAGACAACCCTCTTGTGGCATCTCCTTTATGCAGACATGGACATGGACGAAAAGTTTTCGTGAAGTTCGAAATAGGGATAAGAAAGCCCTTTACCCTCGGTATGGATATGGGAAGCACTGAAACTTTTCACGCATGGTCCAAGGAGAAATGAATCAAGTTAAAAAAAAAGTGAAGTTACAAAATAATCCTAAAAACAAAAAAATACTAGTGGGGCTCACTTAAAATAAATATTAACTTGAACTAACGACTCTCACACGTGACAGATTGGGACACATGCACACGTTCCTAAGGATGGATTAGCTACCCTCTCGCCTCCTACTTTCAGGCTTGATGTCAAAGAATTGTGCTCGAATCATCCTAAAAACAAAAAAATACTAGTGGGGCTCATTTAAAATAAATATTAAATTGAACTAACGACTCTCACACGTGACAGATTGGGACACATGCACTCGTTCCTAAGGATGGATTAGCTACCCTCTCGCCTCCAACTTTCAGGCTTGATGTCAAACAATTGTGCTCGAAGCATCCTAAAAACAAAAAAATACTAGTGGGGCTCATTTAAAATAAATATTAAATTGAACTAACGACTCTCACACGTGACAGATTGGGACACATGCACTCGTTCCTAAGGATGGATTAGCTACCCTCTCGCCTCCAACTTTCAGGCTTGATGTCAAACAATTGTGCACGAAGCATCCTAAAAACAAAAAAATACTAATGGGGCTCATTTAAAGTAAATATTAAATTGAACTAACGACTCTCACACGTGACAGATTGGGACACATGCACTCGTTCCTAAGGATGGATTAGCTACCCTCTCGCCTCCAACTTTCAGGCTTGATGTCAAAGAACTGTGCTCGAAGCATCCTAAAAACAAAAAAATGCTAGTGGGGCTCATTTAAAATAAATATTAAATTGAACTAACGACTCTCACACGTGACAGATTGGGACACATGCACTCGTTCCTAAGGATGGATTAGCTACCCTCTCGCCTCCAACTTTCAGGCTTGATGTCAAACAATTGTGCTCGAAGCATCCTAAAAACAAAAAAATACTAGTGGGGCTCATTTAAAATAAATATTAAATTGAACTAACGACTCTCACACGTGACAGATTGGGACACATGCACTCGTTCCTAAGGATGGATTAGCTACCCTCTCGCCTCCAACTTTCAGGCTTGATGTCAAACAATTGTGCACGAAGCATCCTAAAAACAAAAAAATACTAATGGGGCTCATTTAAAATAAATATTAAATTGAAATAACGACTCTCACACGTGACAGATTGGGACACATGCACTCGTTCCTAAGGATGGATTAGCTACCCTCTCGCCTCCAACTTTCAGGCTTGATGTCAAAGAACTGTGCTCGAAGCATCCTAAAAACAAAAAAATGCTAGTGGGGCTCATTTAAAATAAATATTAAATTGAACTAACGACTCTCACACGTGACAGATTGGGACACATGCACTCGTTCCTAAGGATGGATTAGCTACCCTCTCGCCTCCAACTTTCAGGCTTGATGTCAAACAATTGTGCTCGAAGCATCCTAAAAACAAAAAAATACTAGTGGGGCTCATTTAAAATAAATATTAAATTGAACTAACGACTCTCACACGTGACAGATTGGGACACATGCACTCGTTCCTAAGGATGGATTAGCTACCCTCTCGCCTCCAACTTTCAGGCTTGATGTCAAACAATTGTGCTCGAAGCATCCTAAAAACAAAAAAATACTAATGGGGCTCATTTAAAATAAATATTAAATTGAACTAACAACTCTCACACGTGACAGATTGGGACACATGCACTCGTTCCTAAGGATGGATTAGCTACCCTCTCGCCTCCAACTTTCAGGCTTGATGTCAAACAATTGTGCTCGAAGCATCCTAAAAACAAAAAAATACTAGTGGGGCTCATTTAAAATAAATATTAAATTGAACTAACGACTCTCACACGTGACAGATTGGGACACATGCACTCGTTCCTAAGGATGGATTAGCTACCCTCTCGCCTCCAACTTTCAGGCTTGATGTCAAGCAATTGTGCTCGAAGCATCCTAAAAACAAAAAAATACTAATGGGGCTCATTTAAAATAAATATTAAATTGAACTAACGACTCTCACACGTGACAGATTGGGACACATGCACTCGTTCCTAAGGATGGATTAGCTACCCTCTCGCCTCCAACTTTCAGGCTTGATGTCAAACAATTGTGCTCGAAGCATCCTAAAAACAAAAAAATACTAGTGGGGCTCATTTAAAATAAATATTAAATTGAACTAACGACTCTCACACGTGATAGATTGGGACACATCTACTCGTTCCTAAGGATGGATTAGCTACCCTCTCGCCTCCAACTTTCAGGCTTGATGTCAAACAATTGTGCTCGAAGCATCCTAAAAAAAAAATACTAGTGGGGCTCATTTAAAATAAATATTAAATTGAACTAACGACTCTCACACGTGACAGATGGGGACACATTCACTCGTTCCTAAGGATGGACTTGCTACCCTCGCGCCTCCAACTCTCAGGCTTGATGCCAAACAATTGTTCTAGAAGCATCCATCGCAAGTCTCACACTAACATGACAAAACTCTTTTGAGCGAATTCCATTGAAGTCCTCTACTGTCATACTACACTCATGGCTTTTTTTAAAACTGTATTAATATATTCTATTGTGTTGTGTTGTGTTATTACTTATAATCTTTCAATAATTGAATATAATCAGCAATGGAGTGCTTATTTACCATCTATATATTTAAGTTGCTAAGCCGACTTTTTGGGCAGTCCGTGAGAGAAAACTACTGCATCAATTTACTTCATTTTGGTCTTAAACGAAAGATTGTAATCTGTAGATTTGTCAAATTTGGTTTTTGTAACCGCAATTTCTATTAATTAGTGATAATTTGCAATTGAAAAATTGATTTCTGCACATGCTCAGTCGCATATTTAAATCTGGTTTTAGAAACTCACTGTTTCTGCGCATGCTCAGTGACATGTTTTAATGATAAACACGTTTATTTCTCGGAGTCACTCTAGATCTCTGTCTGCCATTTTTTTATGATAATTATGTTTGTGAAATATAATATTAAACCCGAAGGAAATTGTTTATTTCACGCTGTTTAATCAGCGATAATTAATTTACAATTAACATTTTTTTTTCTTTCTGCGCATGCTCAGTGGCATTTTTAAATCTGGCTTTAGATACTCACAAAGCACGAGTCCTCTTAAACACATTAATTTGTTTCTGCGCATTATTATAATTTTCAACATTTGGCAATGATATGTTGAGTAGTTTGTGAATTAGTGCATTTATTTACTATCTAGCCGTCATGTTTTGACGGGTACCAACTAGTGTTTTTATTAACTTGCTTTCTTGCTTGTTTGTGTGTGTGTTTATACAGTACAAATCTTGCCATCGATCTTTAACTAACTTCCCGACTAGCTAGACATTTGAAACTTTTAGAATACCTCAGAATGCGATGACAATGCATTTTTTTAATACTTTTAGCCATGTTTAAGCAGAATTATATTAATTTTCAGTTATTTTTCAGTTAATTATTTTTTGTAGACTGGTGCAGTAAGGTGGTCCATGACATAATGTTAAAAAATAAAAGTGTAAGAATCTTCCTTCCACAAGCCCTATTTTGTTCCTCTGTATTCAAAATGAACTAACAACTCTCACACGTGACAGATTGGGACACATGCACTCGTTCCTAAGGATGGATTAGCTACCCTCTCGCCTCCAACTTTCAGGCTTGATGTCAAACAATTGTGCTCGAAGCATCCTAAAAACAAAAAAATACTAGTGGGGCTCATTTAAAATAAATATTAAATTGATCTAACGACTCTCACACGTGACAGATTGGGACACATGCACTCGTTCCTAAGGATGGATCAGCTACCCTCTCGCCTCCAACTTTTAGGCTTGATGTCAAACAATTGTGCTCGAAGCATCCTAAAAACAAAAAAATACTAATGGGGCTCATTTAAAATAAATATTAAATTGAACTAACGACTCTCACACGTGACAGATTGGGACACATGCACTCGTTCCTAAGGATGGATTAGCTACCCTCTCGCCTCCAACTTTCAGGCTTGATGTCAAAGAATTGTGCTCGAAGCATCCTAAAAACAAAAAAATACTAGTGGGGCTCATTTAAAATAAATATTAAATTGAACTAACGACTCTCACACGTGACAGATTGGGACACATCTACTCGTTCCTAAGGATGGATTAGCTACCCTCTCGCCTCCAACTTTCAGGCTTGATGTCAAACAATTGTGCTCGAAGCATCCTAAAAACAAAAAAATACTAGTGGGGCTCATTTAAAATAAATATTAAATTGAACTAACGACTCTCACACGTGACAGATTGGGACACATCTACTCGTTCCTAAGGATGGATTAGCTACCCTCTCGCCTCCAACATTCAGGCTTGATGTCAAACAATTGTGCTCGAAGCATCCTAAAGACAAAAAAATACTAGTGGGGCTCATTTAAAATAAATATTAAATTGAACTAACGACTCTCACACGTGACAGATGGGGACACATTCACTCGTTCCTAAGGATGGACTTGCTACCCTCGCGCCTCCAACTCTCAGGCTTGATGCCAAACAATTGTGCTCGAAGCATCCTAAAAACAAAAAAAATACTAGTGGGTCTCATTTAAAATAAATATTAAATTGAACTAACGACTCTCACACGTGACAGATGGGGACACATTCACTCGTTCCTAAGGATGGACTTGCTACCCTCGCGCCTCCAACTCTCAGGCTTGATGCCAAACAATTGTTCTAGAAGCATCCATCGCAAGTCTCACACTAACATGACAAAACTCTTTTGAGCGAATTCCATTGAAGTCCTCTAGTGTCATACTACACTCATGGCTTTTTTTAAAACTGTATTAATATATTCTATTGTGTTGTGTTGTGTTATTACTTATAATCTTTCAATAAATGAATATAATCAGCAATGGAGTGCTTATTTACCATGTTTTTATTAACTTGCTTTCTTGCTTGTTTGTGTGTGTGTTTATACAGTACAAATCTTGCCATCGATCTTTAACTAACTTCCCGACTAGCTAGACATTTGAAACTTTTAGAATACCTCAGAATGCGATGACAAAGCATTTTTTTAATACTTTTAGCCATGTTTAAGCAGAATTATATGAATTTTCAGTTATTTTTCAGTTAATTATTTTTTGTAGACTGGTGCAGTAGGGTGGTCCATGACATAATGTTAAAAAATAAAACTGTAAGAATCTTCCTTCCACACGCCCTATTTTGTTCCTCTGTATTCAAAATGTATGTAAATAAAATTTCAGGTCAATCCGATAGTATTAAGAGGTCGCTCAACATTTGTGCGAATTATGGCAAAGGGGTAGAATATCCAATCAGCGTATAGACTCGTCCATCAGGAAACTTAAAAAACTATTTGAAGAATATCTAGGCCTAAAAAAGAATAAAAATAGAAATTCAGGAAAAGATAGACTTAAAGAAAACATTTTGAAGGCTAAATTAGAAAAGTTATTTGATGTATCTACCAAAGATGCCATCAGCCAAATAAGCAACAAAGAAGACAGAGAATTCTTTCAAAAGCAGAAAGATGTTTTTTGTTGTTCTATGAGTTGACATGAAAACTACACAAAAAGAAATAAGAAACAGAAAATTGGAAGATAATAAAGAGTTATCAAAAGAACGATATGAAGAAAGAGAAGCAAAATTACAAATTAGGATAGAAAAAAATGATGTCAGAATTATCAGACTCAGAAACTTCGCATTCGATAGAAATTGAAAGTGAAGAAGAGTACCTGCCGCTGTCATCTACATCCCAATCCGATCTCAATACTACAACTACAGTTCCCGAAGCTGCTGAAAATAAATATGCAAAAAATATATTTAAGTCCCCTGAAGTAGTAGGTGTACTAGATCATGTTAATATTTATGATCGGAAAGGTGTATTCGTGGCTGGAGCTGTTGCACGTGCACTTGGGAACGATATTTCTTCAAAAACCCTATCTCGAAGCTCAATAAGGAGACATAGAAAAAAAGAAGGTAACAAGCTGCAGAAACAGAAAAAAATTCTCTAGACGAACCTCTATTATTACACTGGGAAGGTAAGATGTTACCAGATATTGATGAATCAAAAACAAAAGTTGATTGAGTTGCCGTTATTGTTTCAGGAAATGGTCAAGAGAAGATCCTTGGAATTCCGAAGATTAAAAGAGGAACTGGAGAATTACAAGCAAAAGCATGTATTGAGACAGTCATGAAATGGAATATTATATCTCAAATTAGAGGAATGGTGTTCGATACCACAGCCGCTAATACTGGTTTACACAAAGGTGCATGAATCAGAATTCAAAAATATTTAGGGACAGATCTTATTTGGGTTCCATGTCATCACCATATAATAGAGATTGTACTATCGAGTGTGTTTTCTGTTATATTCGGCCCATCTGAAGGTCCATAGACTGTAATATTTAAGCGTTTTAAGAATGTATGACCGGAAATAGACAAATCTGCTTATAATCCAGCAAATAAGGACAATGTAAATTTGACAATGTAAACATTACTAAACTCAGAGAATATATGTTAACATTTCTGCCAAAAGCACTTAAATCTCCAACTATAAGGGATGACTATAAGGAGTTTATGCAATTATCATTAATTTTTCTTAATAATAATAATCAGTCATTTCGCGCTCCTGGTCTCAAACATCACGCTTGATGGATGGCTAAAGGTATTTATGCACTAAAATATTCCTTTCTCGAAAACAATTTAAGCTGTCATCTGAAGAATCTGGTAAGATTACAGAATTGTGTCTTCTGAATTGTGTCAATATTTAATATATATTAGCTTTTGTGAGCCTAATATATATTAAATATTGGAATGAAGCACCACATGCTATTAAGGGCCCTTACAAAGATATTCAGTTTTTAAATAACCTGAAGAAATATCCAAATATGTTTGTAGCAAATATAGCATTTTCGTCATTTTCCAGACACCTATAGTATTTATCTGACCTCTTAGTAGCATTAGCTTTTTTGATAACAGAGTCAGCATTGACACAAAAATGAAAATGATACAAAATCTTGATCGTCCACCAAAACCTACCCGTGATTATCGGCTGGAACTAAAAAATGATGAGCAAAATGTAAAGATCGAAGAACGTGTGGCTGAAAAGACAAAACAATTCTTTGATGCCACGGTTAAAGGAGGTAAAATTAAATTATAAGCCTTCATAGAAAAATCACCATATCAGTTTGAAAGTGATCCTTGCTTTTGTGACTTTCGAGAAAGGTGCTTAAAAATGAAAGTCGTAAATGACAATGCTGAAAGAGTTATAAGTATAATATAAGTAAAGAGCTATAAATATAATTAAACCCTTTCAAAAGACAAAGAACAAACACAATTCCTGCTTCGTCTAGTAGCAAACCACGAAAGGAGCTTTCCCACTACTTCCAATAAATCGTTGTTAATCTGAACTTATAAATTTTGAGCTTGAGCGACCTGTAAATATTATTATTTTGGAGAAAAAAAACGAGCGCATTATTTACATGTAAAATAATAAAATAAACCTTGTGGAGCAATATATTTCGGAAATTAATTTTTTTGGACCACCCTACTTGTGTAGCCATCTGTCCGCCGGAACGGGAACAAAAAGTTAAATGCAAGTTAACTTCCAATTAACTTCTTTCCATTTTCTTTCAAGTTGATGGGATAATTCATCAAAAAAAATTTTTTTTTAATATTTATTAATACATAGAATTCTCAAGTTTATATGATTCAACAGAAAATTTAAAAACATGGTACATAAAAAGTTCGTTTTATCTTGTCATTATTGAACTTATACTTAACATGTTTCTGAAATATATTCCCCTTAAATTTAATACTTAAAATGGTTGGGAATTCCTGCCCTACACTTTAAAACTAAATTAACCCATACTTTCTATTATGCTTAGCTTTAAATTTATATTGAGGATTCCGTTTCGAAAAAGTACATCATGAACTTGATGAATTAAGAGATTTTTTTGGGCAGGAATATTATCATCTGCTAAAAATATCCAGGAGATGGTAAAGTGTGAATCCGCTCCACGGAATTTGATCGAAATATTCGATCTATTTCTCGGAGAAAGATTTGAGTTTACATTTTAATAGCTAAAATTGAATCGTCTTTATTTTGCAAGGGAAAATGCCAGTAAAACGTGTGTTTGTAAATTTCCGGTCGAGTCTTCTTGTATCTGCTCGGGTGGTTTCGACTATTCGGCGCATAGAGCGGTATTTTCTTTAAGTATGTATTAACAAAGCCTGATTATACATACTTAAAAAAAATTAAAACCGCCTGATTATGAACAAAGCACATTCTGAAATGCGATGAATGTCAGATACGACCTTCGTAAATGCGCTGAATAAGACCTATTGCGTAATTGTATGTGATTTGGCAAATCGGCGTGCAGTGGCTTAGGAAAATGCAGATTTCTTTACCGGTGAAGATATATTGCTGAGTCAACAAATGTTACCCCGAATGCCCTGAAAACTCCTTCGGCAAAAATTCCTTCGGTAATATGAAATTATCTGAGCAAAAACATGCATCATGATGAAAAACACAAAAGTACTTTGAGCTGAGTAATGGTGGACTGCTATTTATAAAAGCAGCGTCAGACAGAAGCTAAAGCAACTCTCCGTAGAGAAGAGCAATCAAGAGACATGACTTCTACCTTTCTCCAGACGGTATTTTTCCTCATGTTTGTAGCTGCGATCCTGTTCAGCATGTTTGGCGAGCAACGAGTCTGGTGTAAACCACAGCTCGACGGCATATTGGAGACCAGTAGTCTCGGGGTAGACGTCGGCGTTCTGGGTTAGGGTAGGTGCTTTCGATTATTTTTCTTTACTACAGTGTTATGTGATTGTCCGTCGAATTGATTGAAGACTGTATTTTTCCACACACACTTTAATAACCAAAGACTATTTACAAACATTTGAATACATATTAACGTATTGAGAGAACAAACGTATCTAGTGACATAAGGGAAAAAACTGCCGCTTTGGTTTTCTTCTAGTAGTCTCGTTCTCTTTCACTTGATTCTGAAGCTGGAACATAGGAAACAGTAAATGAATTCCATATTTTAGACAGTGTGAAAAATAAAAACAATACAGCAAGGAACTGCGATGAAGACATTGAATATTTCCTCTACTCTTCCTGTTAAGGCTGCTATGTACTAAGAAAAAAATCGTATTTCCCTTTTCTTCTTCATGCAGACTCTTGTGGCGGGAGGAGTCCAGTTGACAGTTCGAGAATTCCACTCCCCTTAGGATTGACATTTTGAGGGATTGTAATAGCTCTCTCTCTACAGCGCTGCCCCCAAATTTTTTATTTAAAATATATTTTTTTCTACTATTTACAGGTACATAAATGCTGATAATCAAATAAAATTGGTATTGTCAGATAGCCTGAACTTTTCTGCAAAGCGCTACAGGATTCATTTTATAAATTTCGTCCACCGAAGGAATTTATGAGCGTTTAAAACACACTATACCAGATTTTTCCCCGAATAATTTAAATTTTAAAATATTAATTGCATTTTTAAAAAAAAAATTCGAAAAAGGTACACAAATGTAAAATTTCTTTCTCCATGACGGAGTACAATTTTTTAAAAAAAATCTTTGAATCCAAGTCGGCAATCCGTGGACAAATTTTCTCCATAGGTTAACATTGAGGTGAGCGAATCCAATGGGGTTAGTACATAGCAGCCTTAACCACTTAGTGCCTGGTAAATTTTCTTCCTTCACCAGCATTAAGGTCCCCACCCTTACGTTGTTCTTACTGAATTGCCATTTATGGCGTTCTTGCAGATTATATAAATAATTTCCTTTCCATAGTCTCCAAATTCTTTTCTAGGCTTTAGAAATCCTTTCCCACTTACTGAGTCTATTGTCATCGGTATTTGTAAGTTGGGGTTCCGCGATGGAAGTGATGGGTTTCCCAATAAGAAAATGCCCTGGAGGTAGGGTTTTAAAATTCTCAAAATCAGCTGACAATGGAGTCAATGGCCTGGAGTTTAGAACCCCTTCAATTTCTTCTGGGACAAGATCGTAATGAATTCCTCCAAAGTAAAATAAGAATTTTCTGCTATGCGTTTTAAATGAAATTTAAAGGATTTAACACAGGCTTCATATAACCTCCAAAAATTTGGAGATTTTGGAGGGATATAATGCCAATCAATTTTCCCCTCAGTGAAATATTGAGCCATTGGTTCATCCGGTGAATTTACAATTTTTAGAAGTTGTTTTAGTTCGGCATTTGGGCCAACGAAATTTCATCTATTGTCAGTGAAAATCTTAGAGGCCTTACCTCTTCTGAAGAAAAATCTTCTCAAACTGGCAATGAACACTGCTGATGTTATATCACTTACAAAGCCTAAATGAATTGCTTTAGTGCAAAAACATACATAAATTGCTACATACATCTTATTCAACATACCTTTCCTTTGACCTTTGAATTTTACATGGAAAGGTACGCAAAAATCTATACCGGTAACCGTAAATGGAAGAGAAGGTTCTATGCGTTCTTTGGTCAATCGACCAATCAATTGTTGCTCTAGAATTGGTTTGTTCCTTGTACATGTGACACAATTGTGTATCACCAATCTGCATAAATTCTTTCCGTTTAACGGCCAATACCTTTGACCTATTAGGTACAACAAGGCTTGTGCCCCCACATGTAAATACTTCAAGTGTACATACTGTAGAATCATGTAAGGTAAGGGATGTTAAGTTGGGAGGACAATGAGATGTTTAGTATTGTCATCAACACTTGAATTGATTATTCGTCCTCCAACGCGTATAAGCCCATTTTTGTCAATAAAACACTTCAGAGAAGATAATTTACTTTTACCTTTCACATTCTCACCCTTCCCCAAGGCAGTGAGTTCTTCTAAATTCCCCTTGGGAAAATTTTAAAACAAAAGATTCTGACTTGTTCAATTCTTGACACTCCATTTACCAACCTTTTTTGTCTATTGGATCTCTACAGTTATCTAGAAACCTGAAAACATAAGAAACTGTACGAACAAGCTTAGAAGAAATTTTAGTAATTTTTAGAAGGTCATTATGAAAGATAACTTTTTCATTGGTTACAGCAAATCACATGTGACCTTCTACAGATGACCCATTTTTCAATTCTAAAATATGATTCTTTGGGAATAGAATCACTATATTAAATTCCTGAGACCTCCTTTGTTCTTAAGAATTCTGGACCTGACCACAGACGTCACTTTTTCAAAGAATTCCTCTCGTGACAAGGTCTGCAATATTTAATTTTCCTGGTAAGTGGGACCAAGCTTCAGGATTGCTAAGAACCTGAATTTCCTTCACACTATTAGAACTAATTGTTTCCACTTGTGGTGAGATCCTTTGATCCAGAAAAATACGATCTGGGTGTCTGACCAGAAATGAACCGTGGTTGACCCTTTTCTGTTTATAATTTGTTGTACTTCTTTTGCGCGTCTGGCTGCGAGCAACGCCCCCATCAGTTCGAGTTTTGGGAGATTCAGTTTCTTTAATGGGGCAACATGACTCTCCGAAGGAACGACATTCACTGTGAATATACTTCACTCTCAAATAGACTGCTGTCCAGTATGCTCTTTGGTTGACATCGGAAAAGACATGGACTTGAAGTTCGTTGGTATCAACTAAGCTGGAGTGGAGGATCATTTTGGGGACTTTCAAGTTCGAAATATCAGACAAATCAGACCTCCAATGAGTATATGTTTGGAGAAGGTCTGGTGGAAGTTCCGCGTCCCACGGGTACTTTTTAAGCCACAATTCTTGGAACAGACATTTGAATCCGATTGTGAACGGTGTTAGAAGACCAAGTACGTCGTATAGCTTCCCCGTTGTTCTTAACATAAATCTTTTTGTTAAAGTTTCTTGCTCCTTAAATTCGAGCAAGTTTTTCACATCATCGTGACGTAGTCTTGATTAACGTGCCACGGAAAGACCGAGAACTTTGTGTAATTTGTCAGGAGGATTGACGTCTGAATGAAAGGGATGGGTTTTAAACCCGTGGTCTTCCCATGATTGTATCAATTCCTTGCTGTTGGAACTCCACATACACAGTTCATTCCTGCATCAGCCATAATTGTTTTGGCTTCGCGGGACATCTGAAAAGCAGACGAGACGTTGTCGAGAGATCCTACAAAGTCCACATAAAGGCAATTACCGAACATTTCCACCCTAGCGGAATGCAACTCTCGATACTTTTCGACGTGTCCTTAATTGAGGCGGAAGGGACTGGCCAAAAAACATCTTTAATGCGGATGAGACTTCTTTATTTTTTTCAGTGTTTGCCTCAAAAGACATTACCATTTCAAAAGGAAAAATGCTTTGGGGGAAAACAAAGCAATGTAAGATTTACTGTCATGTTAGATGCAAGTATAACTGGACATCAGGAATTGAAACTATTAGTTATCCGAAGAAGCAAAAATCAAATATGTTTGAAAAGCGAAAAATCTTTAGAGGCTGATTATTCGAGATGTTCAGCCGACCACATTGTGAGCTTAAACGGCGTTTATATAAAAGCATCCTCCGCGCAAAAAGCGACGACCTGTATCTTAAAAATTTTAATTCTTAATATCAAATCCTTTTTTTTTAAAAATCTATTTCAGTGGCGACAATTTTAATTCCATAATTTGTTAATTAATTCATTAATTAGGTGCTAAAACATAAAAAAATTCCTAAATTTCTTAAACCGTCAATTCTATCGACAGCTTCAAAACAAATTTCTATTTTACCGTGTTCCAACTGGACTTATAAATTTGACCTTATTATATCTTATTTAAGTTCGATTATACATTTCTTATTCATCAAATTTTAACACAAATTTTAACACAAGGAGTGCTCACTTAGCAAACCGTACAAAAAAAATTAGCTACATTTAGGTGGGCCAAATTAAACCCCACCATTAAACAAAATCGGTATACACTAAACAATGCATGATAATCAAAACATAACAATACAAAAACATCTAATACATAAAAATATATAACATACACTGCCTTTAGGTATAATATATAATACACAATATACATTATATTTGGTGAGTGCAATAACATTATATAGAATTATTTTCTTTTTACTTACACTAAAAATTAGCACCATACAATACTTTACTGTTGATATATTTCTTTACTATTAACTCATTAACAGCTTATTTTATAAGTATCACCTTACTACACGAGTATTACATTTTTCAGTAACTCTAACGCATTACATTGCTTTGCAATTACAATTACTCTTACTTTATAATTAACAATTTACTTTGTTATTACATTTCACAATAATTTAACACATTGCATTACATTTCAATTAACAATTGCTCAGTCAATATTTTAACACCACCATTTTACAATTAACACGCTTACTTTTTCTATTAACACATTTCTCAATACTTAAAAATTTTTACAATTCTATATTGTGTAACACAAACTAACACTATTACTTTGATTGTTAACATTAATTACTTTGATTATTGACTTTCATTGTTTACACGCTATACACTCATATGCAATTTAAATTTTAAGTTTACTTTCACAGACCTCAGTAATACAATACTTGCATATAAATATTTGTTACAAACTACAAAATGAAACGAAAGTTGAGAACAAAATAAACACTGACACAACCTAGTCAGTGTGAAAATAAGGAATATGGACATCCATAAGAATACTAACTACATTTTTTACGAAACGCCTACATTAAAAATCCCCGAAGAATCTACTTTTCGACCATGTCTCTACGTCCACTGGTAAGTCTTTTCTAAGCTCCTGGAAGGAACTGTTGACACCTGAATAGACAATGGTCCACAGTTTGCTGTTCCCCACAACTACATAGATCACTTTTTTATGGAAATGGTGCTGGTATTCCCCTATACAACCATGACCTGTTATAAGTTGGTTTAACTTAAAATCTCCATTTAAACGCCCTTCTTTAACCTCTTTATATATTTCATATACCTTTCTTCCTTTAATTCTCCTCTCTCACTCTTCTTGCCATAACTTTTTTCCAAATTGTTTCATTTTTGTTTTGATCTTGTTCTTTGTCTGTTTGTATCTTATACCTATCTCACTTAACTTAGTAGCAGCTTTTGCTGTCTCATCTGCCTCTTCATTTCCCGAAATTCCTAAATGTACCTTAACCCAATGTAGGTGAACCTTCAAATTTTCTTTTATTATAATCTGCTTAATTTCTTCTACTATCTTTCATTTAAATTTAATTGATCTTAGAGATTCTAAAGCACTCTTAGAATCCGTATATACATCAAATTCCTTAATATTATCTTCTCTCATTCTCTCTATGGCTATTTGCAAGGCTCTAAGTTCCGCATCATAGGAACTCCCTCCATCTATCCTTTCTTTAATTATAACCTTTTCTTCAGCTTCTTTAAGGATAACCACCCCGGCCCCTGTTCTATCTTCCTTCTTTGAGCCATCGGTATAAATTTTTACTTTCGTTCTGGGATTACTGTCTATCGTCCAATCTAGACTTATGAGGTTTCCTAAATTAATGATTCTAACTTCTCTAGTTTCACAATTTTCTTTATTATATATTTCAGAGTCTATTTCTTTTTCCTCATCATATATTTTATATATTATACTATTGACTTTTGCCTTTATGTTTAAGGGTACGCAACCAGCCAGCACATTTAGCGCATCTGTTGCCACAGTTTGATAGCACTTTGTAATATTTAATAGAATTGGTCTTTGAACCTGTTTCAGTTTTGCATTAAATGTTACATTATCCCTATGCCATATTTCAGACGCATAGAGCAGTACTTTTTCTATCACTGTACTGTATATTTCTTTTATAATATTAGCTGAGATCCCCCATGTTTTTTTACTTATTCTCGCTAGTTTATGTATAAATTTAATGGCCTTTTCTTCGAGCATATACAAATGCTGATAAAAACTCAACTTATTATCTATTTTAACCCCTAGATATTTTATTACTTCACAATATTCTCTTTTCTTCTCCTAGTTTTATTCTTGGTTTTCTTGAAATTCTACCTTTGCCTACCCATTAGCCCCATTAGAGCTTGATTATGACTTTAACAAAAAATCTTGGATGCCGTCAGGAAATTGTGAAAAATGGGTTCAAAAGTTCGACAAACGTATGACTGCAGAGTGTCGCAAAATTGTTCTCATTTTTGACAATTGTCCTGCCCATCCGAAAGAAATCAACCAAAAACTGAAAAATGTTTTTTACTTGCCACAAAACACTACATCCAAACTGCAGCCAATGGATCAAGGGGTGATAAAAAATTCCAAAATTTACTATCGCAAGAGAATAGTGCGAAAAGTTATCACTGCGCTTGAGAACAATCAATCCATGCCAAACATCTTTTTACGGGAAAGCATATCAGAAAATTCCAAAGCATCGAACTACAGATCTGTCACAGATCGTACTATTTTCAACATTTTTGCCAAAGCTGTGTTCTTTGTCAATGAGAGTTCCGCAACTACGGAGGACGAAGACGATATTCTCTTAGAGGAACTTAAAAAAATGTGGATACAGCTAAGGGAAAAAGAAGGCATTAACGATGATGTGCTGGTTGATGATTTTCTTGATTCTGATGCTGAAACCTCGGAAACACGAACTGAATTGTATATTTTGGACTGTGTGAAAAATAAAAACAATACAGCAATAAACTGCGATGAAGACAAAGATGATGAAGATGAAAATGATCATGATGAAGAACACAACAAACCTTCCTACGATGAAATGCTAAAATAATTTTAAACAATCCGACTCGGATTATAGTTTGAAGAAAATACTCCTCAATGGGTGTTTGGTGCATTGCAAAGATGCGAGACGTATTACGAGAGAAAATACTTTCTCAAAAAAAAACTCAGACAAAATTAACAGACTTTATCAGTAATTAAATTTAAGGACGCATGTGGTAATGTATAATCTTGAAATTACTTGCTATAATAAATGCGATAATGTCATTCAAATTCATTCATTTTAATGTAAAATTATTTTATTAAATTGAAAATACAGTGTATTCCCGGTTTGTTCTGATTGTTTTATACTGGTTTTCCTTGCAGATTTATTTTTAGATGGGTAAGATATATAAAACAAATAGATATTAATTTATTAAATAAAGGTGAGATTAATTACGTTTTTTAATATTTAGTGTTTATGAATTTAAAATCTGTTTTCTGTAGTTTAAAGTATTTTAAAAGGCGAATGTCTATTTAACAAATTTTCCATATAGCGAATTTTTTTCGGGATTTATCAACTTCGTTAAATGGAGGTTCGACTGCATATATATATATATATATATATATATATATATATACACTCATGGACAAAAAAATTAGTGCGCCAAGAAATAATTGCGGGATCGTAACGAAACTTGCAATGAAGGTACATGTCGGGGAGATATGCAAATGATTAGAAATGCAGCGTGATTGCGCATTACGTATAGCCGATAGAGGGCGTTGAACATCGTACTCTGTGGAGTATAAAACAGGTAACCAAAGCTTGTATGAGTGTGCTGAATCATTTACAAAGGAAGAGCTGAAATAGACATGCCATTACGCCGTGTTCGAAGACAATATAAGCAGTTGTAGCAGTTTGAGAGGGGGAGAATCGTCGGGATGATGGAAGCTGGGTGGTCATCTAGGCGAGTAGAAAGTCATCTAGTACTGACATCTGGTTGGTTGGCATGTCGATTTTTTTTTTTTTTTAAGGTCCAGAAATAACAAGCTGTGCTAAACACAAGACGAGTACAATAAGGATGTATTTGTAGAAGGTAAAAAGTAAAAGTAATAACAACGACGGAAAAAGGTGATAAAATCAGTCAAATCGAAAAGGTGTTTAAAACCAATCTACTATAATTGAGATAAGAACGGTAATATAAGAAAAGTAATGAAAAACATTAAAATATAATTTTTATAAAAACAGCGATAAGCAAGTAACGTAAATGGTCAAGTGCGTGGGTGATCAAACAGCAATGGATGGTAAAACAAAAATATCTGGTTGATGATTTCCCTATCCAGATTACAGCCAGGCATTAAAAATCAATATAACGGAGGTAAAAAGCTTTAGATTAAATACACGGATAAAACATCTTAAAGACCAGGAAATAGCTGGGTGAGGCATAGTACTGTAAGCTAGTAGTTTATTAATAGTTATTACTATAAGCTAGCATATTTATGGATTTACAGTTATTGTTTTTTTAATCAATAAAAGATTGATTATATTTGGAAAAGATAATTATATTTAAATAAAAACTTTCTTTTTTTACAAATTGTATTTTTTATTTATATTATAAATATAAAACATTATTATCCTCTTTTGTCAATGAAAAATATTTATATCCATTATTACGAATGGCAACTCTATTTCTACGGGGCTGGCCCAAGTGAAGCTTTCCTTTCAGAGTGGTGGTTAGGTATTCTTTATAACAGATGTGAATAACACTTGGTGCTCTTGATCGAAATCGAACTTTTCAGACCAGTGATATCAGTGACATATTAATATAATAACATATAATGCAACCAATTTTATAATTTAATTACAAATGATGAAAAGATTTAATGAAATAAAGGTGACAAACTGCTATCGGAAGTCAATAGATCGAAAAAATAGGACAGACACGTAACTGAGCAAATCTTAATGTGATTTTTTTAAAAATTATAATAATTATGATTATTAACTCTTAGTATTATGAACTTGAAGATACTCTTTTGTTTTTGTTTCAAATGTTCCATTTATTTAAAAAAGTGAAGTGTATTTAGATAAAAATGTATATATATTACATAATTATAGATGTTCCTAATAATTTTGCTAAACATCACCTAAGTAGACAAAAATGACAATTTTTATATGACTCAATGAAATATGAAATGAATCGTTGTGCACCAGATACCTAGAGAAAAATATGTTTATTCTTATAAATTTGAAAACTTAAAGGACTTGTTTAAATTCAGTTTCGCCTCTAACTTTGCCTGCGCGCGACTTGACTAGATTCTTCTTTTTTACTTAATTAATAATTTGTCTGTAGTGACATCGTGAAATGAAAATTGTGCATTCTTCCAAATTATAATTGGCTACGTACTTCAAAGCGGGAACTTTTTTGTATTTCAATAAAATATTTAAAATTGGGATTGAATTTTATGTTCACCGTTAAACTTGATTACATATATTTATGAAATACTATTGGAAAATACTTTTGCGTTCCCAATGTGTATTATTTATTGCGAACAATCTTTATTCTGAAAGAATCAAATATGAAATAGATCGATAATTAAAGTGTCTCTGCTTGATAATCATAAGAGAAACCGGGCATTTTAATGAGCCTGAAAATTGAAACAAAATCTCGATAATTATTTTTTCATCAGAAAAATGTAAATGTGTAAACATCTTTGTCTTTCGATGATTAAGTGGAAACAGTAAAACTTTAATTTCTCACTGCAAAAATTTATTGGAAAGATGAATCGAATTCTCCACTTTAAAAAAGCATTAGAAATTAATGACTCGTTTCGTAAAGTAAAATAATTTAGTAAGTAACATTTATTTTGTCTTTTCAGGTGTTCTCAGAAATACACTTGTTTGGTGACAATGGACACGACCGGCTGGCATATAGTTACGACTCGTCAATTTTCATTTCTAAAAGTTGCAGTATTTATTTAGCTGCGTCATGTAAAAAAAATGGTTTTTGCCACCAGAAAATGCACGCTTATTTCAAATTACCTGATATTGTGAGAAAATCTGCTACAAGCACGTAAAAATGGATGACGATTGCACGAGCATTTAAAGATTTATTGTTTGAACATTTACAGTGTGAAATGTTTAATATATAACAATAAAGATTTTTATTATTACCGTGTTTTTGTTAACTCGCTTTCTTCTTTGTTTGTTTGTTTGTGTGTGTATGTGTGTGTTTATCCGGTACAAATCTTGCAATCGATTTTTAACTAACTTCCCGACTAGTTAGACACTTGAAACTTTTAGAATACCTCAGAAGACGATGACAAAGCATTATTTTAATACTTTTAGCCATCTTTAAGCAGTTTTGAATTCTATTCAGTTAATTTTGTTTTGTAGACTGGTGCAGCCATCTATCACCGGGACGGGAACGAAAAGTTAAACGCAAGTTCACTTCCAATTAACTTCATTTTCTTTCAAGTTGATGGAATAATTCATCAAAAAATTTTAAAAAGTATTTATTCATACACAGAATTGTCAAGTTTATATGATTCAACAGAAAATTTAATAACATGGTATATAAAAGTTCTTTTTATCTTGAAATTATTAAATCTCTACTTGCATTATTCAGCCATAATTTTTCCTTTAAATCACCAAACTTTATACAGCCTAACACAGTCAAATTCAAGCAAGGTGAACCTCTTATTTCCTGTGGTAACCTATGCTTCGGACTCGTGCCTCAAGAAATGAATAATCCCTTGTTGTATTCGAAAGAAAAATTCTATGAGGTGTTTTTGGCAGTGTACATATAAATGAATTGTGGAGATTAAGATTCAACCATAGATTATATCCACTTCATAACAGCCCTGACGCTGTTAAGTTCATTAAAATACGTGGAATTAAATGCTGATGAGAGTAACGCCAAGAAACGTTTGTAAGTAAGCTATTTGGTCGTCGATCCAGAAGGAAACCGAAAGAAAGATAGTCTGAATCAATCGACAGCAGCCCCCACCTTTTAAATTGTAGCACTTGGAAAACTACGGATGGGAACAGTTCAAAATAGGAGAAACTACTTGGGATCAAAAGTAAATTTAAAGGGTCGAGTACCTTTTAAAAGCTAAGATCCGCGACAAACACATCCGTATTTCCAACCATCAGTAGTAATGAAAATAATTTATTTAGGAACATGAAGATTTTACTGCGAGTTAAACACACTTTCTTCTTTATAAACATGGCTCTAAAATTTTTTTAGCTGGAAGATCAGTTTTTAATTTTCCAAAATTTCAACCATTGTTTTTTTTAATGCTATATCACCACACGCAGAATTGAATCTGAATAGTAATGGATATACACATTTACTTTAGTTTTAAAATTAAGTTGTATAACATATCTTTTAAATGACCAACTTTGAATTAAAAATTCTTAGTTCTTCATAGTAAAAAAAGGTTTTTTTAAACTTTTTTAAAATTTCAAAAAACGTGTTTGATAAATTTTATTGCAATTATAATTTTTATAATAGGAATGACGTAATAGTCGGTCATTTTAACTATACATGTTTATATTGCACGTGTATAAAATTTCCTGGTATTCTAGCCAGCTGTTCTAGTGGTATGAAGTGCATAATGACATAACAATGGAAAAACAATGGTGGAAGTTTTAAGAGGGTCCAGGACACAAAGTTATTCGAATTTTCGAAAAAAACTTTTATTGCATTAAAAATTTTTGTGTTATTTTGCGCTTAAAATGACGTTTAAATCATGTTTCTATCTTAATTAGAACAGGAGAAATTATTATTTTATTTTTTTTGCAACATTCTAATAGTAGCCAAGCGTTGTTTAACCCCTTAACTGGTCAATTTTTTTACTAGAAATGTTGTCAAAAAAGGCATATTTTTTGTTGCCTATAATTAAACACCATACTTAATAGAATAAGAAAACGAAAGATTCTTTTATTAAATTTCACTTTTAATGCTTTTACACTATTTTTATTTAAAATTTGTGGAACAGAAAAACCCTTAAATGTTTGCTTTTTGCAAGGCAAAACCCCTTTAATGTTTGCCTTTTGCAAGAAAAAACCCCTTTAAAGTTTGCTTTTTGCAAGAAAACTCTGCATGCAATGAAGAATGTTTAACAGATCTTACAAAAATTTCTTTCATTCTTACCTTAAAATATTAAATTTACACTTTTGCAAATTGTTCAAAAGTATTTTTTGTGTCGTACAATTTGAAGCATGGTGTAATACAAAGTCCTACGTCCCAAGCAGGGCAGAAATAATGATCTGAAGAATAATCCAGATTATTAGAAGACAGTTCCGAATCTGAATCAGAATTCAGTCCATGATGTAACAGGAAAATATTTTCGTCGTTTATTTCATCCATAATTTTTAAAAAAGATGTAGTGGTTTGAATTCACAAGCGTTGCAAGCAGTAGAGCAAAAATTCCACAAAGCAAAAATTCCCGCGCTTCCGTTTAATAAAGAAAAAACGTATAAAAGAATTTAAATGAAATGGACAAGCTACGAAATCTGTTAGAAAATATATGTACTAGTCTTTGTATTAGTTATTTCGTTTGCACGTGGTTTTACAAACTAAAAACACGTGCAAACAAAAAGAGGAAAAGATAGAATATCGATGCCCGTACACTGTACGGGCAAACCAGTTTGAGCCAGGTGGGGCAATCCGGTTACTGGGTTAAACTTGTAAGTGCGTTTTTCTGCATGATGGGTTTCTTCTCCATTTCTCGTCTTTAAATTGTTATAAGTCAAGAACCCTTAACGATAAATGGTTCAAACTTAGAACATGGCTTTTTCAACTATTTTACTTTAATTTTGATTCACCAAATTTGATAAGAATATTTACTTTTGAAAATATGATTTTTAGAAAATATGTTACATCATTTTTTTTGTAATTCTTAATATAAATATTTTTAATTTTTTAAAAATTAATATTTAAAAAAATGCTGAATCAAAATTAAAACTTATATATTTCTGTTTAATTAAACGAAAAAGAATTGAAATTCGACAAGTAATGTTTCGAGTTATAACAATTTTAAATTACCCCACTTTTTAAAATTTTTAAATTTTTAAATTTTTTAAAAACATTTTGAGAAGTTTTATGAAGTGATTTTGCTTACAAATCATATGGTTAACCATCACAAAAAAATTCAAAATTTTAACTCAATAAATAAAAAAAAATTTAAAATGTGTCCCGGACCCCCTTAAACAATTAAAAACTTTCTCTTGAAGCTATAAAAAAATTGAGAGCCATATTTATAAATCAAAAACAGTGTTTAACTCACCTTAAAATTTTCATATTTCGGAATAAAATATTTTCGAACTACTGATGATTGAAAACAGGGATATGTTTGTCGGGCCTTCAAAAGGTACCTGACCCCTTAATAATAAATAAAAAAAATCCTTATTATTAAACTAACAGAAATACAAATGATCATGATCAAAATAACTTATGGATATACCATTGAATTCTCTGATAACGGATTTGTCATAATTTTTAAATTTCACCTGTGCGGGTAAAAAAATCCTTAAAAAAAATCCCATAATTTTTCCTTTGTCTGAAACACGGTTGTTCAACCTTTTGGCTTTCGTGCACCGCATTCAATAACAAAGCTTGGTATCTTTTGTTTACATTTTTATTATTATTACATAAAAAAGGGCGGCAAAATAAATATGAAACTAGTGGGATATTTGATCTTGTCCTTTACGAAATTACTACACAAATGTCTGATTCGACGGACGTGGGTACAATTCTTAGTGAGATCTAACGTAATCACCATAATTTTTTTTATCTAGTTTCATTGCACGAGACCCTCCCGTTTTAAAATAAATTGTTTATCTATCTCTCTCTCTATAAATATATATATATATATATATATATATATATATATATATATATATATATATATAGAGAGAGAGAGAGAGAGAGAGAGAGAAAGAGAGTAAGTAAGTATGCCTAATATGAGACCCCAGCTTATAGGACCTATAAAGTGCTTCCGCCTGGCGACTGGAGTGTAAAACAGTAGTCTATTGCATCATTCGTAATTGGTGAGTCAGTCGTATGTTTGCAAGCGCACACAAAGGTGCAGTATTTATTTTTCCTGAATGTGTGCTCGTCGACTTTTTTGCATCACTATTTTCATTGGCTGTTTTCACCTTTAAGATGAAACTCCTATTAAAACTGTTAGTATTGCATAGGCAGCTATAAATGTGGTGTGTAAACACGCTTGTTTGTTTTTAAGCTAATGCTAATCCTAACCTAAAAGTTTCGTTGGCGTGTTCAACAACATGGTGGTGACCAGTATGAGACCCCAAATCATGCCTAATATGAGATAGGGTCTCATATTAGGCATTTTAGTTTTCTCTCTCACAGCCTTAATTCCTCTGAAGCTGCAGATGCAATGAGGCCCAGGCGAAATTCACAGAAATTCACAGATATGTAGCAGTAGTGACAATGTGGAAGGTTCAAACCAGTTCTTAGTGACTCCTGAAGAAATAAATCTCTTGCCTACGTTACCTGAGAATAACATCTCGAAACCAAGTGGGGCCCGTAAAGCCAATATTATCACATCATCGCCATAT
>OU015491.1:222829276-223126776 GCA_907164885.2 Dolomedes plantarius
CCTTAAGGTAAGGTATATACTAAACAATTAAATCATCATTAACAAGATCCTACGAGGTTTCCTACACTAAAATATTTCTTACAACACAATTAGATTACATAAATACCTTACTCAATTGCTAGCAGGCAACGGAGAATTATTTATCACGTGTATTAATCCTGGTAGTTATATTACGGAAACCATACCAGAATTCAGCGGTGCCACTGCTTGTACATACGCCACACTAACCTTTCTGTCTTCCCTTTATCAGCAGGTCGCTGGAACGATAGCTAACTTAAAAACGCCTTCGGTAAACTTGATAATGTCCGGCTGCTGTACGGCAAAGCAATCTTCACTCCAATTGTTTTTCGTTCGCCGGTCTTCTCCGTCCGACCTCGCCTCATAGTATTTACCTCTCACGTTCAAGCGTGTATGCTACCAACGGGATTTCCCGTCCAGTAGAAAATCGCAGCTCATTTTCATCGCTCACTTGCATAAGACGCTACTTCTTCTTCAAACGGCGATTTATTAAAACCAGGGAGGTTAATTTTTATTTAATACCTCACAAATCGTGATACTGAAAACGAGGCCTTATTGTAAATTTCATTTATCAGCAGGTGCCCTCATCCAAAGAATATCCCTGTGCGTTGATGTCGTCGGTGGAAGTAGTCTCTTGGGCTTTTAGACAGTGAATTCTGCACAGAGTTTTTTCCCGATTAGTTGTGATGAGACAACCCTCTTGTGGCATCTCCTTTATGCAGACATGGACATGGACAAAAAGTTTTCGTGAAGTTCGAAATAGGGATAAGAAAGCCCTTTACCCTCGGTATGGATATGGGAAGCACTGAAACTTTTCACGCATGGTCCAAGGAGAAATGAATCAAGTTAAAAAAAAAGTGAAGTTACAAAATAATCCTAAAAACAAAAAAATACTAGTGGGGCTCACTTAAAATAAATATTAAATTGAACTAACGACTCTCACACGTGACAGATTGGGACACATGCACACGTTCCTAAGGATGGATTAGCTACCCTCTCGCCTCCTACTTTCAGGCTTGATGTCAAAGAATTGTGCTCGAAGCATCCTAAAAACAAAAAAATACTAGTGGGGCTCATTTAAAATAAATATTAAATTGAACTAACGACTCTCACACGTGACAGATTGGGACACATGCACTCGTTCCTAAGGATGGATTAGCTACCCTCTCGCCTCCAACTTTCAGGCTTGATGTCAAACAATTGTGCTCGAAGCATCCTAAAAACAAAAAAATACTAGTGGGGCTCATTTAAAATAAATATTAAATTGAACTAACGACTCTCACACGTGACAGATTGGGACACATGCACTCGTTCCTAAGGATGGATTAGCTACCCTCTCGCCTCCAACTTTCAGGCTTGATGTCAAACAATTGTGCACGAAGCATCCTAAAAACAAAAAAATACTAATGGGGCTCATTTAAAATAAATATTAAATTGAAATAACGACTCTCACACGTGACAGATTGGGACACATGCACTCGTTCCTAAGGATGGATTAGCTACCCTCTCGCCTCCAACTTTCAGGCTTGATGTCAAAGAATTGTGCTCGAAGCATCCTAAAAACAAAAAAATGCTAGTGGGGCTCATTTAAAATAAATATTAAATTGAACTAACGACTCTCACACGTGACAGATTGGGACACATGCACTCGTTCCTAAGGATGGATTAGCTACCCTCTCGCCTCCAACTTTCAGGCTTGATGTCAAACAATTGTGCTCTAAGCATCCTAAAAACAAAAAAATACTAGTGGGGCTCATTTAAAATAAATATTAAATTGAACTAACGACTCTCACACGTGACAGATTGGGACACATCTACTCGTTCCTAAGGATGGATTAGCTACCCTCTCGCCTCCAACTTTCAGGCTTGATGTCAAACAATTGTGCTCGAAGCATCCTAAAAACAAAAAAATACTAGTGGGGCTCATTTAAAATAAATATTAAATTGAACTAAGGACTCTCACACGTGACAGATGGGGACACATTCACTCGTTCCTAAGGATGGACTTGCTACCCTCGCGCCTCCAACTCTCAGGCTTGATGCCAAACAATTGTTCTAGAAGCATCCATCGCAAGTCTCACACTAACATGACAAAACTCTTTTGAGCGATTTCCATTGAAGTCCTCTAGTGTCATACTACACTCATGGCTTTTTTTGAAACTGTATTAATATATTCTATTGTGTTGTGTTGTGTTATTACTTATAATCTTTCAATAAATGAATATAATCAGCAATGGAGTGCTTATTTACCATGTTTTTATTAACTTGCTTTCTTGCTTGTTTGTGTGTGTGTTTATACAGTACAAATCTTGCCATCGATCTTTAACTAACTTCCCGACTAGCTAGACATTTAAAACTTTTAGAATACCTCAGAATGCGATGACAATGCATTTTTTTAATACTTTTAGCCATGTTTAAGCAGAATTATATGAATTTTCAGTTATTTTTCAGTTAATTATTTTTTGTAGACTGGTGCAGTAGGGTGGTCCATGACATAATGTTAAAAAATAAAACTGTAAGAATCTTCCTTCCACAAGCCCTATTTTGTTCCTCTGTATTCAAAATGTATGTAAATAAAATTTCAGGTCAATCCGATAGTACTAAGAGGTCGCTCAACATTTGTGCGAATTATGGCAAAGGGGTAGAATATCCAATCAGCGTATAGACTCGTCCATCAGGAAACTTAAAAAACTATTTGAAGAATATCTAGGCCTAAAAAAGAATAAAAATAGAAATTCAGGAAAAGATAGACTTAAAGAAAACATTTTGAAGGCTAAATTAGAAAAGTTATTTCATGTATCTACCAAAGATGCCATCAGCCAAATAAGCAACAAAGAAGACAGAGAATTCTTTCAAAAGCAGAAAGATGTTTTTTGTTGTTCTATGAGTTGACATGAAAACTACACAAAAAGAAATAAGAAACAGAAAATGGGAAGATAATAAAGAGTTATCAAAAGAACGATATGAAGAAAGAGAAGCAAAATTACAAATTAGGATAGAAAAAAATGATGTCAGAATTATCAGACTCAGAAACTTCGCATTCGATAGAAATTGAAAGTGAAGAAGAGTACCTGCCGCTGTCATCTACATCCCAATCCGATCTCAATACTACAACTACAGTTCCCGAAGCTGCTGAAAATAAATATGCAAAAAATATATTTAAGTCCCCTGAAGTAGTAGGTGTACTAGATCATGTTAATATTTATGATCGGAAAGGTGTATTCGTGGCTGGAGCTGTTGCACGTGCACTTGGGAACGACATTTCTTCAAAAACCCTATCTCGAAGCTCAATAAGGAGACATAGAAAAAAAGAAGGTAACAAGCTGCAGAAACAGAAAAAAATTCTCTAGACGAACCTCTATTATTACACTGGGAAGGTAAGATGTTACCAGATATTGATGAATCAAAAACAAAAGTTGATTGAGTTGCCGTTATTGTTTCAGGAAATGGTCAAGAGAAGATCCTTGGAATTCCGAAGATTAAAAGAGGAACTGGAGAATTACAAGCAAAAGCATGTATTGAGACAGTCATGAAATGAAATATTATATCTCAAATTAGAGGAATGGTGTTCGATACCACAGCCGCTAATACTGGTTTACACAAAGGTGCATGAATCAGAATTCAAAAATATTTAGGGACAGATCTTATTTGGGTTCCATGTCATCACCATATAATAGAGATTGTACTATCGAGTGTGTTTTCTGTTATATTCGGCCCATCTGAAGGTCCATAGACTGTAATATTTTAGCGTTTTAAGAATGTATGACCGGAAATAGACAAATCTGCTTATAATCCAGCAAATAAGGACAATGTAAATTTGACAATGTAAACATTACTAAACTCAGAGAATATATGTTAACATTTCTGCCAAAAGCACTTAAATCTCCAACTATAAGGGATGACTATAAGGAGTTTATGCAATTATCATTAATTTTTCTTAATAATAATAATCAGTCATTTCGCGCTCCTGGTCTCAAACATCACGCTTGATGGATGGCTAAAGGTATTTATGCACTAAAATATTCCTTTCTCGAAAACAATTTAAGCTGTCATCTGAAGAATCTGGTAAGATTATAGAATTGTGTCTTCTGAATTGTGTCAATATTTAATATATATTAGCTTTTGTGAGCCTAATATATATTAAATATTGGAATGAAGCACCACATGCTATTAAGGGCCCTTACAAAGATATTCAGTTTTTAAATAACCTGAAGAAATATCCAAATATTTTTGTAGCAAATATAGCATTTTCGTCATTTTCCAGACACCTATAGTATTTATCTGACCTCTTAGTAGCATTAGCTTTTTTGATAACAGAGTCAGCATTGACACAAAAATGAAAATGATACAAAATCTTGATCGTCCACCAAAACCTACCCGTGATTATCGGCTGGAACTAAAAAATGATGAGCAAAATGTAAAGATCGAAGAACTTGTGGCTGAAAAGACAAAACAATTCTTTGATGCCACGGTTAAAGGAGGTAAAATTAAATTATAAGCCTTCATAGAAAAATCACCATATCAGTGGGAAAGTGATCCTTGCTTTTGTGACTTTCGAGAAAGGTGCTTAAAAATGAAAGTCGTAAATGACAATGCTGAAAGAGCTATAAGTATAGTATAAGTAAAGAGCTATAAATATAATTAAACCCTTTCAAAAGACGAAGAACAAACACAATTCCTGCTTCGTCTAGTAGCAAACCACGAAAGGAGCTTTCCCACTACTTCCAATAAATCGTTGTTAATCTGAACTTATAAATTTTGAGCTTGAGCGACCTGTAAATATTATTATTTTGGAGAAAAAAAACGATCGCATTATTTACATGTAAAATAATAAAATAAACCCTGTGGAGCAATATATTTCGGAAATTAATTTTTTTGGACCACCCTACTTGTGTAGCCATCTATCCGCCGGAACGGGAACAAAAAGTTAAATGCAAGTTAACTTCCAATTAACTTCTTTCCATTTTCTTTCAAGTTGATGGGATAATTCATCAAAAAAAAATTTTTTTTAATATTTATTAATACATAGAATTCTCAAGTTTATATGATTCAACAGAAAATTTAAAAACATGGTACATAAAAAGTTCGTTTTATCTTGTCATTATTGAACTTATACTTAACATGTTTCTGAAATATATTCCCCTTAAATTTAATACTTAAAATGGTTGGGAATTCCTGCCCTACACTTTAAAACTAAATTAACCCATACTTTCTATTATGCTTAGCTTTAAATTTATATTGAGGATTCCGTTTCGAAAAAGTACATCATGAACTTGATGAATTAAGAGATTTTTTTGGGCAGGAATATTATCATCTGCTAAAAATATCCAGGAGATGGTAAAGTGTGAATCCGCTCCACGGAATTTGATCGAAATATTCGATCTATTTCTCGGAGAAAGAGTTGAGTTTACATTTTAATAGCTAAAATTGAATCGTCTTTATTTTGCATGAGAAAATGCGAGTAAAACGTGTGTTTGTAAATTTCCGGTCGAGTCTTCTTGTATCTGCTCGGGTGGTTTCGACTATTCGGCGCATAGAGCGGTATTTTCTTTAAGTATGTATTAACAAAGCCTGATTATACATACTTAAAAAAATTAAAACAGCCTGATTATGAACAAAGCACATTCTGAAATGCGATGAATGTCAGATACGACCTTCGTAAATGCGCTGAATAAGACCTATTGCGTAATTGTATGTGATTTGGCAAATCGGCGTGCAGTGGCTTAGGAAAATGCAGATTTCTTTACCGGTGAAGATATATTGCTGAGTCAACAAATGTTACCCCGAATGCCCTGAAAACTCCTTCGGTAATATGAAATTCTCTGAGCAAAAACATGCATCATGATGAAAAACACAAAAGTACTTTGAGCTGAGTAATGGTGGACTGCTATTTATAAAAGCAGCGTCAGACAGAAGCTAAAGCAACTCTCCGTAGAGAAGAGCAATCAAGAGACATGACTTCTACCTTTCTCCAGACGGTATTTTTCCTCATGTTTGTAGCTGCGATCCTGTTCAGCATGTTTGGCGAGCAACGAGTCTGGTGTAAACCACAGCTCGACGGCATATTGGAGACCAGTAGTCTCGGGGTAGACGTCGGCGTTCTGGGTTAGGGTAGGTGCTTTCGATTATTTTTCTTTCCTACAGTGTTATGTGATTGTCCGTCGAATTGATTGAAGACTGTATTTTTCCACACACACTTTAATAACCAAAGTCTATTTTCAAACATTTGAATACATATTAACGTATTGAGAGAACAAACGTATCTAGTGACATAAGGGAAAAAACTGCCGCTTTGGTTTTCTTCTAGTAGTCTCGTTCTCTTTCACTTGATTCTGAAGCTGGAACATAGGAAACAGTAAGTGAATTCCATATATTAGACAGTGTGAAAAATAAAAACAATACAGCAAAGAACTGCGGTGAAGACATTGAATATTTCCTCTACTCTTCCTGTTAAGGCTGCTATGTACTAAGAAAAAAATCGTATTTCCCTTTTCTTCTTCATGCAGACTCTTGTGGCGGGAGGAGTCCAGTTGACAGTTCGAGAATTCCACTCCCCTTAGGATTGACATTTTGAGGGATTGTAATAGCTCTCTCTCTACAGCGCTGCCCCCAAATTTTTTATTTAAAATATATTTTTTTCTACTATTTACAGGTACATAAATGCTGATAATCAAATAAAATTGGTATTGTCAGATAGCCTGAACTTTTCTGCAAAGCGCTACAGGATTCATTTTATAAATTTCGTCCACCGAAGGAATTTATGAGCGTTTAAAACACACTATACCAGATTTTTCCCCGAATAATTTAAATTTTAAAATATTAATTGCATTTTAAAAAAAAAAAATTCGAAAAAGGTACACAAATGTAAAATTTCTTTCTCCATGACGGAGTACAATTTTTTTTAAAAAATCTTTGAATCCTAGTCGGCAATCCGTGGACAAATTTTCTCCATAGGTTAACATTGAGGTGAGCGAATCCAATGGGGTTAGTACATAGCAGCCTTAACCACTTAGTGCCTGGTAAATTTTCTTCCTTCACCAGCATTAAGGTCCCCACCCTTACGTTGTTCTTACTGAATTGCCATTTATGGCGTTCTTGCAGATTATATAAATAATTTCCTTTCCATAGTCTCCAAATTCTTTTCTAGGCTTTAGAAATCCTTTCCCACTTACTGAGTCTATTGTCATCGGTATTTGTAAGTTGGGGTTCCGCGATGGAAGTGATGGGTTTCCCAATAAGAAAATGCCCTGGAGGTAGGGTTTCAAAATTCTCAAAATCAGCTGACAATGGAGTCAATGGCCTGGAGTTTAGAACCCCTTCAATTTCTTCTGGGACAAGATCGTAATGAATTCCTCCAAAGTAAAATAAGAATTTTCTGCTATGCGTTTTAAATGAAATTTAAAGGATTTAACACAGGCTTCATATAACCTCCAAAAATTTGGAGATTTTGGAGGGATATAATGCCAATCAATTTTCTCCTCAGTGAAATATTGAGCCATTGGTTCATCCGGTGAATTTACAATTTTTAGAAGTTGTTTTAGTTCGGCATTTGGGCCAACGAAATTTCATCTATTGTCAGTGAAAATCTTAGAGGCCTTACCTATTCTGAAGAAAAATCTTCTCAAACTGGCAATGAACACTGCTGATGTTATATCACTTACAAAGCCTAAATGAATTGCTTTAGTGCAAAAACATACATAAATTGTTACATACATCTTATTCAACATACCTTTCCTTTGACCTTTGAATTTTACATGGAAAGGTACGCAAAAATCTATACCGGTAACCGTAAATGGAAGAGAAGGTTCTATGCGTTCTTTGGTCAATCGACCAATCAATTGTTGCTCTAGAATTGGTTTGTTCCTTGTACATGTGACACAATTGTGTATCACCAATCTGCATAAATTCTTTCCGTTTAACGGCCAATACCTTTGACCTATTAGGTACAACAAGGCTTGTGCCCCCACATGTAAATACTTCAAGTGTACATACTGTAGAATCATGTAAGGTAAGGGATGTTAAGTTGGGAGGACAATGAGATGTTTAGTATTGTCATCAACACTTGAATTGATTATTCGTCCTCCAACGCGTATACGCCCATTTTTGTCAATAAAACACTTGAGAGAAGATAATTTACTTTTACCTTTCACATTCTCACCCTTCCCCAAGGCAGTGAGTTCTTCTAAATTCCCCTTGGGAAAATTTTAAAACAAAAGATTCTGACTTGTTCAATTCTTGACACTCCATTTACCAACCATTTTTGTCTATTGGATCTCTACAGTTATCTAGAAACCTGAAAACATAAGAAACTGTACGAACAAGCTTAGAAGAAATTTTAGTAATTTTTAGAAGGTCATTATGAAAGATAACTTTTTCATTGGTTACAGCAAATCACATGTGACCTTCTACAGATGACCCATTTTTCAATTCTAAAATATGATTCTTTGGGAATAGAATCACTATATTAAATTCCTGAGACCTCCTTTGTTCTTAAGAATTCTGGACCTGACCACAGACGTCACTTTTTCAAAGAATTCCTCTCGTGACAAGGTCTGCAATATTTAATTTTCCTGGTAAGTGGGACCAAGCTTCAGGATTGCTAAGAACCTGAATTTCCTTCACACTATTAGAACTAATTGTTTCCACTTGTGGTGAGATCCTTTGATCCAGAAAAATACGATCTGGGTGTCTGACCAGAAATGAACCGTGGTTGACCCTTTTCTGTTTATAATTTGTTGTACTTCTTTTGCGCGTCTGGCTGCGAGCAACGCCCCCATCAGTTCGAGTTTTGGGAGATTCAGTTTCTTTAATGGGGCAACATGACTCTCCGAAGGAACGACATTCACTGTGAATATACTTCACTCTCAAATAGACTGCTGTCCAGTATTCTCTTTGGTTGACATCGGAAAAGACATGGACTTGAAGTTCGTTGGTATCAACTAAGCTGGAGTGGAGGATCATTTTGGGGACTTTCAAGTTCGAAATATCAGACAAATCAGACCTCCAATGAGTATATGTTTGGAGAAGGTCTGGTGGAAGTTCCGCGTCCCACGGGTACTTTTTAAGCCACAATTCTTGGAACAGACATTTGAATCCGATTGTGAACGGTGTTAGAAGACCAAGTACGTCGTATAGCTTCCCCGTTGTTCTTAACATAAATCTTTTTGTTAAAGTTTCTTGCTCCTTAAATTCGAGCAAGTTTTTCACATCATCGTGACGTAGTCTTGATTAACGTGCCGCGGAAGACCGAGAACTTTGTGTAATTTGTCAGGAGGATTGACGTCTGAATGAAAGGGATGGGTTTTAAACCCGTGGTCTTCCCATGATTGTATCAATTCCTTGCTGTTGGAACTCCACATACACAGTTCATTCCTGCATCAGCCATAATTGTTTTGGCTTCGCGGGACATCTGAAAGGCAGACGAGATGTTGTCGAGATATCCTACAAAGTCCACATAAAGGCAATTACCGAACATTTCCACCCTAGCGGAATGCAACTCTCGATACTCTTCGACGTGTCCTTAATTGAGGCGGAAGGGACTGGCCAAAAAACATCTTTAATGCGGATGAGACTGCTTTATTTTTTTCAGTGTTTGCCTCAAAAGACATTACCATTTCAAAAGGAAAAATGCTTTGGGGGAAAACAAAGCAATGTAAGATTTACTGTCATGTTAGATGCAAGTATAACTCGACATCAGGAATTGAAACTATTAGTTATCCGAAGAAGCAAAAATCAAATATGTTTGAAAAGCGAAAAATCTTTAGAGGCTGATTATTCGAGATGTTCAGCCGACCACAGCGTGAGCTTAAACGGCGTTTATATAAAAGCATCCTCCGCGCAAAAAGCGACGACCTGTATCTTAAAAATTTTAATTCTTAATATCAAATCCTTTTTTTTTTTAAATCTATTTCAGTGGCGACAATTTTAATTCCATAATTTGTTAATTAATTCATTAATTAGGTGCTAAAACATAAAAAAATTCCTAAATTTCTTAAACCGTCAATTCTATCGACAGCTTCAAAACTAATTTCTATTTTACCGTGTTCCAACTGGACTTATAAATTTGACCTTATTATATCTTATTTAAGTTCGATTATACATTTCTTATTCATCAAATTTTAACACAAATTTTAACACAAGGAGTGCTCACTTAGCAAACCGTACAAAAAAATTAGCTACATTTAGGTGGGCCAAATTAAACCCCACCATTAAACAAAATCGGTATACACTAAACAATGCATGATAATCAAAACATAACAATACAAAAACATCTAATACATAAAAATACATAACATACACTGCCTTTAGGTATAATATATAATACACAATATACATTATATTTGGTGAGTGCAATAACATTACATAGAATTATTTTCTTTTTACTTACACTAAAAATTAGCACCATACAATTCTTTACTGTTGATATATTTCTTTACTATTAACTCATTAACAGCTTATTTTATAAGTATCACCTTACTACACGAGTATTACATTTTTCAGTAACTCTAACGCATTACATTGCTTTGCAATTACAATTACTCTTACTTTATAATTAACAATTTACTTTGTTATTACATTTCACAATAATTTAACACATTGCATTACATTTCAATTAACAATTGCTCAGTCAATATTTTAACACCACCATTTTACAATTAACACGCTTACTTTTTCTATTAACACATTTCTCAATACTTAAAAATTTTTACAATTCTATATTGTGTAACACAAACTAACACTATTACTTTGATTGTTAACATTAATTACTTTGATTATTGACTTTCATTGTTTACACGCTATACACTCATATGCAATTTAAAATTTTAAGTTTACTTTCACAGACCTCAGTAATACAATACTTGCATATAAATATTTGTTACAAACTACAAAATGAAACGAAAGTTGAGAACAAAATAAACACTGACACAACCTAGTCAGTGTGAAAATAAGGAATATGGACATCCATAAGAATACTAACTACATTTTTTACGAAACGCCTACATTAAAAATACCCGAAGAATCTACTTTTCGACCATGTCTCTACGTCCACTGGTAAGTCTTTTCTAAGCTCCTGGAAGGAACTGTTGACACCTGAATAGACAATGGTCCACAGTTTGCTGTTCCCCACAACTACATAGATCACTTTGCTGGTATTCCCCTATACAACCATGACCTGTTATAAGTTGGTTTAACTTAAAATCTCCATTTAAACGCCCTTCTTTAACCTCTTTATATATTTCATATACCTTTCTTCCTTTAATACTCCTCTCTCACTCTTCTTGCCATAACTTTTTTCCAAATTGTTTCATTTTTGTTTTGATCTTGTTCTTTGTCTGTTTATATCTTATACCTATCTCACTTAACTTAGTAGCAGCTTTTGCTGTCTCATCTGCCTCTTCATTTCCCGAAATTCCTAAATGTACCTTAACCCAATGTAGGTGAACCTTCAAATTTTCTTTTATTATAATCTGCTTAATTTCTTCTACTATCTTTCATTTAAATTTAATTGATCTTAGAGATTCTAAAGCACTCTTAGAATCCGTATATACATCAAATTCCTTAATATTATCTTCTCTCATTCTCTCTATGGCTATTTGCAAGGCTCTAAGTTCCGCCTCATAGGAACTCCCTCCATCTATCCTTTCTTTAATTATAACCTTTTCTTCAGCTTCTTTAAGGATAACCACCCCGGCCCCTGTTCTATCTTCCTTCTTTGAGCCATCGGTATAAATTTTTACTTTCGTTCTGGGATTACTGTCTATTGTCCAATCTAGACTTATGAGGTTTCCTAAATTAATGATTCTAACTTCTCTAGTTTCACAATTTTCTTTATTATATATTTCAGAGTCTATTTCTTTTTCTTCATCATATATTTTATATATTATACTATTGACTTTTGCCTTTATGTTTAAGGGTACGCAACCAGCCAGCACATTTAGAGCATCTGTTGCCACAGTTTGATAGCACTTTGTAATATTTAATAGAATTGGTCTTTGAACCTGTTTCAGTTTTGCATTAAATGTTACATTATCCCTATACCATATTTCAGACCCATAGAGCAGTACTTTTTCTATCACTGTACTGTATATTTCTTTTATAATATTAGCTGAGATCCCCCAGGTTTTTTTACTTATTCTCGCTAGTTTATGTATAAATTTAATGGCCTTTTCTTCGACCATATACAAATGCTGATAAAAACTCAACTTATTATCTATTTTAACCCCTAGATATTTTATTACTTCACAATATTTTCTTTTCTTCTCCTAGTTTTATTCTTGGTTTTCTTGAAATTCTACCTTTGCCCACCCATTAGCCCCATTAGAGCTTGATTATGACTTTAACAAAAAATCTTGGATGACGTCAGGAAATTGTGAAAAATGGGTTCAAAAGTTCGACAAACGTATGACTGCAGAGTGTCGCAAAATTGTTCTCATTTTTGACAATTGTCCTGCCCATCCGAAAGAAATCAACCAAAAACTGAAAAATGTTTTTTACTTGCCACAAAACACTACATCCAAACTGCAGCCAATGGATCAAGGGGTGATAAAAAATTCCAAAATTTACTATCGCAAGAGAATAGTGCGAAAAGTTATCACTGCGCTTGAGAACAATCAATCCATGCCAAACATCTTTTTACGGGAAAGCATATCAGAAATTTCCAAAGCATCGAACTACAGATCTGTCACAGATCGTACTATTTTCAACATTTTTGCCAAAGCTGTGTTCTTTGTCAATGAGAGTTCCGCAACTACGGAGGACGAAGACGATATTCTCTTAGAGGAACTTAAAAAAATGTGGATACAGCTAAGGGAAAAAGAAGGCATTAACGATGATGTGCTGGTTTATGATTTTCTTGATTCTGATGCTGAAACCTCGGAAACACGAACTGAATTGTATATTTTGGACTGTGTGAAAAATAAAAACAATACAGTAATAAACTGCTATGAAGACAAAGATGATGAAGATGAAAATGATCATGATGAAGAACTCAACAAACCTTCCTACGATGAAATGCTAAAATAATTTTAAACAATCCGACTCGGATTATAGTTTGAAGAAAATACCCCTCAATGGGTGTTTGGTGCATTGCAAAGATGCGAGACGTATTACGAGAGAAAATACTTTCTCAAACAAAAAACTCAGACAAAATTAACAGACTTTATCAGTAATTAAATTTAAGGACGCATGTGGTAATGTATAATCTTGAAATTACTTGCTATAATAAATGCGATAATGTCATTCAAATTCATTCATTTTAATGTAAAATTATTTTATTAAATTGAAAATACAGTGTATTCCCGGTTTGTTCTGATTGTTTTATACTGGTTTTCCTTGCAGATTTATTTTTAGATGGGTAAGATATATAAAACAAATAGATATTAATTTATTAAATAAAGGTGAGATTAATTACGTTTTTTAATATTTAGTGTTTATGAATTTAAAATCTGTTTTCTGTAGTTTAAAGTATTTTAAAAGGCGAATGTCTATTTAACAAATTTTCCATATAGCGAATTTTTTTCGGGATTTATCGACTTCGTTAAATGGAGGTCCGACTGCATATATATATATATATATATATATATATATATATATATATATATATATATATACACTCATGGACAAAAAAATTAGCGCACCAAGAAATATTTGCGGGATCGTAACGAAACTTGCAATGAAGGTACATGTTGGGGAGATATGCAAATGATTAGAAATGCAGCGTGATTGCGCATTACGTATAGCCGATAGAGGGCGTTGAACATCGTACTCTGTGGAGTATAAAACAGGTAACCAAAGCTTGTTTGTGTGTGCTGAATCATTTACAAAGGAAGAGCTGAGATAGACATGCCATTACGCCGTGTTCGAAGACAATATAAGCAGTTGTCGCAGTTTGAGAGGGGGAGAATCGTCGGGATGATGGAAGCTGGGTGGTCATCTAGGCGAGTAGAAAGTCATCTAGTACTGACATCTGGTTGGTTGGCTTGTCGAGTTTTTTTTTTTTTTAAGGTCCAGAAATAACAAGCTGTGCCAAACACAAGACGAGTACAATAAGGATGTATTTGTAGAAGGTAAGAAGTAAAAGTAATAACAACGACGGAAAAAGGTGATAAAATCAGTCAAATCGAAAAGGTGTTTAAAACCAATCTACTATAATTGAGATAAGAACGGTAATATAAGAAAAGTAATGAAAAACATTAAAATATAACTTTTATAAAAACAGCGATAAGCAAGTTAGGTAAATGGTAAAGTGCGTGGGTGATCAAACAGCAATGGATGGTAAAACAAAAATATCTGGTTGATGATTTCCCCATCCAGATTATAGCCAGGCACTAAAAATCAATATAACGGAGGTAAAAAGCTTTAGATTAAATACAAGGATAAAATATTTTAAAGACCAGGAAATAGCTGGGTGAGGCATAGTACTGTAAGCTAGTAGTTTATTAATAGTTATTACTATAAGCTAGCATATTTATGGATTTACAGTTATTGTTTTTTTTAATCAATAAAAGATTGATTATATTTGGAAAAGATAATTATATTTAAATAAAAACTTTCTTTTTTCACAAATTGTATTTTTTATTTATATTATAAATATAAAACATTATTATCCTCTTTTGTCAATGAAAAATATTTATATCCATTATTACGAATGGCAACTCTATTTCTACGGGGCTGGCCCAAGTGAAGCTTTCCTTTCAGAGTGGTGGTTAGGTATTCTTTATAACAGATGTGAATAACACTTGGTGCTCTTGATCGAAATCGAACTTTACAGACCAGTGATATCAGTGACATATTAATATAATAACATATAATGCAACCAATTTTATAATTAAATTACAAATGATGAAAAGATTTAATGAAATAAAGGTGACAAACTGCTATCGGAAGTCAATAGATCGAAAAAATAGGACAGACACGTAACTGAGCAAACCTTAATGTGATTTTTTTAAAAATTATAATAATTATGTTTATTAACTCTTAGTATTATGAACTTGAAGATACTCTTTTGTTTTTGTTTCAAATGTTCCATTTATTTAAAAAAGTGAAGTGTATTTAGATAAAAATGTATATATATTACATAATTATAGATGTTCCTAATAATTTTGCTAAAGATCACCTAAGTAGACAAAAATGAGAATTTTTATATGACTCAATGAAATATGAAATGAATCGTTGTGCACCTGATACCTAGAGAAAAATATGTTTATTCTTATAAATTTGAAAACTTAAAAGACTTGTTTAAATTCAGTTTCGCCTCTAACTTTGCCTGCGCGCGACTTGCTTCTTTTTTACTTAATTAATAATTTGTCTGTAGTGACATCGTGAAATGAAAATTGTGTATTCTCCCAAATTATAATTGGCCACGTACTTCAAAGCGGGAACTTTTTTGTATTTCAATAAAATATTTAAAATTGGGATTGAATTTTATGTTCACCGTTAAACTTGATTACATATATTTATGAAATACTATTGGAAAATACTTTTGCGTTCCCAATGTGTATTATTTATTGCGAACAATCTTTATTCTGAAAGAATCAAATATGAAATAGATCGATAATTAAAGTGTCTCTGCTTGATAATCATAAGAGAAACCGCGCATTTTAATGAGCCTGAAAATTGAAACAAAATCTCGATAATTATTTTTTCATCAGAAAAATGTAAATGTGTAAACATCTTTGTCTTTCGATGATTAAGTGGAAACAGTAAAACTTTAATTTCTCACTGCAAAAATTTATTGGAAAGATGAATCGAATTCTCCACTTTAAAAAAGCATTAGAAATTAATGACTCGTTTCGTAAAGTAAAATAATTTAGTAAGTAACATTTATTTTGTCTTTTCAGGTGTTCTCAGAAATACACTTGTTTGGTGACAATGGACACGACCGGCTGGCATATAGTTACGACTCGTCAATTTTCATTTCTAAAAGTTGCAGTATTTATTTAGCTGCGTCATGTAAAAAAAATAGTTTTTGCCACCAGAAAATGCACGCTTATTTCAAATTACCTGATATTGTGAGAAAATCTGCTACAAGCACGTAAAAATGGATGACGATTGCATGAGCATTTAAAGATTTATTGTTTGAACATTTACAGTGTGAAATGTTTAATATATAACAATAAAGATTTTTATTATTACCATGCTTTTGTTAAATCGCTTTCTTCTTTGTTTGTTTGTTTGTTTGTGTGTGTTTATCCGGTACATTTCTTGCAATCGATTTTTAACTAACTTCCCGACTAGTTAGACACTTGAAACTTTTAGAATACCTCAGAAGACGATGAAAAAGCCTTATTTTAATACTTTTAGCCATCTTTAAGCAGATTTGAATTCTATTCAGTTAATTTTGTTTTGTAGACTGGTGCAGCCATCTATCACCGGGACGGGAACGAAAAGTTAAACGCAAGTTCACTTCCAATTAACTTCATTTTCTTTCATGTTGATGGGATAATTCATCAAAAATTTTAAAAAGTATTTATTAATACACAGAATTGTCAAGTTTATATGATTCAACAGAAAATTTAATAACATGGTATATAAAAGTTCTTTTTATCTTGAAATTATTAAATCTCTACTTGCATTATTCAGCCATAATTTTTCCTTTAAATCACCAAACTTTATACAGCCTAACACAGTCAAATTCAAGCAAGGTGAACCTCTTATTACCTGTGGTAACCTATGCTTCGGACTCGTGCCTCAAGAAATGAATAATCCCTTGTTGTATTCGAAAGAAAAATTCTATGAGGTGTTTTTGGCAGTGTACATATAAATGAATTGTGGAGATTAAGATTCAACCATAGATTATATCATCTTCATAACAGCACTGACACTGTTAAGTTCATTAAAATACGTAGAATTAAATGCTGATGAGAGTAACGCCAAGAAACGTTTGTAACTAAGCTATTTGGTCGTCGATCCAGAAGGAAACCGAAAGAAAGATAGTCTGAATCAATCGACAGGAGCCCCCAACTTTTAAATTGTAGCACTTGGAAAACTACGGATGGGAACAGTTCAAAATAGGAGAAACTCTTTGACCGACCCGCATAGTGTGGGAAAAGCTACCCGTGCTGAGTAACGTACGAGGAGTCTTCAATAAGTGACCTTCGACATAAAAGGACCCCGAACTCTTTAGTCCCAAGAGAACTGGATAAATAGGACGAGGATACACCGCGACGCTACAGTGAACAAACTGTACCCACGAACTCTGTGAACACTGTGTGAACTTTATGTACTACTATGGACCAGCGTTATCGGTGAATTCGATGTAGACGGCTGCGACAAATGGGTGAGCATTTTGTATTATATCAACTAGCATACCGACTGTTTACATAATCGCCTCTAACCCGCCAGGGCCGGCGACATCGTAAGATTTAAAAGATAGTGATTGGATAAGATTATATATATATATATATGTAAATTCCTAGCATTACTAATGTTTCAGCGTTTGCTAAGTGTTACAAGTTCGAATGTATTTAAATATGTATAAATAAAGTGTATATATGTATATTCAGTATCATTCTTGAGAGTTGGGCCCATCTATTTAATTAATTAATTACCGCCCTATTGGCGAACTTACAACCAGTGTACGAGATACGATTTCAGCCGTAGTTAATAGCAACAGGTCACGATCCTGTATTATTACATTGTGGTGCCGTCCAATTTTCACTATTTTAGTGAGGACATGTGTTATTGCTGTATAATCTATTGTGTTATTACTATTATATTAGGTTATTATTATTATATTATATGTGTTATTATTATTATATTATGTGTGTTATGTATGTTGTTAAAAATCGTAGTGTGAAAATTTTAAGAGGAATATTTATGTGTGCATAGGTTAAAATTTCGGGACAACTCTCTAATTAAAATTTAAATGATTAGAAACAATATTTAGAAGTGAAATTGATATTTTTAAGATATATGTGTATTTCTAAGTGATTTATAAGTGAAAAGTATTGAGTGAAGTGTTATATATTACTGATATATAGGTAAGGTGAACTGTGTAGGGTGTAAGGGGCGCTAGATTTTTAAATTGAGAATTAACCTGAACAGTTAATTATGCCGCGAGGAAGTAAGGCAAGTCGCCGGCAGGGAGACCCGGAGGTAGATATGGGCGAAAACTCCAATAGGGACAGTAGCTCAATAGCGAATGATACCCATCTATTAGATTCAGGTATAACAGCCATGTTACCCACCTTTAATGGCACCGAAAACGAGTCACTAGAATTTTTTCAGCAGCAATTCGTAGAGATTGCAAGTCAAACCAGATGGACAGAGAAACAAAAAGCGATTATAACCAAAACGAGATTGCATGACAGGGCAAAAGAATTTTTAAAGAGTAATGCGACGCTCCAAAACGCGACCGATTTTGGCACAATAATAGGGACCCTAAAAGACAAATTCCAACCGGACCCAACAAGCATGCAAAAGCAATGCAGATTCCAGAACTTAGTGTTTAAACCATCCCAGACTTATGACGAAATCGCTCAAGAAATAGAAAAAGTGGGCAATGAATATTTAGGAATTTCGGCATTCTCGGTAGAAGAAACTAAACAAATGGCAAATAATGTTAAATTAGCAAAATTTATGGAAATTATACCATCAGAAATTAAAACAGAATTACGAAAAGAAAACGTAGCGGACTTTAATGAGGCGATCAAACGAGCGAAAGAATTAAGCGTAATTTACGACGAAGAAAGTAACGCGGTTAACGCAGTACGCATGCGACCGCAAGCAAACAAAATACATGAGGAGCAAGAGAGCGCCATTAAAAAAAAAGAGATGATAACTCAGTAAGCTGCCAACGGGCCGACGAGAGCCCTAACTTACGAAACTCAACAAAAAAATAAGCTGCTACAGGGCTGAGAAGAGACCCACTGTATAATATTAGAAGAAAGACGCCGGTCCTACGCAACTACATAATACGTACGGATTGAACAGCGTTAGCTCCGGACGCAAAATAGAATAATCAGCGACGAGAAGTTGCAGAAGTAGCGATTGCCCATAGATGTCAACATAGTGCCGAGGGAGAAGAGACGACACTACCATTAAGTTTAAGCCGATACCAGAGAGATACGCACCGTCGCTTAGTGAGTTGGACACCCAGATGACCACCCATCAGTGCTGATCGACCCGCATATCGGAAGAGAAGGCACCTATGCTGAGCAACATTGACCGCCCACCAATGCTGACCGACCCGCATAGTGTGGGAAAAGCTACCCGTGCTGAGTAACGTACGAGGAGTCTTCAATAAGTGACCTTCGACATAAAAGGACCCCGAACTCTTTAGTCCCAAGAGAACTGGATAAATAGGACGAGGATACACCGCAACGCTACAGTGAACAAACTGTACCCACGAACTCTGTGAACACTGTGTGAACTTTATGTACTACTATGGACCAGCGTTATCGGTGAATTCGATGTAGACGGCTGCGACAAATGGGTGAGCATTTTGTATTATATCAACTAGCATACCGACTCTTTACATAATCGCCTCTAACCCGCCAGGGCCGGCGACATCGTAAGATTTAAAAGATAGTGATTGGATAAGATTATATATATATATATATATGTAAATTCCTAGCATTACTAATGTTTGAGCGTTTGCTAAGTGTTACAAGTTCGAATGTATTTAAATATGTATAAATAAAGTGTATATATGTATATTCAGTATCATTCTTGAGAGTTGGGCCCATCTATTTAATTAATTAATTACCGCCCTATTGGCGAACTTACAACCAGTGTACGAGATACGATTTCAGCCGTAGTTAATAGCAACAGGTCACGATCCTGTATTATTACATGGGATCAAAAGTAAATTTAAGGGGTCGAGTATCTTTTAAAAGCTAAGATCCGCGACAAACACATCCGTATTTTCAACCATCAGTAGTAATGAAAATAATTTATTTAGGAACATGAAGATTTTACTGCGAGTTAAACACACTTTCTTCTTTATAAACATGGCTCTAAAATTTTTTTAGCTGGAAGATAAGTTTTTAATTTTCCAAAATTTCAACCATTGTTTTTTTTAATGCTATATCACCACACGCAGAATTGAATCTGAATATTAATGGATATACACATTTATTTTAGTTTTAAAATTAAGTTGTATAACATATCTTTTAAATGACCAACTTTGAATTAAAAATTCTTAGTTCTTCATAGTAAAAAGAGGTTTTTTTAAAATTTTTAAAAATTTCCAAAAACGTGTTTGATAAATTTTATTGCAATTATAATTTTTATAATAGGAATGACGTAATAGTCGGTCATTTTAACTATACATGTTTATATTGCACGTGTATAAAATTTCCTGGTATTCTAGCCAGCTGTTCTAGTGGTATGAAGTGCATAATGACATAACAATGGAAAAACAATGGTGGAAGTTTTAAGGGGGTCCAGGACACAAAGTTATTCGAATTTTCGAAAATCTTTTATTGCATTAAAAATTTTTGTGTTATTTTCTGCTTAAAATGACGTTTAAATCATGTTTCTATCTTAATTAGAACAGGAGAAATTATTATTTTATTTTATTTTTTGCAACATTCTAATAGTAGCCAAGCGTTGTTTAACCCCTTAACAGGTCAATTTTTTTACTAGAAATGTTGTCAAAAAAGGCATATTTTTTTGTTGCCTATAATTAAACACCATACTTAATAGAATAAGAAAAAGATAGATTCTTTTATTAAATTTCACTTCTAATGCTTTTACACTATTTTTATTTAAAATTTGTGGAACACAAAAACCCTTAAATGTTTGCTTTTTGCAAGGCAAAACCCCTTTAATGTTTGCTTTTTGCAAGATAAAACCCCTTTAAAGTTTGCTTTTTGCAAGAAAACTGCATGCAATGAAGAATGTTTAACAGATCTTACAAAAATTTCTTTCATTCTTACCTTAAAATTTTAAATTTACACTTTTGCAAATTGTTCAAAAGTATTTTTTGTGTCGTACAATTTGAAGCATGGTGTAATACAAAGTCCTACGTCCCAATCAGGGCAGAAATAATGATCTGAAGAATAATCCAGATTATTAGAAGACAGTTCCGAATCTGAATCAGAATTCAGTCCATGATCTAACAGGAAATATTTTCGTCGTTTATTTCATCCATAATTTTAAAAAAAAATGTAGTGGTTTGAATTCACAAGCGTTGCAAGCAGTAGAGCAAAAATTCCCGCGCTTCCGTGTAATAAAGAAAAAACGTCTAAAAAGAATTTAAATGAAATGGACAAGCTACGAAATCTGTTAGAAAATATTTGTACTAGTCTTTGTATTAGTTATTTCGTTTGCACGTGGTTTTACAAACTAAAAACACGTGCAAACAAAAAGAGGAAAAGATAGAATATCGATGCCCGTACGCTGTACGGGCAAACCAGTTTGAGCCAGGTGGGGCAAACCGGTTACGGGGTTAAACTTGTAAGTGCGTTTTTCTGCATGATGGGTTTCTTCTCCATTTCTCGTCTTTAAATTGTTATAAGTCAAGAACCGTTAAAGATAAATGGTTCAAACTTGGAACATGGCTTTTTCAACTATTTTACTTAATAAACATTTTACTTAGTATACTAGTTTACTTTTTAACTAATTTTGATTCAGCAAATTTGATAAGAATATTTACTTTTGAAAATATGATTTTTAGAAAATATGTTACATAATTTTTTTTGTAATTCTTAATATAAATATTTTTAATTTTTTTAAAAATTAATATTTAAAAAAATGCTGAATCAAAATTAAAACTTATATATTTCTGTTTAATTAAATGAGAAAGAATTGAAATTCGACAAGTAATGTTTCGAGTTATAACAATTTTAAATTACCCCACTTTTTTAAATTTTTAAATTTTTTAAAAACATTTTGAGAAGTTTTATGAAGTGATTTTGTTTACGAATCATATGGTTAACCATCACCAAAAAATTCAAAATTTTAACTCAATAAATAAAAAAAAATTTAAAATGTGTCCCGGACCCCCTTAAACAATTAAAAACTTTCTCTTGAAGCTATAAAAAAATTGAGAGCCATATTTATAAATCAAAAACAGTGTTTAACTCACCTTAAAAGTTTCATATTTCGGAATAAAATATTTTCGAACTACAGATGATTGAAAACAGGGATATGTTTGTCGGGCCTTCAAAAGGTACCTGACCCCTTAATAATAAATAAAAAAAATCCTTATTATTAAACTAACAGAAATACAAATGATTATAATCAAAATAACTTATGGATATACCATTGAATTCTCTGATAACGGATTTGTCATAATTTTTAAATTTCACCGGTGCGGGTAAAAAAATCCTTAAAAAAAATCACATAATTTTTCCTTTGTCTGAAACACGGTTGTTCAACCTTTTGGCTTTCGTGCGCCGCATTCAATAACAAAGCTTGGTATCTTTTGTTTCAATTTTTTATTATTATTACATAAAAAAAAGGGCGGCAAAATAAACATGAAACTAATGGGATATTTGATCTTGTCCTTTACGAAATTACTACATAAATGTCTGATTCGACGGATGTGGGTACAATTCTTAGTGAGATCTAACGTAATCACCATAATTTTTTTTTAATCTAGTTTCATTGCACGAGACCCTCCCCTTTTAAAATAAGTTGTTTATCTCTCTCTCGCTCTCTCTCTTTCTCTCTCTCTCTCTCTCTGTCTCTCTCTCTCTCTCTCTCTCTCTCTATATATATATATATATATATATATATATATATATACATATATATATATATATATATATATATATATATATATATATATATATATATATATATATATATATATACACATATATATATATATATATATATATATATATATATATATATATATATAGAGAGAGAGAGAGAGAGAGAGAGAGAGAGAGAGAAAGAGAGTAAGTAAGTATGCCTAATATGAGACCCCAGCTTATAGGACCTATAAAGTGCTTCCGCCTGGCGACTGGAGTGTAAAACAGTAGTCTATTGCATCATTCGTAATTGGTGAGTCAGTCGTATGTTTGCAAGCGCACACAAAGATGCAGTATTTATTTTTCCTGAATGTGTGCTCGTCGACTTTTTTGCATCACTATTTTCATTGGCTGTTTTCACCTTTAAGATGAAACTCTTATTAAAACTGTTAGTATTGGATAGGCAGCTATAAATGTGGTGTGTAAACACGCTTGTTTGTTTTTAAGCTAATGCTAATCCTAACCTAAAAGTTTCGCTGGCGTGTTCAACAACATGGACGTGCCCAGTATGAGACCCCAAATCATGCCTAATATGAGATAGGGTCTCATATAAGGCATTTTAGTTTTCTCTCTCACAGCCTTAATTCCTCTGAAGCTGCAGATGCAATGACGCCCAGGAGAAATTCACAGAAATGCACAGATATGTAGCAGTAGTGACAATGTGGAAGGTTCAAACCAGTTCTTAGTGACTCCTGAAGAAATAAATCTCTTGCCTACGTTACCTGAGAATAACACCTCGAAACCAATTGGGGCCCGTAAAGCCAATATTATCACATCATCGCCATATAAAAATAAATTGATTGATAGCATTAATAAAAGAACTGCAGCCTATTCGAAAAAAACTTTGTTTCCTACAAAAAAAATAGAACAAAAAGATAAAATATCAAACGATAAACAAGGAAAAGAAGATTAAGATAAAAAAGAAAAGGATAAGGAAACAATAAAGGCAAAAGAAATGGCAAAGGGGTCCCTACAGGAAGGGGAAAATTAAGGATGGATGAAAATACAACACTAGTTAAAAACTAGAGAATGAATAAGCCAAATTATAGGTATGATGATCTCAGCTCATTTGAAGATGACGAAAAACTTTCTCTCCATGACAGCAGTGATGATAGCATTGATGAAAACGACACTGAATGCCTTTTTGTGGTTGTTTATTTTCAGAAGACAAACGGGGAGAGCAGTGGCGTCAATGTAAAAGGAATTTCAGGTGGGCCCGTGAAGATTATGGAGCTGACGAATTTTTTATTTGTAAACAATGTGAAAAGTTAGAATCTAAAAACAAAACGTAAACAAAACCTGTAGTGTAAACCAGCTAATTTGTTTAAAATGTCCCTTTTTTCACCTATTATTACACATAGCTAACTGTTATCTAATTATTGTCTACAGTTTTGATTTTTGCGAACTTTTCAGTAATTCTAATTCATTTTTAGAGTTGTAGAATGGGGGGTCTAATATTTGGACAAGAAAATTGCAAGGTTATTTTCCTTTTCTGTCATTGTTATATTTAGTAAAATATATGCATTAAAAGAATATCAAGTTGGTACTATAATCCCACACTTACTTTCCCAGTTATACAGTGATACCTCCCTTAACGGACACTCCCGAATAGCGGACACCTCTAATTAACGGACATTTTTATGAGTACCAGTCCTTTTATATAGGACAATCCATGTTATTCCCTCTGGATAGCGGACACTCCGAATAGCGGACAGGTATTTTTGAAACACTTTCAATTTTTTTGGCAAACATTTCAAAATTATTCTAACAAGGAAGCTAAAAATATATGGTTATGCGTCTTACAACGAACTTTTCCCGACTCCTCCTATCCGTGCTTGATACAATGAAATTCGACTCTAAAATGTGCACAATGGCATTAAATGTTGATGCCAAAAATGTTAATTTAGTTTTCTTGCCTCCTAACACCACTTCGATGCTACAGCCACTTGATCAGGGAATTATCCTTAGCTTTAAGTACGGTACAGAAAGCTGCTTCTAAGACATATGCTTTCACAGATTATCTCCTGCAAATCCAGCGAAGATTTCGCAAAATCGGTGTCTGTTTTGGATGCCATTTCCTGGGCTACGTCAGCCCTTAAAAAGGTACAACCTGGGTGCGTTCTAAAATGTTTTAAGAAGGCAGGATTTTTAAGTACAGATCGATTGCAAGATTTGTACTGGACAAACACACACACACATACATACACAACAAAGCGAGTTAATAAAATAATTACTGGTTTCAAACCAGTTGCGCCGTGTGCGTGGCTCCATTCAATTACATAGGTTACAACTCAACACGGACTGGTTTGTGATTCGAGTCAGTTATCAGTTTCTTTTGAGTTGCCCCGTGTGCAGACGGCCTAAGGATTGAATTATACTAGACCCCTGGAATCGAGACCAACCGAACGCGTCCGATTAAAACATTCTGAAAGAAAACGCATAAACTGATCCCCATTATCAGCCTATCTCGAAATGAAATCCAGTTTTCGTAATCGTCGGCATCGGATGAAAATTCTCTCTTCCGTATCAGTCGGATGAATAAGCGACTTCGTCGCATCCCTTAACTTGCGCATAAAACACGGCGCTGACATCGTAATGACATGAGAAGGGTATGCTTCTGAAGATATGGCTGGGGCGCAAGAGCTATTATTGGCCTAGCGCGAGATTGCGGGATGAATATTTCACGCTAATCGCGGCCAGATGACTTCTATTGGGAGATGAAATTTTCAGTCAAAGCTCCGTGTTGCTTCACATATCTTTTTTTTTTTTTTTTTGTCGTATCGGCGCATATGAGGATGCCTCGACCACTTTCGCTAAACGATCTCTCTTCGTAATCCTTCGAGGTTTATTAGTCGAGGTTTATTATTAAAAGGACAAAAATCCTAGGAAAAATGTAAATGAATAACTTTAAAAAAAACACACTCTTTTTTGATACACTAATCTGCTATTTTTAATAAATATCTGAAATGTATGACGAAATGTATAACCCCTTGTGATATACAGTCCTTAATCAGAAATATGTACATCTTCAGAGCAGCCTTGGATAAAGGATTCGTCCTTCTTATTCGTAATCCTCCCCTCTCCATTTCGTGCCACCACTTGTGATAGACGATAGTTCTTTCACAAGTGTGCCGGAGGACTGCGCTTTGTCAGTGAGTAAATATCTAGAGAAAGCCCATCTAATTAATATAATATATATATATATATATATATATATATATAATAAGCATCGTCTCAATTTAAATTTAAACTCATTTAGTATTAGGTCTACGATTATATAATTTTAGTCTATGAAAAAAAAGACGCCGGGCTTGTGTGGGGGAGGCAACTGCCCCTATTGCCCACCCCCTGGAGTCGCCATTGCTCGATTGTGGTCACTATATGCGGTGGTGGTGGTTCGCCTATTCAGTGCTCCCATTACGGGAAACTAACAACTTTCGTGGTGATCTAGGACAATATAGGAAGGCAAGGTGTTTGCTTCATTTAAAAAAAAAAAAAAAAAAAAAAAATGCTAATCTAGACGACATTCGGGAGGATCTACAGGGAAAACGTTCTTTTGCCAACAAACTTTTGCTTATTTCTATTAGTACAAATTAAATAAATAAATAAAGGAAAAGAATTAATCCAAGAAAAAAAACGAATTCTAGTCGAGTTCTTAGCTGAGCGGTAAATTATATTACATAAACGCAAATATTATTCAAATAACTGTTATCGGAAACATTTTACCAAGCTTGAAGTTACTACGGGTGTATTGGTAAAAAAATAATAATTTACGCGGAAATTTTATTAAGAGCTACCTAACGAGATTCGTGCATTATAGATAATTTCATGATCGTATTCAAATTCTTACTTTATTTCTGGATACTAACGTTGGGTGTTTACGAACTAAATCTGAAATGAAAGTATTTTGAATGGACCATAAAACCGTTATTATAGCAATTTATTTTACAAGGCTATGGCGATTATACTGAAGCGATTTTCACTTTATTTATTTAGCAATATTTGTTTACAAAATGACTAGCGATTACAACCATAAACTTGAGAGATCATGATGCGGCATTTTGAAATGCTTTTCGATAAAAATGGATCATTCTGATCGAATTATACCGAGATTCTTAATCGTGGTATAATTCGATCGTAATGGTGCATTTTATTTTGAGGCGGCGCGTCAGTTGAACTTGCGCATCTTCAATACTTTTGCTAAGCTACGGATATTTCTCCTTAGTAATTTTCTTATCAGGTTAGCAAGTGCTTATTTTTGAATTCCGCTTTTATGCATTTGAAAATGGATCTACACATTGCGAGTGTTTTTATACCCTCTTACTTACTCAATTTCTCTATTTATCTCTCTATTCTAAAAAAAAGTAACTGGCGACGCCGCCGCCGCCGCTGTCAAAAGCTTGTCACGCTATCTCCTCCGAAACCGCTGGGGGGATGGGGTCGAGACCGATACCAATAGATGCAGAAAAAAACAGGGAAGAAAGTAAGACATGTCTCATCTTCGTCGGATATTAAGTTTATTTTATTTTATGTTATGTGGAAAAATATTGACTTTTTCATGTTCAGATTATGAAAACTCGCCAAAAATTAATCGTAGAATTTTGATATTTTTACAATCTAAGACATATCTCCTTCAAACAAGACCTCATTTGTTTAAAAATAATTTAAAACAGACTAATTTTTTCATCAAAATATTAAACCCACTTTTTCGAGAAATATCGTCACAAATGTGGGTGTAATATCGATGCTACTCGAGTTTTTATCTTACAAAGAAAATATTTACATAATCTGGAAGATGAAAGCTGTCTCATTCATATGAACCTCATTTCAAGTCTCTATCTTAAAATTTCGATTTTTAATTGAATTTTAAATCTGAAACAGTGATTCAACAGTGATTCCCCTTCGCATAAGGGTGACTGACAAAAGTAAATGGCTGTTACATTGCCCGAGAATCACCCCTATGTATCTCGCTATTAGACATAACAGAGGAGCAAGCGTAGCGAGCCTAGGAAAAAGTAACTTCCGCTGCCGCTGTCAAAAGCTTGTCACGCTATCTCCTCCGAAACTGCTGGGGGTATGGGGGTCGAGAGCGATACCAATGGATACAGAAAAATGGAGGGACCAAAGTTAGACATGTCTCATCTTCGTCGTACTTTAAGTTTTTTTCATTATTTTATGTTTTGTGGGAAAATATTGACTTTTTCATCTTCGGATTACGATAACTCGCCAAAATAAGACCGTAGAATTTTGATCTTTTTACAGTCTAAGACTACAGATATTTCTCTTTCAAACTAAACCTCATTTGTTTAAAAATATTTTAAAACAGACTAATATTTTCATCAAAAAATGAAACGCAGTTTTTCAAGAAATATCGTCCCATATGTGGAGGTAATATAGATGCTCCTCGAGTATTTATCTTACAAAGAAAATATTTACACCATCTGGAAGCTGAAAGCTTCCTTATTCATATAAACCACATTTCAAGTCTCTATCTTAAAATTTCGATTTTTAATTAACTTTTAAACCTGATAATTCAACAGTGGTGAAAACCCCTTCGCATAAGGGTGACAACAGTAAATGGATGGAAGCTGTTACATTGCCCGAGAATCACCCCTATGTATCTCGCTATTTGCCCAAACACAGGAGCGAGCGTAGCAAGCCTAGGGGCGAAGCCCCTATTATTTAAAAAAATTGATTTTTCAGCGACACATGCCAATAATCTTAATGACTTCTAAAACAGTAGTTGCCGAAAAGAATTAAATATTTCCAAAAACTGCATGATGTTTAGTTAAACGTTCACTTTTATATGCTAGAAGAAAAAAAAAGCATTTGCTGCTCTCTGATTAGGAGAATTAGGAGAATAATATTCCCAATCATTTAACATCGGGATTCAAGATATTGAGAAAAAGATTTCCTGTTTCTCATTAATATGTGTTCTTCTTATTAATATGTTTACTTCTTATAACTATATTAACGTTTCTTCTTAAACTGTTTATCTCATTTTCCAAAGCACTCTACTTATCTCTTCCGACGTCTTGTTTACTGGAATGGTTCCTGGTGCGAGAATAGCGTTCACAATTGGGTCGCGAGGAAGGTGAGAGTGGAATAGAAAAAATAAATATTTCGACTAATCGGTTCTGGCATATATATATATATATATATATATATTATATATATATATATATATATATATATATATATATATATATATATATATATATATATATACATATATATATATGTATATATATATATATATATGTATATATATATATATATATGTATATATATATATATATATATATATATATATACATACATATATATATATATATATATATATATATATATATATATATATATATATATATATATATATATATATATATATAGGGTAGGTGTCCCAAATATCGCCTCTGGGCCTAATATCACCTACTCGTGTTTCTTATGAGAAGTATGATTCGCACTATGTATGAAAAAATGCTGTAACTTCTTAGCTCTGGGTATGTACTAACAGCGGCGTTAGCGACAACGCTCTTATCACTATCAACAGAAACTATATGGCGTTTGAAGTTGTTTTGGCTGTTATCTTCGTAAACTTTGGCTCCAAAGGATCAGAATCCAGTGAATGACCAGGTAGGTGCATCTAAATTCTAATTTTGCTTATACCATTTGAAAGTGCATTAAACAGAGACTTTGCTAGTAACGCCTTTTAACAGGTGCTCCTAATTTCGCCCGGTAAGCGGCAAGAGGAACAGAGGTAGGCAATATTAGGAACCGCTCTGGAGTTCACTGGAAATTTCAATTTTTACAATTTAGCTACATAACTTAAACTGGCACTGGTTATGGAGCTGGTTGATCTCAGGATACCAAAGGAAATAGTTCTTAGGGATGTTCTTTGAGTTTTCAGCCTAATCAGAAAGTAGAAAGTGGATGAAATGTCGAAAATAAGTTAGGGTAGGCGATATTTGAGACACTTACCCTATATATATAGATAAATAGATACATAGATATATAGATATATATCTATGTATCTGAAATGTATACATACATTTTCAGTCGAAGAACTCGGGGGTCAGATTTCGGGCGGGTAGAATCAACATTAGCGACGCTTGAGTTTGTTTTGTGTGAGTGACGAGATTTATCGAGTTTTTATGACGGTCAAGGTTGTCAAACAGTCATCTGTCGCTAATTAGTAAGACTCTTTCAGTCTTAAACAATTTACTTATACTCGTTCCAAACGAAATAATGCATTTTACTGCGGAGAAAATAAAACATTCAGAGTTCATTAAAAAACAACATAATTTTTTTCAGCTTTATTTCCGTTTCCATATTTTAAAACTACATTGTCTTTTTTATAAAGACAAAGAGGAAAGGCAAAAAGCCATATCCTACTTAAATGGGGGGAGGAGAGCAGAACGCTTATATGAAAAGTGCAGAGTATGTTTTTAGCCCCCCCCAAGAAAAAAAAATTCATGAGTTATTAAAACAGCCCATTTCTTTCTTCTTTTTTTTGTCACTTTGAATCATATAACGTCTGTTTCTTTTTTCCGGGAGATCTGTTTAAAACAATATCATTTCTAAAACTATAGTTTGTCATCTTTTTGTAAATAAACAAACGAAAAGTACTAAAAGCTTTTCATAAAGTGGATAAAGTTACATACAAAGGAATTTATTTGCATAATAAGATACTTTATTCAAGAACTTTTAAAAAAACATTTTTTTTTATCTTTCTGTTGGAAAAAATATTTAGGTTTGACTCTTAAAAAAATTATCGCTTTCAAATAATTTCATATTTCAAACTCAAACATTTAATCAGTTAAGATAACTGATCCCCAGAGCTAACATCAGTTATTTCCACATCAAAGCCTTGGGGAAATTTTTATTTGAATTTTTTGTATGACACACATTAGCACTCACATATTTTTGAAATTTTTTTGGGCATCTTATAGTACATGTTTGCATAAAAAGCACGTTTTTCTTTACGACTTCAAAATATCAATATTATTTGTTTAAAAGTATTAATATGTACACTGAAGAGCCCATAAAAAGTGGCAGAGGCGTGCATATCCAAACAACGCAGATATGAAACCAATCAGGGTAACGCGATGCCGTGCCTATATAAGACAACGGGTGTCTGGCGAAGCTATAAGATCGGTTCCTGCTGCTACAATGGCAGATTATCACGATTTATGTGACTTTGAACATGGTGTTATAGTCGGCGCACGATAGATAGGACATAGCATTTCCAAGGTAGCAATGTAATTTGGATTTTCGCGCACGACCATTTCACGAGTGTACCGTGAATATCAGGTATCCGGTAAAACATCATATCTCCGACAACGGTGCAGCCGGAAAAAGACCTTGAAAGAACGGGACCGTCGACGACTGACGGGAATCCTTAAACGAGATAGACGTGCAGCACTTCCTCAAATTGCTGTGGATTTCAATGCTGGGGCATCAACAAGTGCCAGAGTGCGAACTTTTCAACGGACCGTCATTGATATGGGCTATCGGAGCTTCAGGCCCATTCGTGTACCGTTGTTGACTGCACGGCACAAAGCTTCATGCCTCGCCTGGTCCAGCCAATACCTCCATTGAACTGCTGATGATGGAAACACGTTGCCTCGTCTGACGAGTCTCGTTTCCATTTGTACCATCAGGATTAACCCAGTGGGGCTTCGGTCAGGTCGGGCCTGATGTGTGCTTTCTGGGAGTCTTGTTTCAAGTTGTATCGGGCGGATGGACTCGTGCGGGTATGGAGACAACCTCATGATGCATGGAGCGTGCATGGCAACAGGGGACTGTTCAAGTGGTGACGCCTCTGTGGTGGTATGGGGCATGTGCTGTTGACGTGATATGGGTTCCCTGATATGTCTAGAGACGACTCTGACAAGTGACGGGTACATAAGAATCCTGTCCGATCATCTACAACCATTCATGTCCATTGTGCATTCCGACGGACTTGGACAATTCCAGCCGGACAATGCGACAAGCCACACATGGAGAGTTGTTACCGAGTACCCCCACGATCACTTTTCCTACTTTAGACACTGCCATTGTCCACCTAGATCCCCAGACATTATCATTTTGATCATATCTTGGGTGCCTTGCAATTCACTGTCCAGAAGAGATCTCCACCCCCTCACATTATTATGGATTTGTGGACTGCCCTGCAGGATTCATGGTGTGAATGCCCTCCAGGATGCCTTCAGACATTTGTCGAGTCCATGCCACGTCGTGTTATTGCACTTATTCGTGCTCGTGGAGGGTCCTACGCGATATTAGCCAAGTGTACCATTTTTTTTTTTTTGGGGGGGGGGTTCCAATGTATATATAATAGATATGTCCATGTATATATAAATCCAATGTATATATAATAAGCATAAAGAGTTCACGAACATAGTTCAAAGATTGTTATTGATCATGAACACAGAATTCACCAGATAGGTGTAATAGTGGCCTCGTTGTACAGAGAATAAGATTCCCAGACATAGCCGGAGAGCGGACAGAGAGACGAATCTACATTTTGATGGATAAATTTAGAAGAGAGAAGAGGCTTCCGTTTAGGTGTATAGCAGATGGATATTGACCTGTTTGCCACCAGGGATAGAATTTTGTAATGGGGTAAAATGTATCACGTGATCTATAAACCTCGTGTTTTCTATGTGATTGCAGTTTTCGGTTAAATAGTCCAGATTGTGGCACACGAGTTACTGCGTTCTGTTAGTAAGAACTTGAAAGCAGTCCTTATTTATTATATACAAACTTACTGGGGCCTACGGGTTCGGACCCTATATGGTAATATGATTAGGATTTAGAAAATTTGAGTGCCTGCGTCATATCGGCACATGCATTAAAGGCATATATAATTTATCAATTAAGTTATTCATAGATCGGATTTTGGAAGAGGGGTTCTGACTTTTTAACCCTTTCAGGGACAACAATCTCCACCGTTTGCACGGTTCAAATTTTTTTCCCAATCTTTTTGACTTAGAGAATCTTGAAATGTTTTCCAATTAAAGGTTGCAAAGTGTTTTTACTTCTTTAAACTGATAACAGATGGCAGTACCAGCCATTTTTCTGCTCATTTAACTGGAATACATTGATTGCAAGTGAGAAAAAGACTAGATTTAGGCGTTTGCATTGTGCAAACGGCGCCCCTCAAAGGGTTTTAAAAGAAAGAAAATTTCGAATATGCGTAAAATTTTTCATTACTTACTTACGCGCGCACACACACACACACACAAACAACTTGACAGCAGGCAACTAGACCATAGAACGCAAACAAGCTAGCCACCGGATCTGCCGGAGCTTGAGTATCGAATACGGTTACATCATAATATAGTTGGAAGCAGTACATGGACAAGGGACAGAGGAGCGAGAGCGCGCGCGAAACTACTTTTTCTACTATTGGGGCGCTAGGTGTTTAGAATTCTATAATTGGTTAGAAACGGGCACATGATTGACCACGTGTAGGTATGATTCATTTCCATGCGCCTGTTAGTGGGTAGGAGGTTAAACATAACTTTATCACGTGTGCGGTTAAGGGATGATTTAGCTGATTAGTTCGTTTATTCCTAGGTCACAATTTGGAATAGGGCTGTGCTTTATTGAGGAGAATTTAGAATACGCGACAAGTAATAATAGTGGGGCGTTATCATTATATATATATATATATATATATATATATATATATATATATATATATATATATATATATATATATATATATATATATATATATATACGGGTACTACTCAGCAGCCTTGAGTGACATCTGTTAAATAACACTTTTAAATCTTATGATTCATTAGTTTATTTATATGAATTGAAAATCTATAAATAATTTTTAGAAGGGGATATTTTCAAACGTTATTTCTGATATTATTTCTTTTTCTCCATTCATACTTTAAAAAAATCGATAAATGAGGTACCATTTTAAAGATAAGTTCTCCGCTTCTGACGAAATTTTAATTTAGAGTTACGCTTTGTATTATTTGTTTAAAAATCGAAGTATAAAAATTATAAACATTTTATCTTCCGCTGGATGGCGTCGGCTTTTTTAAACTTTTTAATTTCTGAAATTGTTTGCATTTATTATCATTCTGTGAATTAATTAATAATTTTCTTTCTTGGCGACATCCGGGTAGCTGTTCGTTATTCTTTTTGCAAGAATAAACAATTTGTTTGGACAAAAATCTATTTTCTTTCCCCCGAAGAACATTTTGTTATTAATATTTTTGTTTGGTATGCCTTTTTAGAGTTTAATTTTATTTATTCAATTATATGTACACAATTGAATTGCATATGACAAAATTCTACCAAGGTCTGAAAGGAAAGCTTCTGATTTGTCTCATAATTGAAGAGGATAATAAAAAAAGGTCTTAACACGTAGATCTGCAAGTCGAAAAAAACAATAATTACAAGATAAAAAGAACGTTTTATATAATATGTTTTTAAATTTTATGTTGAATCATGTAAATATAACAATTCTATGTATTAATAAATACTTTTTTAAAATTGTTTTGATGAATTATCCCATCAACTTGAAAGAAAATGAAGTTAATCGGAAGTTAACTTGGGTTTTACTTTTCGTTCCCGTTCTGGCCGATAGATGGCGGCACCAGTCTACAAAACAAAATTTACTGAAAATTATTTCAATGCTGCTTAAAGATGGCTAAAAGTATTAATATAATGCATTGTTATCGTGTTTTGAGCTATTCTAAAAGTTTCAAATGTCTAGCTAGTCGGGAAGTTAGTTAAAAATCAATTGCAAGATTTGTACCGGACAAACACACACACACAAACAAACAAACAAGAAAGCGAGTTAATAAAAACATGGTGAAAATGAGACTGGGGCAACGGTTGGTGCATGATGGATCGGCAAATTTCTTATGTAAACTTTATGGGAAAATGTACGCGAGACGTGAAAAGATTTGTTTTATTGCTCGATGGCAAGCACGCGCTCGCTTATTTATTTACTTTCACTTTTTAATATCTCGAACACTAACCTTTAAATTAAAAATAAACATACCATTATCATCGTCATGTGTATTATTTCTAGAAGGGGATTTTTTCAGACGATCCCTTTTTCTCCCTTCATACTTGACCTAAATCGATCAATGAGGTACCACTTTAACGATTGCGTTCTGCGCTTCTGACGAATTGTTAATTTAAAATTACGCGTTGTATCGTTTGTTTAAAAATAGAAGTTAAAAACCGAATTTTGATCCTACAGTTTTTTCCCTACATGCGTCGATACGACACGGTCAAATAGTGTGTACAAAGAGTTTTTTAATGTAAATATTCGCTTTTCTACTTGTTTGTGCCGTACTTAACGTTTAATATTACCTACAAAAGTGTTTTGACGTGTACATATCTCACGTTCTCCTGTTTTGTGTTATGCTTCACCTCCCATTTTGTCTCCAAAGGTGTTTTGTAATCGGTTTTATATTGTCCTTAAGCACGATATTAAGCATGATTAATCATATCTCCCATACTTGTGTCATTAATATAAAATTTGTTTATGGGAATTAGTCAAAATGTAAGTACGTATTACGAAATTGGCTAGCTTTACTTTATAGTAAATAAAACAAACAAACAAGCAAACAACAACAACAACAGGCAAAAAAACAGAAAAAGGTGGTCTAGGGTTAAAGTACGGGACCACCAAGTGGTAGTTTACGAGTTGGAATCCAAGTTGGGTAATTATAGGTTTGCATTAACTAAAGAAAGAAGGAAAATTTTTTTGGTGTATAGTAAGTAACTGTTTTGCCAGTTGTGCAATATTATTTACAAGTGTTGTAAAAAAAAATAAATTCTATAGTGCACTATGTATTTGAAGTACATTGTACTTGCATTGATAATAGTTATTGTACAGTGTGATTTAAATTGTATTACTGTCATTAATAAGTTTTTTGTATTTAATGCTGATGCAATATTAATATATGTGTTTTTGAAATGCATTATATCGCAATAGTTGTATGTTATGTTTTCTTTATGAATGTTTATATATATGGGATTGTATGCGTAGACTCAGTATAACGTAATTGAAATTGAAATTGCACTGTGATAAATGCATAGGAAATTTACCGTATTAAATTATTTATTATAAATTGCTTGTAATGTTATCAAGAACTCTGAAATGTAATCGTACCTTGTGTATTTAGAAATGCAAATATCCACAAGCAAATTTCCTTTTCTGAGCCATTTTATTTGCATTCTAATATATTATAAGATATGCAAGCTGCGTTATATATGCTTCATGGTATTGCTTATGTTATTATATTGTTTATTTGGTGCTGTTATGTATTGTACAGTGTACTATACAAGAAAAAAAAGAAAAAAAAAAGAAGAAAAAGATAAGAAAGAGGAAAAAAAAAGTTTATTTCAATACAGGAATGCTTTTGCAACCAGGTTATTACCACCAAAAATTCAGGCCTAAATTTGTTTATTTTGGAAGGGGGCCTCACAACCTTTGAAACTTCAAAAATCGATTTTTGGTTTTTGTTATATTCTGATTTTTCGGACATTTCTGAACAATATGCAAAAAACCGCATAAAAAATTTTGCATTATTTTTCGAGTTATGACAGTTTATGTAAAGCCATAGCCATGTTATTCCAACTTTAACTTCAGTTTTCTCAAATATGTGAATTTTTGGATTGCGCGCACTGTTACTCCCAAACTATGTGTGCTAGACACACAAAATTTTTATCAGATTTGTATTATAAGCTTCTTTACACACTAAAACTAGAAAAGTAAAAAATAATTTGTAAAAAAAATTTTTACACTTGAAAATGTTTAAAAAAATTGCTAAATTTTAAATTTTTTTAAATTGTATGTAAATGTTTCAATTTAAACTATATTTTTTGTATATTTTTTGGTTTTACATTAAACTTGAGTATATTATTAATTTAATTTGACTAAAAAATAGTTTCTGCATGCATATTTCTTAATTTTATGATGCGCGAAACATCCAATGATTTTTTTTTCCCTTTTTAGAAATGTGTACATTTAAAAATAAAATATAAAATCATTTATGGCTTCAGAAGATCTATTTTTGTATAAAATATAACTGAAGACTTGTAATTTTGATATAAAACAAAAAAATTATATATATATATATTAATATTATTGGAGTTTCAGTAGCTCGATTTTGATCATGTTTAGGGACATTTCCCAGTAGTCAAAGGTTGTGGGCCCCCTTATTGGATTAATTTGGCGCCGTTGGCCGTTCTTTTTAATTTTTTTTTGTTAGGTTCATTGCTCTGATTCCCGTGGCGATCGGGATTTAAGTAGCTAATTTACCCTTATAAGCTAATAGCTGAGGACGGGTTATTTTTGAATTTATCCTTACGCACCATTGTTATTTGACAAATAAACAATGGCTACGAATGAACCGGTTCTTCTCTCCTCACACTATAAACCGCCCACCTCGCTATAAAATGTATCGTATTTTATTCGCAAGCGAAATTGTCGCACGCGCCATCTAGTTATCACTATGTTTTAAATTGCGAGTTTTAAAGAAAACCCTCTTCGTCTCAGTTCCAAAAACGTGCTGTAGCTCAGAATGTCAGTGACATCATTTGATTCCCGTCCGGAAGTTAACGACTTTGTCGATCCGCTATTTTTTTCGGATTGATTCGTTCCCTCGTTACAGACAGATTTATTTCGAGAATGCGATCGGCTTACTTTCCCGCGACGTGGATTTATATCCGACTTATACAATTTGATCGCTTAAAATATACTCGGTTTAGGGTAAGAACTACACTGTCAGAAGGTAGATTGAATCAAAACTACAAAATACATTGTTGTTATGGGAATCTTATGGGTAATTGATTTGCGGGTAGTTGTAAGGGTAATTTTTAAGGGCTGTTACAGTTTATAAGAAAGCCTAAATATCCATTCGTAATTTACTTAGTCCGTCTGATAATATTTTAATTTACACAATGCATGGTTAAGTGCGCTATTTAAACACCGGCTGAATTAGGACTTTCAAGGGACAATGAAAGCGAACGAACAAGAACACACACACACATGTTATAATAAAAAACGTCCGTCATGGATGGCAAAGGGGATGGTTCCCAGTCCTATAAATTGACTCTGACTCTTCTCAATAAGTTCACTTTCTTTAAGACAACTACAACATTTATTACTACACCAACGAACATGAACATAACAATTATAATATTAACAATAATTGAAACCTATGGAACGTCTGCCAGAGCACGTCTGCTCAATACGGTGTCTCCCAACTCTCTCCTCACTGGCTGTAGGACCCTTCTGCCCACGGTGGTGTCTGCACACTTACCCCCGCTCGGTGCATATATATATATATATATATATATATATATATATATATATATATATATATATGTGTGTGTGTGTGTGTGTGTGTGTGTGTGTGTGTGTGTATACCATGTTTCCTCGAAAATAAGACCGGGTCTTGTATTCATTTTTGCTTATAAAGACGCACTAGGGCTTATTTTCAGGGGATGTGTTATTTTTCATGCAGAAAAAATTACGTTTATTCATTTACAACAGTCTACATTTATTTATATTTTCATGTACGAAAATTTATATTTATTCTATCACAGCCATGTCATTTTCTTATGGAACATCGTCATAAATCTCCAAACCCAGAATAACGGCCTGAATTTTTTGCGACTTCATTTCCTGTAGAACCATTGGCACTAATCTCTCATGTCTAGCAATAGAGCTCTTGCTATATGAGCACTTCTTGCCCATGTAGGTGCATTGGCAGCACAGCTGTCAGTGATTTTAGGCCATGAATTCTTCATCCAAATCACGATCTCTTGTAGGCTAGGTTCACAAAGTTTTCCCGTTGATTTCCATCCATTCTGTGTTCAACGTAGTCACTGATTTCTATGTGCAAATGATCCTTGAATGGCTTGTTTATTGCAATATCAAGAGCCTGATGATACGCAGTCATTCCCGCGGGAATCATTATGTGATCTATTCTTCTTTCCACAAGGAAGTTGTTCATGTCTTTAGCGCAGTGAGTGTTGGCTGAATCCCAGACTAGCAGACCACTTTGGCCACCTCGAAAAACGAGCGGCAGCAATAAATCGAACCACTTCCTTATAACTGCTTGTGTGCACCAGACTTTTATGGTTTCAAGAATATAAATGTCTGAAACACGTTTAATCTTATTTTCTTGCCTTAGATATGATTAGTGGCGGGGCTTTCTTTCCATCCAGACGAATTGCCTAAATACAGATAACACGTGCCCTTTCGTGGCGGCGATGTAGATTGACGAGGTACCCCTTTGATCAATTGTCAGTTAAGATCCTTCATCCATAAACACTGCAGTTTCATCCATAGCAATCATGTTGGAGAGTTGGTATTTTGGAAAGTCGATGCCATCCATAAAAGTCTTGAATGCAAGTGAATGTTTAATTCTTCCAGTATTTTCCACCTTGAACAGTGTTGTCGGTGTTCTTGGAGACAGTTCATATAGCTGAAGGAAGCCATCCATTCAGTGTTGTGAGGCTTTGATTTCTTCTTGTGACATGTGTAACTGTAGTGCCATTGCAGGGCAAGTGCCCGAATTTCAACCCTACGAATAATCAAAGCCTTCACTCTTATGTTAGCAATCATACACAGACGATGTCTTCCAACTCAGGAAAAAATGGTTGCCGACCTGATCCACACTTGCGGACCACACTTGCGGATCCACACTTGTGATCCACACTTAGAATTTCCCGCGTCCACCTGTTGATTGAGGTTATTGTACATTGATCGCCATTTTCGGACAACTTCGGAGATCCAACTTCTTTTCTTTGCAGAGAGTTGTAAGATTCTTATTCATGGAGCCCTCTATGATTCCTTTCATGTACACGATGGAATAGCGCTTTCTTTTTGCACTCATCTTGTTTGGGGAACAAAATGTTATTCCCTTTAAATCTATCATTAAATGAAGCCTCAACCGAAGTCTTTCGAAACGGGAATGGACACAAATACTGTTAAGAATGACAGACTACACAAAAGCGACAAATGTTGTGACTTCATTCCGATTGGTCATTCGGCAATAAGTCTGGCACACGTCAGGCTGACTATGCAAGATGTAGTTCTTACTCTAGTACAGTATGTAGGTCTTACTTAGTATACTCTAGTTCTTACTCTAGTTCTTACTTAGTTCTTACTCTAGTCTACAGTATGTAGTTCTTACTCTAGTCTACAGTATGTAGTTCTTACTCTAAACCGCGAATATTCACCATGCTGACAGGGGCTTATTTTTGGGGTAGGACTTATATCACTAGTATCCTGAAAAACCATGCTAGGGCTTTCACAGCAATCAACAGCTTGAAGCAAACACTCCTACTCAGAGATCATTCCATGGATGTAACCTAACGTTAAGTTAGACTTCACGCCATAGCATTGCCTCTTTATACCCACTTTCCAATACATGTTATTAATAATATCGTGTTGATATCAATTGTTTTCAGAAATTCTTTCTGATATCGGCCTCTACCCCTTTTACACACCCATTCCATCTCCTAGTCGATAGTCTAAAGTGCAAAAAGAAATATTCCTTTGACTGAGAGAATTCATCAGGACCATTAGTCTTTTCGGTATGTTTCGAAGACATTTAATACTTTCGGCAAATACGGTTACCATGACAACACGAGAGGCAGGGTTAAAGAGAAAATTGAGCCATTCGTCAAGTAAAGATTTCGACAGGAGAAGACCAACCTCGGCCGCAAAAGACGGAATCTTTTCTCATAAAAATAACCGTATCGTTGTTTCAGTCGTGTGCCGTACGGAGAATCAGTGATGTATCCTTAAAATTACATGTGCAGTGTGTAATCTGCATTTTTTGTCAAAATCAAAAAAGTAGGTTGAATTATAGGTGAGGATAACAATATCTCTAGTTCAGGCGTAAGGATTCAGCTTGCACTATCATTCACTATGCATATGTAAGTATATATATATATATATATGACACGTTGGTTCCCGCATAACATTGTCCCTAAATAGTTATCCTAAATAGCAGTCAAAAAATAGGTCTGTGGCTAAGAAAGACTGTTAAATTACATTTAAGAACTTTATTAACTAACATTAATTAAAAATCAATTCAATCCGCGCCAAGTTTCATCTCTCAGCTCGTGATGCGTGACGTGCGGAGGACAGCTCTAATCTCTAGTCTGCTAACTTACTCCTTTGTTTCAAACTCCCCAGAAAGCTTTTAGAATATTTTTATGACGTTTCACCGAAGATGAGCCTGGGTCGTGGTTAACTGCCAATCAAGTCCGATTCTATTCCTCGTGGATTTTTCCCCTTTTGAACTCTGTTGCGCGTCTCGTAATATAAAAATAGTGCCATTTGACGCCACAAATTAGATTTACTTTTAAGCCCCCTTTCAATTATCTTACCTATTCTCCTCTCTCTAATTAATGCTTAGTATATATATATATATAACATTAAAAGTCCCATAACTCTTTTAAATTCTAATTTATTCTAAATTCCCTGCGGCGTTCGAACTAATTTCGCTTTTGATTCTAAGTTCTAATAACCACGAGAGAAAATATTAAATGGCTGCCTATTACTCGAAAACTAAACTTGCGTAGCGTGGACAGAAAATTAAATCCTTTAGCGCATTAGTCACGCCTTTCCTAACTTTTAACCGATTAAACCCCACTACGATCAAATGACGAAATAAGTTTATTTAAGGTTTGGTATCGGTATCACGTACATGTCTGCTTTTTTCATTTGTATGTTGCCCCGAGATGTTGTATTTCAGCGTACCTTACAAATAAAAATGTAGTTTAGAAAAACTGTGGTATTTTATGTGTCCGAGGTGGAAGATGTTGCGGGAATGGATTTAAACATTTGTGATGCACGGCCGGGCGACAAGTCATCCATTTTACCCTCAATTAGATGAGGCAAGAAGAATCATAATCAAAACTATGCCACTCAGCCCTTCATTCTTTTGCCCGCGTCCGTGTCATTACAGATATATATATATATATATATATATATATATACATATATGTGTGTGTATGTGTGTGTGTGTGTGTGTGTGTGTGTGTGTGTTTGTGTGTGTGTGTGTGCGTGTGTGTGTGTGTGTGTGTGTGTGTGTGTGCATATGCACAGTAAAACACAGAGAAAAGGACAGATCATATTTCTAGAGTTTTTACGTGATTATCTATTAAACATACCTCCATTGTACCGGAAAGGACCCAAAACAGCAACTAAGGCTTTCCTAGATTCGATCCATCCGAGGGAATTGGCTTCCACCCCTAATTTTAGACAAAGAAAAGACTGGTCTAAAGATTTATCCTTCTCATATCCGGCGTAAACACGAGAGCATCCAGTGTGGTTCGTCGAGTCTCGAAAGAAACTTATGCTCAACATTGTCAAATAATGCAAATACGGTACTTTTTACGGTAAAGCTGCAGTCAAGTTCCCTCAAAAGGAAAGAACATTGAACTTCATGTCCAAACATAATACACTGCTGGCCACTGTAAATGCAACACCCTGAAGGAAACATGCAAATAACATGAAATTTACAACATGCATTAGCGGAGGTGAGATATGCAAGTGATTAGAATTTCAGCGCACATCTCGCGAGCCTGTGGCGCCACTTCAAAGCGGTATTTAAGGCTTGGAGATTTCGACGATTTCAAGTTCCGCAATTGTGTTTTTCTTGTGGTTTTTTCAAAAAAACGATCAATTATGCCTCGTCGAAAACACCGATCATGTTTTGATCAAGTATCCGAGTTCGACAGAGGAAGGATAGTGGCCTACCGAGATTGTGGATTATCTTTCAGGGAAATCGGTAGTCGTGTTGGACGAAACCAAACAACTGTAATACGGATATGTGATCGTTGGATGCAGGAGGACATGACGGACCGGCGTGTTCGATCGCATCCACCACAGCGCACCACTTCACGTGATGACAGGCAAATTGTGCGCATGGCAGTGACGGATCGCTCAGTCACATCACGAACCATAGCACAGCACATGCAGTCTGTAACGCATCATCCAGTGTCTGCTGTTACCATTCGACGCCGTTTACAACAAAGTGGTCTGTCCGCAAGACGTCCATTGCTTTGTCTACCCTTGACGCAGAACCACAGACGTCTCCGCCGCCAATGGTGCGATGACAGAAGGATGTGGACGGCAGAATGGAATGAAATTGTCTTTACTGACGAGTCACGCTTCTGTCTGCAACACCATGATGGTCGCATTCGAGTCTGGAGACACCGTGAAGAGAGGATGCTGAACAGCTGCGTTATGCACCGCCACACTGGTCCTGCACCGGGTATTATGGTATGGGGCGGTATTGGACATCACTGTCGCACACCTCTAGTGCGCATTGCCGGTACTTTAAACAGCCAGCGCTACATCTCCGAGGTGTCGGAGCCAGTTGTCCTTCCTTACCTTCAGGGCTTGCCCACAGCCATATTTCAACAGGATGATGCGTGACCACACGTGGCACGCATTGTCCAACGGTTCTTCGTCAATCGCCAGATTGAATTGCTTCCCTGGACGCCTCGCTCTCCGGATCTTTCGCCGATAGAAAACATGTAGTCCATGGTTGCTCTACGATTGACCCAGATTCCATCCCCAGCTGCCACAGCAGATCAACTTTGGCAACGTGTGGAAGCTGCTTGGTCTGCTGTACCCCAAGAACTCATCCAAAGTCTCCTTGAATCAATGCCGAGGTGTGTGGCAGCGGTGATCTCCAACAATGGCGGCTACTCTGGCTACTGATTTTGGCAGGAACCATACTTCACAGAAGTCTATAAATTTAATCATTTGATACTTGGTCAACATGTTATCTACAAAATAAATTTTGTTGTGATATCTCTTGTCTTTCTTGGTGTTGCAGTTTGGGTGGCCAGCAGTGTATTTAATGGGAAAGAGTTAAAAATCTGAGATCTCAGAACAATTAACGTAGAAGTGCAAGATCGTGTATAAAAATTTGTTTTAAAAAGAAATTTTTCCTATTGTTTCACAGCCGAGGTATTTATAAATTTTGCAATTTTCAAAAATACAACTCTAAAGGTGTGATACCCCGGATATTGAAAAGAAAATTTACGCTTACGAAATTTAAAATGAATTTCCAGTCAGTTCTCCTTACATTTTCTTCTCGAATAAATCTTTACGTTATTAACCGTAGTTTATTTACTTTAAAATTTCTCGGTGTTTGTACAGTTAAACGCTCCCAAAAAATTTAATATATTCATTTTTGAAAAGCGCTTCCGGCAACCCTTAGAGGAAAGGATTCTTCTTTTTTTTCTCTCTATGAAAGATGGCGGAAAGGTGAATATTGCAGGCTGAACTCATGAATGTATTCATTTTTTTCAGATAATAAAAATAGCGAAGAACTTGAGCAGAATTTTTATCTTTTTTTTTAATATAAGTTCTTTAACATTTTCAGCAAAATATTCCGAAGAATAGGAGAGGCTTTATTTGCGATAGACTTGATCTAACATTGACGTTTATGAATTTTCTGTGTCGAAGATGTTTGTAGGTGTTAATGAATATATGACAGCCATCTGACTTTAATGAATTTTCAAGAATATTAGACAGCTATTTTCAGCTATATAAATGTGTATATACAGGTATCTCTCTCTCTCTCTCTCTCTCTATATATATATATATATATATATATATATATATGTGTGTGTGTGTGTATGTGTGTGTGTGTGTATGTTAAGGCATTAATTGAGCGTTTACAGGGGGCTTCGAAATAACTAATTTCTAACGTTAAAAGCCATGATTATTCAGAGTCAATCAGATTTCACTCGTCTACGAATGCATAGACTATAGGAGTTATTAATAGAGTAGGATGGCCTTGAGGAGAATCAAGAAAGAAAATCACAGACATTCATTGCGTGGGGAGTTGTTTTGGAGTTCAGACTAGGTTTCGCACGAAAATTATTTGTAAAATCAGCAAAAGATGCTCCTCGAACATTCGGCAGACGTCAATGAGCATGCGCGATGAGATTAGACACCTTGAGGAACAGTGGAGTTTTCGAGAGAGCGGGATTAGCATTTGGATAGAGCGGTCACGCGTCGCGAGCGTGAGATGATTACCTGGAAAATTAAATTATGTGCGGATTGAATTCGAGAGTTTTTAAATTAATAGTTGGAATAAACTTGTTGGATATAATTAATTTGTAATCATTTACCACGGCCTGTTTTCTGACTGCAATATTATTAATAAGTATTAGAGAGTTTAAGAGGAATTTACGATATTAAGAGCACGCTTCGAGCCGGCATTTAGTCAGGCTCGTCATATATATATATATATATATATATATATATATATATATATATATATATATATATATATATATATACATACATATACATATATATATATGTGTGTGTGTGTATTATGCTATTATCTCCTAACGCATTATAAAGAAACTCAGAATTTGTGTAAATTAGATAATCAGATTAATACGTACCCCGTTATATGGAAACCGCGTTATAAGGGTCTTAGAATGAGTACAAAACAGAATTATTCGAACAGCGTTACATGGACACCGCATTAAGGGAAACTCAGAAATACGTACATAATTACATATATTGGAACCTCGATATAATCGAATTGCTTGATCAATCGAAGTTTTTCCATTCCCTTTGAACCTGCCTATCACTCCCATGTTGTTATTAAATCGAACGTCGGTATATCGAAACCCTCGATAATTCGAAGTTTTCTCGTTCCCCTTGAGGTTCGATATATCGAGATTCCACTCTATAAATCAGGTTGATTCGTTTTATGCTATATAAACAGCATCTTTAGAGTACCCGTATATAATGAATACGGATATGAAATATAATTTTATAGAATCAAGAGACAATAAATATATGTTTACATATTTCAAATTCCCCTAATAGTTGCCGTGTTTGGTATATGTATCTGTCATGTAACACATCCGGACCGACCGATTCATAAATATATCAGTCTATGGCATCCATTTTGTTTTATGAGTTAGGGTTAACAAGTTAGAAGTAAAGTTCAAAAAGATTATTTGCTATCTAAATCCAAATAATTTATTAGAAACAACTTAATATCGACGCAAATAAACTTTATTTCGATTTTTAGACGGCTGTAATAAACGTTTATGACAGTTAAAAAACAGCTCACCACCGTTTAAAAATGTTCTCATCATAAAATATCCTTTCATTGTAACGTATTCTCGCTGTAATTTTCATATTCATTAGAGAATTATCTCTTTTCCACCACGTTTCGCGTTATCATAGTGTTTCAATTAAATTAATAACAAGTATTCATTTTATATACTCATAACTTGAAAATGTAAACAAACTTGAAATGTGAGTCATTCATTCACCGTGATTCATTCATCGTCGTTAATTTAAGAAAATTGAATCAGAGAATTTTTTTCACAGTAAAACAGTTTTTCATTATATTATTTTTTTAATATATATATTTATATTTTAACCATATAATATATATATTTGAACCAGATATTACAATAATGTCAAATTTAGTATTTTCGGAAAGTTGCAAACTCGATGCATGCGTAGTGATATGTTCAAAATTATCTGTACGGTAGCGTGCCTTTCAAAGCGAATACCTAACATTACCGCAAAATTTTCTTAAATTTTTAAAAGTGTTTAATTGAATATTTCTAAATTGCCAACATACGTGGCTTTCGTGTGATTTTTCGTAAAGCATTCTATTACGATGATAGTGTTTTTAATTTCTGTTTATTATTGTATTTTTAATATTCCTTTTAATAATACTTTTATAACGATTTGTATTTTACCATCAAGTTTTGACGGGTACTATATAGTTATAAATAGCCATAGAATAAATAATTGTCTAGAGATAGCCTCGGATTATCCAAGAAATTGGATATTCGAGTACTGTAGCAAACTTGTCATTTAGAAGTCATCTAACAACGGCTCTCTCACCCATTGAAGAATCTAAATGAACGCACCTAATCACCATAGGAATGAATATCGGAATGCGGGAAAGTATCGCTCGCGTCTGGTCATCTAGGATACGGCAGCGCGACTCATTAGCCACTCTCGAGGCCTTTTAAGTTGTAAATATTTCTGGAAATACGAAGGCTATCTATTTCTTAAGCAATACGTCCAATTATAGGGTCGATGTGGTTGGATCAATGGCAGGAATTTTTTTTCTGTTCATGAAATGTTTCGTTTAATTTCATTTATAGTTTTGGATGCTCGCGGTGATTCGATAGGGAAAATACATGAAATTAATCCCGGAAAAAAATATACATATAACTTCGGGACTAATCCTTAAAATAAGTGGGAAATCTTAATAATAGATAATCGAACGGATTAGAATTCAGCCCTGGGGCATTGTCGTATTGTCCACTTTATGCTTCTATATTAACATAGGATTACGTTCCTCCATAACGGTGCTCCGGAAAGGAATATTTCAGCAGCTAAAACTGTCCGTCCGTACCTCGCGAGTTATGATTTTGGTAAAGCGCCAAACCCAGTCTGTATCGCTTGGGCAAGCAGTAAACAGCTAAACAGAAAAGTACCAAAATCCGTCAAAATTTTGACATACATATATATATATATATACATATATGTATGTAAAATATATAGATATGTATATATATATATATATATATATATATATATATATATATATACATATACATATATATATATATATATATATATATATATATATATATATATATATATATATATATATATATATATATATATATATATATATATATATATACGTACATATGAGGCGGTGAAAGGCAAAGCGGTGTAAGTCACATTTTCAACTTTTTTTATTTGAGGGCAAAAATGTAATCTCCATGTTCAATTTATAGTGGAATTGCAGATAATTATTATTTTCAATATTATAATATTTATAATTAATTATAATTTGTTCAATTTATAGTGGAAATTTTTGTAGATTTTGCAGTAAAACGCTTTTGGCTTACACCACTTGACTTACTGACTTACACCACTTACACCACTTTGCCTTTCACCGCCTCATATATATAGATAGATATATACATAACACATACACACAAAAGAGGTAAGCAACAATAAGTAATCCTATGTTAATAACCCGCGGTAGTTTCGTTAGAAGAGACTATCTTAAAATTCTTTAATTACATTCTTTCCCATATTTCGCAGTTCGAACGGATTTGAAAATCAGCCCTAAGACACTGTTGATTCACTGATTTTATTTTCTTATTATTATATTTTACAGCATTCAGTTTTATTACATTCTTTCATCATTTCCAACGTTCGAACGGATTAGAAGACACCGCCATACTCACTGCCCTAAGACACTGCCGACCACAGATTTTTTGCGGTTCTATTTTTATTGCATTTTTTTTATTACATTCTTTCCTACTTTTCACAGTTCGAACGGATCTGAATCAGCCCTAAGAGACTATTGCATTCTCCGATAATGTTTTTATATTTCCTTTCTCTTTCCATTGTATATCCGTTCCTCTTATTTACAAAATAAAGGTAAAAATTATTAAAAGAATATTAGAAATTTTTTTACCATCGAAAACTTCCTTCGGAGTTTCGTCAACATTTTCTCATCAGATGGAAATGTTTATCTCGTTAATTTCTGTAAGATTCGAGTTCCGAATTTCCAGCGTCTATAATAAAAACATTGTAAGGACATTGCTTATAGATATGTTCGTGAGCAGACTTGAATGCTTTCAATCAGTCCTTAATCCCGTGAGAAGTATATATTGGAGGAAGAAATTAAATCTTTGGATTCTTTTAAGTCAGTGTAATCCCCTTTTTCCTCCACTCTCAGACTTATCTTGCCGTAGTAGGAAAAACGGATTTATTTCAACGCGGAAAGGAATTTCGATATATTGAATACTTTTATGCAATTTCTTATTTTACTATTTTTAAACTTTCCACTTCTGAATATTTTTGCAACTTTTCGACGACATTATTATTCCGGAGTTATCACTCGCAATCCCTAAAAGCATTCTCGCATATATATTCGCGAGCATAGATGCGAGAATGATGCAGAGATAAAAAAAACTTTTTTTCTTTCGAATCCTTCAAAATCCTTCGATAAATCCTCTGTGAATAGAGTGGGGGAGGGAAGGGTAGCAGCTTACCGAATTAAAAAATATATAAATAAGTAAAAGGGCAACTGAAAAATAAAGGCGTTTCCTGTGTTTACATAATTTAGAATTTGAAAAAAAAACTTTTAGGGTAACGAAGTGCGAAGTAATCGGTGAAGAAAAAGTGAAAAAAATATTGAATTGGAATTTAGAAGAGGAATTTCTGTTCGTCGACGTATAAGCGATGCATTTCGGCTGGGGATTATTGTATACAGTATCTTGGAGGGGGCGTTCACACAGTCTGTCGAATGTAAAAAGGGTATAAATATGCTTCGCTGCGTGTATATATATATATATATATATGTATGTCAGAACTTAAGTTGGGAAGGGAATAATCAATGTAAATTTAAGGGAGCTTCGAGGTTAAATTATTTTTATGGCGCGGGAAAAACCAAAGTAATGCAGAATTCCAGACGCGCGAAAATAATAGTTAGTTTTTTCCCCGGCTTTCAGAGTGACTTTCGGTTTGCAATGAAAGAAAATCACGTAGAAGGAATTATTTTTAGAATCAAGTACAGGAGTTAGACACGAGGAAAACTATCGGGAGTCTTTCTTGGGGCTGTGCGCATGTGCCGAGAATACACACGTGCTCAGTATACACGTGAGAGTATACACGTGAGAGAGTACACGTGCAGAGTTTGACCATGAGATGCAGAGCGCGGGAGAAATTTATTGAGGACAGACTTGTGTTCGCCGTGGTCCACAATTTGTAAATGGCGAGCACTGAAACGCGCAGATTTGGAGACGTGGTTTATGACATTGAACTGAATAAACTCTACTTATTTGAGACGATGCTGAGTACTTTCTGAGTGTATACCTTCCCTCGATGCCATGGAATGTAAAACAAGAAGACTACAAACGATGTTTTATAGAAGGCAAAGCCAACGCCTGTCATATATATATATATATATATATATATATATATATATATATATATATATGTGTGTGTGTGTTTGTTTGTTTTATAATATTATTAATAACCTTTAATCGCCCTTTCTGAAACTTCCTTTCTCATCTGGTAACCTTTCCGACTCCTTGGCGAGATACTTCGCATTTCCATACTAACTTTCTCCGCTAATTCTGGAAACCTCTCTCTGACCTAATTCTATTTTCGCGCGCTGTGATTTAGACGCTGGGCTGATTCGACGTGTCGCTGTAAGATGTGTCGCTGTATTTCGTCAATAAACTTCAGTTATTCGTTATCATTTGGAATCTTTTTGTTACGGCCTCGTTTGCAGTATTTTCAGGAGATGACCATTCGGGTCATTTCATATATATATATATATATATATATATATATATATATATATATATATAACATATAAAACCCCAAAACCCTTTTAAAATTCTAAATTGTTTTTAAATTTCCTGGTGCGTAGACTAATTTCGTTGTTGTAATTCATTTTAAGAACAAAGGAGTTGATTTCGGCATATACAATACGATCCCTGAAAATTTGGACATAATCCCTCTTCGTTATATAAGTTTTTCAAGTCAAGAGAACAGGGCTCACCGAATCATTCCACTTTTGCAGTGTAACATGACAAGCCGTCTATGAAGTTATATAAGGGCCTGTGGTCAGCTACATGTACATTTTCTGGATTATCACCTTCACATAAAGATGTAGCAGTTTCACAGAAATAAAATTCTGTTGAGAATTGCGGTGTGCTCCTGTGTGACTGGGGCTAGAGGGGCCAATTTCATGCAAAGATCTTCGAGACGCCGTTCGCCACGACTTCCAGCGCGGAAAGTGAATTTTGTGGACTAATTACGGAAACAACTTTTGATGTGACACACGGCTGACTATCTGCCTTGCTCCTGCCTCCCCTCGCCCTCGCCGGTCGTGATATTACACACACACACACACACATATATATATATATATATATATATATATATATAAAATATATTATATATTATGCCCTCCATTCTGCATTTAAATTCTCTTTCTTAAATCTAATCCCCAATAGTATTAATACATCTATTTTAAAATCGCATACCTTTACATTTCTACGCTTGTATATGTCCGAATTCAAGAGTGGGTTAGCTTTGCGAGCCCCTAAATCTGCTGACCCTACAATTAATACCCACATGTTTTTTTCGCCCTCTCGAGTTTAATGTTGAAAGGTGATGTTATTCCGAGCCATTCTTCTGGAATGAAAGGATGTATTTTTGCTCTAATCAACGATGTACTAAAACGTTTGTCCCGACTGCTTTTAAATATAATTTTTATTCCTTTCAGGCTGAGTCTAGCTCTAGCCGTGTAAATATGAGCTAGTTTTCCCTTTCAGATTATAATTTAATGACATGATGTATTGGGGATATTATATGTATATATATATATATATATATATATATATATATATATATATATATATATATATATATATATATATATGAAATCTATCTGGAGTCATTTGTGGATATATGGAGTCATTTGTGGGCTACTCAGCTTTATTCCATGAAGCGCTTCTTTGCGAAATGTAATCATAATATTGGTGAGATGGAATAGCCGCAGGACACTTAAGCCGAAAGAAAAGTTTTTACGGTCATTTTGTGGCGAATGTGTAAGTAGTTGGAGAAAAGCTGTCCGAAGATCAATAAGAAGCGTAATGAACATGAAATAATTTTTCTCTTCGCAACAGATGAAATCATGGGGTTCCAGGTTCAGATGAAATAGGCACGCGGACAGAGAGCCTATTCGTTAGGGATGCTTTATTGATATGCCGGCATTTTTTATTTTCTGGCAATATATAGAGACGTTGCTCCTCATTATATATCAGATTATATTAATATTATATTGTATATTATAACAGTTATTACAATAATACTCTATTATACATTTATCTATATACTATATAAAACAGTTCCGTAACTGACTGACTCACTGACTGATTGATTGACTGACTGACATAGAACGCACAGACCAAACCTCATTACCTAAAGGGCTGACATTTTGCATGGCGATTCTTCTTATAATGTAGGGGTGCACTGAGACAGATTTAAAAAAAAATTCTTAGATTTTTTAAAAATTAAATTTTTAAGCGCTGTTTTAGTAACTTCTTTAAAGTTTGCATTTAAAATAATAGTTTGAGGGTTATGAAATTTATATCACGAAAAATATCCCAAAACTTCCTTTAAAAGGAAATCTTTTTCGAAACTTTATATCTATTTTCTCGTTTTTGGTGAATTTTCAAAGATTATATTTTAGAATTTAATTTATTAAATTCTGATCACATGATTTCTTTTTCAGGTACTTTAAATTAATTTATCGTCAAATGCAAAATAACGAAATAGTCAAGAAATATTTTTTTCTTGCTAATGCGCCAAACGATTTGACATTATCTAAAATAAATTTTAAAATACAGTAAAAGATATGTTCCTCAAACTGTACTATATTAACTGTACTATATTGTTTAGTATGTTCTATTAAGATTTAAATTAAATATTTTGTTATGTATTATTTTGTCTATAAAAATATCTGTTACGATTTTTTTATAAATATATTTTTTTCGTTTTTTTTTTACATCAATTGCATACATTGGTCGCTGTATTTATTATAAATATATTTATACATATTTTGCATTAATTGTATACATTGACCGTTGTATTTCATTTGAATGTACTCCGTAGCGAAGTGTGGGTTTTCAGCTAGTATATAATTATATAGTGAAACTCGGTTAATACGAGATGCGTAGGATGATTGAAAATGCTCGTTTTCACCTTTATTCGTAAAAACCAGGAAATAATAATTTGGGACCAAATAATCGGTTTTAATAAATGATCAAACAATTTTCTAGATATTAATAACACTACTCAACAAATCACTCAGGTTAATAACACTACTCAGGTTAATAACACTTCTCAACAAATGTTAACTTTTTTCTGTATGTGGCTTGTGAATGGGTGAATTTAATAAATTTTAGGGCACTGAATTCGGTGGAATAATCAGGTTCTATCTATCACGTCACATTTATTACATACATGGCAGTTACGTAATGTCAACAATGAAATACTTGACAAAATTGACCGTTTGAAATACAAACAAAAAATAATATTCACCAGGAAAAATGGTTTCTTCATTACTTAACAAAAACTATGAACTAACACGGGCACGAAACTGTTGCCCAATAACCCATAATGTTAATATTAACAATGTTATTTCTCAAAATAGGATGATGCCTTTCTTGGTGGCTGTTTTTCTTTTGTAAGATGTCTGATGATTCTCCCTAAACAGAAACCAACATTAGTCGCCCATCATTTGCAGGGACCCAGTGCCCTTCATAACGATGTTCCTTAGTAAGGATGTCTTGGAGAAAACGTTCACCCTGTTCATCACTCACAGCACGCAAGTTTTCTGGATAAAAGTATAGGTGGGTGTACAAAAAGTTAATTTTTAGTGACATTTTACAACCCATAATCTTGTAGTTATCCAGTAGACGAGTCACTATAGAAGCATATCCATCGTATTTTTTGTTACCCCAAAAACTGTGAATAATAGTGCCCTTTACACGTACATTCTTTCTTGGGTGCTTGGAGCGTACGGGATTGCGCACACGCTCCAAGCACTCGCGAAAGAGCGTACGTGTAAAGGGCGCTAATAACGCCCTTTGCACGTACGCTCTTGGAGTGCTTGGAGCGTACGGGATTGCGCGCGGGAAAACTTGCAGTACGCTCAAAAGGAGTTTTCACTTCCTCTCCGACACCTTCACACGTGCATTCAATCGCGCGGGATCGTGGTTTCACGCGGGAAAGAACGTACGTGTAAAGGGCGCTAATGGCTCTGAAAGACCTCCGAGCAGCCAATTCCAGATTCGTTAGCTTAGCATCGAACGTTCGGTCTTTCAACAATTTTCTGATTTGTGGCCCAATAAATATACCCTCTTTTACCTTAGCTTCACTCAATTTGGGAAACAGTCCAGGCAAATGCTTAAAGTCGCGGCCATTTTTATGAAGAGCTTTGACAAAGTTTTTCATCAATCCAAACTTTACATGAAGGGAAGGCAAAATGATTTTACTCGGCTCAACCAGTAGTATATTTTTGACATTTTTTTTCTCCAGGAACGTATGATTCCTTCGTAGACCAATGTTTGGCTTTGTAGTGGTTATTTGCATCTCGGCTGTACCATAGACACAAAAAACAGCAGAGTTTTGTAAACACACCCTGTAAACCTAACAGCACTGTCACTTCTTTTAAATCTCAGCAAATCTGCCACCCATGATCTTTATATTATACTGCCGCCTGCAGCAGAGCCATATTTTCTTAAGTTTCCTTCTCGCTCACCCCATGAGCCATAGGTACTGATGGTAGTTTGTTGCCATTATACAAAAGCACTGCTTTTAGGCTAGCTTTCGAGGAATCTATAAAAACTAGCCGCTGCGCGACCAGCATGGTCGCTCTTAGTTTTATATTTTCTTTTGCAAAGCAACTCAACTGAAAGTAACATTGTAAGGAATGTTACCATTACTTGTCATCATAAATATACACGTTGTTAAGGTGTATTCTCTATAAGGTTGATTCAAAAACATCGTGATCAAAAAATGTGAATTTCCATTACTTCAGAACTGAGTTAAAGATAAGACTAAGAAACCCAACTCCAATGATTTTTAAAATTACATCCCTCTCTGTATGTACTATTTTTCAAAATTAAGATATCTATACTTTATCAATACAACAAATAAGAAATTGTTGGTGGAAAATTTCAAATATAGTGTTGATTACATCACTCTCTGCATGTATTAGTGTTCACAATTCAGATATCTACACTTAATCATATCAAATAATAAATTGTTGGGAAAATTTCTTCACTTATAAAATGGAGTAAAATTCAGCAAGTACTAAAAAGTGTAGAAAATTAACTATTACTGGCTGTCGGTTGCTATGCCATCGACGGTTAAGCCTAACTTCGTGATCATTTATGCTCTCTTTCACGCCTCTCTCTTAATGAATTATTTTTTTTTCGCTTTCTTTCTTGAGACTGTTTCCAATTTTCTCTTGATCATGATTTCATGCAGCTCGCTTTCGAGTATTCCTGATTTCAGTGCTTAAATCCACGTTGACACGCGGTTGCAAATTGTCGACGGCCGCTAATGTTTATATCTGGTAGTTGCAGCCGTTGCCAATTTTTTATAGTGGAAGCAAAAACGTTATCCCGTGCATCACAAATTAACCTTATCGCACTTAATAAATCATTGTTCAGGACGAATTTCTTTTACATGTTTTCTATAGTCATCAGAGTTAAATCACGTCTGAAACAACATCTAAAACTCCGAATAATACCTTAGTTCACAGGTTGCATCACAGATGTTGTATTATGTGGCAAATATTGTAATTCGATGTTTGAAAACATTTACTTGCGGTTGCGCTGTAGTTATACACTAGCAATAAAATTTTCCTGTTTTTCGGCCAAATAGGGTCTCGATAGATTTTTTCAGCTCTCGTAAAATCCGTGAAATTTTGCATTGTTACACATTAGAAACCAATATTTCAAAGCAATTTGTACGTTTTACCCGTGATATATATGTATATATATATATATATATATATATATATATATATATATATATATATATATATAGACGATCGAACCTCAATATATAGAAGTAGCAAATTGCAGGAAAAAAATTCGATATATAGAAATTTCGATATATAGAATTGAGCTTAGTTTTATCATAATTCTCCTAAAAAATTTCATACAGCTTATATATATATATATGCTAATTCCCGAAAATTAGCATATATATATAGAAGCTAATTTTCGTATAGAAAACTCCATTTCTAATTTATATGCGAATCCCATTAAATGAAAGTTAATAACTAAAAAATGAATTAATATAAAAGATTTATTGGGTACAACATATCTTTAAAATAAACATAAATTCATACAGTGGTTACAATGATCACAGTTACATTCTTTTAAAAAAACTACGAATATCTTGCTGAACAGCCAGTTTTGCGGAAATTTCAAAGAAATGTTCGTATTTATTCAGTCCAATAAAAACTTCATCGGGGACATTTTCCACGAATTGAAGTCCACGTTTCAAATGCCAAAAATTGGGAGATATTATTCTAAAGTGGAATAAAATCTCCCAATTTGTGTTGATAAAAATTTCGATATATAGGGATTTTTTCGATATATAGAAACAATTTTTCTATGTAATGAACATGGAGATTCGCTAAGAGTTCGATATATAGAAAATTTCGATATAGGGAAGTTCGACTATATATATATATATATATATATATATATATATATATATATATATATATATATATATATGTGTGTATATGTATATATATATATATATATATGTATATATATATATATATATATATATATATATATATATATACATATATATATATATATATATATATATATATTTATATATATATATATATATATATATGTATATATATATATGTATATATATATATATATATATATATATATATATATATATATATATATATATGTATATATATATATGTATATATATATATATATATATATATATATATATATATATATATATATATATATATATATATATACGTATATATGTATATACACTCAAGAGCCAAAACATTATGACCATCCCTACATTTTGCAATGAATTCGCCTGGATGACGTGGAAGGCACGTGATCAGGTGGAAGTGGTATTTAACTGCTGCTGGAGAGTCTGAAGAATCATTCTTTCACTTACTTCTGTGTGTGATGGGAAAGGCTGCGGATCTAAGCGACTTTGATAGAGGGCAGATTGTAATGGCTCGAAGGCTCGGAACAAGTATTTCCGAAACTGCACGACTCGTGGGTTGTTCGCGACCTACAGTTGTTAGTACTTATGCAAAGTGGATGAATGAAGGTGAAACCAGCAGTAGACGACATGGTGTTGGACGTCCACACTCTATCAAAGAAAAAGGTTGTCGGAGACTGTCTCGCATGGTGAAGCAAAACCGGAGCCAGACAGTGGCTCAGGTTGACAGCCCAATACAATGCAGGACCAAGTAGAATAGTATCGCAGCACACTGTTCAGCGGACACTGTTGGATATGGGGCTACGCAGCAAACGTCCCACTCGTCTACCTTTGCTGACCAAGCGTCATCGCCAACTGCGCCTGCGCTGGGCCCGGGAACATCGCGACTGGTCCATGGATCAGTGGGAGAGAGTTGCGTGGTCAGATGAATCACGGTTTGTCATTCATCACGCCGATGGCCGTGTCAGGATACGCCGTCTTCCAGGCGAACTGTTGCTCCCTCAATGTACAGTAGGTCATACACAGGCCGGTGGTGGCGGTATTATGCTTTGGGGGACGTTCTCTTGGGCGTCTCTGGGACCCGTGGTTATGGTAGAGCAGACCACGAATGCTACAGGGTATCTGAACATCATTGCGGACCAGTTGCACCCTTACATGGCCTCTGTTTTTCCAGCTGGAAATGGAATGTTCCAACAGGACAACGCCCCGTGTCACAAGGCTAAAATTGTGTTGGAGTGGTTCCAGGAACATGATGCTGAATTCCAGTTAATGTCCTGGCCGCCTAACTCACCGGATCTCAATCCGATAGAATACATTTGGGATGTCATGAGACGGCAGCTCAGAGTTCAAAGACCACCAATTCGCAATATCTCGGATTTGCGTGATCGTTGCTTAAACGTCTGGTAGAATCTGTCTCCGGCCATCTACCAAGGACTTGTGGCATCCATGCCAAGGCGGGTTGAAGCTGTGTTGCGCGCCAAAGGTGGGACAACTCGTTATTGACAGGTGGTCATAATGTTTTGGCTCTTGAGTGTGTATATATATATATATATATATATATTATTTTTTTTTATTTCTAATGGCAGAATATAAGACAACTGTAGACAGAAAAACACAATAGAACAAGAACAAGTAACAAAACTGAACTACAGTAAGTCTATAAATCATTCATCTTGTGCCGAGCTCTCCAGTATTTTTCCCACAAGAGTCCCGAGACCAGTGCAGGGCAGTGAACCAAATGGTTCGCATCCATTTCCTCACGAATGTTACTCAGTTGGAAGAGAGGACTTGAAAGCAGTTTTATTTGGTGTAGATGCTTGGAGAGGCAATCGTGGCCAGTAGCGAGACGGAAAACGGCAACAGATTTGTCTCTTGGCCATAGCGGAATATTAGTGATTTCCTCTATCCATTTCTTGTCTTTATTTGCCTCTTTTATGTTATTCCAAAAGTTCACTCTAATAGATTTTTTAACTAAACGTTTGGCGGTATAGAATGGGATTGGTTTATCTGTTATTTGTGCAATTTCGGTTGCCTTTTTTGCCAGAGAATCAGCTGCCTCATTTAAAGGAGTTCGCAGTGCGCTGGCAACCATTGCAACGCAACCTCTCTATCTCTCTATGGTTTTCAATTAGATCATTAAGAGCCAGACGAATATTTAAAATATCAGCTGACGCCGGTGCCTCAGATGAAGCAATGGTCAGGAGGGCAGCCCTGGAATCTGATAGTATAACAGCCCTTGAAAAATTTTCACTTTGACATTGGAGTTGTGACGAGGCGATCTTAATTACTGAAATCTCCGCATCATAGTCTGTTTTATATTATCCGACAGGAGTGTAAAAAGAGAAGATCTTGCTGTAGACTCCAACGCCAGCATTAATACGGTGAGTCATCATGGAGCCGTCCGTAAACACGTGAAGCCAGTCCTCATCCGGGTACAGATCATGAATAGTCTCCAAAGCTACTGCTTTTAGTTTTAAGTCATTTGTTTCTTTCTTAGAAACCTCACTTAAAAGGTGTGTCCTAACCGCGTAATTTTTTCCTTCAGTAGGACATTGTGACGTAATAAGATTTTCCTTCTTCCAGTTCAATCCTAGTTGTTCTCTCATCTCAAAAACTCTCTGAAGGAAACTATTTTGGGTTTTAAGGTTCCGTGTAGATGATGACAAAGGGCTATTGCACAAGGGAAGACAATCTGGTAGTCTTTCAATCTTTTCCCATAAGATAAGTTTCCTCTCTTTTATAACTGATTTTATGTTCATATGTTGGGTGGATATCAAAAGTGCATCAATCGGGGTTGTCTTAACAGCTACTGTTATAAGCCTAAGGACTTGGTTATGGAATCTTTCCAGGGAATCCAAAACCTGTTATATATATAAATATAAATATATATATATATATATAAATATATATACCGGGTGGCCATAATTAAACTGACAGTGCTCACAGTGTTCTGTAGCGCGATCTATTTTCGAGAATGACGCCACATTTTGTAGGAAGATTAAACAAGACGGGGGACGAAGGATTCCGCGAAAAAATAAATTAGTTCCAAAAGTCACCGCTAGGGGAATATTTAGCGCTACGATGGACCTACGATAAATTCCGCTGTGAACCCACACCAAACAGTGACCTTTGGTGAATGTAAGGGAATTTCTGTGACTGCATGTGGTGATTTGTCATCCCAAATTCGGCAGTTCTGGGTATTCACAGTTCCATGCAGGTAAAAGTGGGCCTCGTCTCCCCATAAGATTTTCCACGGCCAAGCATCATCCACCTCCATTCTGGCAAGAAAGGTGAGAGCAAAAGTCAATCGCTTATCATGATCGGGGTACAGTAACTCCTGTACACGGCTGATCTTGTACGGATAGAAGTTGATAATCTTTCGTAAGATTTTCCATACCGTACTGTAAGGCATATCCATATTCCGAGCTAATACACGAGCGCTAGAGGTGGCATGAATATTGTCTGGTCCTCTGTCGACAATCGCCGTGGCAACTGCTTCGATTGTATCCTGTGGTACAGGTTTCCGTCCTCTGCCTGACTGAACCTTCAGAGAACCTGTTTTCTCAAACGTCGCAACCATTGCTTTTAGCCCATTAACTGACACAGGACCGTTACCTTTACGCATTTTTTTGTTCGTTCTAAAAGCACGAAGAGCGGCTGACGCGTTGCACTGGTTGAGGTAAAAGAATTTGACCAGTAACGCACGCTCGACTAAAGAAGGAGACATTGCACATAAACTTTCAATCCGATTGATTCGAAACGTAACACATTGCCTTTTAAAACCCAAGCAGCTGGCACTGTGCCAATGGATGTAACGTGAAATTTGAATAAAGAACTTCTTCTTCTGCTCAGCGTACGTGATATTGCAGATCACGAGACTTTATCGGTGTTTATGTAGATTTTACGCTTTTTTAAAAGTGTTGCCATATTGCACTTGAACTAAATAAGAAAATGTGCATAATAAAAGGTAATTTTATTCCGTATTAATTTGCATTTGTTAACACTCTATTTTCTATTACACAGCGCCAAATATTCCCCTAGCGGTGACTATTGGAACTAATTTATTTTTTCGCGGAATTCTTCGTCCCCCGTCTTGTTTAATCTTCCTACAAAATGTGCCGTCATTCTCGCAAATAGATCGCGCTACAGAACACTGTGAGCACTGTCAGTTTAATTATGGCCACCCGGTATATATATATATATATATATATATATATATATATATATATATATGTATATATATGTATATATATATATGTATATATATATATATGTGTATATATATATATATATATATATATATATATATATATATATATATATATATATATATATATATATATATATATATATATATATATATATATATATATATATATACATGTATATATATATATATATATATATATATATATATATATATATATATATATATATATATATATATATATATATATATATATATGCATATATATATAAGCCAAAAGTCACAAAAGAGCCTTTTGAATATATATGAAACAAAATGGAATCTTCTGTGGGGTACTTATGTTTAATTCTCGAAGCGGTTCTGTCCGAAATGTAATTGCAACGCCGACGAGACAGAATAACCTCAGGACACTAAGCTGAAAGAAAAGTTTTTACGGTCATTTTGTGGCGGACGTGTACGTAGTTGGAGAAACGCTATTCGAAGATCAATATTAGACATAATGGACGAGAAATCGTTATCCATAGACTCGCCTAGCAACAGATGAAATCATCGGGTCCCATGATCAGATGAAATATGCATATACGGACAGAGAGTATATATATATATATACAGTGGCGCCGGAAAGGGGGGGCAAGGGAGGGCACTTGCCCCCCCCCCCTTGAAAATTGAATTTTTTGTTTCTACCTAGCTAGCGCTCGTATAATATTAGAATTTTCATTTAAAATCATAAAGCCTAACAAAATTGAATACTAAATTGCAACCTCACACTCGTTAACGCAAGCGCGATAAATGTCATTCCATATACGCAGGAGCGATTAATCGCCAATTTCAGGTACACAAGTGCGTTTAAACGCTAATGCCAGACGTTTGCTTTTGCGATTCAAAAGCCACCCTACACAATGTTTTTGCATCGCGAAAGGGAATCTTGAATCCGATGCATTTGAAACGCGTACACGTTGACGTGTGATAGGGACTTTAAGACATTTCATAAGTGCTACTCTACAAATTTGAATTGTAAGGTGTAACGTCCAGAACGTGCCCCACTGGACAGTTGAACAATAGAAGGTGCAAATGGAGCGTACTAAAAGATCTTTTAATTGAACAACAATTGAAAGATCTTTTAGTACGCTCCGACGGGCAAAAACCTGGTTGAGATCAACCATGTCTCAGGAGATACTTTCTGGTCTCTGAATGCTTAGCGTTCACAGATAATCTGTGAGTAAAAATAAAGACACATTCATTGAAAAAGTAATTAATAGAACAATAAACAGAAGATAACAATAAACAGAAGTAATTAATAAACAGAAGAAATCTCTCATTACTTTTCTCCGATTAGAAAAATAACATAAAAGTTTATTTTTTATAACCGTATATATGTATTTTAAATAATAAAGGTGTAAAAGTTTAATCTATTTTACTTTGCCCCCCTCTATATTTGAATTTTCCGGCGCCACTGTATATATATATATATATATTCGGTGTATATTCGGAGATATGTTATGGCGGCCTTTTTTTCTATTTTCTGGCAAAATATGCAGACGTTGCTCCCCTTTATGTAGCGGATTATATTAATATTATATTATATAAAATTATATATTAAATGGATATTACATTCATTATATATTATATTTTTAACGCATAACATATATTAATATGAATGATACAAATGTAATAATAAATAATGTGGATTTTGTAATATAGAATTGCAATTATACAACTATATAATTTACATATTTATGTGTGAGTGTGTGTGTATTATTTGCAACAAAGAGCACATAGTCAGTGTATACAACTTCACTGAAGGATGTAGGTTTTGATACATTTCTAGCACCACATTCACTAAATGCTCTGAAGGAATCCGTTTCCATATGCAGAATAATTTTGTTTTGATTCATGCTTATTAAGGCATTTATGTGTCTTTTATTACCGCTACTAATATTTGTATTTTGAACCTAGATTGAAACCGTTCATTGCGTTACATTTTTTAAACAAACAAATGTATGAAATAAAATGACAAATGCTATTATTTTGTCTAAGAACCCCTTACCTCCCCCCCAAGAAAAAAATGGGGCAGTTCATTCTCCTAATATTAAATCTAGTATATAATTTCCTGTTATTTTTCTCTTCTATAGGCTCAAAACACAATTTTCCCGAAATGGATTTTAGAGATGCTAGTTTGATAGGTCGCTGAATGTTCTAGATCAGTGATTCTTAACCACTGTGCCGCGGCACTTTTGTGTGCCGCCAAATTTTAGAAATGTATATAGTAAAAATTATAATGTTCTTTTTATTACAAGTAAAGTTTGTTTAAATTAAAGAAAAGTACACTGTAAAAGAAAACTGTTGTTTTTACAGTTAAATTCCATATTTTTAGCTGTTTTTTATCCTGTTTTAACTGTATATATTTTAATTGTTTGTAAACTTATCTTTTTCTCTGTCTGTCGCCAAATTTTGAAATCGTTAAAAGTTTGCCGCGACAAAAAAAAAAGGTTGAGAATCACTGTTCTAGATTTTCAGAGAATTTCATTGCCGCTTCGACAATAAAACCGCTCCGCTTTCGTATTGGAATGATTTGACAGCCAAATAGAATTGAAGAATTTTCTCGAACGCATTTAGACACTCTAATTTTTAGTTTCTGCGAAATGACGGAAAAATGAAACGATCCGTAAAGAATACGGTGACCTATGCCCTTCGATCAGCCTTTGCGCTTCTATACTCAAATCGTCTTGTGACCTTCCTTTAACATACAACACGTGGATTTCCTAGACTCCCATTAACATTTCTCTCTTGTTCGTAAATAGATATTTTTTTAAAAAGCTGTAAATATTTCTAAACATTCTTTAGAAATATTTACAGCTTCATTATATATTATATTTTTAACGCATAACATATATTAATATGAATGATACAAATGTAATAATAAATAATGTGGATTATGTAATATAGAATTGCAATTATACAACTATATAATTTACATATTTATGCGTGAGTGTGTGTGTATTATTTGCAACAAAGAGCACATCGTCAGTGTATACAACTTCACTGAAGGATGTAGGTTTTGATACATTTCTAGCACCAATTCTACTTCATTCTACTTTATTTTATGTTAAATAGCGTTCATTTACTGCCATTGAGCGTTATAATCCTATAGGTGGCCATTTGACGAAATACTAGAGAATTTTCGAGTCTCACGACACATTTGCGACTGTATGGGCGTTCGAACAACCCCTGCGATTTCACCTAGGTGACGTAGTTGTCGAGCTCTTCCACTGTCCACTTCCGGAACAACCGAGAACGGGGTATAAAAGCACACCGAACTCGACTGCAAAGTTTCGATTCATTCAGTTCTCATTTGGAGCTCTGCTGAAGTCTTTTTCCCGAACTTTAGGGAACTGTAGAGTCCTGAATGATTGTTCGTCACATTTATAACTTGTTTCTTATTCTTCTGGGGCACTACAGCCTACTGCTGGCCAAGGCCGTCCCAATAAGTTTACGCCATCTGGCCCTATCTAAGGCAGTACTCCTCCAGTCTCCCCTATATATAGTTTTTATATCATTCTCAACGGCATCAAGCCACCTACTTGGTGGCCTTCCTCGCATTCTAGCTCCCATAGGTTTGGTAAATGTGAGCTTTTTTATTGGATTTGTGTCTTCAGTCCTGTATAAATGACCCAAACATCGATTCCTGTGGCTTTTTATTACCTTGACAATGTCAGGTTGTCTGAATTTTCGGTAATAACATGTTTCAGATTATAAATAAACTACACTTGTGTCATCGTTACCTGGAGTAGAAACTAAACGGACATCATATGCAGTCCAACCTCTTTAAATCGATATTGGAGTTCGTTTTAGAAATTAGGCGATTACGCAAAATCTCAGGGCAAAATATGCTCGAGAAAATTGGGCTCAATTATTTTGAGTTGTCAAATCCGTTTACAAAGTATCATTACCAATGGTAGAAGGTAAAAATATATCCTGTCAAAATAGTGACACAGAAGTGATAATGAGATTGAAATTCTTTCGATTTCCAGACTTCTGATTTTTAACCGTGAAATCGAGGAAGTTTCCTTTTTTCCGCCGCGGCGAAAGTTGTCGTCTTCCGTTATGTCTGCCCAAATTGCTTTGTTTGCCGGACCGATAACCATTTTTATTCTCTCCAGTCCTTGGCTTTTTTTCTTTTTAAACATCACGACAGGTATTTTATGTTGCACTATTTTTTAATCGGACAAAGAATTTTTCACTCTGCTAGATAACATGTATTCAATTTTTTTAAGATTGCAATCAGCTGTGTGAGCATATCATAATATGTATTCAGACTATCTCTTTGGTCCAATAGTAACTTTCAGGAAAATAAAATTCTCTCTAAACTGCAGTATTTGTTTCTGTTATGGTTTTAATTGCTGCGCACATATACATACTGCGGAACATGTACATATGAAATTCGTGCGCATTAGCTGCATTCATATATGTAAATATACATACATACATACATACATATATATATATATATATATATATATATATGTATATATATATATGTGTATATATATATATATATATATATATATATATATATATATATATATATATATATATATATATATATATATATATATGTATATATATATATATATATATATATATATATATATATATATATATATATATATATATGTGTGTGTGTGTGTGTGTATATATATATATATATATATATATATATATATATATATATATATATATAGATAGATAGATAGATAGATAGATAGATATTGTATGACTTACTTTAACGTATGCAAATACTAATTGCGGTCGTCTCAGGTGTGATCAGGCAATTAGAAAACGAAATTTGGCGAACGGAATGACGTCCTCTGTACATTTACTGAGCATCGCTAAACGACCATTAGCATTTTCCACTTCATCGTTCATCGGAGATTAGTTCGCGAATCGCCAACGTCAACGACGAATTCAGTAACGTAAGGCATGGTTTCACTCCGGCTAGTACCGCTATTTATAACAATATCTCGGACGCGGGTAAATCCCTTTCTCTAGTACTCTCCTATCTGTAAATCAGCAGCTTCATTCATGTCACCACTCAATAAAATAATAGCTCCTTCAATCTGCTAGGTAATAGTCCTACTGGATTCGCTTAGTTCTTCTGGCCAGCTGGACTGGAAGGAAAACTGGACTCAGTAGGCAAACAACCACTCAGGAGTGACACGTCAGATTCGGGATTAGAATCCTGTTATAGCTTGTGACGTCAGACGTCGAACAAGTGACGCAAGTGCAGGAAAATTTTACTCTGATTCGATAATAATACAAACGTACCTCAAAGAGGAAACTATAATATTGAACTATAACTTGATAACATTACATTTTTACCATGTTTTTATTAACTCGCTTTCTTGTTTGTTTGTGTGTGTGTTTGTCCAGTACAAATCTTGCAATCGATTTTTAACTAACTTCCCGACTAGCTAGACATTTGAAACTTTTAGAATAGCTCAGAACACGATAACAATGCCTTTTTTTAATACTTTTAGCTATCTTTAAGCAGGATTGAATACATTTTCAGTTAATTTTGTTTTGTAGACTGGGGCAACCATTTATCTTCCGAGACGGGAACGAAAAGTGAAACGCAAGTTAACTGTGAATTAACTTCATTTTCTTTCAAATTGATGGGATAATTCATCAAAAAAATATTTAAAAAAGTATTTATTAATGCATAGAATTGTCAAGTTTATATGATTCAACAGAAAATTTAAAAACATGGTATATAAAAAGTTCTTTTTATCTTGTAATTATTTTAAAGTACACTAAAAGTTAAAGTTATATGCTAATGAAATATTTTATGGTACGTCTATGTATCTTTATACTTGATATGAATTTTTAACTACATTATTTCATTTCCTGTTTCTACTTTTGTGATTTCATTTTTTTTTCATATTTTCCTATTGCATTCTTTCTTATTTTTCCCAATTCGAACGGATCTGAATAAATCGTGACCATATATATTTTTATTTCTATTTTCCCCACATTCTATTTCCGTTCTTTTTTTTTAAAAAAAAGGTAAAAACTGTAAAAGAAATTTAATTCTGTTTCTATTTTTGTAACATTCTTTCCTCGTTTACGTAATAAAAGAACAAAAGCCTTTAAAAAAAGAAGAAGAAAAACTAATATTCTCACCGTTTTATTAAAAATAATAGATGAGTTATAACCTTTTCATTGCGTGAAAAATCTTTAAGCACTTATTCTCAATTATGTAAAAACTTTGTTAAATTACCTCGATGCACTCAAGGTTACCCCATTTTCGAATAATCGATGAACCGGATAATTTGTTCCCTGGACAGATTCCAAGGAAGGAATAAAAGAAACCGCTCTCGTTGCCATCAGTCTAATCATAAATTTTAATTTACTCTCTCGAAATTAAGTAACTTTTTCACTAAGAGGAGAAAATCCAATATGGAGAACTCGATGTGGTAGTTGTTTTTTATTTTTTATTATGTCCGTAATTCGGTTTGACTGACTGATATCAAACATTTCGGAAGCAGGCCATAACCTGATTTGTTTTTCTCTCCGCGACAAAATCGTAAATGTGTTTCCGCCTAAATAAACATGCGGTAGAAATTTCTTTTCTTCTTCCGCTTGCTTGGAACAGGAGACTAATTGGTTTTCCAGCTCATAATTTTCGACATAATGCGTGGACGTATTTGCCTGCTTTTCTCCGTGGTGAAAAAGGCCATTAAACTAATATTAACATCGCTGTTTAATAATGAATCATTTTGCAGCTTGCGGAACAGAAAGCGATGGAAATTTTGTTTTCCAGCCAATTAACAAACTATGACGAGAACTTAACTTGATAAACTGAGTCATCAAGTGAAATTTTGATGAATAGATCGGTAATAATTTATGAATCCCATGCATCGCAATTAAAGGTTAAGTATGAACTTCATTGAAAATAAAATCTTCATATTCAATAATAAAGTGTCAAACACAAAAATGTGTTCTAAAAATGTCCATTTGGGGAGGAAGGAGCGAGTTTTGAGCGAGTTCATCAAGTGAAATTTTAATAAATAGGTCGGTAATAATTTATGAATCCCATGTATCGTAATTAAAGGTTAAATATGAACTTCACTAAAAAAAAATCTTCATAATCAATAGTAATGTGTCAAACACAAAAATGTGTTCGAAAAATGTCCGTTTGGAGGGGGGGGACCGAGTTTTGCATAAACTACTCTCGCATTCGTTTATTCTGGTTGTGAAAGGTTTTCGTGCACCAAATATAATATGTACTTAACATGATCGTATAGTGGATTGACATTCTCCATCGAGGCAAATTCTGGTTTAACTCATAAATTGATTTATTGGACATTTAATACAATAATACATACTTGATACTTTAGATTACTCACATTTAGATACATTTATTCATATTTCATTAGCATTACATTAACATCTAATGATTAATTATCTTTTATGCTCATTACTTATATTCAGTTTAATTAACTATTATCACAGAAATACATATACCTTCACAGTTAATATTCATTAGGCTCATTTTACTTCCTCGCCTTGTTCGCACTCTATATTACCAACTATCAATTTAACTACCTCAAATATATTAGTTATTTTACTATTGGTCAATGCAGCAACGACAGACCTTTAGTGAGAAAAATAGCACCGTACCTTCATTGCTGACACTGGGTTGTTTCGGGCTTTGGTCCTTCGTGTCAAAAATAACACACGATTGACGCAAGGGGATTATTCATAGAAAAATCACTGGCTTGGCGTTGGGCAAATATTATTCGGCTGGTGTGGTCATCCTGGATCGGATATCTACACTGCATACGGCGTCGTCATCATCATAGCTTCTCATCGGTAGGCTATCTCATCATATGCTGTCTCGGGGTGTCCTTTTCACTTGTCTTGGGCTTTAACCATCGGGGCACGACTACTATCAGATGATCAATGATTTTAGGTTTCTCTGCTGCTAGGTCCTAGTTACTTCCATTCATGAGGCCTCTGTATTGTACTTTTTACCAGTATTCATGGGCTAAATATCAGTTTCAAAAATGCTATTGCTTCTTATGTCACATCTCAAGTCGGCTTATAGGACTCTGCATCTATCGGTGCTCATTTGGTTTTGCAAGCAACCTCTTCGACTATCATTCATCCATGTTCTAATATAATTTTTCCTCTATATATTCCTCCTTTTAACTTTATGCCCCCCTCCGACGCTTTCTTGTTGGCTATATTGTTTCTTCCCCTTGCCATCTCATTGGTTTACGGTTTTACTTATATCTTTATGTTATCCACTCCGCAATCTGGATGGACCTCCTATTATTTCTGTCCCTCGCTTTCATTTTCCCACGCTTCTTCTCCACCCTTCGTTATGTACCAAAACTCTTTTGTTGCCCTCATAAATTTGCTTCTCCGTATCCTTGTTTGTCTTCGGGTGCCCTTTTATTATTCCTTTCTACTTTCGTCTTACATTTTCTAATCAATGTTTCCATCTTATCCTTATTTATTCCTTCTGCACCTGCTCTCTTACAACCTCTTTCTCTTTTTTTCTATCGTTTCGATTTTATTGCTCCTTTATTCCTTTCTCCTCTTTTACCGCTTTTATGCCCACGTGGTAGCCAAAAAATTTGACCGCCCCTTTCTATCTAGCGTCAAAACCCATCTAGGAGGAAGCGCGAAGTCACAGCATTGGCGCATGCCCACAGCGAAGTCAAGGTTACCATGACAAGGAAAAATAAAAATCTTAGAGTTAACATTACATCTGCTGCAACGCAAAATTATATCGGTTATTTGTTGTTCCCGGTGTGCACAAGTGAAATCACGAACACCTTTCTCTATGACCTTGTATATAAATTAGCCGTGTATGTATTAAATAATATTGCATGAAATATAATGGTATTATACACAGATATAAAAAAAAAAACTACGAGCAAACTTGTGAAAGTTTTAACCCATTGGACTCCAGTAAAATGAAGAATATTTGGCTTCATTTCAGGTGGAGTAGAATAGATAAACCCTATATGCATTTATGAAGAGAAACTGGCAAAAAAGCAACAATTCTAAGTTATTCTTGGGAGGAATACATTCAAAGAAAGACATTCCCAGTACTCCGGGGTAGTTTGAGTGTAAGAAAAAGCTATCTGCGTATTTGGAAGTCCATGTTATAAGATCTGGCCTTGGTCGATGAACGTTAAATTTATTGCCGACTGTGGCACAGAGCATGAATAGAAAAGACAAATTCTCAATAAAGGCTAAAGAAGTAAAAAAATCAGCATCCTCGAAAGAATTAATTAAAAGAAATAAAATATATTAGTATAGCATTCTCTGTCATGGGTATTTATAACATATTTGGAGAGCCGATTGCATTCAAAAGGAGAATTCTCCTATCGATGTATGTCCTGGCTGACATCCAGGTCGTTATTTTTCCGAAAGAACAATATGGTGTGTGTATGGAATCTTTGCAAACTCCATTCTTTACTTTAAACATTTACCTGAACACAGACATGGTAGAAAATAAACTATTTATCCACCGCATGGAGGATATTTGGTTAAAGTATCAACCTGTCAAACTGGGGTTCGAATCCAACATAAAGCATGATTGTAATCTGGGATACTAGTGACTATTCCGTCTGCAAAAGGAGCCCCAGGATATGCAACCAACCTCCATCGCCGGTGTCATCGTTTGTATACAAAAATTCTTCCGTGTGTGTTTATGTTTCTATTTCCTGTCTTATCTTCATACAGTGGCTCCCAAAAGTGTTCGTACACTTACGATTTTCAATGAAATAGTGGTCTATCCATTAATTAAAATGAATATTTCAGAATGGGTATTTAATAATAATATCTATAATCTATTCTTAACAAAACTACATGAAATATTTTAAAAACATAGTAAAACTTTATTTTTAAGAAACCAATAATCAAAAAGTAACAAAAACTCTATATCACAAAAGTCATCGTACACTTGTAAAAAATCTCTACATATTATTAAATAATCTAATTTTTCGTTAAATTAATATTTAGTAGGATATCCTTTAGAATCCACAACAACTTTTAAACGTCTGGGAATAGATTGCACTAGTTCTTTTGTAATTTCTGCATCAAAGTTCATCTATTCTTCCATCATAATTTTTTTTAATTTGCTTTTCGTGTGAATGTCGCATTTTCGTACTCGAACCTCCAGTTCTCTCCAATGTTCTATTGGGTTTAAATCTGGCGATTGAAGTGGTGTTTTCAAAACTTGTGGACAATTATAGAGAAACCAAAGGCGAACGTTGACAGCCGTGTGTTTAGGATCCTTATCTTGATAAAAAACAAAGTTGTTGCCAATACCCGAATTTTGGGCTGATAATTTTAAATTGTCTCTTAAAATATCTATATAAACAGCATGATTCATTATGCCATCAATAAATACCAAATTACCTAGTCCTGATGCCGACATGCACCCCCACACAAGGACACCTCCACCGCCATGCTTAACTGTTCCTACTAAGTTCTTGGGATTAAGTTCCTCTTTTTTTTTCTCCATACAATTATCGGAACCAAAAATGTTAAACTTGCTTTCATCGGCAAATAAGACATTATTCCAATACGTTTGGGGCTTATTTATCATTGATAGTGCGAAGGAAAGCCTAAGTTTTCTGTTTTTCTCACAAAAAATTTTCTATGGGCAGAACACCCATGTAATCCAGCTGCTCTGAGAACTCATCGAACAGTTTCAGGTGAAATTGAAGTAGAAAATGTTTCATGAAATTCTGCAGAAACTTTTATTGCACTCAAACGTGGATTTTTCACAAATTTTCTAATTTTAAATCTCTGATCACGTTTTGTTAACTTTGCCGGACGACCTTTTCTTACCTTGTTTTCAATCCGATTTTCTTCTTTAAAACGTTTTATCGCATACTGCACAGTAGAATGGGATAAAATAAGAAATTTAGCAATATTCCGAACTGATTTACCACTACTATGATGAAAAATAATCAATTGCCGAATGCCGTTTGTTGTTTCTTTACGACTACGAGCCATTTTTAAATAAATAGAATATTACGGAGTAGGCAAGAAAAAAATTAAACCCAAACGATATTTTATGCCACCACAATTCAAAAATAAAAATAAAGCGCCGGACGATAATTTTAATTATGAATTTATCCGAGAATATTTCAGTGTACGATGACTTTTGTGAGATAAAGTCTTTGTTACTTTTTGATTACTGGTTTCTTAAAAATAAAGTTTTACTATGTTTTCAAAATACTTCATGAAGTTTTGTTATAGATCTTATTATTAAATGCCCATTCAGAAATATTCATTTTAATTAATGGATAGACCACTATTTCATTGAAAATCGTAAGTGTATGAACACTTTTGGGAGCCACTGTATGTACAAAGGACTGGGGTCTCAGAAACGTGAGCCCCGGGGACTTTAGCGACAACGACAAGGAGGATTTATCTTCTGACTGTCTGACGGTGGCTGATGTCTGACTTCTTTCCAGACAGTATCACAAATAAATCTACAGTGTTGAAATGAGTGTTGTTTCCGCACATTTAAATAGTGTATTTACGCTTGTTTGGCAACTGTCTTCCATTTCTCAGTTTCAAAGTGCCCTCTGTTTTCCCCTCTCGAAACCTAATCACGTAAATCCAGCACAAGCGTGAGCTATCAAACAACGGCAGATTCGCTAACCGAAAAAGAGACCGCTAAACTGAGGCGATTAAATTTTACTACATCCGTTTCCCGCCTCAACTATATTTTATCACATATGAAACGTCAGGCCGTCTCAAATATTGCTTTTAAAATATGCCTGTAGAAAAGAAATTTTATTACTTATTTAGTCGTTTTTTATTCAGTCGATCTTTATTCGAGTGATAAAATGTTGCAATGAATGTCCGGAGAAAATTCTTTTCCGAAAAACTCGTTCCACTTTCTTCCGCAGATGACGCCCTCTAAGCTCTTGTCTTACAATTTCTATCTTCAAATAAAGCCCACACGTTAAACTCAAAATCCCGGAAAAGGATTTGGCGCAAATTTCTTTCTTATCGCCAGTTAGGTTCCCCACAAAGCCATTTGTTTTTCGTCGATAACTTATTTCGAAACCTTTATACTTTTAGAGAGACCCCAAAACCAATTTATGTTGCGATGATAAATGCTCTTTTATCCCATACGTACGGTTTTCTTTCTTTTTAAAGTGTTGTTTTCTTAGCAGCCGTTAATATTATATCTTGTTTAATAGCAACCCATATTAAATATAAAAATAAATTGTTAAAATTACTCCAAGACACGGATATAACGCTGGTTACAAAAACAAATTTCTTGCAGCCCATGAGAATAGCTGTTTATAAAAAACTTGCACGTTCATTATGAACATACGTTGCTGTACGTCTTAAAATTACTTAAAGACATGGATATTACACTGGTTGCAAAGATAAAATAACAGGTGAAAAAATAACCGTCGTCTGCAATTTTGAAAAGTAATAAGTTATTCCAATTTCCAATGCACCTGACAGGTCCTGACATAGCCACTAAGGCCTTCCAGGATTGAATCCCTGCATTCTAGGCTGCCACCATCATTTAGACCGAGTGACCCCAGGGGCGACATCTACCCTTGAGGCAGTTGTCACCCCTGGATTTAACATACCCCTATTCGGCTTAGACATGGAAATATTGATTGGCGTCGTTGGGATTCGAACCGAACTTGCCAACCACTTGCGTTCGGACAGGATTTCCAGTCTCTATCCCAACGCGCCACCACTAGGCTACCTCGGGTCTGATAGAAAGATTCAAACAGAGTCCATTGGGTCTCAATTCCAAAATGAATATCGCCCTACTCATTCTCACCTTGATGAAGTATTGAGAATAGTATGTAGCAAGTATAAACATGACTTGCATAAATAATCGAAATGTTTGTCTCAACATAAAAACTCACTCATTTTTGAAAAAACGTTTGAATACATTCAGGACGGGTGCGGTGGCCTGGTCGGCAAAGGCGTCGAGACAGTGATCTGCAAGTTCCTGGTTCGATACTCGTCGCCTACAAAATCGCCGACGTGTACACCAATGACGGCTGATGCACGGGAAAAATCTGTCGCAGCTGCAATGTCCTCCAAGTTCCCAAACAATACCTCTGGAGGTGCGGGGTCAAGTGATCCGGCCTCGTCACTTGACTCGGTTAAAAATTCGCGGACCAGATAGAAGTCGAACCTCACATGAGGCAATCACACCCCTCTTCTATGGATAGTGCATTTGCAATATTAGTAGACACGACAACAAACAAACAAACAATACATTTAGGTTTTAAGTTTTATTTTTTTTTACATTATTATATTATAAAGTTTAATGTACTATGTTGCATTCCGTGTAACCTGTCAAACATGTGGAGTAAGATGAAGCTAACGGTACCTACCGAATTAAAGGACCTCCTACTGCCATACGCCATCTGATTCCATTATGTAATGTCTCTACGTGGCGAAATGAGATACCGTATTTTTCCGGCGTATAACTCACCCTTATAAATTTAAACTATTTTTTTAATTTTTACGTATATTCCCTGTATAACGCGCACCCTTTTCTTGACGAAGAAACCTGAAATGTACATGTGCGGTGCTCTTATCTTTTGAAGACATTCATTCGAAGGATTTTCCCGGGCTTTCGAACAATGGTATTCTGAATTCACAAGTGATTAGGAGAACAATATTTGTATGGGTGAAATGCATGAGGGAGTAAATAATTCTGCAAACGGGGGGGTAAGCACGCACTTCTGACCCGAATGAATTCGCGGAATTAGGAGTCAGATGTTTTCTCTTTCAGAACTCTCTTCCAAAAACAGAATTTGATAATGTGACTGAAGATGTAACGGAAGACGAATATGACGAACTATTTATGTTATCCAAAAATTAAAATTTTTAAGTACATAAGGTATGTCATTTCTTTTAAATAAACAGTATTTAGGTACATGGAGAAGTCAAATTTTTTTATTTTCATCTTTTCCTTATTTTTAAATTTATTATTTTTATACCCGGCGTATAACACGCAGCCATAAATTTCGATCTTATTTTTTATATTAAAAGTTCGCGTTATACTCCGGAAAAAATACGGTAGGTGCTTGGCTGGGAATATATTGACACGAGGTTCAAAACTTAACAACTTTAAATGACCATAAAACATTTAAAACGCTCAACTTCACTAATTAAAAGAAATTTTCACTCGATATTTAAAAAAAAACACTCGCACAACACGTGCGGGTGGGAAAATAACTGGCAGACGCATTCGAAAAATGTTATGAAATGAGATGGGAGAAAATCAAGTTCTTCCTTTTTATTCATTCTCCAACTCGCTGCACCTGCGTATAACTACTCGCATCAGACCATATGTAAATTGTAAAGTTCTCTTCTTCGCGGCAAAGCTGCCAGACATAGTCCGAGAGGAAAAAAAAAGGTTGAATATGGTTGCTCTAGTTGGTCCCCAAAGTAAGTTAGTCTGGTTCGTGCCTGTCTGCTGTTGATATTTAATAATATATGCGTATAGATGCACTGTTATTATGAGCGAATCAATGGGATTCGGTGTCTGTTCACTAAGTTTCATTCATAAAATACTCGTTTTAATTAATAAAAAGGGGTAAAACAACTAATTTTCTGCCTCTGGTAGGTTGATTGATTGGTCGTTTGAAATCATTTTGGATATCGTTTTGCACCCCATGAAAGCTCATTAGACCGGTATCTACAATTTAAACTTGATCAAAGCCGTGGGAATACAGCAGACCATTGAACTGGATTTGCAGCTGGCGTCGAGCCTTACCCACATCTGGCAATACAATTCTACAAATGATTCTCCAACACTCTACTATGCAAGTATAACACAAAACCTTTGGATTTCAATATCTGTATTTTATTACTCTGTAAGCGGAGATCAACTACATCACTTTCATAAGACTACAGTTTGTCTAAATTGGTAGTGCAAGAATAAAACAAGTCAAGCTATAATAGGACTGTGGGTTACGCCAAACCCAGTCTGTATCACTTGGGCAAGCAGTAAACAATTAAACAGGAAAGTACAGAAATGCGTCAAAATTTTGACATGCATATACATACATACATACATACATACATACATACATACATATATATATATATATATATATATATATATATATATATATATATATATATATATATATGAAATAAATTTCAAACCCCTTCTTACTATTTAACACACCCTTCCAAATTCTTCATCCTAACGCAACATAATACCGCCCCTTAACCTTGGATTGCGACCTATATTCAACCAATATCAGTCTATTAGTTTTTCCCCTAAAGCCACGCACGGAGCATTACATAACAGTTATATAACGCGAACGGCGTGGAGCATTCGAAAACCATCACCCCATATGACGCGACTTAATCGCGTGTTAGTTTCTGACAAATTAGAAGTTTCATAGACCCGTACTCGGGAGAGAATTGCGCGCTTTCTGTGGCTCTTTGTCTGTTTGCTCACAGCCAGAAAAGATGTGAGTTTCATTCCTGCCACATTTGTACGGGCGGGGCTGGGTCCCCGTCCCCGGTCAGCGTCGCGCTATGTCTTCGAGTAAATCTAATTGATGTTCTACGAAACAGTGTCGGAAATAAAGAATTTGTATGAACCAGCTGCCTTTTTCCTGATGTGTTCCGAGGAGTTTTATTGCCCTCTCCATCTACCTCGCCACTCGCTACTTCGATTGCACGTTATGGATACAAAATGTTTGAAGTTCCCGGCCATTGCTTCGCCCAGCCACAGTTTCCATTTGCCTTAGCTACGACTACAAAACTGATAATTTCAACGGCCAAGTTATTTGCATATTTACGACTACACCCCGAGCTTACGCCTATTATTAACATTACATATATATATATATATATATATATATATATACATATATGGATGTATATGTATAATATATATATATATATATATTAGATATACATACGTACATACATACATACAATAGAGGTAAGCAACGATAAGTAATCCTACGTTATTAATCCGTGGTAGTTTAGTTTGAAGAGACTACCTGAAAAAAAATTATGTATCCATTAGTCATCTGTTATTTAAGATATTCTTTCATTTCCGACAAACATTACGCAAGGTATTAATAGCTATTTCATTGGGAAACGCTGCATTTTCATTTTATTTTCTAAAATAAATCCATTAAATTTTGCATCATTTGATTGAGTAATTATTTTACTTTTAACGGGTGTTCAATAAATAATTATAACGACGGGTTTCGTAGAATGAGAGTTTTTCAGCACCCCCTTTGAAATGTTGAGAGTACAGGTTGTTGGTACGTAAGTAGACATCCCAGATCTACTATTATAACGTTGAAACAACACATCCTGTGGTGCTACCCCAATTTCGACCGAGCACCTGCGGCGAATTGTACCCTCTTTCCATCCACACAAGAAATTATGGGGCATTTCGGCCTTCCAATTTAAAGCGCCCCTACCCGGCGTAGACAAGATGGCGTTCAGAGGTGCTTGTCGGGAATCGAACCGAGCGCCCTCACTGCCTAAACCGTTAGGTTGACGTGGGCCCTCAATTGTAAATCCATTGCAAGTTGTTTTCAAAATATCTTCAATATTTCTATCAATTTTACCAAATGATAATTTTGAGCATTGGCAGACGTGAATGATTCAATGCCCTGTAAAAAATTAATTGGAAAAATGCAAATTTTGTAAAGCTCCGAGCTTTGTTTGAAAGTCAACCTGCATACAGAAAAAGCAAAATCGAAATACATTCTTTTAAAATTTAAGATTAGACAAAAAGAAAAAAAATTCTCTATAGTTCAACATTAAGGTCCAAGATATACAATACCAACAAATGCGTCGCCTTCATGAAAAATACATTCAGCATTATTAAGCACTTTTTCTTAAATAAACGAAAGTGAAGATACTTTACTTCTGGCTCAATCCCAAGGAAAATATTCCACCGCATTTACAAATCATCCACAAACTGATGTCATCAAATGTATTATGAAATTGGGCGAAAATAATTCTTTTGGTTCATTATCATCCTTGCTCGGTTGATACTCCGCATTCATTGTCAAAAATTTATCGCCCCTCACAATAATGAGGAAAAATTAATTTTAATGACTCAGTTATAAACACGGACTTAAATATAAATGATTCCGAAATAGACCACCATTTCTGAAATGAGTCTGAATTCTTCCCCTATGAATTCAGGCCCTCTCTGTCTAGTAACACACACACACACACACACACACATATATATATATATATATATATATGTGTGTGTGTGTGTGTGTGTGTGTGTGTGTGTGTGTGTATGTGTGTGTAACGAAAAAATTCCTGCTTTTAGTTTAGACCCAACGCGCATTTTTAATTCTCTACTCTTAATAAGTACGATGCATATATATATATATATATATATATATATATATATATATATATATATATATATATATATATATATATATAAGAGATCGTCTGTTTGTTTATCCGCTATAGAATCATAGACTGTTTCACCCACCGGGACCTAATTCGGCACAGTTAATGTTTAGGACCCGAGAATCTTTTTTTTACCAATGCAGAGGCACTTGTCGTGAGACATTCGCCTATACTACGCCGCAATTTTACTGCCCATTTTAATGTGGGGGCACCATATAGGCGGAGAGCATTACCCCCTATGAAGGGACAACACGAACGAAGACATTTTTTGTGGCGAGACGCCAGTATTCGATCCGAGCACCCTGAGCACCGAAAAGTAGCGCTCTGTACCACTGAGCCGCCACAAGCCCGGTGGCGAGACCCGAAAAACTTAACGCAGCAAAAACGAAATTCGCGGCTCAATTAGTTTTTTTAATTAATTTTTTAATGATTTTTTTGCCCCTAAGATGTGCGCGTACCACTTAAATGTAGAGACAGCCCCTTCACCACAACACTTTATTCACCAAGAAGAGTAATTTTGCACGCTAAAAGATGGGCGCTGTGTTATCAGTGAAATTCGAAGCGAAGGGGAGAAGAGCGTTGGTCTGGGGGTGAAGGGGGGGGCGAAGTGTTTATTTTATTTTTCTTACGTTTAGTGGAGTCGTAGGTCTAAAAAGGTTGAGAACCGCTGCTTTAGACAATTTTAGACAATGGCGTTCAAACTAATAGAACTTAATAAAGTTTGGAAAAAAAAGGGAAGAAAAAAAAGAAAAATTAAGTTCTATCCCATGGTCAGTTTTTGGAAGCTTTCTGTTGATCTAAATATATTAATCGTTTGAGGATCATAATATGGGAAGAAGTTTAAGAGTTCTACAGGTTTTTTTCCCCTAAGTTCGCGAAACAAAGTTAACATACGATATGTATTTGAATTACTTATTCCGTGAAATCATGTAAGATAAATCTTTTAGAGTTTTGGGTTTTTTTAAGCAGTGGGAGGAAAAGCTCTTTAAACAGAGAAACATAACGACACATAACTTTCATTCCGAACTATTAATCCATTAGTTATATTAAGACATAAGAAAATTAATGAAATTATTTTTAAAGACTGATTGCTCGGCGTTGCCCGGGTAGATATATAGATATAAAATTTTTCATGCCTTCCATCAAAAAAATACTGGGCTGCACCCCCCCCCCCCCCCCACACACACACACTCTTCATGTTCATCTGGCAGATAGAACGCGCTTAGTACGTTTCTACTGAAATGATATACAAACAATAAGAAAGAAAGAAACTTTGAGCCTAGGCTTCATGCGGAATCCCGCCTTATTTTGATTAAATAAAGGGGATAAGGCATCTTGCACTTTACATCTTAGGTGATGTGGAAAAAAAGTACGTCTCTTGGGTAATGTGGAAAAAAACTGCGTTTTTAAGGGAAAAATAAAAATAAAGGCAAATGTAAATTATAAAACTTATTTCTAATTAAACAGTGGATCAAGCAAATGTAATAAAATCTAATTAAACAGTATCTAACAACTATAATTAAACAGTAAACTTATTCAATCCAAATATGCGAATTGCGCTACACTGTGTTATTAATCTATACTAATAAAGGGACAAGTGGATATCGGATCACGTGACCGTAACTCATCCAGGCGGGCCACTCCTCGAAAAAAAATGGCCGACAAATATACAGGAAAATCGGTGTATTTTTTTCTCACAAAAGTACATAAATGTTACATATTTGGAAAGAGCTTCGAAAACTGATAATTTTTTCTGCGTACACTTATTCTGTTAATTCAATAGTTTTAGAGATATTTTCATTCTAAAATCACTCACTGCTGAGAAACCAAATCATTTGGTGCAGTGGTGCTGCCATCTGTCGGCAGCGACGGGAATGAAAATTGAAACGAATTTATTCACTTGAATTTAATACATTTGTAGGCTTTTTTTTCTTTTGTGGGGCCCGAAGTACATAAATATGTTACACGAATGGCTTGAGCGTAGCCGGGCGAAGCCCGGCTAGTTCTCAATAAAATCAGACGTGTAATCAGAAGGTCCGCAGGCTCAAAGTTCTTTCTTTCTTATTGTTTGTATATCATTTCAGTAGAAACGTTCTAAGTGCATTCGTCTGGCCAGATGAACATGAAGATCGGGGGGTGCAGCCTAGTATTTTTTTTGATGGAATGCATGAAAAACTTTATACCTATATATCTACCTGGGTAACTGCGGGCAATAATGGTAGTTTATATATATATATATATATATATATATATATATATATATATATATATATATATATATATATATATATATATATAAAGGCAAAAGTTCGTAAAAATTTTTAAAATTCATAAAAAAGGAAGAAATTATGATAAAGAGGTGCGGTTTGCATGGGAAGGTCTCACAAGGAAGTCGGATTTTTTTAGCAGCCAAAAAGTTTAAAAAGTTTTTAAAAATATTAAAAGTTAAAAAAGTCACCGGTAGATGTCGCTGACATATGCGAGAGATACAGCAGAATTATGCAAATAAATATTGCAATAAAAGACCGTGATACACGAGAAATTGGAGGATCGGCTACGAATTGGAAGATCCTCGTTGGCGGAGAGTTGCATTATTGCGGTGCAAACCGTCATGAATAATATGGCGGCGGAATCGTCCACGGGGAGTATCAGTGCACCCAAAGCTGGACCAGTAAACCTACCAGTGACTTTTTAAAATTTTTATTTTGCTGCTAAAAAAATCGGACTTCCTTGTGAGCCCTCTCTTGCAAACTGCCATTCCTTATCTAATTTCTTCCATTTTTATGAATTTATAAAGTTTTTACGAACTTTTGGCTCACCCTATGTATATATACTATATATATATGCGTGTGTGTTTGTGTGTGTGTGTGTAATACACAGAGTGAAACGTGAATACTGCAAGGAAACAGTTATGGCATTGTCTTTTCCCAGTATGTATTTACTTCAGAACAAAATATGTATAGAAATTACAAGCTGTAAATATTTATGGAACGAATCTGAAGACTCTCGTGGTAGCAGACATATACTTTTAAAATTGAATGTTTTGAATGGATAAAAATATTTTCTAAGGAAAAATATATATACTTCTCTTCATACAAAGTTCCGCTGTCTACGATCTGTTCCCATTTCCGATAAAATCGAATGATAAATTTTCCATTATATATATATATATATATATATATATATATATATATATATATATATATATATATATATATATATATATATATATATATATATATATATATATATATGTGGGGGGGGGGCGCGGGGTTGGAGTAAAACATCCACAACATAAACTAACTAGAAACCATCGTAAATAACAAAAACAATTAAGATTTATTAAGATTTATTAAGAATTTATGAAAAAAAACGTAGTCCGTCTACGACGGAATCCAAAGCGGGAGTCTTAATGTTCTCCCCAAATAGAGTAGAGGGGTCGTGATAATGTTCGTGCTAGCGACGCCCTCTTGCGCCAGACATTATATGCGTTTACAAATAGCATTTTATGAAGTTTAAAGTTCATAGTTAAAAGTTCAGTTCTGTTTTCTATAGATCGGCCATCCTAGCTGTCATGCGGCCTCGGATGACATTAAGCAATAGGTACTGACAGTCTCTGAAAAAGAAATAAAATGGAACACGCGTACAATACACGGGACCATGCAGGGGATACGCCGGTGCTGACATCGAGTACACGGGACCATGCAGGGGATGCTCTTGTGCTGACATCGGGTACACGGGACCATGCAGGGGATGCTCTCGTGCTGACATCGAGTACACAGGACCATGCAGGGGATACTCTGGTGCGGACATCGGATGGCGGGATACCTTGTCAGTCGTCTGAATCGGGGTAGCGGGGATGTCATGCCAGTCGTCTAATTCAGGATAGTAGGGATGCCCTGGCTTTGTGTAGTCGGCAGCAGAAGACGTGATGTTGGGACGTTCATGTTGTTCGAATTTGATGACACCGTACCGGTCGTGGGGCTTGACATCGGTCACTTTGTAGGGACCTGGGGATGTCGGTCTTAATTTCATTCTTGTTCCGTACCGCGTAGGCTTGATTGCACATGATTTTCTTGTCTTATACTTGCATGATTTTTTCCTCTTCTTATTATAGGATTTCCGATTTTCTTCTTGAGTTTTAAGAATATTTTGCCTTGCTTCTTCCTTCATTTTATCTCTCTCTTTCATCATCGCGTTAAGGTACTCTTCTTCTAAGACTTCTTTCACTCGTCTGTCTGTTATGCCTTTTAGTTTCACGCCTGTCAACAGTTCGAATGGTGTGAATTTAGTACTTCGAGAAGCGGTCCTGTTCATTATCCGTTGAACCATAGACACGTATTTGTACCATTTCGTTGGATCGGAAATTGAAAGTTTAGAGAGTATAGGAATTAAAGTTTCATGCATCCTTTCAACCTGACCGTTACCGCGGGGAATTCCTGCTGTAGTTTTAATATGCTCTATTTCATCTTCTACGCAATAGGTCTCAAAATCATTCGAAGTAAATGCGCTTCCTCTGTCACTGATAATTCGTGAAGGATTTCCAAAGGTAGTTTGTTGTAGCTTTAACTTTTCTATTGCGTCGTGTGACGATGTCAATTTTACTGGGTATAACCATACAAATTTCGTAAAGGCATTGATGACAGTGAAAATATGTTGATAATTCTTGTTCGTAGAAGGCATAGGACCTATAAAGTCAACGTGATACGTGGTCAACGGTGAATTTTCTTTTGGGATAGGATTAAGTAAACCTTCTCCTTTCCCACTTTTTCTGTTACATAGGATACATTCTACGCAGTTGGCAATGACGTTATCAATTTGTTTTCTGACATTACGTATGTAATAATTTTGATTTAAAACGTCTTCGGTCTTGGATGATGCAAAATGATTTTTACTATGAATTCGTTTGATTATTTCTTTTTCCATTTCTTGAGGCACCATTAAAAGTAGTCTTCCATTTTTATACTTATATAAAATTCCATTTTTGACAAAATGTTCTTCATCATTTCCCTTTTCTATCAAGGTTTTAATCGTTTCAATATTTTCATCTCGTTTTTGGGCAGCTTTAATTTTGGCGGTTATATCGTCGTCTGAAATTATCTTCATAGAAATATCTACGGTTTCCGTTTTGTTTGGCGTATATTTATATACAGGTTTAAAAATAGTGTCTCTTCGTGTCTTATCTTTAATGTGGTTTAAATCTAATTCGTTAGAAACAAAGTTTGGTAAATTTTCCATCAACAATAAAAAGTTGTTCGTGTTGGAGGGCTTCTGAATGATTAAAGAATCTTTCTTCAAAATAACGTCAGCGAAATCTAACAGAGGGGTACCAATAATAACGTCAAAATTTATCGCTTCGTTCGGGACAACGTGAAACAGCAATTCGAAGGAGTGACCGTTGATTTCCACGCTATGCATAATAGCGCGTTCACATCCATGCTCTCCTCAGAATTCTGCGGGGGAAACCAGTGATTTATGGGCAGCGGCCTGCAGAGCAGTCCTGCACTGATCTTGTGTCGAAGCGGTCTTTGTCGCAGAGCATCAAAGAAAAGAAGGGACCTTGGGGGCGGGAATGGGGGATGAGAGTGAAATGAACCCTACCCGACGGGTAGGGTTACCGTGACTAATGTGATGACAGGAATTGGGGGTACTTCCCTGCAGTGCAATGTGAATGTACCATGAAAGAACCCTTGGTAACCACATTCTTAGAGCCTAGTCCTACTAGATTTATGGCGGGGGGAGAAACAGCTGGTAGACCAGTCTTTCATAGCAGGCGGATCGTATTACATGCAAACTGGAACCACTGTCGAAAATACCCGTTATCTCATTATCGTTCAACTTGACGCTTATCTGTACAAGAGAATTTTTCTCTTCGGGAACACTGCGACTGATATTCATGGCTTGACTTTCAGGAGTTTTGTTATTTTTCACCGGACAGTTAGCAGAAACGTGGTCATTCGTAAACTGGTTGCAATTGAAGCATTTTCTTCCGCAACACTATGATTTTTATCACCGCAGTTTTTACAACGCCGAAAGCGGGGAGACACGTCTGAAAGAGGGGTGACATGTTTTTTTCTTTTTTGTCGTTTGTGGTTCATATGGAATCGTAGTATGATTTCGTATTTTTTCGTAAATACCTAATTTTTCCTTAAACTCTTTTAAATCTTTCGCACCGTAAAGAATTACTTTGTTAGACGGTTTTTCGGGAATACCATCTATAACATATTGAATTAGGGATTCTGTTTCGATGTTACCTCTGCTTGCTAGTTCTTTCATGACCAGATAATGTTCTTGCAGAGATTCTTCGTTGTTTAAACGACGTTTCGTCAACATTTTATGGAGTTGGGCGCTTGTGCACTTCGAGGCAAATTCTTGTTCAAGAGCTAATTTAAGCTTAGCCCACGAAGTTAAGCCAGATTCAACTTGAATAAAGAGTTTCGCTAATCCAGTTAATGATCGTTTCGCGAATATTAATTTTTGAAGATCATTCCATGCGCAAATACCCGCCGTTTCTTCAAAATCAGTTATCCACTTTTCGATGGAATAATTATCTTTCCCTTTAAACTTTCTCAAACTGTCTTCGATATCATGATAGGAAATAGGAAATTTAGAAAATTTATCTGCTGATGGTTCTATACGGGTTAATTCGCTAACTTCGCTACGAATTCCTTCATTCACGTGTTCTTCGTCAGAATCGCTATCAGATTCAAAATTATCATTTTTAAGCGTTTTAATATCTAATAGGCTATCGAGAATTCGAGTAGCGAGAACAGTTTCATTTCCGTCACGATCAATACATAAAATATTGCAAATTGTAATTAAATTCGAAAGCCTAACGTGTTTCACAGCAAAAGTTAATTTCTTTTCATAATGTTCGTCGTTTTTCTGGAAGTCAAAGCCAGAAAATTCTCGTAACCGTTTCCGGTTTAATCGGTCACCTGCAGTTTCATAAACAAAATTATGCAAACATCTTATAGATTTAACAGAAGCAGACTTCAAGTTTGCTTTGATTCGGGGAATATCAGCTAATTTCATTTTTTCCATTTAGAATCGTTAATCGTAGCAAAAATCGTAATTATTCGTAACATAAAATAATGCTTGTAAATCGTATGAATAGAATTATCGTAACTAGCCGTAATACGAAGAAACAAAACGGTCACTATCGTAATTCATAAAAATAGTCTTACTTCAGTTCGGAGTCCGTTGCATCGTAATGCGTTGATGGGGATTCACATCGTGTGCTCGTTGACCACTTTCTAATTCATACCTAATCGCACTTCCGACACCAAGGTTGTGGGGCGCGGGGTTGGAGTAAAACATCCACAACATAAACTAACTAGAAACCAACGTAAATAACAAAACCAATTAAGATTTATTAAGATTTATTAAGAATTTATGAAAAAAAACGTAGTCCGTCTACGACGGAATCCAAAGCGGGAGTCTTAATGTCCTCCCCAAACAGAGTAGAGGGGTCGTGATAATGTTCGTGCTAGCGGCGCCCTCTTGCGCCAGACATTATACGCGTTTACACATAGCATTTTATGAAGTTTAAAGTTCATAGTTAAAAGTTCAGTTCTGCTTTCTATATATATATATATATATATATATATATATATATATATATATATATATATATATATATATATATATATATATATATTCCTATTCATGTGGATAATATTACAAAACATTCGAATCGAGAAAATCTGATAGAAACAAGTTTTTTTTTCAGTGGTGAACATCTCTGGACGTTGCAGCGCCCTTGACTTTCTGCCTCCTGCAAGAAGCGAAAAGCGGCGGTTTCACGTGGCACCCTTCTAATACGGGGCCAAAATGGGCCGTGAAAAGGAAATATTTCGATTTCCGAATTCTTTATTTATGTCCTATCTTGGACGGGTTTCGATTTACCGGAGAAAGCGTTATGACTTACGTTGCGAAAGAGAGGGGTGTTTGCAGTACATGTGCCGAAAGAAAAATAAGCCAGTTTTATTTCTATATGTTTGTGACTAAAAGGTTCGGCTTTTTACAATAGTTGATAAATACTCTGCAATCGTCCACATCTAACCCACTTTTCTTATATATATATATATATACAAGGTGTGCCCATAAAGTAACCGGGCAATTTTTTATAAATAAGAAAAATATTACTCACCTTCTACATCTAATTCAAAATTATCGCCAAAGGAGTCTATACAATTCTTCCGACGTTTCTTCAAGTCATCGGAACACTGTTTACAGGCGTTGGAAATCACCGTTCGCAAAATTCGCGTAATATTTGATTTAATATCCGAGACGTTTTCAAATCTGTGTCCTTTCATGGAATTTGAATTTTTTGATTACAAAGGACTTATTCACTGCGAATTTGTTCCTGAAAATCAAACAATTAATCAGTATTTTTACAAGGAGGAACTTTTTCGATTAAGAAACAGGATAAGGCGAGTTAGGAAGGAACTGTTTGATTCTGGGCAATGGTTTCTTTTACAAGATAATGCTAGGACCCATACAGCAATTTATGTACAACAATATCTTGCTAAGCATTCAATTACAGTGATAAATCACCCACCCTATTCTCCCGACCTATCGCTAGCTGATTTTTTCCTCTTTCCGAAGCTTAAGATGGCCATGAAAGGACTGTTATTAAATCATGAAAGTCACGGTTATTAAATCAAATGTTACGCGTATTTTGCGAACGCTTAGTTCCGACGCCTATAAACAGTGTTTCGATGACTCGAAGAAACGTCGGGAAAATTCTATAGACTCCTTTGGCGATTATTTTGAAGGAGATAAATTTATTTGAAGGTGAGTAATATATTTCTTATTTATAAAAAATTTGTCCGGTTACTTTATGGGCGCACCTTATATATATATATATATATATATATATATATATATATATATATATATATATATATATATATATATATATATATATATATATATATATATATATATATATATATATAAAACAGTTCCGTAACTGACTCACTGACTCACTGACATACAACGCACAGACCAAACCGCTGGACCTATAGGGCTGAAATTCTGCATGGCAATTCTTCTATAGAGTAGGGGTACACTAAGAAAGATTTTTGAAAAATTATTCTTAGATTTTTTAAAATTATATTTTTAAGCTGTTTTAGTAACTTTTTTAAAATTTGCATTTAAAATAATAATTTGAGAATTATGAAATTTATATCACGAGAAATTTTAAAGATTAAATTTTGGAATTTAATTTATTAAATGCTGATCACGTGATTTCTTTTTCTGGTACTTTAAATAAATTTATCGTCACGTGCATAACAACTAAATAGACAACAAAAATATTTTTTTTCTTTCTAATGTAGCAGACGATTGGATATTATCCAAAAGAAAAATAAATATCCCTTACGATTTTATATATATATATATAATTTTTACATCAATTGTATACATTCATCGTCGTATTTATTATAAATGTATATATTTTTTGGCATTAATTGCATACATTGACCGTTGTATTTAATTTGAATGTACTCCGTAGCGAAGTGCGGGTTTACAGCTAGTATATATATATATATATATATATATATATATATATATACACTGAAGTGCCACTGAATTAGGGATAGCAAAGCCTATGCAAATTATGTAGCGCTGCGCATCATGTATGCGCAAGTGAGGGCGCTGTGGTAACTGCATATATAGCGCGTACTGTGGTTATTCTGAATTAGTTGTTGGAATTACCAGTATGGGTAAACTGCCTGATTTAGACGCCTTCGATCGCGGACAAGTCATAGGTGCGCGACGCATGGGCCATTCAATTTCCGAAATCGTCAGACAGCTAGGATTTTCAAGGTCGACAGTGTCAAGAGTATACCAAGAATACATGGATGGTGGAAAAAAACTAGCAATCGGGCAAACTGCAAAGGACATTTAGCCTTGACAGTGCGTGGTGAGAGATGTCTCAGGCGTATTGTACGTAGCCAGCGTAGCCAAACATTAGCTCAAATTACCACCCAGTTTAATGACGGTGCCAGTCGTACATTCAGTAAACGGACTGTGCAACGCTCGCTTCACCGTATGGGATTCGGGAGCCGTCGACCTACGAGAGTACCATTGCTCTATACTCGCCATCGGGCTGCACGTCTTGCCTGGACAAGAGAGCACAAAGACTGGAGTGTAGAGGACTGGACACGAGTAGCATGGAGTGATGAGTCTCGATTCCGACTACTTAACGCCGACAGGAGGCTTAGAATATGGCGTCAGGCTCATGAAGCCATGGATCCTGCATGCCTGGCTGGAACTGTACAAGGGCATGGTGGCTCAATCATGGTCTGGGGTGTTTTTTCGTGGCACAGTTTGGGATCTATGGTGCGTGTACGAACCTCTCTCAATGCAATTCGGTACGTAGAGTTGCTGGGTGATCACCTCCATCCGTTTATGGTGTTCTGTTATCCGCACGGTAATGGAGTTTTCCAGCAAGACAACTGTACCTCTCACAAGTCCCGGTTGGCTACTGGCTGGTTGGATGAGCATTCCTCTGTCTTCTCTGTCATGAATTGGCCACCTAGAAACCCAGACTTAAATCCTATTGAGCATCTTTGGGATGTTTTGGAACAAGGCTTGAAAGACCATCACACAGCACCAAAGAACCTTGCTGAATTATGGACAGCTTTAGCCAATATTTGGCAAGCCATTCCCGTGGAACGTTTCCAGAAACTTGTTGAATCTATGCCTCGTCGTGTGGCAGCCGTTATCAAGGCCAGAGGAGGCCCAACTCGTTACTAGGTAGCTATCCCTAATTCAGTGGCACTTCAGTGTATATATATATATATATATATATATATATATATATATATATATATGTGTGTGTGTGTGTGTGTGTGTGTGTGTGTGTGTGTGTGTAAGTAAGTGTAACAAGAAAAGGCGCCTTCCTAAATTACTTTTAAAGTATATTCTCCTTTTAATTCAGTACAACCCTTTTTCTAAACGTAACCTAAAAGTAATGTAAGTTATAATTTATATTGGCCCTGCAGGTCATTAAGCAAGCATGGGAAATATCTTAACGCAATAACATCCCTATATATCTCTGGTGGGAGCCCGAAGGCCTCATTAAATGTGTACATAATAAATAAGTCCTGTTTTGAAATTCATAAATTCAATAAATTTATCGCCGGGAAACCACGACGATGGACCACGCGACAAAAATCTAACAAACTAAATAATTCTACCCCTACTGGCAAGATCAAGAAACACTCATTTCATATTAGTTTGAACGGAAGACTCTTCCTTTTTTTTCTCTCTTATCGTTTGCATGTAAACATGTAAGCTGCTGTCTCCGCGCGTCCCGTTCTGTTGTATGGACGCCGGGCAAGTCCGGTGGACGCCCCATCTCCACAGATAATGTATGGCTGTTCCTAACTTCTTTTTAAGTAGCTACTGCAGACTCTTAGATATTATGTTCGTTTCCGGTCAAGTCCTCTGGCCACTGCAACTTGTGTCATCGTAATGCTTCCAGTTGTCCAGTTAAATAAAATACGATTCTGGATTTGTGTATTTCTCCTATGGCGCCATGTCTGTTTCTCTCATCACAAAACGAGCGACTGCATCTGTATGATCACCACCCTCGTGCCGACTGCATCTCCAATAAGTTCATTCGCATCAATTCCCATGATTTAATTTCCCCATTGTGATTATTATCACACACACACACACACACAAATATATAATGTATATATATATATATATATATATATATATATATATATATATATATATATATATATACAGGGTGTCCATAATTAAAGTCCCACTTTCACAAATGTTACAGCGCCATCTATTGATACATTTTGGAACTTTTTTTTATTATGCCAAATCATTTCCTTCTTCTTCCAGTATATTTAGTTCAAATTTGAAGTCATTCTGACCAGTGGTTCTTTTTTTGCAGCCTTTTGAAAGTGGGACTTTAATTATGGACATCCTGTATATATATGTATATATATGTTCATGGGGCCATTTCGAGGCATTTTACTGTTTATATATATATATATATATATATATATATATATATATATATTCAATAAATTTTTAAATATAGTCAATTTTAACTATTTTATGTAATTGATTTATAGTTACAGTTCCGTCCTGAAACCTTAAATGGATAAATTAAAGGTACCTATTCTTTCTGGATTAGTTTTTCAAACAAGACAAATACACTCGATTTTCCGATACGTTACGAAATATTTCGATTCGCTCGAAACATCACGATACCTCCCCGACATTATTCTTCAAAACTCGTGCATTGTGAAGAGTTATCGACTGTGAAATGTCGAAGACTCTTTATTCAAAAATGTGCATTGGTTTAACGAACCATGATGACAATATTGATAGAAAAATTTCTGCCACCTTTAACAAGCTTTTTTAAGTCCCATTGAAACAACTACTCTAAATGTGTATTTTACGGGCATCACGTGCCTTTTTATAGATTATATATATATATATATATATATATATATATATATATATATATATAATCAGAATATTACCTTTAAAACTATTTTCAAAGCTTTTTTCTTTACTTATTTAACATTTTAGTAGCACAGAACTCTCTGCCAACTCATTGTCGATGCAGATATTTATTTAACCGTGAAAATACCTCAAAACCACAAGAAAAACTACCACTTACGCTATATTATTTATTTTATTTTCACTCAAATCTCAGTCTTGCCCCTGCTCACTTTATTCTTTTACGATATTATTGATGCCGTTCTTTAGACAACGTCTGCCGCAGTCCAATAAAAAAAAAGAAAAAAACAGATTTCAGTAAAATTCGTTCGATTTTCCGATATCATACAATTCTTCCGCTGACGTACTCCGGTGTCACTGAAAATTGATTTTTCATTAAGGTGGCTGCATGTTTATATACTTCAGAAGAATTTAATAACATTTCTGTATACTGAAATATTATCTTTTGTTTTTTCCAAAGAACCGTTTGTGCAAGGGATTAAACTGTTTACCCGTATTTCCACTATAATTATTTTCATAAGGCTATGCATATTGAAATATAATAACTTATGAATCAATAAAGCAATATATAAAACATCTTCGCTCGAACCGAACAAAACAATATTCTAATATTAATGGGGTTATTTGCTTCCATGTTTTATTCCATATTTTAAGGTCCGTACACATACACACGCACACGCACTCACACACACATACACACACACACATATATATATATACATATACATATATATATATATATATATATATATATATATATATATATATATATATACATATACATATATATATATATATATATATATATATGTGTGTGTGTGTGTGTGTGTGTGTGTGTGTGATATAGAGAGAAAACTGTGGCAACGGCGGGTGACGGATCAGAAGCGTTCCCACCTGACGGAGATCTTCGGCGTTCTACGCTGAACACATGAGGAGACAGAGAAAAAGCCGCCACTATAGAAAGAGGTTATGATGTAACGTGGTAGCAGACGGCTACCAAAAAGACGTAAAAATCATGTTCCTTATATGTTAATTGCATCGTTTTTTGTCCTGTGACCTGTCAAGAATAAAAATGGTGTTAGTGTGAACCGATGTGTTCAATTTAGAACGACGGACACCAATTTACATGTGGACTCGGCCGCTGCATTTTATTTAAAGTGCGTTCTGGGCCTCCATTCCCTAACCCCTAGCAAGCCATCCTACGACGTTCCTACCGGACTGGATTACTTTTACTCCTATACGACGAACCGGTGAGTTTAATTTCATTTGTCAAATGAAGATATTTTTATGATCGTCTATTTGTTGTTGCTGAGGATGAACAATTGAAATTAAATCTCCCAGAAGTAACATTCCAGAACAAAAACAATTGTTCTATGGTACGATGTGTTATTGAAATATATACTCTACTGGTATAGTTTTCCTACACGTATTTGACTTCAATTGTACTGCATTGTTGTAATATTTAAGAACAGAAATTATCTTTTTCTGATGAATGTGTGCATTTTCAATTCCAATACAAGAAGTGTTTTGATTTTGTTTTTGAAGATATATGAGCATATTTAAGAAATATTTAAGAAAAGAAATTATCTTTTTCTGATGAATGTGTGCATTTTCAATTCCGATACAAGAAGTGTTTTGGTTTTGTTTTTGAAGATATATTAGCATATTTATATTTTGTACTGTTTACTTTCAATATGAGTACTTTAAACGATATTACGCATATTTCAAAAGCCCTTAAATCAGGCTCAACAAAGGCAATTAGATTATTACATAAGTTTATTTTTGAAAATGATGCTGGGAGAGACAATCGTAAAGAACTCCGCATTTTTTCTGGTTTCCCTAAAACTTTTCATGTCAATGACGAACCGGATAAAAGACTTAAAACATTTTCCAGCACCGATTTAATTTGTATTGCGAATTTGCTACATCTTGATTGTTCAACAGACCCAGCTCAGAGCTGTGAAACTATATTCAATGCTTTAAATAACTTTGCATTATTCCCCCCCCCCCTGTGCTCTCGGATACGAGTGAAACCGAAAACGATTCACACGATGCCAGTTGACAAAGCTCTACGGTTTTGGCGACTAGCCAGGTGCCAGTTCAAAGTTCATTTCCAACCGCAGCTTCACATTCTAACATAAACAACTCTTTCGGGCAGAGACAGATAAATCCTTTTTTGTCTGATGTTGATTCGCAGTGTTTTCCAGCTTCTAACAGTGGAATACATTTATCGTTACGTGACCTTGCAGAGTGCATTAAAAATTTTAACGGTTCGTCCGATTCTTACAGCGTTGCAATTTTCATACAGGATTTAGAAGAACTTTTTGATCTTAATGGCATCACAAATGATGTCCACAAAATTGTCTTTGCGAAAAAAGTTTAGTTCGTTCCGCAAAACCATTTATTATATCTCTTCATGGCATAACCACTTGGAATTCGCTGAAAGAAAACTTACTAGAAGAATTTTCCTCCAAATTAAATAACGCGGATCTTCACACGATGTTGCTGCAAAGACGGTTAAAACCCAATGAATCCTTACACGACTACTTCATAGCTATGCGAGAAATCGGTTCAAGAGGTCAAATTGACATTTCTTCAATTTTTGATCATGTTATCAAAGGTATTCCCGATTCTACATGGAATAAAATTTTGTTATATGGTGCTAAATCTGTTCCAGAATTCAAAGAAAAATTAACAGTTTATCAGACATTTCTTTCAACGTCCAAATTAAGTAAACCTTTTAAGGATATTAAATTCACATATAATAATCGTCAACGAAATTATACCTACGATAGAAAACTCCCCAATAATTCTCCCAAACCCCCCGTTTGCTACAATTGCGGTTCCAAGGGCCACAAAAGCTCCAGTTGCCAGCATACAACACCAAAATGTTTTACGTGCAATTCTTTTGGACATTTATCCTCAACTTGCCCGCAGCGCGTTGGACAGACAATCCCAGAAAATTCTTCGGAAACAACTCCATATAATGACGCCTTACATGTTCCTACACCAACCAATTATATGTCTTATCCAATAAAGATAAACAATGTTGATATTCATGAACTTCGCGATTCAGGTAGCGGAGTTACAATGATCACTAGCCAAACCCACCAACTCAAAAATTTGCAGAGTCAGTTGAAAGATTTTCAGCGAGAAGTGGAAGAATCTCGGTTAGTTAAGGATGAACTGAATACTCAAGCTAAAGAATCTGAAAAGAAACAAAAAGCTTTGGAATCTGAATTGATTCAGTTGCAAGAAGATTTAGTAATGTCTGAAAAGCAGAAAAGAAACTTAAATGAGGAGTTAGAATCTATGAGGAATAAACTTCTTGGTTATATGGATTCAACAGCTACACAACAAGCTTTACGAACTAAAATGGAGAAAGAACTTAATATTTTAAAGAGAAACTTGGAAGACGAAACTGCTGCACACCAAAACCAGATTCGTAATTTGAAGCAGAAACATACAGTAGCCACTGAAAAATTAAATGAACAGTTAGATTCAGTGCAAAAAGTTAAAAATGCTCTAGAGAAGACTAAGCGCAAACTTGAACGTGAACGTGAAAGTTTACAAGAGCAAGTATTCGAAAAAGTAGAAGCAAGGAAGAACTTAGAGAAAAAGTTAGATCTTGCCAAAATCCAGATTGCAGAATATAAAAAGAAAGCTGAAGAGGAAGCAGATGCTTCTGGTCTGTTAGAAGAACAAAAGAAGACGATGTCGAAAGATATTGATATACTGCATCACAAATTAGATGATATGCAAATGGTTCATGAAAAACTGAATAAATCAAAGAACAAATTACAATCAAAGTTTGAAGATCTTAACATTGAATTAGACAACCAAATTAAAGAACTTGAAAATGAATTACAGCTAACTGACGATTCCAAATTACGTTTAGAAGTGAATATGCAAAAACTAAAGACTCAGTTAGAAAAGGACTTGCCAGCTCGAGATGAACAAAATGAAGAAAAACGACTAGCTTTGATAAAGCAGGTTTCTGACCTCGAAGACGAGTTTTTCAACTTGACATTTCAAGCCACAAATCACCTTCGCAACGACGCCAAGAACATTTTGAAATTACAAGAGTTAAACAAGAAACAGTATAAGAAACGTCGGAAACAAGCAACTGCCTATCACGTAGCAGTTCAACGTAACCAATTTGGTTCTGGGCTCAAATTGCGCCCCAAATTCTTTGGTCGTTACGAAATCATAAAGGTTCGACCACATGACCAATATGACTTCTGAAAAGTTGGTCTGCACGATGGTCCCAACTTGACATCTACAGTCACTGATCAACTCAAAAGTTGGCCAAACACCTAGTGCCTATACCTCCAGTTCCTTTATGATGACGACTTGGACTTGAACAATGGACATTCTATCATGATCCTGAACTATTTTTAATGACTTTAATTTTTTCCCATTTTTTTTTGTTTTGTATAATGTTTCAGTGAGGGCATAGACTATGGCACCTATGACGAACAATTACTATACAACGACGATAATGTAGCTTTAAGACGACCATGCCATGTTTTTGTTTTGTTTTCTCTCCTTTGTTGTTTTTTTTTAGGTCTGGTTCCTTTGGTTTTCTTGGGCGACAGGAGGACCTGTCGTGCCAGGATGCCCGAGTGTGATATAGAGAGAAAGCTGTGGCAACGGCGGGTGACGAATCAGAAGCGTTCTCGCTTGACGGAGATCTTCGGCGTTCTACGCGGAACTTATAAGGGGACAGAGGAAAAGCCGCCACAATAGAAACAGGTTATGATGTAACGTGGTAGCAGACGGCTGTAAAAAATCATGTTCCTTATATGTTAAGTGTATCGTTTTTTTGTCCTGTGACCTGTCAAGAATAAAATTGGTGTTAGTATGAACCGATGTGTTCAAATTAGAACGACGGACACCAATTTACACACACACACACACACACACATATATATATATATATATATATATATATAAGGAAAGGAATCTCCGCAGATTTTTATAACTGGCTTTATTCTGGACAGACAATGACGGCGTTTTAGAGTATGTTACAGCACACATAAAAGTACATGTAAATTCCGGATCTGCCGGAGTATTTAGCTACGTTACATATTGATGGACGGAGAAAGGACGCGGCCAGCGGCGATAAAGCAACACAGGACAAAAGAATGGGGAGACGACACAAAGCATGGACGGGACAACATCAGCATACGAGCTCCGTCACAAAAATAGCCGCGGAGAACCCTTTTTTCGTTTATACGAAGGGTACATGACATTCTACACCAGGGGGCCAGAAACTTCTAATTTGTTATCGGTGACCATCTGATCGCGTGCGTCAGAAGTCATATGATCTTTCGGAAGCCGCGAGATGAACTCGTGTTGTTGAATCATTTTTTGAAAACAACTTTTACTGTTTATCGCGCGTGCGTTGGGACAATTTAGTCAGTTAATTCATTTATCCTTAGGTCATAATTTGAAACAGGGGGCTATACTTTATTGAAAAGTTAACGGGAAAATTTGGAATATGCGTTAATTAATAAAGGTGGAATGTTATTATTACTTACTTACACACACATACACACACACACACACACACACACACACACACACATATATATATATATATATATATATATATATATATATATATATATATATATATATATATATATATATACATACATACAGAGAGAGAGAGAGAGAGAGAGAGAGAGTAAGTTTAACTGGAATTAAACTGCTTCTTTTGTGAGAGAAAAAGCTCTACCTCCATTTACTCATCAGCTACGGCGATAGTAACATTTTGTCATCGTTAACAATCATATATTCCGCACAGGCACTCGCTTCACTCTGTTCAAAGAAAGCTTTTCTCGAAGTAATTAATATCCGCGGAAACTCACAATGCCGGGCAACATGATGCAAATGACTTCAGCATTCGTGCCCTCGAGAGATTAGATAAACACTTCACCCGATGCCCACCACTCGAATCTCCTAGTTTCTATTGTAACTGCCAGATGACGTCAAATGCCAGCAGAGATACTTACACGTCAGGAGAAATGCGACTTCCGTTTGCCTGGGAATATATTGTGTGTGATAAATGCACTTCTTTTGTAAAGAATTTGTCCACGATTGCCAGCACAGTTTCTTTGTAAGGAACAGGAATAAATCACACTGCAGGGAGGAGGTTCCCTCACGGTGCTGTCCCTTATACTCCTTGATTCTGAATTCTCGCTGTTTAACTCAAGTTCAAGGAAACAGTTAAAGCTACAGTGCTTGATAAATTCATCGAATCTCAAGGGGTATCAGTACGGTTGTTAACTTAATTCAACATCGATAGATTTCGTAATTTTCGTTTTCATTGAAAAACGGTATAAAAGATAAATACTTAGGACGTTTGAATTACCTGAAAGAAGAAAGAAAAACTAATGGGGTCGACTAAATAGTTCACAACAGTTTAACTTGAAATATCTATTGCGAGTATATTATAAAATGTGCACATATATATATAAGCATATATATATATATATATATATATATATATATACCAATGATTTTTCGGTAATGTGTGGCAAAAGCATGTGTAGAGAGTTTTATTAGTCAAGTTGATTACGGAGAATACCCTTTTAGGAAGACTTTTGACCCATTTCTGGATTACTGCATGTGGAATTTATACCCATTCCTCCTGCAGAGCCGAAGCAAGTTAAGTTCCGGAACTCGGATGGGTTGGTCTGGACCTTAGTAGTCGTTCCACTCCAACCCGCAAATTCTCGATTTTATTGAGTTCTGGACATGAGTTCTGAACTGAGAACCATTGTTTCACATTCAAGCCTCTGTACCACTGCATAAAAGCTGCCCTTCTGTGGCATGGGGCATTGTTTTCCCGGTAGAGACAATCGTCAGTTCGGGGGTACTGCTACAGTATAAAAGGGCGTAATTGTCTGCAGTGTCAATGTACCGATTCCCCGTCCTGGTAGTAGGAACAAAATGTAGTAGTCCAAGACCGTACTAGCAAAAAGCGCCCCAGACCCAAACTGCATCACTGCCGAACTTCACTGTTAGTAGAACGCACTCCGGTAGTAAACTTTCTCCAGCTGCCTCCAGACTCATACTTTACCAGCGGACTGGAACACATGTGAATCTGGTTTCTTTACTCCATAAGATAGTTTTCCACTGGTCGAATGTCCAGTTACACTGTTTGCACCATTCTTATAAAATCCTCGAATTGGGTTTTGTGATAAGCAGCTTCTGATAGTATTGAAGCAGACAGAAGATCCAGCTGCGCTATGGAATTCTTGCCGGATGTTTTCGGCCGAGATTCGACGGTTTGGTATGGTTATGCTTTGTAGCACGCCCCCCCCCCCCCCAGTGGCGGATCATTGAAGAGTCGCAACAAGCGAGCCACTTTGTTCGTCACCCTTCGCTGTATGTATATCTGCCTTTACAATGCGAGCGAGATGCGAGCTTTGCAATGCGAGCAATGGATATATCTATATATATAAAAGAGCTTGTCTGTTTGTTTTTCCGCTATAGAATCATAGACTGTTTCACCCACCGGGACCAAATTCGGCACAGTTAATATTTAGAACCCGAGAAACTTAAATCAGCAAAAACGAAATTTGGGGCGCAATTATTTTTTTTAATTAATTTTTTAAGGTTTTTTGTGCCTCTAAGAGGTGCGCGTACCCCCTGTGGATAGCTCTTTTCCCTAACCAGCTGCGTTCAGAGGGGCGTGACGGAGGGGGGGGGGTCAAATTCTAATACACGGGAGGAAGAGGATTGGGAATGACTTTTGTCCCTGGCCAACACCGACTCAAACACAAAGCCTCGTCGCACAGTCCGTGGCGTCACATACCCCGGTCATTCGAATCGTCCGGTTTCGGCTCATTAGCGTACATTTAAAAGCCTGATATTAGCACTTTTTGCTACTTCAATCAATATATATATATATATATATATATATATATATATATATATATATATATATATATATATATATGTATATATATATATATATGTGTGTGTGTGTGTGTGTTATATATATATATATATATATATATATATATATATATATATATATATATATATATAAATATATGTGTGTTTGAGTCGGTGTTGCCCTGGCTCCCCAGATAAGCACAACTTTCTTCGCTCTGCTTTGTGAAATCTGCAGATGATTCGTTTTCATGCGGAAAGGGATTCAGACGATTTTTTTAACGGATTCTTAAACGGATGACGCTCTTAAAAAGTATAAAGGAATAAATGCATCTGGATGTTTATCTTTAATTAAAATAAAGGATAAAAACTAATAATGCCACCTAAGAAACGTGCTTCGTTTGGAAAGTCTTCTGATGCGAAAAGAAAAGAAGCACAAAGAGTAGTCGAAACAGAAGAAGAAGGCAATCGAAGGCTTCAATATGCATGAAAAATTTAACATCTATATATCTACCCGGGCAACGCCGGGCAATAATGATAGTATATATATATATATATATATATATATATATATATATATATATATATATATATATATATATATATATATATATATATATATATATATATGCAGTTTGCCCACTAAAGTCCCTTTCCACCCTCTTAACTTCGGAACGGCTGCTACGATATTCATAAAAGTGGTGTCTAGGTATAGTAAAGTAGCCATGCGCTACTGAATGAAACCACCTACCTCGCCACTTGGTAGAAAATTGCGGAGTTAGCATTCCTATCTCGAAAACGGAACGAGATAGGGAAAAAAAGTGATTTACAAAGTTGTAGAAAATCATCTATTTAGTACGAAAAGATACCTTGTGGACACTAATGCAAAGAATAGAACGGTTAAAACGCGTATTTGTTTTTTCGTGATTTTGCTACACTGTGACGTCACGAAACTTGAACGAAAGGAGAAATGATTATCTTTCGGGCAAAACACGACACCGCAGTGTTCACAGTGGTATATCGCTTTTGATCCCCGATCAAAAAGACCGCGGTTCAAACCTCGAGGGTTTCATCCTTGTACTGATTGTCTTTATAAACAGAGTAGACAATACGTAGATCGTATAAAATAGTGTCGCATCAACTCAACGCAACTTGCGCTTGGTGTTCGAAATTTTTGCAGTATGCAAATACGTAAGAAACGTCACGCCTGTTCACCTGAGACAGCTGTAAAAGAGACATCTTCTTGGGGTTGAAGTATCTTTATGCTCGTGGTCATGGCTGAGTATTCCAAAGCTGAGATCTCCAGTCAAGCAGCACCTTGTCAAGGAATTCGGGGACCAAATAATTGGGTATGGCGGTTTCGAAGAGTGGCCTCCACGTTCGCCTGATCTGACTCCACTGGACCTTATTCCTGTGGGGATACCTGAAACAGCAGGTGTATGCGACACCTCCACAAACATTGCAGGACCTTAAATGACGCATTATGGAAGCTTGTGCCAACGTGTCACGCTCTATGCTCCAACGTGTGCAACGTGAGATTGAAACGAGGATCCAAATGTGTATTACAGCTGACGGTGAGAAGTTTGAACATCTCAAATAAAGGTATATTGTTAAAATTAGTTGTTTATTTTCTTTCTCAGATCCTTTTGTCACGTCACAGTGTAGGAAATCACGAAAAAACAAATGCGCGTTTTAACCGTTGTAGTCTTCTCATTAATGTCCACAAGGTATCTTTTCGTACTAAATCGATGATTTTCTACAACTTTGTAAATCACTTTTTTCCCCTATCTCGTTCCGTTTTCCAGATAGGAATGCTAACTCCGCAGTTTTTCACCAGGTGGCACGGTAGGTGATTTCATTCAGTAGCGCATGGCTACTTTACTATACCTAGATACAACTTTTATGAATATAGCAGCAGCCGTTCCGAAGTTAAGAGGATGGGAAGGGACTTTAGTGGGCATACAGTATATATATATATATATATATATATATATATATATATATATATATATATATATATATATATATATATATATATATATATATGTAGGAAGGAGTTAGTACTCCTTCCTTTAGAAGTGAATCATCAGACTTAATTATTTTGAACATTTAATTAAACTAGACGATGTTTACAAGACAGGACTAACACTTAGTATGAAATTAAAAAAAACAAAGCATCAACATAGCTATTTGACTCAAAACGGCAAGCCTGCGGAGCGACACATCCGCTTCGTAATGTCACTAGTCCATCACTCTGTTTGCGCGCCAAGTCCTTCGCGCCGAAGTAGTAGGAGTGGAAGTTGTAGTAATAGTTCAGTTGTGTTGCCAAACTCATTCTCACACGGCCGTTCTGACTTTCCAGACGTCCGCGGCTGGGTTGAAACAATAATTCTGAAAAGATAAAAAAAAAAAAGAGCAGAAAAAGGAAAAATATTTCAAAAAATCAAGCAGTGTTCAACACAGTGGTATTGGTGTTCAGTTTCTGCACCACTGTTTCATTTTGTCCGCTGCAGTTGATGTTATGGTTGGACCATCGTGATGTCCTAACTTTCGAACTTCGTAACGATCGTTGGGGTTGATGTTCGTGATCTCATATGGTCCGAAGAACTTTGGTCGGAGCTTTAATCCGGTTCCAAATTGAGTTCGTTGTATTGCCACTTTGTCACCGATCTTGTATTTACAAGCCGGTTTACGCCGTTTGTTATATTGTCGTATGTTTTCTTCCTGTAAACGGAGGATATTTCGTTTAGCTTCCATACGTAACGCTTCTTTGTCATCAAGAATTCTTTGGTGGTGTTCCTCGTCAAGAAGATTTTTAATCTGTAGATCCTCTTGTTGTTTCATTTTAACACCAATTAAAAGTTGAAAGGGTGTGAATTTTGTGAATAGTACCACCACACTGCGTGTGGTGGTACTATTTAAGATACGTTGCAATCTTGGGACATATTTAAACCATTTGTCAGGTTCATCTAGAGCTAACTTAGTTAAAACGGGAATAATTGTGCCATGAACACGCTCAACCTGACCGTTGCCACGTAGCACACCTGTTGCTATTGAAATGTGTTCAATTGACTGTTCCTGGCAGTAACTTTGAAATTCTGAAGATGTGAATGCGCTACCTTTGTCAGTAATGATTTTTGAAGGGTTGCCAAATGTAGTTTGTTGCAAGGATAATTTGTCTAAGGCATCTTTCGTAGAGGTGGACTTCACGGGATAGATCCATACAAATTTGGAAAAGGCATCAACTACTGTAAAAAGATACTTATAACATTTTTTTGTCGATGGTAAAGGTCCTAAAAAGTCGCAATGGTAACATTCAAGGGGTGCATCACCTTTTGGAATGGGGTGAAGGTATCCTTCTTGTTTTCCAGATTTTCACGAGGACAAAATGCAAGGAATACAGTTCGAAATAATTTCTTGAACTAATTTCTTAAGTTGAGGAATGAAAAATTCACGAGAAACAATTAATTCGGTTTTTTGTGAAGCAAAATGACCTTGTGAATGGGCGTTTAGCACTATTTCTTTCTGCATCATTTGTGGTACTACTAAAAGTTCGGCATCCTGATGAAGTTTATAAAGAATTCCGTTTTTAACAAAAAATTCATCAGAAGGTGTAGATTCAAGCATAGATTTAATTTGAGATATAAATTCATCCTGGTCTTGGGCATTTTTCACCTTTTGAGTGATATCATTTGAGGTAATTACAAGAATGGGGTTACGACTTAAAGCATCAACATGTTTCATCTGTCTACCGGGTCGATGACAAACTTCATAATCAAAGTCTTCTAACATCAATGCCCATCGAGCAATTTTAGCTGGTAGGTCTTTTTTGTGCATCGTTTTTTGGAAAGCATCACAATCGGTGATAATTTTAAATTTTGTTCCCAACAAGTAGTTTCGAAATTTTTTTAGCGCTTCAATAACGGCAAGAACTTCCAGTTCATAACTATGATATTTTTCTTGTTGAACTGTAGTTTTACGGCTAAAATAATGAATAGGATGAAACTGTCCATCATCGGATTGTTGCAAGAGCACAGCGCCAAAACCTAAGGAGCTGGCATCAGTGTGGAGTTCTAATGGGTATCCCTGTTGAAAAACATGAAGAACTGGGTTTTGTGAAAGAATGTTTTTAAGTTGTTGAAAAGCTGCTATTTGTTCAGAGTCAAAATTAAATTCTACATTATCCCGAAGGAGGTCACTTAATGGTCTAGCAATCAGCGCATAATTTGGAATGAACTTTCTGAAATAACTTGTTAATCCAAGAAAACTTTGAACTTGTTTAGGGGTTTGAGGTTGTAGGAAATTTTGAACAGCTTGTGTCTTGGTAGGTGAGGGTTTAACTACTCCATTTTCGATAATGTAACCAAGAAATTCTATCTTTCGCTGTAAAAATTGACGCTTTTTAAAGTTCAATTCAAGGCCATAGTCTGCAGCTGTTTGGAGAACTAGGCGTAATTTTTGTAGACCTTCAACTTCATCATTAGATGGTATGAGAAGATCGTCCATGTAAACAATAAGAACATTGTCGCGAATGAGATTTCTAAAAACTGTGTAAACATATCGTTGGAAAACACTGGGACTGTTACATAAGCCAAATGGGACACGTAAAAATTCGTATTGTCCTTCATGAGTCACAAAAGAAGTATATTTAGTGCTATTAGGGTCCATAGGTACATGAAAGAAACCATTTTTGAGATCAAGTGAAGTGAACACCCGAGATTTTCCAAGTTTGTCTAAAGCTTCTTCGATGAGCGGTAAGGGAAATTTATCTTTTATCATTTTTCTATTCAATTTGCGGTAATCAACACAAAGTCTATAATCTCCACTTTTTTTCTTACATAGAACAATCGGTGCGGCATAATCGGAGCAACTTTCTTTAATAATTCCATCATTTAACCAATCTTGAATTTGGCTTTCTACAATTTTCTGTTCCGCGAAAGGGAGTCGTCGAGAACGTTGGGCTACAGGGATTTCATCTTGTAATAAAATAGTCATCTTAATTTCAGTGTCTTGAACTTTATGTGGTTTGTAGGAAGTAACGATATTTTGAACTTCCTCACGAGTTTCAGAATTCAAAATGTGTGAAAGATCAAATGGAAAAGCTTGATCATCAGAAACATTAGCAATATTAACGAAGGTGTTATTTTCAGGAGTTTTGCATAAACGAATACCGTCTTTATCAAATGTAAATTGGGTTTGCTGTAAAAAGTCGATTCCGATAATCACATCAAAAGGAATCAAGTCATCCTCTAGAACATGTATTTTAGCAGGTAAAGTAATGGTTTGAATTTCGATGGAATCCTGAAAGAATCCGATGCTGTGAACTTGGTTTTTGCCAATTCCTAAAAAGGGAATGTTGGTGGGCTGCAATGGTGGCGAACCAATTCTTCGATAGGTTTTCTCATTGATGAGGGTTGCCTGTGACCCAGTGTCACAGAGTGCTGTCAATTGAATTCCTCCAAGTTGAATGTCAACATGCATGGGATTTTTCGATGAAGTTTCAGGAGAAAGTGCATTTACAGTTTTATCAGAAATAGGTTTTTGAGAATCAGGTTTTGGTTTAGAATTTCGATAACTTTTAGGGCAATTAGCATGAACATGACCAAAACTTTTACATCCGTAGCATTGTTTACCATGTGACTTATTCAAACATTGGTTGCTTTTGTGACCTCTCAAGCCACAGGAAAAACATACTGGCTGTGTATTTGGGCTACGTGTATTATCGACTTTCACATTGAGGTAGGAAGCATCAATTTTTTTCTGATTATTTTGTCTGAAATTTTGTGATCTGTTAAAGATTTGTTCATAAATTTTCAACTTTTCCTTAAATTCAGGGACGGATTTACAACCGTAAAGAATAACTTTATTGTTTGTTGAATCAGGAATTCCGTTTATGACATACTCAAACAGAGAGGAGTCATCGAGAGAACCTTTGTGTGCCAAATCTCTCATAGCTAAGAAATATTCTTGTAGGGTTTCAAACGGTTTCATACGTCGAGATTCCATTAATTTATGTAACTGAATACCGTTAATTTTGTCCGAAAATTCGTCTAATAAATGGTGCTTCAATTGTTCCCAATTTGTAATTCCACGAATAGACCTAATTAAAGTTTGAGCGGGACCAGTTAAACATTTTCTAACAAAAGTAATTTGGTGAATTGGATTGTTTATCTGATATAAACAAAAAAGTTCTTCAACGTCAGATATAAAATTCTCAACACTGTAAGGCCCGTTGCACACACGGCGTAGGCGGAGATTTTCCATCGGACGTCGTTCTAAAAGTAGAGCTTACACACACGGCGAAAAACTCCGTCGAAGGGGAGAAAGGCCCACCCCTCCTTTTGGAATCCTGCACGTGTCCAAGAAACCAGAGGGGTCGCATCAACGCCACCCTCCCCCCAGCCGGGATCGGAGGAGCCCTCCTTTTCGAATCCCCTTTACGATTCCAAGAAAACCAGCGCGCCTCCCCCCCAGCAAACCCCCAACCATACCCTCGCAAAAGACCCTACGACGGTAGAGTCCGCTGTGTGTGTAAGCGTGCATAGGGTCACATGGATAACTACTTCAATCTGGCGTCAACGAATCCGCCGGCACACAGTGGCACCCGACAGCTGCACAGGCTACCGTCGAAGAAAAATTTCATTTTCCGCTGTGTGTGCAAGCTCCAATTGACTTCTGTGGTCTACTGTTGGAACGACGTCCGATAGAAAATTTCCGCTAGAGATAAAAACGCTGTGTGTGCAACGGGCCTAATTATCACGAGACGAGAAAGGTTTTATTAAATCAACAACGTCTTTCAGACTAAACAACTGGAAAGAGAGATTCGCAGTTTCAACTGAAGGCAATGAATTTTGATCTGATTCACCAACGGAAATGTGTGTATTTTGCTTATTCGAAGATTCTTTTGCGTCAATGGTGGGGGAAAAGGGAGATCTATTTTCCTCTATAACGCTGTTAGTTTGGGATGAACGTGCACCCGGAAGTGAGTCATCATTCACTTCGCATTCCGAAAGATCAGAAAATTCTGCTTTTAATAACGATAAATCACTAAGACTCATAAGAATGGTATTGGCACATTTGTCTGGGTCAGTTGAAAATTCTAAATGAAGTAGATTACAAATAGAAATCAAGTCTTTAAGTGAAAACTCTTTAAGTACTTTCTGTTTCGTTGCTTCCAACACGAATGGCTGTTTAAAACCTGTAAATTTACGTAATCTGGTACGATTTTGTCTGTCGCCGTCTGTACCAAAAATTAAACGATGTAGAACCTTTATTTGATTCGTACTACCAATTTTTAATGATTTTGCAATATTGGGGTAATCGTTGAGAGTAGCCATAACTATATACTAGGTTCAAACAATTATAGTACACAAATATACAAATATTCAAAACCAAAATCAATACTTATAATACGTAGGTACTCAAATTCAAAAATAAAATTTCAAATCGAAATTTCCTCAAATATCAATTCAATAATAAAATATTGATTCTCAAAATATGCATCAAGGAAATAATATAATATTCTTCAAACTGTATTCAAATTGCAATCATTCAAAATATATGTTATGTTGTGGTTTGTTCAAGGAAACAAGATTCTTCAAGTTAAATGTCGAAATTTTCATCAAATCATCAAATAATTTCATCGAAATAGAATTCTCTTCAAGAAAACAGAAGTGATAAATTCAACGTCAAAGACCATCAAAAATGAATTTAGCATCAATTAAATTCTTGCATCAAAAGAACGTTGAAATATTTTCAGTTTTCTTATAATTATCATCAATAAGATGAGAATTCCATTAATCTTCAAAATTTTCTTGATCAAGCTTCAAAGTATGCATGAAATAATTACAATATGATCAGAATATACTCACAGTTCTGGTTTTCGGTTCTCGTCATCCCATCAGAATATTATCAGAGTCCGTGGCACATCGCTTTCGTTTTCGCTGGCGGTATCCAAAACAGAAAGCACAGAGAACAGTAATCCGGTAATCATCAAAAGAAAATAGTTTTTCAGTCCAAGCTAGGGGTATTTTTCGAGTCCGAGGGCCGAGCCCCCATGTAGGAAGGAGTTAGTACTCCTTCCTTTAGAAGTGAATCATCAGACTTAATTATTTTGAACATTTAATTAAACTAGACGATGTTTACAAGACAGGACTAACACTTAGTATGAAATTAAAAAAAACAAAGCATCAACATAGCTATTTGACTCAAAACGGCAAGCCTGCGGAGCGACACATCCGCTTCGTAATGTCACTAGTCCATCACTCTGTTTGCGCGCCAAGTCCTTCGCGCCGAAGTAGTAGGAGTGGAAGTTGTAGTAATAGTTCAGTTGTGTTGCCAAACTCATTCTCACATATATATATATATATATATATATATATATATATATATTTTTCTATTAACAGCTGAAGGTAAACAAATGTGTGTTTGTTAGTGAGCAGACACGGGTTACGTTTGTTGGGTTGGTTTCCCATGATGACCGTTACGGGACAAAAAAGAGTCGCGCAAAGGATAACATATCGTCTACAATGACGCATCATTGTATTGCATTGCAATACTCGTGCAATGTTAAATTTTTAAAAACATTGATAATGGTGAAGAGGATTCTTTGGTTACCGTGTTCGTATCTTCGCTTTGCATGAACGGGAATCGAAGTGAGAAGAGTCGTTTGTAAACAAAATAAAAAGAGTGAGGATTTAATGGGTAGGCCTGGGCAAAATAGATATACCATACAAGTCGGTTCTAAATGTAAAATAAAAGTGATTAAAGTAAGATTAAAGTTATGATAAAAGTAATTATTTATATGTTGATAAGACAAATCTGAGAACTGATTCTCAAAGTTGATGTTAATTCAAAAAACTTTTTTGAGATACATTGTAAACTCCCTATCATATTATCAAGTCAAGATCAAAGCAGATGTTCCGATAAAAACCAGTAATTTATGATATGCAAAATCGGAAAAATATGATACCAAGTTACATTCTTGAATGTTTCCTAAAGTTATACAGGATTTTATCACACTGACTGAATTTCTGAAACAAGTAAATCACGAAGATTGCTGGAATCTTCTTTTCTCACAGTCCCTCGCTGATGATACAAAGTACACACTCGATGTCTATGTGGTACCAAGTCTGCATACATCATAAAATTGTGGCTGCATAAAAGAGCATCTTATGCTTACGTAATGCGGCGTCCGTTATCGATCATCGTTTTGCCGTATTGCCCGAAACTTTGACGCTTCCTTTGTCTCTGTGATCGATCGCTTTCCAGATTCCCGTTTAAGTTGTAAAACACTCCTTCAAGGAAGAAGAATGATAGGAAACAAATTAGAATAATCGTTTTCACGATGAACAACTTTTGACAAAGAAAATCACCGTTTTGGCTTTTCGAAGGGCGAGAAGGAAGCTCGTATATTTCTTTTATTGAATTACACGAGGGGAGAATTTGTCTGGAAGTAATATAAATTTAATTGCGTGTACATGAAAAATAATACTGCGAGATCGTTTGGGGGATATATTTTGTGATACTGGGGACGTTTCAAAATTTACTTTTCATTTCGTATTAGAGTTGAAAAATGAAATTTCGTCGAGGTTTAGTGATGTCGGGGAGATTTCAAATTTTAAATTTTAAATCCCCTAACATTAACCATCAGCTTACGGGGCCCATTTTTCCGACTCCCTTCTTAAAAGGAAATTTCATACCCTTTTGTACGAACGGCCATTAAGGGGTTATATATATATATATATATATATATATATATATATATATATATATATATATATATATATATTCATTATTAGGCCAGTATTCTTGGGATACATGTGATATCCCACCCGGTAAGGAAAAGGTTAAAAATAATATTCTAAATCCCATATTCAATGTCGGATTACTATCGTTGTATTATACGGTAAATTCCTCTGAGGAAAGGTAACACTTTACTGATTACTGACATTAGCGTGTGCGAATGTTAATTAAAATTAAATTAACCAAATTACACATTGGACGGTAGTAATATATTCGGTCCTAAAGCACGAGTACTCAGCTGGTATATGTTACATACTAACTGAAAATCCGCACTTCGCTACGGAGTACATTCAAATTAAATACAAAGGTCAATGTATGCAATTAATGCCAAAATAAAATAAATATATGTATATATATATTTATAATAAATATGACGATCAATGTATACAATTGATGTAAAAAAATACATTTATAAAAAAATCACAAGGGATATTTTTATAGACAAAATAATGTAGAAGAAAATATTCAAATTAAATCTAATAGGACATACTAAAGAATATAGTACAGTTAATATAATGCAGTTTGAGGATCATATCTTTTACTCTATTTTAATATTTTTATGGATAATGTCCAATCGTCTGCTGCATTAGCAGGAAAAAAAGAATTTTTTCTTTCTATTTAATTGTTATGCACGTGACGATAAATTTATTTAAAGTACTAGAAAAAGAAATCACGTGATCAGCATTTAATAAATTAAATTCTAAAAATAAATCTTTTAAAATTCCCCAAAAATCAGAAAACGGAGGAAAAGATTAGAAAAAGATTTCATTTTAAAGAAATTTTTAAGATCTTTCTCGTGATATAAATTAACGGGATATAAATTAACCCTCAAATTATTATTTTAAATGCAAACTTAAAAGGAGTTACTATAACAGCTTAAAATTTTAATTAAAAGAAATCTAAGAAGAATTTTTCAAAAATCTTTCGTAGTGCACCCCTACACTATAAGAAGAATCGCCATGCAAAATTTCAGCCCTTTAGGTCCAGCGGTTTGATCTGTGCTTTGTATGTCAGTCAGTCAGTCTGTCAGTGAGTCAGTCAGTTACGGAACTGGTATATATATATATAGATTATGGTAATCTTTTCCCATGGATACTCGTGACAGAAAAAAAGAAAAAAATTTATTCACATCTACACTGCTGGCCACCCAAATTACAACACCAAGAAAGACAAGAGATATCACAACAAAATTTATTTTGTAGATAACATGTTGACCAAGTATCAAATGATTAAATTTATAGACATCTGTGAAGTGTGGTTCCTGCCAAAATCAGAAGCCAGAGTAGCCGCCATTGTTGGAGATCACCGCTGCCACACGCCTCGGCATTGATTCAAAGAGACTTTGGATGAGTTCTTGGGATACAGCAGACCAAGCAGCTTCCACACGTTGCCAAAGTTGATCTGCTGTGGCAGCTGGAGATGGAATCTGGGTCAATCGTAGAGTAACCATGGACCACATGTTTTCTATCGGCGAAAGATCCGGAGAGCGAGGCGGCCAGGGAAGCAATTCAATCTGGCGATTGACGAAGAACCGTTGGACAATGCGTGCCACGTGTGGCCACGCATCATCCTGTTGAAATATGGCTGTGGGCAAGCCCTGAAGGTAAGGAAGGACAACTGGTTCCAACACCTCGGAGATGTAGCGCTGGCTGTTTAAAGTACCGGCAATGCGTACTAGAGGTGTGCGAGAGTGATTTCCAATACCGCCCCATACCATAATACCCGGTGCAGGACCAGTGTGGCGGTGCATAACGCAGCTGTTCAGCATCCTCTCTTCACGGTGTCTCCAGACTCCCATGCGACCATCGTGGTGTTGCAGACAGAAGCTTGACTCGTCAGTAAAGACAATTTCATTCCATTCTGCCGTCCACATCCTTCTGTCATCGCACCATTGGCGGCGGAGACGTCTGTGGTTCTGCGACAAGGGTAGACAAAGCAATAGACGTATTGCGGACAGACCACTCTGCTGTAAACGGCGTCGAATGGTATGCGCAGACACTGGATGATGCGTTACAGACTGCATGTGCTGTGCTATGGGGCGTGATGTGACTGAGCGATCCGTCACTGCCATGCGCACAATTTGCCTGTCATCACGTGAAGTGGTGCGCTGAGGTGGATGCGATCGAACACGCCGGTCCGTCGTACCCTCTTGCATCCAACGATCACATATCCGCAGTACAGTTGTTTGGTTTCGTCCAATGCGACTACCGATTTCCCTGAAAGATAATCCACAATCTCGGTAGACCACTATCCTTCCTCTGTCGAACTCGGATACTTGATCAAAAGATGATCGCTGTTTTCGACGAGGCATAATTGATCGTTTTTTTGAAAAAACCACAAGAAAAACACAATTGCCGAACTTGAAATCGTCGAACTCCAATCCTTAAATAGCGCTTTGAAGTGGCGCCACAGGCGCGCATGATGTGCGTCTGCGCTGAAATTCTAATCATTTGTATATCTCACCTCCGCTAATGCATGTTGTAAATTTCATGTTTCCTTCAGGGTGTTGTATTTACAATTGCCAGCAGTGTACATACAATGATAGAAAAATTCTCATTTAAAAGAACATTCATTGATTTGAAATTTTAAGTTAAATGTTTTCTTCTTAATTGTTGTTTATGTTTCAGAAGCTCAAGTGATGTTGACTGCACAGTTAATTTAGATAGAAAGAGCATTTAATATATTTTTAGAATATTTAATATCACATCAATTTGTTTTCAAAAGGAAAATCAAGAGACACAAAAAAATATGAAACACGTTTTAAATTGAGAAACATACTGAATTTTATTGACATTATGATTAAAATGAAAGCAATTGATAGAAACTTTCATAATATAACATAGTGGAGGGAATTCACAAGAATAAAATTAATATTGAGAACCGGAGAATATATGCAGGCATAAACATTTTAAAAAATAAATAATACTAGATAAAAATACAGTGAAGAAGAGCATACAATATGCTTTTCCGACATAATTGAGCTGTTACTTTAAAAAATTGTATTTGTGTTTTTGAAAAAAGAAACTTTTCATTTAAAACTGTTTCTGTTTTGTTTTATCAACTTCCAGTAGAAACCTCGAGCAACAATATCCAATATTCCTTTATTATTTTTGCGTGTAAAACACCGAGTCATTAGCGTATAAAAAAAGTCCTTGAATTGGAAATATTTGCTCAATTAAATGTATTCCGAATGCTAACACAAAGGATAAAACCCCAATCATCAAGCACATAACATTAATTTTGCATGGTACACGCAGATATTATCGATCTCACCTTACATAGTATTTACACTTATAAGCATACATATAATCTCGTAGTAATCCACCAATACACTGTTCAGTACATTGTGAAGTCAAGAGAGTATTAACATACTACCTGAAATTATCTTAAAGAATTGTATTAAAATCAAATCAATACTGAAGCATTTCCTTAGTTCCATAAATATTCTTCATATTATTTTATCAACTGATACTTTTCGAAGGCAGCGTAAAAACCTGCAAACTACTGATTACATACGTAATTATATTCATGCAGTCAAAACAACAGATGCACTGAACATGGTCAACATACATATATATTGCATCTGCTCATCTTTTTCTATTTTTTAAAGGATAAAATGTTTCAAATTCAATATTTCACGCATAAGATACTCGTTTCACGTATAAATACTAGTTTCGTAGCAATGGAGATGCTCTGCGTCTTTTATTTACAGATTATCAATTATTTCCTACTTATAAGCATAGGTATAGGGATACGTAATATTCGTATTTACGAAATAGATGCGAATAAATGCGAAAATTATTTTTTTACTACTTTTCGGCGAAAACCGAGGATAAACGGCTTTTTAAGTGAAATTATGTAATAATATTAATACTTTATTTACAGGATAGCTCATCTAAGATCATACACGGTCTTTAACTGAGAGATCTCACTCTCGAAATTTGCTTATTACTTATTGATATTAGATTTATGGAAGAAAATGTAGACACTACAACAATGCTATCTTTTAACTAAAAATTTTGATACTTACCTGACCAAGTAAGTAAAATTATTATTTTTTTAATAAATGCGAAAATTTCGAATGAATATATATATATATATATATATATATATATATGCGATTAAATGCGAAATTTCGATATTTTTGATGTAAAATTTACGTATCCCTACATATGTATAAAGTATTTGCGGTCCTCTTCGCTTATCCTATGTGTTTCTTTGACACACAAATAATGTTCAAGCTGTCGAGGAAAAAAAAACTTTTAATACTATTGCTGTTAAGTTTCCCCATTCTTACAGTTAAAATGGTTTTCTGACTCCTGTCTCCGATAAAACTGCTTTCTTTTCCAGAAAATTACGCGTAAAGCTACAATTGTAAAACATTGCATGAGCTATATCCCAAATTGTATCATGGTCACATGAAGTAAAATCTTTAAGAGGATAAATACGAAAATTATCCAATATTAAGCACAATGGAGTATTTCGTGAATTTCCTTTCTTTTCGAAAGATTTCTTACAGGAATGTACTGTTAACAATTTATTTCTAGCTCAAAGTAGTTCTTGTACTGATATACGTATAACAAGGATTGTTTTTAATGTTATTTTTCTAAAATGTTGACTGCTTATTAAAATATTTGCAAAGTAACTGTTTCGAAATCGAAACAATTTAATTTTTGAAAGATGACTAAAATCCTTCTAGGGGGGCACAGGACCTTGAAGCTCGACAAAATAACTATAAATATGGTCTGATTCTGACCACAAAATCTCAAATTATATTAGAAAAAGAAATTTTCTTGCTTTATACACTGAAGTGCCACTGAATTAGGGATACCTACCTAGTAACGAGTTGGGCCTCCTCTGGCATTGATAACGGCTGCCACACGATGAGGAATAGATTCAACAAGTTTTTGGAAACGTTCCACGGGAATGGCTTGCCAAATATTTGCTAAAGCTGTCCATAATTCAGTAAGGTTCTTTGGTGCTGTGTGATGGTCTTTCACGCCTTGTTCCAAAACATCCCAAACATGCTCAATAGGATATAAATCTGGGCTTCTAGGTGGCCAATTCATGACAAAGAAGTCAGAGGAATGCTCATCCAACCCGCCAGTAGCCAACCGGGACTTGTGAGAGGTACAGTTGTCTTGCTGGAAAACTCCATTACCGTGCGGATAGCAGAACAACATAAACGGATGGAGGTGATCATCCAGCAACTCTACGTACCGAATAGCATTGAGGGAGGTTGGTACACGCACCAAAGATCCCAAACTGTGCCACGAAAAAACACCCCAGACCATGATTGAGTCACCATGCCCTTCTATAGTTCCAGCCAGGCATGCAGGAACCATGGCTTCATGAGCCTGACGCCATATTCTCAGCCTCCCGTCGGCGTTAAGTAGTCGGAATCGAGACTCATCACTCCATGCTACTCGTTTCCAGTCCTCTACACTCCAGTCTCTGTGCTCTCTTGCCCAGGCAAGACGTGCAGCCCGATGGCGAGTATAGAGCAATGTACTCTCGTAGGTCGACGGCTCCCGAAACCCATACGGTGAAGCGAGCGTTGCACAGTCCATTTACTGACTGTACGACTGGCACCGTCATTAAACTGGGTGGTAATTTGAGCTAATGTTTGGCTTCGCTGGCTACGTACAATACGCCTGAGCCGTCTCTCACCACGCACTGTCAAGGCTAATTGTCCTTTGCAGTTTGCCCGAACACTAGTTTTTTTTTCCACCATCCATGTATTCTTGGTATACTCTTGACACTGTCGACCTTGAAAATCCTAGCTGTCTGACGATTTCGGAAATTGAATGGCCCATGCGTCGCGCACCTATGACTTGTCCGCGATCGAAGGCGTCTAAATCAGGCAGTTTACCCATACTGGTAATTCCAACAAGAATTCGCAGTGAATAAGTCCTTTGTAATCAAAAAATTCAAATTCCATGAAAGGACACAGATTTGAAAACGTCTCGGATATTAAATCAAATATTACGCGAATTTTGCGAACGGTGATTTCCAACGCCTGGCCGATGCATCGTGCACCTGCGATTTGTCCACGATCGAAGGCGTCTAAATCAGGCAATTTACCCATACTGGCAATTCCAACAACTAATTCAGAACAACCACAGTACGCGCTATATATGCAGTTACCACAGCGCCTTCACTTGCGCATACATGATGCGCAGCGCTACACAATTTGCATAGGCTTTGCTATCCCTAATTCAGTGGCACTTCAGTGTATATATAAAGTTTGCCCTTGAATTTCTGTTTTGTTCTTTTGCATAACGTTATGATGTGATTTCTTATACTGCAGTCGAACCCCGTTATAACAAATTTCAAGGGACCAAAGGTTTTGTTCGCTATATCCGGTGGTTCGCTATATCCGAACCATTAAGAAAAATGTTAGAGTTCACAAAATGTAAAATTCATTAGTTGCTATGTGTATTCAATAATGATGTATTTGAAAAAATGATAAAATCTGTTAAAAAATGATCATTAAGGAATTAAATTGACTGAAATCGATTACGTTAAACTGACACAATACTAATTAAATTAAGTAAAAATAAGACGAATGAAAATGAATTCATTTTACCTTTAATTGTTGCTTACTGTTTTGATACAGAAATAAGCGGTATTCTTCTGCTGGCGTGATACCGATTTCAAAAACATTTTATGAATTTCCTTGTCTAAATACATCAAATGACTCCAACACTTTTTCTTCCACTGTTTGTGTAGACAAAAACTTATTAATGACACGCATCGCTGTTGTAGCATCTGAGAGGGTGGGGAATTCGCATTTACGTGCTCCTCTTCGTCGGCATCAGATTCAGAATTTTCGATTTCAGAATGATTCATTTCAATTTCTTCCACAATGTCTTCATCAATCGGATTTTCACATGTAATGACTTCATCATCACGTTTCGAACAATTGCATGTCACAATCTGAGAATGATGAAATTTTGTGCTTTTCTATCCACATCGCGATAGATAAAATCTTCATCATCTTCTTCATTCGTCGTATCTTCAACCTTCTTAAAAAGTTTAAAAATAAAACAATTCAGTAGTCGACAGAAAAAAAAAAGTTCGTTATAGCTGATTCTTAAGATTTTGGAGGTTTGTTATAAAAGTATAAATGAGCATTAAATACAATAGCAAAACGGCGGGACCAAAATTTTCGTTCGCTATATCCGCGAGTTCGCTATATACAGGGTTCGCTATAACGGGGTTCGACTGTATTAACTTTCTGTTTCAATGTGGGGACCTCGGGGTCTTGGAATGTATTTTGGATAGCCCTACATCCTATTCCGAAAGTTCCCCCTTGGGGTAACCGATTCGGATAGGCCGCCTCAAGAAGAGACTTGTTAATTGTCTCGATATAGTGATTTTTTTTTGTATTTTATTTCTTGATTCTAATATACAGATGCTCAATAATTCATACTAAAGTGAAAGTGCGCTTTTGCAAATTTGCTAATTTGGATGCTGAAACTAAAATATTATATATGACTTTCTCTTTTTTTTTTGATTAGTTAAATGTTGCAGATGAAATCCAGCATCCTATTTACGTTTTATCTGCGTAATTTTTTCTCATTTACCCCAAAATAAACGTGTCACTTCTTTTCCACAAAATGAGAAAACTAACGTTTTCAGACGTTAATAACAACGAGTTTGTACCTTTCTGTACTCTAATACATAGTCTCTAGTGAACCATTTTCTAGCCATTAAAATCTCAAAAAATTGGGAAGGAAAGCGTTAGTTATACCTACTGGCGCTTTGATAGTTATACTATCATTTGAAACACATTTTTCAGTTGTTGTTTCTTTTTAGTTTGTTTTTTAAAGTTTTCAAAATAACTCTATCACAACATTTGAAAATTAGCAAAATAGTTCTCGTCAACCTTCCCGTTTGAAGTTTTGTCAGAGAACTAGCTGAAAACCCGCATTTCGCTACGCAGTACATTCAAATTAAATACAACGAACGGTCAATGTATGCAATTAATGCCAAAAATATACACACTGTTCAAAACAATTAGAGGAGCACATGGTTTTAACGAAATTTTGCAAATACTAACACCGATAAGTAACATAAAATAAATCATCCATAATTTAAAGCCTAGCAGGAAACAGAAGAAGAAAACTTCATATGCAAATCAAAGTTCATGACGTCAAAAACCAGAAAAAGAACATAAGGGCGGAAATCGGGATGTTGCAGAAACGTCTGTTTCACTGCCTTAACTGTGAAATTCGATTGCTCAGTTATTCTTTTTGAGAAAAGGTGACTTGAAAATGTCTCAACAACGTGATTTACCGGAATCGATGGCATGGCGTATTATAGGCAGACTTTAATACACACAACGCAGTGTCGCGGACGCTGTTGGAGTCGCCAGGAGTGTCGTTGCAAGGCTGTGGAATCGATTCCAAGAAACAGGGAATGTTAGACGTCCACCAGGGCAAGGTCGGCCATCCGCCACTACAGCAACTGATGACCGGTATATACTGTTAACAGCTCGTCGAAACAGAACAGACAATGCTACTCAGCTGCAAAGACAGTTGCTCTTGGCAACAGGACGAAGGGTGTCCAGCCATACCGTACTTAATAGGCTTCATCAGGAAGGTCTCTATGCACGTAGGCCAATGGTCTGCATTCCGTTGACCTCACGCCACCGTGCGGCCCGAAGAAGATGGGCTGCTAAACATCGAGATTGGGAGCAACATGATTGTGCTGTTTACAGACGAGTCCCGATTCAGTCTGGGGTGTGACACCCAACGTGTTTTGGTATGAAGGGAAAGGGGCACTCGAAATAACCCCACATTCGTTCGTGAAAGGTCACAATACAGACGAGCTGGTTTTATGGTATGGGGTGGAATCAGCATAGGTGGACGTATGGACCTGCATATCATTCGGAATGGTACTGTCGTCGCTAGCTCAGGACACCACACAAAGTAATCACTCATGGACTGTTTAAACTCAATTTATTACATAACTCTATAAAAGACTCAGACCCATCGGTTACGCGGTCACAAGCACCGCAAAACACGTCTCTCCGATGGGGTCTCTCGAAGAACTCTGGTAAACAAACACACTTGTTTTTAAAAAGGGGCGCTGCTGCAACAGCGCTTGGGAGGTTGGTTCAGAACATTCCGCCCCACGTTGCAATGATAACATTCAACCATTTAATTATATAATCATTACATAAATAATAAAAAATATATAAAATAAGCACAAGTATATGAAAAAATTAAACTACACATAACAAAAAATACTAATATAAAGATTACATATTAACAGGTAAAATACAGATTTTAGTAATGGGCCTTTTAAAGATTCCAGACTGAGTTTTCACCTTAACAACTCTGACCCGTTTGTCATCACCAAAATAGAGCTCAATTATTCTACCTAATGCCCATTTTTGAGGAGGTAGATTTTCATCCTTGAGAAGCACTAGCTCATTGATTTTCACATTATTTTTCTCCACCGTCCACTTGGACCTCTGTTGCAGATTATTAAGATACTGTACCTGCCATTTCCTCCAAAAAATTTGAATTACTTTTGTCATTCTTTTCCAGTTGGACAAGCGACTATCTGCTCAATTAATTATTCTACCAAACACTAATTTTTTGAGAATTGATAAACTAGTGAAATTTACCCTTAATGACAAAAAGACAGTTAAAGTCTAACCAATATTAACTAAGTATACGAGAGAAGGGTTAATTACACAATAACAGCACAAAGTATTACACATGAATATACCTATATGGAAAATATTATAAAAACACTCATTACTTTTCAAAAGAATTGTTAACAACACAATGAATACAAGTTCGAACCTTGAGTAATCTAAAACACACTAATCATAATTGTGGAAAGCACTGATCTCTTCGTAGGCGGAACCACGTTTTCCAGCTGAATTTGGAAAGTAAAGTGGTCAATGCTAGGTTTCCACGAAACACCTAGCGCCTTTGTTTCTTCTTGAAAATTGTAGTCACTGTCAAACCCTGTTTTTAATTCAGGGTTATTACTACACCACTTGTGTAGCATCATGCCTCCGCTCTTGAGAGCCCCTATTAACTCCGATTGAAGTTCCTTTGCTTCGCTCAGAGTGTCGGCACCACTCAGGACATCGTCCATGTAGAAATCCCTCTCTAAAACTGGCGACGCTAAAGGATAATTCTCATATTCATCTCTGGATAACTGAAGTAACACTCTGGTAGCGAGATAAGGTGCGCTTACTGTGCCATACGTCACTGTTTTGAGCTCATAAGTCTTAACTGGATCATTCACTCCCTCCTTCCAAAGAATTCTCAGAAGTTTAGTTTGGCTGGGGTCAATTAAAATCATCCTATACATTTGCTTAATATCAGCCATGAAAGCATAAATGTGCTTACGAAACCTCACCATTATTGAAAAAAGGTCTTCCTGACTAAACCCACCGTTATATTGCAAGGGGTTGAGTGAATTACCTACGGTTGTTCGTGAAGAAGCGTTAAAAACTACACGAAGTTTTGTCGTACTTTTATCAGGGCGATAGACTCCTAAATGTGGTATATAATATGTTCCCACTTCTTCCTCACACTCAGAAATTTCCTTCATATGACCCAACTCCTTATATTCGCGCATAAATTCCCTATATAATTCTAAATACTCAGGCTCTCTTAAAAAGCGACTCCACAGCGAATTTAATTTTTTAATGGCAATATCTTTGGATTTTCCTAAACTCATTGGATCTTCTTTTAATGGCATTTTTACTATATATCTCCCCGTACTACCTCTCTTAACGTTTTTCTCAAAATGCTCTTCACAAATTAATGCTTCTTTATTTTTGGGTACTTCTATCTCCACATTTTCTATTTCCCAAAATTTCTCTAAAGCTTCGTTTAAACCAGTATTATCCCCAATGAACCCACAATGTACATTTCCCTCAGTTGCTATGGGTATGCTCCCACTAACTACATATCCAAAAACTGTATTCTGTAGAATCAAATTACTATTAGCAGGATAAATCTGACCTGGCTGTAACAGCTTATAAAAGATCTCAGCGTTCAAAAGCAGATCTACGCGACCTGGCACATTAAAGTTTTCATCCGCTAGTTTTACATAGCTTAATTCTGGCACATTTACCTTAAGCATTTTTGACGGCAAGAAATCTGTAATTCGGGATGCAACTAAAAATTCTAACTCTCTTTCAAAATTTCCCTCAAAATTGGAAATTGTTGTACTAACCACATATTTAATTGTGGTGGTGGTATCTCCTATCCCGCAAACTGTCATATTGGTTCTATCTCTTTTTAAACCGAGACTATTCGCACAGTCTATGGTCATGAAAGAATTCATGGCACCTTGATCTAAAACTGCTCGCGCATTATATAATTTTCCTCGATTGTCCCTCAATAAACAATTCACAGTACTGAGCAAAGCGGTTTTACATTTATTTATCCCTCGCACAGAAAGAACTGGATTATTGTTTTGACTAGTACTCTGGCAGGACGCCCCGACCCTATTTGTTGCCGCTGATAAGGGATGTCTGGGTTCAAAGACCTCTGCATTGGGAGAAAGGAGGGGTTGACTCGTAACCGAAGATGCTCTCTCAGGGGGGTGATGTCCAAGGACAATTTCCCCTTTCGCATAGCATAGCGAAGAGTGATGTTTTTTTTCCACAAAAGTAACATGAACTTTTTGACTCACAAACTGATTTCTTGTGAGATCCTAGACAGTTGAAACATAGACGATTTCTCTTCACCACCTCAATTCTTTCATTGATAGATAATGCCTTGTACTTTGGGCATTTAGACACAATATGATTAATTTTTTCCTCGCAATATAGTATGCATTGTGAATGTTTCACTTCAGATAAAAATGATTTAGACACATTTCTCGAATATGAATTTTTCTGATAACTGGAATTTATGGTCATGGTTTTTCCTCGTGAAGCAAAATATACGTCAATCTCCTTGGACATCTGAATCGGGTGAAACCACGTTTCAGCCTGCCTTACGCTTATAAAGGAAGCAGTCTCTTTGTCTAATGTTTGAAATAGTTTATCGGAAACCAAGAGTTTTTTTAATGTTTCGAAATCTGTCACTTTTCTCAATTTTAGGTAGTAATCAAGACTAGTTGTTAGTCGAGATGTAAATTGTAAATGCGTCTCATTTGTCTGACGTACTGCTTTTCTGAATTGTTCTAAAATATCTTGTAGCGACGGTTCGAATTCCCGTAAGACGATTGTTTTGACTTTTGAATAGTCGCAAAGCTCATCATCTTTGATGTATGTCAGCACATTTGAGGCCTTCTCACCTAGCAAATTTATGAGAATCTCAGCTTTGAACTTTTCTGGCACGTTTTTCGTGTGAAAAGCCCTCTCTAACGATGCAAAATATAGCACCCATCCTTCGGGTTTGCTAGGAACTCTTAAAGTTAAAGTTCGAACACCTTTCACAAGCGACTATAAAGACTCACTTTTCTCAACCGGATTTTCTTTTTCCGGGGAAATCTCTCTCGATTCTGCTCTGATTTTAGCCAATTCTAGCTCCGCTCGTGTTTTTTCCAGCTTAAGTTTTTCAAACTCTATCTCTTTATTTTTTAAATCTAACTCTCTCTGCTCTTCTGATTTTCTAGTATCCACTATCTCTGTAATTAATTCCTCAACATAATCAGGATCATTTTTAAATTTCTCAGAACGCTTTATAATATTTGTCAACTCGATCACAGACATTTTGTCCGCTACTGCTTCATTTAGATTTACGGCAACAAGCCGAAGATCATCTTTTATCGCGTTCTTAAACATTGTATCAGTAATTCAGTAAATGTGCGTTAAATATCACAGCAACACAAATTAAGTACTCATTAACTCACAGTTATAAAATTCAGAACTCATAAAATCACAGATATAAATTTGGCACTCATTAAATCACACTTTTAAAATTCAGGACTCATTAAATCACAGTTTTAAAATTTTGAACTCATTAAATCACAGTTTTAAAATTCAGGACTCATTAAATCACAGTTTTAAAATTCGGAACTCATTAAATCACATATATTCACTAATGTACTATAAAAGATTCCTACTTCTCTTTCCGGAGCATCACAATCGAAATCCTCATATAAACCGGAGGTTAACACACAAAAGTATCCAAGGTTGCCTTCTCAGGTTCTCGACGGACCAGGTGTCGTCGCTAGCTCAGGACACCACACAAAGTAATCACTCATAGACTGTTTAAACTCAATTTATTACATAACTCTATAAAAGACTCAGACCCATCGGTTACGCGGTCACAAGCACCGCAAAACACGTCTCTCCGATGGGGTCTCTCGAAGAACTCTGGTAAACAAACACCCTTGTTTTTAAAAGGGGGCGCTGCTGCAACAGCGCTTGGGAGGTTGGTTCAGAACAGGTACTTTGATGGCCCGAAGGTATGCAGACGAGATATAAACCTCATGTCATACCTTACGCTGCAGCCATTTGAGATTCCTTTGTTTTCCAGCATGATAATACCAGACCGCATACAGCTCGTCTTGTGGAGAACATGCTTGAAGCTGAAACAGTACAGCGTATGGAATGGCCAGCGTGCTCTCCTTACCTGAATCCAATCGAGCATGTTAGAGACATGCTCGGACGACGCATTGCTGCCAGACCAAGGCCTCCTTTTACTCTCCAAGACTTGGAGATTGCACTTCTTGAGGAGTGGAACAGTATTCCACAAAGTCTTATCGATAACATCATCGCATCCATGGAAAACAGATGTGCAGCAGTCTTAGCTGTTTGAGGAGACCACACGCCATATTAAAAATCTTGCATCATTTCTAAACAATACTTTTTTTTATCGTTTACATGTAACCAAATTGTTGTCCTAAATCATCGTCATGTTTTTTCCAAATTTTCAAAGAATTAAAGCTTAATTACAAATTTTTTTCGTCTTTTTTTCTGTATTGCGAACTTATACGGGTGTACCTATCCATTTTATGCCAATACGTGGCTATCTCGCACGGTTTTCTTAACTTCTTTGCTTGCTCCCCTAATTTTTTTGAGCAGTTTACATATATATATAATGTACGACGATCAATGTATACAATTGATGTAAAAAAAAACAAATAAAAAAAGTTGTGTGGTCGGGGGACCCCTTTCAGGAACGAAGTTCTTTACGTCATTTTTTCAATTCTAAACGTGATTTAATATGTAGATTTCTATTGATTATATTAGTGTATTTTTGTCAAACCAAAAAGCGCAGCCCTATTTTATTCAACCAACTCTCTCTCTCTCTATTTTATTAAAATTAAAATTTTTAATATATAAATTAAATATTTTTATTAAAATTTAAAATTTTAATATATAAATTAAAATTTTTTATTAAAATTAAAAATTTGAAGATATAAATTAAATATTTTTATTAAAATTAAAAATTTTAATATATAAATTATTTTGATTTAGATGTTACCTAGCATAATTTTTAATCGGATTAATTTTATTATTTAATCACCAAGACAAATAAATTAATGACACAATATAAATCCCGCGTCAATTAAAACAATAACAAACAATAAGTTTAAACAGAAAGACGCGATTCCATAGGGACGGTATAAAATCTTTCAAGTAAAGCATTTACAACTGGTTGAAGTTTATATAAATGATCATGCTGAGGGTCATCATGTGGTGGTTGTTTACTGTTGTCATTAAATTGTAGAAATTCTCTTACCTTTTCAAAGTGTTTTAATGTCATACATTATTTTATTACATCATTGCCTATGGCAGGTGACCAATATGCCCTAGTGTTTGGTACATGTATAGTAGACATCATTATACAAATACAAATGTATTGTTTAATTTCTAAATTCGTTACATTGACACACTTTTCTGGGTTTTTTTGCACACTGAATAAATTTGTATCTTGAACTATATCCTCAATCAAATCTTCTGTGAAAAGATAACTAAAAAAATTTAGAGGTGTGATTAAATTCATAATTCCAGGAGCAAGATTCTCGTCACCTCGGAATAAAATTTGATCATCATTTAGAAGTAAATTAGTTTTCTTCTAGTTGATTGTAGGCTTTGTTCTCCCTGTATTATTTCTATTAGTTTTTGGCATGCTCCCACCATTAGGCACATCAAGAACATCGGTATTATCAAGTAATGATACCTCATCTCCCGAATCACTACTTCCATAAAAAATTTCATCAAAAACTTTGTTTGGTTTATAATTAGGATCACCTGTGCTGCCATCGCTTTCTGAATCAAATCCATCTTCACTATGATAACTCCACGATCTGTTCATAAGTTCCTCAATTTCTGTCTATGTTAAAAACTTTCTTCCCGCCATTTCCTTAAAAAAATGGCGTAAGCACACCATGTATCATTTTGATACATAAAATTGAAATCGTACTTGAATTTTTTATAAAATATTAAAGAAGTATTTTATTAAAAATTATAAAGCTACGTACCTCTAAAATATATTTATAAAACTTTCAAAGATGTAAACTGACTTTAAAATACTGAAAATATAGCACATACTAAGGCAGGTCTGGTATGAATTGAACGGCTATCTTTTACTGAGATCGCAGTTGTATTCCTGCTGCCATCTACACTACGAAAATTTAACTAACAGTGATTAAAAGCTTTGCTATAATGTTTCAAAATTAATACAAGGTACACAAGTGGATAAAAAATTGTGCGGTCGGGGGACCCCTTTCAGGAACGAAGTTCTTTACGTTATTTTTTCAATTCTAAACGTGATTTAATATGTAGATTTCTATTGATTATATTAGTGTATTTTTGTCACGCCAAAAAGCGCAGCCCTCTTTTATTCAACCAACTCTCTCTCTCTCTCTCTCCCTCTCTCTCATTTGTATATTTTATTTTTATTTTTTACCTTTTTTCAAAGCATAGATGTAAAGTATGGATTTAAATCAATAAATTTCATTTAATATTTTAGGAAAAATAGTCATTTATTAAAAAATAAATATAAAATAGTGAATTATAAATTATATTTTAAACCACAAAGCTAAAGCTTAGAATTAAAATTACAACTAACTGTATTCATATTATCACCAAATAAAAAAGATTGAATAAATATTAAGAATTAATAAACTAGGAGAAAACATTAAGACTAAGTTGAGATTTTCAATAGCAGAAAAGCCGGAGTTGAACATCCGCGAGTGCAGGAGGTGAAACAACGCACCAATGAGGATCGAACTCACGGTGACAGGGTGTGAGCCAAAAGTGAACTCCACAAGCCAGCAATAGCAAGCTAAGGAAGGTCGCCTGGAAGGGACATAACGCATTTTCGTTACGTGACGATTTCTGCCAATTCACTCTACTGTAAGCCACGTAAAAGAACTCCGCTCCAGAAATATTGCTTTTGAATATAAAGGGGAAAAATACCTTATGTATCAAATTTGATACAGTGTGCATTGAAGGGTTTTAAAATTGCCAGTAGCGATTGTGCGGGGATTTAAACCCAGGACCTCTGCAGTACTGCGGAGCATCGGACTGCAGTCCGATGTCCGATGCGATAACCATTCAGCCACATAGTCCTTGAGAAAAAGCTCTTATGAAGGGGGCATAACGCTTTTTCGTTACGCGATGATTCCTGCCAGTTCACTCTACTGTAAGCCGCGTAAAAGAACTTCGTTCCAAAAATATATTTATAAAAAATCGTAAGCGATATTTTTAAAGACAAAATAATGTAGAAGAAAATATTCAAATTAAATCTAATAGGACATACTAAAGAATATAGTACAATTAATATAGAACATATATATAGATGATATATATAGGTGAGCAAAAAATAGAACGCCTGCTCACTTCCTTTGTGACAACAAAACAATCATAACACCAAAAAATATTTCAGGTAGTCTCTTTAAACGAAACTACAGCAGGTTATTTACGTAGGATTACTTATCATTGCTTATCTCTTTCTTTTTGCGGATTTTGGTACTGTTTACTGCTACTGGGTTTCGCGTTCTGCCAAAACTCACGACGCCGGACAATTTTTTTCTCTCCGCAGGACCGTTATTAAGAAATGTAATTCTACGTTAAAATTAATATTTTTCAATTGTTTGGATTTATTTGTTTCTGTAACCATCTCGTGAATAGAAAATGTAGTCAATCGTTTCAGTTTCTAAACTGTAACCCAAAATAGAAATACAATCATATGAAATAAAGTACCATTAATTGTGTTACTACCGTTATGCATTAGGGAGCGGTGTAGTTTCGGAATTTCCAAGAAATGGGAGCAAAATATTTCTAACAAGGTTTCAGAGAATCCCTGATATAGAGCGGCCAGACATAAACTACCTACTGTGTTTAATTGTACAGGGTGTTGCCGAATTCGACCGACAAATTCAGAGGGGTGATAGTAGGCATCAAGACGAGCAATAATCACATAGGAATGTATGACAGGAAACTCAAACCTGGTCAACTAGAGGATACACAAATATGCAGAAATGTTAACTTTTCCTTTCTGCATCTTTGTTTATCCTCTAGTTGACCAGGTTTGCGTTTCCGGTCATACATTCCTATGTGATTCTGTTTTGTTTTTGAGTTTTCTACCTCCTCCAGAAAAATGCGATATTTCCGGCCATCCAGTCGGGTTGGCAAGAGGTATGGTCCGATTAAGTAAACAGTGCCCTCCAGCGTCAGGTTTACGTTTCCGGTCATACATTCCTAGGTGATTATTGCTCATCTTGATGCCTACTATCATCCCTCTGAATTTGCCCGTTGAATTCGGTAACACTCTCTATAAATGTGTTCAAAAATTTCTCCAGAGTACAAATGACCGAAGTGTGTGAAAACATGCTTATGACTATTGTGTTCTAACCCTACTGGAATAGCTCACCTCATTGTTAATATATGGAGAAAATGTGTCCACAGATTGCCGACTTGGATTCAAAGATTTTTTATTAAAAATTGCACTCTGCAAGAGAGAAAGAAAATATATACCTTGGGACATTTTTAGTTTTTTTAATGTAACTAATATTTTATAATTTAAATTCTTCGAGGGACAAATCTGGTGTAGTGTGTTTCAAACGCTCCTAAATTTCTTTGGTCTTAGCTTCATAAAAGCCTAATCAACCAAGATAAATTCCTTTAGTGGACGAAATTTATAAAATGAATACTGTTGCAAGGGAAAGAGAAGTTCAGGCTATCTGAAAATAAACTTTTTTATTGGATTATCAGCATTTATGGATCTGTCAATCGTAGACACTTTTTATCCATAGGTTGACATTGGGATGAATGAATCCATTAGGGTTAGAACACTACAGCCTTAACGGAATCCGCATTTTGGAATGATTTCCCCCCTAAAATGTGTTTTTATAGATCATTGTAACGGTATTCATAACTCGTGAGGCTTATGAAAAGTACTTGAACCACACGAAATTTTGTTCTCAAAATATTTAAAGTTAAAAATTTAAGATATTTTTAGTTTTTGATATACCTGCTGAACCAATAGCTAAATTTACATATATTTTTCCTTGTTGTACATTATAAAGATTTCAAAATAATTTCTCCTCGGAAATACGAAGTTAATTTATCAAACTTTTAATCACTTTAAAGGGAAATTTTTGTTTTCAAACTAGATTTTTCTTGATTTAGGGAAAATTTTCAAAGAAATCATTGCCCAATTTAAAGTAAATTCTAAGGGAAAATTAATGAAAATAGAATGGAGGAACGCTGTACAAAATTTCCTCATGTTATCTTGCAAGAAGGTTTAGATACATCCTTTTGAACGCGCTAAATAATTAAATATTCTCTTTCGAGATGTATTCTCTCTTACATAAAGTCCCGGTACTAAGGGCAATTTTTGCAGTACTAACCGGTACTAACGAAGTACTTACGAGTGGGATAAATTTGGATTAACATTAGCTTAGGTGTGGGGCTGGTGAAATGTGCGAAATTTTTCGCAGTGTAGACAGGATAGATGTTCGAATTTCGAAGCTGGTCGAAAATGTGTTTCTGCTGTTTTAAATGACGCCTTCAAATTTCAAATTTGGTTAACATGCAAACTGTGCGACAATTCTATTTTGTTTCCTTGGGTTCTTAAACTTTAAGAATGGGTCGAGTCATTATTTAACGTGTCACAGAAATCCAGTTCCGTGTCGTTAAATCTCGTACCATTATTAACAAAGATAATTTTTAAACCCGTTTTGGTCCATCTATAGCTCCCTCTTTTACCCCACGTACCTAATGGAAATGGATAGATTTCCGTGTTCGGATCAGCTGACGTTACCGTTGATGTATGACTGTGGCCGCGTAGGCAAAATTTTGTTATGCATCTGTAATCGAGTTATTTCCTTGTGTATAATACATGCGAATGATATATGGACATTCGGCCGTCTTCGTCTCATGTATGCATATCGGAATTCGATGCTCGTTTGTCACCATTATCGTGGCCCGGGGAGGCTCCCGTGTGATTTCTACTAGTTACGCAGGACTGCAGATGCATTTCGGATAAACAGAATTATTCGAAACAGAAAAATTTTCCCTATATATGGTTAAGCTATAAAGGGCTCTTCAATGACAGATCGAAGCATTTTGTTGTATCTCCTTTCGTTCGAAGGTAAGAATGGAATATACATACAAGTTGATTACGCTCAGTGACACGAGAGGAAAACAGTTTGATGTTGCTTCTAACGTTCCTGAACTCACAGTAGGAGACTCCTGTCCGGTGTTCACATAAAAATAAGACAGGATATATACGCAGACACAAACAGAAGGTTTTTATTATCATCATTATCATCGTCATTATTATTATTCACAAACGATGCACACTCGCGATGGAATGTAGATGGCAGCTTCTCTTTTGTAATAACTGGAACACAGATGTTTGTTCCAATATTACATCCCCACCTTATGCGGTATTCGAACTAGCGTCCTCGGCATAGCAGGCTGATGCCTTAACCCCTCTGGCAAGGCGAAATAATATACCAAGGGGTGGCTGAAATAGACAGTGTTATGAGACATTTGGAAATATCTACTGACTCAGAAGAGCGGAAGCAGGAAAAAAATTCAGGTAGTCTCTTCTAACGAAAATACTGCGGGTTATTAACTTAGGACTACTTATCGTTGCTTACCTCTTTTGTATGTATATAGACATGATATGTATATATGTATCTATATATATGTACGTATACACACATAAATATATATATATATATATATGTGTGTGTGTGTGTGTGTGTCAGTCAGTCAGTCAGTTAAAAATTTTGACGCAATTTGGTACTTTTCTATTTAACTGTTTACTGCTTGGCCAAGCGATAGAGACTGTGTTTGGCACGCTGCCAAAATTATAACACATTACGACGGACGTTTTAGCGTCTGAAATTTTGCTTACCGGAGGACCGTTATGGAGGAACGTAATCCTATATTAAAAAAAGATTATATTGGATACGAAAGACATTTTAAGCATTGTCCTTTCTAATTTTTTTATTAAATCTGTCATTCTTCAAATGTTAGATTAATTAATATTGCTAAAATCTTAAATTGCTTTAACCTTTAATAATTATTTTTTAATTGTTTTGCTAAATTCTTGAAATCTATCCTATATTGAGTGGCCGCAGTTTTAACCATGTTTTTATTAACTCGTTTTCTTGTTTGTTTGTGTGTGTGTGTGTTTGTCCAGTACGAATCTTGCAATCGATTTTTAACTAACTTCCTGACTAGCTAGACATTTGAAACTTTTAGAATAGCTCAGAAGACGATGACAATGCATTATTTTAATACTTTTAGCCATCTTTAAGCAGGATTGAAATCATTTTCAGTTAATTTTGTTTTGTAGACTGGTGCAGCCATCTATCGGTCGGGACGAGAACGAAAATTTAAACGCAAGTTAACTTCCAATTAATTTCATTTTCTTTCAACTTGATGGGATAACTCATCAAAAAAATTTTAAAAAAGTATTTATTAATACATAGAATTGTCAAGTTTATATGATTCAACAGAAAATTTAAAAACATGGTATATAAAAATTTTTTTTATCTTGTAATTATTAAACTTTTCAGATAAATGTTGATTATTGCTATCGAAAACAAATGTGAAATAAGAAATTTTTGTAAAAATAAAACTAGGAGAACAATTTATAAGACATTCTTGTATAAAATGTTTGAAATGAATCATTGAACCTAGAGCTACAAAGAAAGTGACAAAGAGCCGGCACGGAAACCCCCTTTTGGCCTCGCCTATCGACATAATAACAATTTCCCCGAACAAGGCCGGGAACGTTAGGACTCAAAATGTTGTGGACAGTAGAATAATCATGGTTTGGTTGAGACAGCAGCAAGAAAGGAATTTGAGAAGAGAGAATAGCAACGAATTTAAAACTGTGCAGCTATATGTCGGAATCTCCTTGGAAAACGGGATGCGATAAAGCTTGAAATCGAATGAAGTAAGGAAAGGGACAAACATAAAACACGTTACATTACGCAGTGAGTTTTGAAATCGTGAGACAATATTCAATGCGGCGATAGACAGAGGAAAGTTGTTGTTCGCCAATGTGAAGCACTTGTCCATGAAATAATCCACTAGAACCGTCGGTTACTTTCAAAGGGGGCACCGTATGGGTGAACCGATAACACCCCCTAGTGCAGTGATTCTCAATCACTGTGCGAATACCCATACATAAGTGACGTCAGAGAAGTAGTTCAATCAGTTCTACCTTTCTACCGGGGACTGGGTGAAACAATGCGCACGACTATTACAGTTCTGGAATACTTACTGGTAAATCTGGACTATTACAGTTCTGGACTTTTAAAATCTGGATCACGAAATGAGAGTAGAATTATCAATTTTACGCCCGAATATATATATATATATATTATATTTTTGCGCCCAAGCTTGTTTTTTTAATTTATCTAAAACAACAAGTTCAAATTTGGAATAAATATAATTTGTAGTTGAATAAACATATTGCTTACTTCGTAAGGCGAATTTAATTTTATATTTCAAGGAAAATTATTTCGTATGCTATTTTCACAAAATATATTAAAGGTACATCAATCAAATATGAAAGTAAAATAATTTTAAATATCTTATTGATAGTGCGCCGCCAAATTTTTAAAGTATTATAAGTGTACCGTGACGAATAAAAGGTTGTGAATCACTGCCCTCGTGCCACCTCCTTTTGGACCGAGGCCACATGGGGGGGGGGGGGGGGCTCGTGCCATCTTCCACCCATTGACATCATAGAAGGGCTTTCTGGTCTACAGATTGAACGGTGCTTCTATCCGACCTAGACACCGAGGTATTGAATGGTGTTCGAACCGAGCACGCCTAGTTCAGTATTAAGACTACCACTAGGCTACGTCGGTCGCAGATAGAGCAGTGGAGCTTACGAGATTAAAAGTAATAACCCAATCTTTCGTGCACACTTTCTGAAATTTTCCCCACAATCAACCGTACACATGAAACAGAGACGCAGAGATATTTAATCCTAGTATTTAAAATAATTGCTAGGTAAAAAGAACTTTTTATATACCATATTTTTAAATTTTCTGTTGAATCATATAAACTTGACAATTCTATGTATTAATAAATATAAAAAAAAAATTTTTGACGAATTATCCCATCAACTTGAAAGAAAATGAAGTTAATTAAAAGTTAACTTCCGTGCAACTTTTCATTCCCATCCCGGATTATAGATGGCTGCACCAGTCTACAAAAACAAAATTAACTGGAAATGTATTCAATTCTGCTTAAAGATGGCTAAAAGTATTAATAAAATGCATTGTCATCGTGAACTGAGCTATTCTAAAAGTTTCAAATTTCTAGCTAGTCGGGAAGTTAGTTAAAAATCGATTGCAAGATTTGTACCTGACAAACACACACACAAACAAGAAAGCAAGTTAATAAAAACATGGTAAAAAAGCGCCGCTTATGATATGGATAGATGTATGAAACACTTAACAGCTTTAAAAAAAAGTTTAAAAAATGTCTTTTATTTATTTGCTTTTCCATCTTAATGTGTACGAGTAATATGATATAGATTAGTTTTGCTAGTTATGCAAAAAACAGTAAATTATCTTATGTACGTTATGAAGCTAAAATATCCCCATGTGTTCCCTCTTTTCCACCCTCACAAAAAGGCAGGGAAAAAATTTTGCCGTTAATGGTATGTAAGATTCATATTTTAGATGAAAAAATATTATTGCACAAGAAAAAAAGGTCTTCCTTACAGTACCCTCTCAAAATAACGAACATTTGCCAGGAGAGGAGCCAATGGAAAATAAAATTGCGTAGAAAGAAATAGTACGCATTTATCATTTAGCTATCCATTTAGATGACGGCAAGAAACAAATATAATATGCATCAGGACATTCTACTCACAAAAGATGACAAGCAAAAGAAACGAGAACCTGATATGAGACAAAGAAAAAAAACTCACCAAGATGAAATCTTAATACAAGTTCATGTGACACTTGTTTTCATGCCAAGAAGCTTAAATAATGTCTAAAAAGGAAAATTCGTACAATGCAAGATAGCCCTTGGAAGATAAAGCGGGCCCGAAAAAAAGACGGATTCAAGGTGCCCCTATCCGGTCTAGTTCGAATCCCAGCGAGCTACCACTCGGCTACCTCTGACCCGCACATTAAAAAAATATACAGTTAGTTTTCTCTAATGACATTAAGGGGACGGTGGAACTTCATTTGAGCAAATCTTGACATTGTAATGTTGATTGTGTTATTGTAAAAAACATATATATATTTCTGTAAATTAATAGTACCAAAATAATTTTTTTCAAGTCATAAATCATTTATGAAGCATCTACGAAATAATTTATAAAGGGTATGTGTAGTAATAAACTTTAAATCCGTTTTTCTAAAAACAGATTTTTCAAGGTTTTTAGAATTTTTAAATGTTCCCTTCATGAAATTGATAAGGAAGAATCCTGATACTAATTACAAAAAACTGCGCATGCATTTTATAATTCCACTTCATTAAGGTAATTGAATTCGATTTATAACTTATTATAAGGCAAAATTTTGATGAAAATCGGGATGGAATTCAGAATAAAATTTCTCAAAATTTAACTTCTCTAGGGATTGAATAATTGATGCACAGATTTGTTTGTTATACAGTTTTAAGTAATTAAAGTGAAAAATAGAGGAAATATCTCAAAATTTATTTCGCAAGGAGCATTTTAAAATGTTGGTTATAAATTTTAAATTTTAAAAAAATTTTAAATTGTAATGAAATTGGGAATTTCTTTTAAGGTATCCTATATATAATAGCCGTTGTCTCTGTATGACACTTCCGGGCTGTACTCATCTTTCAATTGAAGCCCTCAGTAAACAAACCGCCGGTAAGGCTTAATTTCAATTTCAGATGTCGATCAGAATTTTTTCTTACCTAAAAACAAATATCTTCTCCATCAAATCAAGTTTGTTCAGCCTATTTTTCTATAAAACATTCAGAACTAAAAAAAAATTGGATATTTTTAGCTGTATATTTAACAGTTTTTAAAAATCTGTATACTTTTGCGATGAATTCTGAAAGTAAACAAACGTGAATGTGAATGATTCGCGTAGTGAACTGTAAAAAGTTTTTTTAACTTTCATATACTTTTTCCATTATGACGTCATTTTTAGTATTATGACGTCAAAATGACGGGTTGGATGGCAATCTACTACTCCAATCGCATGAAAAACTAAATAAATAAAAAATAATGAAAGGGTTTGCTTTTACAAGGTGTGGATTAAATGCAATATTTTAGATAATTCGGGATATTTTTTAACTTTCATATACTTTTTCCATTATGACGTCAAAATGACGGGTTACCTACTAGTTCTATATATTTATAGTGAAATTTATATGTACACGATTTCGTATCTCTTATGATGAAAAGTAAAAAAAAAAAAAAAAAAAAAAAAATTAACGTCCACCGTCCCCTTAAATACGATGTTCCATGCTTTACAGGCGATGGGAGCACATGAAAAAAACTAGCAATCTATTTGTGTTAAGTCGATAATTTTACAGTTACCTCGAAAAAAAACTTAAGAAATTTGTATTTATCCCCGTGAAACCGAAGAATGATAAAATATAGCATTTGTAACTTCTTATGTTGAACTTACGCCCTCAGCTCAGAAAAATTTCCCTATTCCAATAGAATAAATAGAAATTTATGATAGTCTCCGATGCAAAGTGAATTCTTTTTCCTTGGGATGGTGCCAAAAGAAGAGATACGGAACCGAAAGTCAAATACTTTTAGCGTATTTGAGGACTTTCGAGGAATCTCCATCTTTTTTTGCCTACTTACTTGAAATCCAAAGAGAAAAAAATTTATATTCATATCCAAATAACTGTCGACGGAAATTATTTATAAATCGGTTCTTTTGCTTAACTGCAAAAAAATAAAAAATTTTAAGCTTTTATCATAAAAAAATGGTATTGAATAAATACCCAATTTTTTCTGGTAATACCCTAGATATCATCTAGCGTGATGTCTTTACTTTACTTTAATGCTTTAGCTTTATCAGAGGATTCACCTCTTTAAAACTGGTGTAAACCGTATTTTTTATACGGTTTACACCAGTGTTGCGCAAACCTTTTTAGACTGCGACCCATTTTCTTTAAATAAAAAATCACGCGACCAATGTTTACAAAGGAATAGAAAAACTAAATAAGCAAATTTTGACAAAATTTTCAAAAGTCAATGAACTCCACATTTTGGGTATATATTTACTTTTCATAATAACAAAAAAAAAGCCTTCCTTACCATTTACACTTGCCAAATCTCATGTGACGAGCATTTAATATTTAAGTATTAACTAGTTGGAACCCGTCAAAACATGACGGCTAGATAGTAAATGTATACTAATACACAAATTATACTCAACACATCATTGCCAAATGTTGAAAATCATAATAATGTGCAGAAACAAATCAATGTGTTTAAGCGTCCTCGTGCTTAGTGAGTATCTAAAGCCAGATTTAAAAATGTCACTGAGCATGCGCAGAAAGCAAATTTTTAATTGTAAATTATCGCTAATTAAACAGCGCGTAATTTCCATCAGGTTTAATCTTATATTTCACAAACATAATTATCATAAAAATAAAAATGGCAGAGGGAGATCTAGAGAGACTCCTCGGCATTGAAACATGTCACTGAGCATGCGCAGAAACAGTGAGTTTCTAAAGCCAGATTGAAACGTGCTACTGAGCATGCACAGAAATCAAATTTTAATTGTAAATTATAGCTCATTAATAAAAATTGCAGTTACAAAAACCAAATTTGACAAATCTACAGATTACAATCTTTCGTTTAAGACCAAATTGAAGTCAATGGATGCAGTAGTTTTCTCTCACGGACTGCCCAAAAAGTCGGCTTAGCAACTTATATATAGATATGTATTATATATAGATATGTATTTGCATTTCCTTTAGGTAAAAACTAACAAAAATTAAAACTATAAAAGAGCATGATTTTAAGATTATAAGCTTCATATTAAAATATTGAACATTGAAAACTTAATTTATCTATATAAAAATAAACTAGAAGAAAATTAATGAGAAGGGCGAACCTGGACCCCATGTATAATTTGTTCAATATTTGGTGAAATACTTGAGAATGACACTCTCATATTATCGTTGTTTGGTTATTATAGTTACTCATTTTGAAAACCCAGTCCATATAAAACCATGTATGTATACAGAAGGTCGTTCTCATTTTATGGAAACGATTTTGATAGTTAAGTTTTATGTATAAATGCCGTATTTTTCGCGGCTATTTTTTTCTCTCTGATAGCCATGGTTCTTGACAATAGCTCTTGCTCGAATTTTTCATGAAAGTAAACTTTTTCTTACTAACTTTTTTTCTACCAAAGTCCGCTCAGTGTTCTTAGATGCCATTTCCCTAAGGCTCGTTTTCATAAACCGAAAGCTCAAAAGTTCATTGAATGAGCGCCAGGTGATTTTACAGGTATTTCATTAAATGGGATAGACTTTATTCCTGTTTCAGATTCTCTCTTTGCTTAATAAGCGGCAATTGATTTAGACGTGTGACTAAAGGCTTTGTCCATATGAAGCTCAAATTTATCAATGTCCTTTCCATATTAGGATGAAATTTCTTCTTCAAAAACTGGTTCAAAAATATTCTGCTGATAGTAGAGGGAATTCATTTTGGCTTTACTTGAGACTTTTTTGATTTTTAATTTGGCGTTGTAATAAAATCCTGCAACTATCATGATCCCCTTTGGAAATTTTTCCGTACGCTGATGAAGCCATTTTGTATGGTCATTCCCGACAGTTTAGCAATAGAAAATTGTTCTTTACAGTCACTTAAATACACCCATGCCATTTTCCTAGTGTTAACACAAAATTTCCATTTCTCAGCAGCTAGGTGTTTTTCATATAATTTTCTACATTTTTTTTAAATTCAGCAATATGCTTTCACAAAAGTAGATGAACCTTAGGTTTAAACATTTTTTTTTAAACTTCAAATCTTTATAAATAATTTTAATTACAGTGCCAGAAGACATTCCTAGTTTCGATGAAATGGATTTTTGAGTCGGTGGATTTTCTTTTACGATCACCCTTCACTTTTTTGATATTTACCTGCATTTGAACAGTCTTAGGATGAGGTTCTGCGGTCATGTTTTGATTTTTACTTTCAGTTAGACCTTTTTTCCTTTCAAATATAATATATTATAAATAGCTTTTTTTTAAATGCCATAACCGCGATCTTTAGACCGCTTTATAATTTGTTGATGTGAATATTTCCCCTCGGAAAGCGCAGTTTCGTGACCTACGAGCCATCTATCAACTTTCGGAGCCATTTTCAAAACAAACCTTTTATTTTACATTATTCTGAATTTGCCAAATTTTTATCTCAAAATAAAACCGACAAAATTAAATTACAAAATCGTTTCCATAAAGTTCGAATGATCTTATATATATATATATATATATACATACTATGTACCAGTAAGTATTTGGACACCTGCGATAGGAGAGAAAAACAAAATGTATTCATATTCAATAGTTGGTAGAGCCTCCACGAGAGGCAATTACAGTCTTAACCCTCCGGGGCATGCTTTCCGCTAGTCCTTCTACGACGGCTAGTGGTATTTTCTTCAAATCGTCATGGAGAAGACATGTCAGTTCCTTCACCGATTTTGGATCTAACTCTTCCCAGTGGTTCTCGATAGGGTTCAAATCTAGGCTCTGTTCAGGCCAGTCTATTCAGTTAACTCTATTGTCACCATACCAATCCATGGTGGACCTCGTAAAATGACAGCTGGCGTTGTCGTCCTGGAAGTAACATGAGTCCAACCCGTAAAACTGCCACAGCGTAGGTAGCACATTGCCATCCAAAATAGTGCAGTAGGCGTCGGCATGGTTGAGCTGACCGGCGTTGGAACCAAGGATCCCATTCCATACCAGGGCAAACAACCCAAGACCATAATTCCACCTCCGCCGAACTTTACTGTGGGCTCAATGCATTCTGGCAGGAAGCGCTCTCCAGGCAGACGCTAGATCCAGACACTGCCATCCGAACTGTAGAGGGTGTAACTTGATTCGTCGTTCCAGAGAACCCGTTTCCACTCACATACGGCCCACTTTCGACGTGCTTTGAACCACACTAAACAAGCAGCGCAGTTGGACTTTGTAATCAAAGGCTTATGGATGGTACGACCATGAAAACCAAGCAGATGTGCTTCCTTACGGATGGTATTCATCGGCACAACACACCCGGATGCCTCTGGAAACTCCTGGAGTTTGTTGGACATCGGTTGGGTGCGGCTCTTCCAAATTTCTTTGGACAGCACCCGTCGGTATCTATCTCCAAGTTTCGTGGGCCTGCACATTCTGACAATCACCGCTCGCCACGGCTGAATGGCTAGGCACTGGCATTCGGTTCATATCTTATGGGTTCGAGTCCTACTGTTGGCATGGATGATTTTCGCCGTTCGGAATCGGCTTTAAACTGTAGGTCCCGGTCGAATGAGCCCTCGTGTAGTAAAAAGTTGACCGTAGCGATCCAAACAAAACAAAAACAATCCACTTCTGAATCGCATAGGCCACTGTCGATTTTACGTAATTTGGCTCGCTAGATATGTCCCTTAAAGATCGACTATTTTTGTGATAACCGACGATTACACCTTTCTCGAAATCAGATAACTCTGCACTTCGTGACATATTGCATGCGACTAATGCCAGTGTTGTTTCCTACAATATTTAACAGCGGAGGGTGTTACGTATATCAGGACCGCAGATATCGTCATTTGAATGGGTGTCCAAAAACTTATAGATAGATAGTGTATATATATATATATATATATATATGTATATATATATATATATATATATATATATATATATATATATATATATATATATATATATATATATATATATATAATTTATATCACGAGAAAGATCATAAAAATTCCTTTAAAATGAGATCTTTTTAGAATCTTTTTCTCCATTTTTTGATTTTTGGAAAATTTTCAAAGATTAATTTTTAGAATTTAATTTATTAAATGCTGATCACGTGATTTCTTTTTCTGGAACTTTAAATAAATTTATCGTCACGTGCATAACAACTAAATAGACAATTTTTTTTCTTGCTAATGCGGCAGACGATAGGACATTATCCAAAAAATATTAAAATACAATAAAAGATATTATGTTCCTCAAACTGTACTATATTAACTGTACTATATTCTTTAGCATGTCCTATTACATTTAATTTCAATATTTTCTTCTAGATTATTTTGTCTATAAAAATATCCCTTACGTTTTTTTTATAAGTATATATTTTGTTTTTTTACATCAATTGTATACATTGATCGTCGTATTCATTATATATATATACTAGCTGTACCCGGCCACGCGTTGCTGTGGCTCAGTCTGGATAAATGGAAAAGAAAGAAAATAGAAAGCACGTTTCTAATATGTTTAATTTATAGAGGCTGCAAAGCTGTTACTTATTTTACACTACCCAGGGGGCACGTGTAGCTTAAAGTATGCTACGGACGCGAGTAATGTTATTCCCCCCCCCCCCCAACATATTTTATAGTTCAGTTTTTAGTACTTGCTTGTTTTATGTAATATCTTGGCGAAAGAATTGTGTTCCCTTCCGCCCGCTGCATTGGAAATAAAAAAAAATTTTAAAATGCTTAATTTTACAATACTTGTGGGTATACAATATATTTTGTTGTTCCATTGTCTGTGCAGATATATAGATTTTCTGGTTTGATGACTCTAGAACACGCAACATATAATTTTCCATGTGAGAAGCAATCCGTGTCTAAATCTAACCCGCACAATTGTAAAGATTGGCCCTTTGCTTTATTTATGTTGATTGCAAACGCCAATCGAATTGGGAATTGCAATCTCTTAAATTTAAATGGCATATCTGTTGGAATCATGGGAATTCGAGGAATGAGGACATCTTCACCTTTGAATGGTCTTGTCAAGATCATTCCTTCTACGACGTTGCTCAGTAATTTTTTTACTGCAAGCCGTGTGCCGTTGCAAAGCTTTGGTTGGTTGATATTTCGCAACATTATAATTGGCACGCCGATTTTCAATTGCAGTACGTGCGGTGATATCCCTGGCAGATCGAGTGAATTCAAAAATTCTGTTGGATAATGAATCGCTTCATCTCCTTCCACAACAGTGTCGACGGACTTGTATGTGACTGCCTCGCTTTGAATGTTATACTGAATGATGTTAAGTTCGTAGACGTCTTTGTTTTCGTAGACGCCTTTGTTTTCGTCTTTGTAGCTCGTTCACTCAACCAATCATGATTCTTATAATTGGTTTGAATATTGGGAAATACTTTTTCAACCAATTCTTCTTTTGACGATACTAAATTGCAGAAGTTATGAGGCAATGAAATTCGTCCAGATGTCAAATCAACCGGCACCTTTCCGTTCCCAATTTCGAGCAATTGATGTGAGAATAAGGGCCTGTTCACATAGGAGTCCGTTGCGTTGCGTTAAGGAAAAGATGACGTTGAGACGAAAATAAACCAATCATAGGCGTTAAATATTTCATTGCTAATCATTTGGAGGCATATGATTGGTTTATTTTCGTCTCAACGTCATCTTTTCCTTAACGCAACGCAACGGACTCCTATGTGAACAGGCCCTAACTCAGCTGATCGATCGTCTTGCAGATGGACACGCATATTTCTAGATAATTTCAACGTCTTTACGTGTCGCCACAAAGTAGAGTATTTCAGGCAAGCATTTATTTCGTCCGCTGTTGTCGATCGAGGAATTATAGGTAATGTTTGCCTGAAATCTCCTGCAAGCAATATTAATGCGTTCCCAAATGGTCTGATGTTTCCACGCAAATCTTGCAATGATCGATCAAGAGCCTCGATCGATTTTTTGTGTGCCATTGTACATTCATCTCAAACAATAAGTTTGCATTTCTGCAATACTTTTCCCATGCCGGAAGGTTTGGAAATGTTGCACGGGGGAGTTTCAATGAACTGCATGTTGAATGGCAATTTCAAAGCTGAATGTGCAGTTCTTCCACCTGGTAGCAATGTCGCAGCTATTCCGGACGACGCAAGAGCTAAGGCTATGTCATTTTGGGATCGAATTGCTGCCAGAATCAATCTAATTAGGAACGTTTTGCCAGTTCCTCCTGGCGCATCTAAGAAGAAGATTTCTCCAACCCCGTTATTGATAGTTTGCATTATTTGATCGTAAATGCCTTTTTGCTCAAGCGTTAGCTTAGGAATATTTTATTCCACATACGACAAAAGACCACCCGTGTTGTAATTTTGTTCACGACGCAATTCTACATCGAACGAAGCATCAGCAGATCGATTCGGTGATGGCATTCCCAATTGATTGAGAACTTTGTTCGCGATTTCTAAGCACAAATCTTCAATCATTATCAACGCTTCGTTGTAGATTTCTGCTGTGAAATCTATGTTCATATTTGAATTTTCCTCGCGTATTCGACGGAATATATCTTCAGCCATGTGCGATTTATATTTCTCCCGTAACTCTGTTGGAGATGAAGGATAACAGGTGGTGAATATGATTGCAAACAACGCACGAATTTGTTTTGCATTTGACGTATTGCACGCGTCATTAATGCAATGGTCTCCAACCCCCAGGCCGCGGACCGGTACCGGTCCGTGGATCAAATGGTACCGGGCCGCCCAAGGAACATTAAATTATTTCCATTTTATTTACTGTGGTGTATTTCTTTCGGGTTAGTGCTACTTTGTCGGGTTTGTGCTAATTTATACCTTTGTAAAAAAAATCTTGTGACTATTTTAAATTAGTTTATTGTTTATTAAACATTTCAAGATTATGAATTAAAATTGCAGTCATAGCCACCCCTCAGCGGCCCGCGGTAAAATTATCAAACGTTGACCGGTCCGCGACGATTAAAAGGTTGGGGATCACTGCATTAATGCATATATCCCAGTGTCGGTCGTTCTCCAATAAATCCAGAGCTTGACATGCACTGCGGAAAGTGGCATGTGTAACGCCGTTGATAATTCTGAATTGCTAGAAAGACGTTGGACCGGGTACATTTACCAACAGCATGAGAAGAAAGAAGCATTCATCTTGATTGGGATGCATGGTGTACAGTCTGCCTATCGTAGTTTCTTTGAATATGCCAGGTTGTCCGTCGACTCGCTCTCCTCGTTTGCGTCGTTCAAATGATTTTCTACTCGCATTCCATGTGTAATATGTAGGCACTTCCGAATACAGTAGAGTTTTCGCAAACGCGTCATTTTGACATAACGTGAAGAAAGCAGTTAACGTTGTAGCCGGTGGATTCATGGCTATTTGTTGCACAGTTGCAGTTGTGAAATACACGCGTTGTCCATTTTCAAGATGTACTGCTAAGTGAACAACAGCTGGACTTCGTTCATGTATGGGATATGAATGAATTCGCCATACAACTTCATTGCTGCTTATGTATCTTCCAGCCTGATACTGTGCGATTTCATCGATATTCCGAAAGCGAAATATTTCAATCCGCTCGAAGAAATCACTCCGAAGAGGTCAATTTCCCGATATAATTTGAATTTCAATGAAAATCAATCGATACAGCTCAATTCCACCGCCACTTGCACAGAAAAATAAGAAAAACAGTTCAAAAACATATAAATTTGCAAAACGTTAAAAAAAGGAAAAACACGAACTAAAAAACAAAGGCAAAACAAAAAAAGAACAAAATACTAACGAAATACTGTCGAACCTCCATATATCGAAGTAGCAAATTGCGCGAAAAAAATTCGATATATAGAAATTTCGATATATAGAATTGAGCTTAGTCTTATCAAAATTCTCCTAAAAAAAATTAAAGCTAATTTTCGTACACGAAACTCCATTTCTAAGTTATATGCGAATCCCATTAAATAAAAGTTAATAACTAAAAAATGAATTAATATGAAAGATTTATTGATTACTACATATCTTTAAAAAAAACAATAATGCAGACAGTGGTTACAATGATCGCAGTTACATTCTTTAAAAAAAAACTACGAATATCTTGCTGAAAAGTTAGTTTTGTGGAAAGTTCAAAGAAATATTCGTATTTATTCAGTCCACTAAAAACTTCATCAGGGACATTTTCCGCGAATTGAAGTCCACGGCGTACTGTTTCAAATGCCAAAAATTGGGAGATTTTATTCTAAAGTGGAATAAAATCTCCCAATTTGTCTTGAAAAAAATTTCGATATATAGAGAAATTTTCAATATATAGAAACAATTTTTCTATGAAATGAACATGGAGATTTGTTAAGAGTTCGATATATAGAAAATTTCGATATAGGGAAGTTCGATACATGGAGGTTCGACTGTATTTCAATTCAAACGCAGATTAACCGACAGAACTCAATTCTAACGCAATGAGAAACGAAATATTTCAATCCGTTTGAAGAAATCACTCCGAAGAGGTCAATTTCCCGATATAATTTATTTCAAATGAAAATCAATCGATACAACTCAATTCCATCGACAATTGCTCAGAAAAATTAGAAAAACAGTTTAAAAAAACGTAATGAAAAAATGAAAAATTAAACTATGCTCACGAAATAAACGCTATGGTAAACGACACAATTCAATTCCAACGCAATGACAAACGAAATAATTAACCTTCGAAGGCCACTAAAGCAGATCGATTGCACTGAAAAAGAAGAAAGTTATAACAAAAACATAGAAATTTGCAAAACCTTAAAAAAGGAAAAAACACAAAAATAAAAATAAATAAACTATACTCACGAAATGAACGCTATAGTAAACGACACAGCTCAATTCCAACGCAATGTGAAACGAAAAATTTCAATCCGCTGTAAGAAATCACTCCGAAGAGGCCAGTTTCACGATATAATTTGAATTCAAATGAAAATCAGTCGAACACCGGACAGTGGTTCTCTTATCTCTTCGATCGTCTGTTATTGTCTAGAACGATATCTCCGTATTTTACGATCTGTGGGGACTGCTGATAGTGGGGTCGCACCCCACCGTGACAAATTTCTGTTCTGAGGGGGAAGGGAAAGACATTTCTCGTTTGCGGTAAAATACTTAGTATAGCGTTTGTTTCAAAAAAGAATGTTTATACCTGTCACAGGTGTGGCATCTATATAAAAGGTATATAAAAACACTCACGTATTCGAATGCAACGTTGTGTCAAAATTTCAAAGAAATTGGTAAAGAACTTTTGGAGATTTGAGGTATTGAACAAGCGAACATTTACATTTTTATTTATATAGATATGGTATTAATTGCATACATTGACCATTGTATTTAATTTGAATGTAATCCGTAGCGAAGTGCGGGTTATTCAGCTAGTATATATATATATATATATAACAATTAATTTAAAACTAAGGAAAAATAGGAAAAACATGTGGAAATAAAAATATATAAAACTGGTTGCAAAGTTTTATAGAAACGTGAAAATGAAAGGTGAAGTTGAAATGCCATTTTTTTTTACATATATATAGGATGTTTCATATTGAATGGGACAAAAATAATAGCATAGTACAAATTCTGCAATTGATTTATTTATCCGAAACAAATTAATTCTGAAACTACAATCATACAAATTTTATCTGGCAACAGCAAAAAGAAAAATCTTCCGGTTACAAAATCGCCGCTGGAGGCACTGTTAATCAAAATGGCACCATCCATGCAGGAGAAATCGTACTGTGTTTTGGAATACGCAAAAACATTTTCGTTTATCATTCCCTCAGTAGGAAGAATCGGTTCCCGGCAACATTCTGCAGCAAGACGGTGCTCTACCACATTGGCATATAAACGTACGTCAGTACCTGAACGATAGTCTACTTCATTGTTGGATTGGCCGTGTTGGGTCAAACGATATGATATTGCTTTGTTGGCCACCGAGATCACCAGATCTAACCCCTTTGGATTTTTTCCTATGGGGTTTTCTTAAAGACAGAGTGTTCGTGTCTCCATTTCCCAAGCACTAACAGTAACTGTAGCAGCGGATAACTGAAGTGCTCGAATCATTAACAAAGGATATTCATTCAGAAATGTGGCAGTAACTGGAATAACGCATAGATATTTGCCGTGTCACCAGAGGGGCACACGTAGAACATCTATAGAAACTTGGATAACTATAGTTTCACTGTAAATTTGATTTATCAAAATAAAGTAATTACAACGCTCACAGGTATACTTTCTTTTTGTCCCATTCATTATGAAACACCCTGAATAATATATATATATATATATATATATATATATATATATATATATATATATATATATATATATATATATATATATATATATATATATATATATATATATGTGTGTGTGTGTGTGTGTGTAGATGGATTCGAAGAGCGTCCTCCGACCGAATCCCAACGTGCTAGCACTAGGCTACCTGGAACCGACCGTTATGATCAGGAAATAAGGGCATAAACATTTTTGGGTGCTTCTTCGAACCCTTTCTGCTGTGCGAATTAGTATTCTGGGATAACGTGTTTGTTTTTTTCTCGCATTTCACAGGTTAAATATTTGAATTTCTACTTCATTATAGGCATGTGATGAATAAAGGAACGTGAATAGACCGTAATGGTTGCAATATTTTTTGGCTTTAGAAACAGAATAGGGATCCCAGGGGAATAAAATCTAATTAAACATTATTGAGTTGTTATCGTTGAGTTTGGAGTCACTAGCTTTAGAAGTTGACGCAACGTCTGCTCTATAATTTTGAAAAATTATGTGCTATAGCGATGGCCTAAAAGCGCTGTAGTTTAATTATTTTATCTTCAAAGGAAGCAAAAAAAATTTTTTTCGACTAGTTCATAAAAATATGAACTCATATTTTTGAAGCAGTGCACGTTCAAACCCTTAACCGAGAAAGTTCTGTTTACAGAAGAAAAAGCTTCAGAAATATAAGTTCTTTTAAATTTTGTTCACGTTCGGAACAAATATACACTGTTTCTAATCCTATTATACAAAGCACGTAGGAAAGATTGTTTCTATTTTTAAAAATTCTTTTTTTCAGATTTGTTTATTTAGTCTCGCTACTTTTCAAGTTCGTTTCCTTTTTCTTACCTATTGTTCATGTTTCTCATTGTCAAATGTGAAGCTATTTTCTCTCTATTTTCTGCTCTTTACCTAGTGTTATATTTATATATATATATATTTTTCTCATAATCGGTAGACCTATAGAACAAAAATATCAATCGTGGTGTCCGAGGTTCGAATACTGCCGAAGCCATCGAATGTCTAGGCTGTATAGGTACATGTTCAATCCGTAGTCCTTCTATGACATCAGAGAGGCTGGAAGATGGTACGAGCCCACCATATATTGTCCCTCGGGATCCACCCAACGATTCTCACGGATTATGTGTGAATGCGTTCTTTGACAAGTGTCTTTGACAAGTGTCTTCTTTGGAAAACAAATCAACCGTTGCCATGAATGATTTGGTTTGGTTTGAAGAGCTACGGTCAACTTTTTGCTACACGAGGGCTAATTAGACTGGGACCTACAGTTTAAAGCCGATTCTGAACGGCTACAAACACACACGCCAACAGTAGGACTCTGACCCACAGGATCTGAAGCAAATGCCAGCACTCTAGCCATTTGGCCATGACCTGGCAAACCACAAATGAACTCTCAGTTAAACGGGACAATCGGTTAAAAATTCCAACCGAAATGGTCGTTTTTTCATTCGATAGGTGGGTCCCCGACGCCTACGCACTGATCAATGTAGGCGAAAATAAACCCTTGGGCTAGTAAGCAACTTCTCAACAGTCAAAGCGCAGTCATAAGTGACGTCATCTGCATTGGACACTCGTGATCAGAAAAATATGGAGATATCGGTTTGATTCGACAGGTGTAACGGAGGCACAATTTTCGATATCGTGACCAAAGAAATGTTCATTTTCTACATTCTGTTTTAAGTATTAATGAGCGCAAGGTGTCTTTTCTTACTAAATAGATATTCCTGAACAACGCTGTAGTAATCTCGTACCGTTTTTGAGATGAAAACACTCATTCCAAAATGTGCCGATAGATGGCGTTGTAAGTTGTCTGAACAAGTAGCGCATAGCCTTTTTACTATACCTAGACACCAACTTTATGGCCTAAGCTGTCACCGTATAGAAGTTAAGAGGAGTGTAACGGATATAGGGGGGAACCCTGTATATTTGTACGCTCTCATTGAAATTGTGTCTTATTTGATCCATTTAGAGCGAATTCAAATAATCTAAAGTCACAAATTTAGCGATTACTCATAAAGTTACGCGTAGAACTTAATGAAACTTATACACATTATACAACCAATAGATAGGTATAAAATAGCATAAAAAGAAATCGCCAGACAATTATGGTGTTATAGAAACTAGCATATGTATACAATGAACAAATCAGCGATGTGTGAACAAATCAGCAATGAACATACAGCGATGTGTGATGCTGTCAATTATGCGGTCTATGAGTTCGGTAGGAAGTGAGAGCCATTGCTCTTGCAAAGCAGTTGAAAGCGTGGCTAGGGTCCTAGGAGGACGATTGAGAGCAGCTATACGTCGTCCTAAAGCGTCCCAAACATGCTCGAGAGGATTCAGGTCCGGTGATCGAGCTGGCCACTCCATGCGCTGAATTGTTTCCTGTTCAAGATAAGCATCCAAGATCCGAGCCCTGTGCGGTCTCACGTTATCATCCTATAGCACGAAAGCATCACCTATTGCCCCCGCATAAGGGCGCACATAACCATCAAGGATGTCATCTCTATAGGTGTGAACATTCACATTTCCACGGAGAAAGACATGGAAGTATGTGTGTCCACCCAAAGAGATACCACCCCAAACACACACGCTGCCTGATCCGTATGCATCTCTTTCACGGATGTATGAAGGTTGAAAACGAGTTTCAGGTTCTCTCCAAATCAAAATATGCCTGCTATCGCTTTGGAGGCTAAACCTGGACTTATCCATAAAGAGAACAGCCTCCATTGATAACACGTTCAGTGGACATGTTCACGTGCCCACTGCAAAAGTTCCCGCCAAATGGCGTGACGTGAGCGGAACGCAAATGGCTGGTCACCTCACAAAGAGACCACCTTCGTAAAGTCTTCTACGCAGGGTTGACGTTGATACCAACCTTCCGGAGCTTGCAGCGATGGAGGATCTGTTCAGACGGAGTTCAGGCGGAGTTTCGGATCTATTCCTTCGTGCGCATAATGACAAATATCGATCATCACCATTCGTCTATGAACCACAGAGAGACTCACATTTAGCCATCGGACCACTTCTGTCTGACTTTGTCCTGCCTCTAGTCTCCCAAAAGCTCGCCCTCGTAATTCTTCGGAAAAATGATGCCTGGAGGTCATTCCTACAATTTAGTTATGCTAGATGTCTAATCTCAGCGTCGCAGCGACAATTGTTGCCTTGCTCTGAGGCATGCAATTTTATACTCCTCGCAAATGACGTATACCGACAGCAGTGCCACTATTTTGCATAATGAAACATTGTTCAGACGCTTTCACTTAACAACATATTCAAATTTTAAACAGATTGACCTATTTTTGAACGTGTTATCCCTCTTTTTGTGAATTTTCTTTAATGTTTGATAACTAGTGTAATACAACTGCGATGCAATGGGAATTAATTTTTAATAATAAGCTTAGAATTCATTTACAAATTATGTTATGGTTGAATAGTTTGAGGAAATCCATTAGGTTTTTGCCATAAATGGGTTTTAATAAAATGCCATAATGTGATTTTACAAAAACAACCTGGATATTCCTATTTTTGAAAAATAATTAGAATTTCTCAAAAGATGAATGACTAGGATAACATAGAATAGCAAAAGGCGTCTTCAAGAGAATCACTAATAACTCGTAGAACAGCTAAAAAAAATAATCCGAAGCAAAAATTACCCAAAATGCATCATTCTTTTCCCAATGAAGAGATAAAATAAGAAAAATCCCATTAAGTTTAAAGCAATAGATGTATAAACAAATTATTCCCCAAATTCTTTAAAATCAAGAAAGTAATTTACCAATTTAAATATTAATCTTTAAGCTGCTAATTTTAATGCATAATAAATATAATTTTTAAACATAAAGCAAAGCAATTTTGACAGGTGCTGCCATCTTTTGGCAGAAAGGTGAAGAAATGCTGAACATTTGTTAAACAAAGAAAATCTCTTTGGCATTTACATAGAATGTTGTATATATTAGGTCTAATATGTAATTTAGTCTACCTACTTTTAGAACTTAGTAAAACCAACTTTCCGAGCACAAAAATGTAAAAAAATAATATATACTGACATTTTTAGCCCACAAAATCGAAATAAAAAAATAAAAAAATCTAAAATAAAAAATTTTTAAAAATGACTAGCGATCATGAATAATGTTTTTTAACAAAGAAACTCGTATTTACTTATTTCTATATCTAGTAGGGTGATCTAGTAGGTCTATCTGCTAGGGTTCCTTGTCAACTCGCAATGAGAGGGGAGAAATCGGGAGGGGGAAGACACATTCTTGGGTCGGATCCGACACGCAGCGTACCGTTAGAGGGTTAAAGCGACACAAAAGTCTAATTTTTATTTTCAATACGCATAATCCATTCGCAAAGGACGATTTGAATCGACTTTTTTTTTAGTAGCAGAGTGATGAATTTCACCTCTCCAGCGAGTAACGCAGAAATGAAAGAAAACTAACATGAGCTCTCCGACGCCATTTGCATTTTCCCCGAGAGCTGTGTTTTATTTCCCTCGCGGAGGAAGCATTAGCATAATGGTAGAATAAGTTTCCGTCGAATTTTATGACACTGCACATTTCATTACTATACCCCACAAAGGAGGAGTTATCTTTAACTTAAATATACAAATGTAGTTATTTAATTTTCTCTTTTTAGCGGATCGCTGCGGAACGAGTCTTTATTTTGCATTTTCTTTTTTAGGAAATCGAATTAGAGAGTTGCCGAAAAAAGGAGCTTTATCTGGGGATAGTGATAAAATGTACATATATGTTTGTGTATACATGTATATGTTACCGGCCATGTGTGAAAAGCAGGCATTGTATAGAATGTCTAGGAAATCTATAGAATGCTTTATGCTTTTAGGAAACACATGAAATATCTGTTTTATTTTAATATTCTGTATACTTTTCCAAGGCATTATATAGATTGACAAATACTATTTTGGCAAAGTATGAAAAGAGATCATGAAAAGGTCTTGAATGAACAGAACTATATAAAAGTGAAAGAAGAAATATAAAGTAATTACAAGATAAAAAGAACTTTTTATATACCACGTTTTTAAATTTTCTGTTTTATCATATAAACTTGGCAATTCTATGTATTAATAAATATTTTTAAAATTTTTCTGATGAATTATCCCATCAACTTGAAAGAAAATGAAAATAATTGGAAGTTAACTTGCGTTTAACTTTTCGTTCCCATCCCGGCCGATAGATGGCTGCACCAGTCTAAAAAACAAAATTAACTGAAATTGAATTCAATACTGCTTAAAGATGGCTAAAAGTATTAAAATAATGCATTGTCATCGTGTTCTGAGCTATTCTAAATGTTTCAAATGTCTAGCTAGTCGGGAAGTTAGTTAAAAATCGATTGCAAGACTTGTTCGGGACAAACACACACACGCAAACAAACAAACAAACAAGAAAGCGAGTTAATTAAAACATGGTACTAATGAACAGGACTTTTTTGCTGAAAAAGCAGTTTCAGTATTGACCTACTTCTTGAAACAATGAAGGCTAGAATTGTATTTAGAATGACGACTAATTATCTTTTTCACACAAGAACATATTTTGGGACTTCGTCCTGCGCATACACCTCATTGACGTTTTCATAGCGATAGAAGGTGATTGAAGAGCGATTTTGTGGTCAGAAGCGTTTTAAACTCTTAGTAAGTCCGCTGGACATAAAGTGAGCATACTATCATCCGATATTAAGTTTGATAAAAATTTCTTCAGTAGTTCCAAGTCGGTAGAAATCGTCATTTGTCACACTCATAACCGCTGACAAACACGGGCCTCCTCGACCCGACTGTAATTAACTTTAGAAGTAAAATGCTGTCGTTCCTTAGATAAATTAGCCGGAGTGATGACCGAAAGACTAGAGTGCTGGCAGTCGGTATCAGATCCTGTGGGTTCGATTTCCACTGTTGGCATGGATGCTTGTAGCCGTTCGGAGTCAGCTTGAAACAGCAGGTCTTGGTCTAATGAGCCGCCGTATAGCAAAAAATGACAGTACTGCTCCAAACCAAACATAGAGCAAATCACCCTAAAATTTAATAACAGTAATCCGACAATAAATAGATTTTTATTTTTTATTTTAAGGGACTTAAGGCGACAAGAGATCTTTCACCTCAAATTTTTTAATTTTTAATTTTTAACTCTATATACAGAATGATATTAATTAATATTCTTTTTGACTACCTTGAAGACCCAATGGCCGTCTGCACACGGGGCAACTCAAAAGAAACTGATAACTGACTCAAATCACAAACCAGTCCGTGATGAGTCGTAACCTATGTAATTGAATGGAGCCACGCACACGGCGCAACTGGTTACAAACCCGTCGGACGGGTTTGTAACCAAATATCTGGCAAGAAAGGTGGAATGAGTCCACCAAAGGCAGGCGGACGCAGGATATATTCCAGAACGTCAGCTTGGATAGAGTCCAATGTGACTTCCTGAGGAACCAGGTGATTACTGGGCACGGCAGCTTTGGACAGTATCAGGCCAAATTCTTCGGGAAGTCGGACAGCTGCAGTTGTGGCGAGATTCAGACAGTCGAGCACTGTCTATTCGACTGCATAAACTTTGCTGACCTGCGGGCCGACCTGCCTGGGAATGCAAGACAATGGACCAAGTATAAACTATATAACGATTACTACTTTTGTAAAGTAGTAAACAAAATCGTTAAAAGGCTCATGGACGAACATGTCCAATTGCCATAGACTATTTCGATGTATGTTTTTTGCTGTTTGTAACCTTTAATAAAGTTTGTGATGTAGCGAAAAGTCGTTCTGCAGGCGGTTGGCCAGTGGAGTGACTCGGTAAAGTTGCATATGTTGCTGAGTGTCGGAGCTTGGGATGTGCTCCCTCGCGGCGGCCGGTCTTCATAAAATCTGAGTTGGATGCCTTCAAAGTGGGACGACAATAAGCTTACGCTTTCGCTAACACACAATCACAACACTCAGCTATCTACAGAACTTATTTTACAAAATTATTTACAATTACCTCAGTTATCTCACTCTGACTGCTATCAAACAAAGCGTTCTCTGGGGTCAGTACACCCACGCACTGCTCTGGTCTGCACCGCTCCCTCGAGCGAACACCAGCAGACTACCCTAAAACTACCCCAACGCAGACTTGCACCTCGAGAATTCTCCCCCATAGGGTTGGTACTGCACGGGGTCCTCGCCCCCTGCCATCGTAATCGATAAGGCAGACACGACAACATTTAAAGGTCAAATTTAAAAAAAAAAAATCTCTCCGAGAAAACACCTTCGGCATCACAGGATCCACGGCTTCCTGGATTTTCTAGTTACGGAGATACAGTAATCAGTGAGCCAGGGATTTTAAGGCTGCTATGTACTAAGAAAAAAAATCGTATTTCCCTTTTACTCATCTTGCAGACTATTGTGCTGGGAGGAGTCCAGTTGACAGTTGGAGAATTCCACCCCCCTTAGGATTGACATTTTGAGGGATTGTAATGGCTCTGTCTCTATAGGGGGGTTAAGCACTGCCCCCAAATTTTTTATTTAAAATATACTTTTGTCAACTATTTACAGGTACATAAATGCTGATAAAATTAGTATTGTCAGATAGCTTGAACTTTTCTGCAAAACGATACAGGATTCATTTTATAAATTTCGTCCACCAAAGGAAATTATGAGCGTTTAAAACACAATATACCAGATTTTTCAACGAATAATTTAAATTTTAAAATATTAACTGCATTCTTTTAAAAAATTGCATTTTAAATATATATATATATATATATATCATATATTATATATATATATATATATATATATATATATATATATATATATATATATATATATATATTCATATATACAGTCAAACCTCGATATCTCGAACTTGAAGGGAGAGACAAAAAATTCGAAATATCGAAAATAGCATATTATCAATAGTAATAGAGAAAAAAAGGTTTTTTAGATACCTTTTTAAAAAGTAATCCATTTTTTCACTTTAATAAACACTATTACAAAATTATTTGAAAAAAGATTCAGTTGTTGTTTGCATCAGATAAGAGTATGAAATTTTATCTATTACACTTTCTAAGTGGACAATGGCTTTAAATGTGTCCTCTTACATATTTGGCTGACTTTCAACATATCTCCTCAAAGGGTTGACTGCAAAGTCCTTCTTTGTTTGTCAAATTTGGTGGCAAATGGCGGATTTCGTCCTCCTCATCTGATACTACACAAGAAGCTTTCCTCTAACCGATGATGTCATTGTCCTCCCACTGACTCCACTATTAACGTATCATCTACGACGACAAAGTCATTGAATTCCATGTTATCGAGGTGCATGAGCATTGAGGCACTAGCTTGAATGTAAGTCAGCACAGGCATGGATTCACACTTGATTTTTCTTTCTCTCATTGTTGTAATGGTAAGATATTCTACAATCTTCTTGGAAGTAACCCACCTCTTGATTTTTGTTCATCACTTCATTTCCTGTTTAGTTAAATCCCTAACCCCACTAGAAAGTAACCTTGGAGAATAGAAGAGCAAAAAATAAAAGAAAGGATGGATGGTCACTGCATATGCATGGCAACTAACTGAAACGAGATAACGAAATAATCAAAAAGAATTTCAAATCCCATCTTGGGGGGGGGGGGGGGGGGGGGTCAAGAGAAGTTGTGACTTCATTGTGTTATCTTCCTTCTTTATATCCTTCTTTTTAAAGGGTTTTACCACTGTAATGTTTGAATACCTTTTTTATATTTTAGAAATTTTTTTTATATATTTTTTTTGTTTTTAGAAAAATTTTTCTTCTACATTTATAGAAAAAAATTCAAGTTATCGAGGGACGAGTAAAAAAAATTCGTCAAAACAAGGTTTTTTTAACATTGAGTGCATAGGAAATTTCAAGAGAATTTTTTTTTCTTCGAGATATCGCAAAATTCGTGAAATCGAGGTTCGAGTTAACGAGGTTTGACAGTATATATATATATATATATATATATATATATATATATATGAATGAATTTCTCAAACAATTTATGACCTGGAATCGAAATTTCTCTTCTTTAGTATCCTGCCAATTGCGCAGTTAAAATGCTCTGCAGCGTCACATGTTCATTCATTGGCCGCCAAACTTTAAAATTTTGCATTTTCCGTCGGAACCTATATGCATATCAATTTATGTCCAATTTGCATTACCCCTTCTTGATGCGTCGTTTTTTTTGTGTCTAAGAGTGTGTGTATATATATATATTTATATATGAAATGACCCGAATGGTCATCTCCTGAAATAAGCATTGTGGCCGAAAACAATATGATTCGAATACAAGAACATATAACTTTATTCCAGCAATAACATGACCTTATAGCGCGACGTCCAGCTTTCATCTGGCGAGCGTAGAAGTACCTGTAAACGGGTTGCTAGAAATTGGAGAGGAAGGTTAGTATTGGTAAAGGACGGAAAGGTTACCACAGAGAGATCGAACTCGGATTACAGGGGATTACAGGTGGTTAAAATTTATTACATATATGTATGTATATTTATATATATATATATATATATATATATATATATATATATATATATATATATATATATATATATTATATATATATTATTTATTTATTTATTTATTTATGTGTGTATAATATTTACCTCTGGCAGACTCAAATAACAATGTACGAATGCAGATGAACGGGCATTAATGGCTTTCTATTCCATCTCGGGCTAAAAAGTTGTAGTTGGACTTGAGTAGCATCACATCCAGTCAAACAATCCAATTGTTGGGAATAATTCGTTTATTAACATGTACACATTATTGTTATTGAATTGTTTAACTTATTATAAGAAATATAGAAGACTGGAAGATATTTGCATATTTGCAAAGAACAGAGAGGATGGATAGTGGCGGCCGATTCAGTCCGTACGGAATGTTCTAACACCGTAATTCGATACTCACACCAGTACAGAGGAAAATTAGTTTCTTTTGCCCTCATGATTATATGTGATACAATATGCTCAGCGACAGTTAGGAGCCACACGAAGATAAAAGGAAGAAGTTATAAAAAGGGAAAAAGCAATATTTAAGGTAGAGAATTAACGAAATAAAATTGATAACTGGCGACACGATATCATTACTTACACACACACACACACACACACACACACAGATATATATATATATATATATATATATATACACTGCTCAAAACAATTAGGGGAGCACATGGTTTTAACGAAATTATGCAAATACTTACACCGATAAGTAACATAAAATAAATCATCCATAATTTAAAGCCTAACAGGAAACAGAAGAAGAAAAATTCATATGCAAATCAAAGGTCATGACGTCAAAAACCAGAAAAAGAACATAAGGGCGGAAATTGGGATGTTGCAGAAACGTCTGTTTCACTGCCTTAACTGTAAAATTCGATTGCTCAGTTATTCTTTTTGAGAAAAGGTGACTTCAAAATGTCTCAACAACGTGATTTACAGGAATCCATGGAATGGCGTATTATAGGCAGACTTGAATCCGGCCAAACACAACGAAGTGTCGCGGACGCTGTTGGAGTCGCCAGAAGTGTCATTGCAAGGCTGTGGAATCGATCGCAAGAAACAGGGAATGTTAGACGTCCACCAGAGCAAGGTCGGCCATCCGCCACTACAGCAACTGATGACCGGTATATACTGTTAACAGCTCGTCGAAACAGAACAGACAATGCTACTCAGCTGCAAAGGCAGTTGCTCTTGGCAACAGGACGAAGGGTGTCCAGCGAAACAGTACGTAATAGGCTTCATCAGGGAGGTCTCTATGCACGTAGGCCAATGGTCTGCATTCCGTTGACCTCACTCCACCGTGCGGCCCGAAGAAGATGGGCTGCTGAACATCGAGATTGGGAGCAACATGATTGGAGCCAAGTGCTGTTTACAGACGAGTCCCGATTCAGTCTGGAGTGTGACACCCGACGTGTTTTGGTATGAAGGGAAAGGGGCACTCGAAATAACCCCACATTCGTTCGTGAAAGGTCACAATACAGACAAGCTGGTTTTATGGTATGGGGTGGAATCAGCATAGGTGGACGCACGGTCCTGCATATCATTCGGAATGGTACTTTGATGGCCCGAAGGTATGCAGACGAGATACTGAGACCTCATGTCATACCTTACGCTGCAGCCATTGGAGATTCCTTTGTTTCCCAGCATGATAATGCCAGACCGCATACAGCTCGTCTTGTGGAGAACATGCTTGAAGCTGAAACAATACAGCGTAGGGAATGGCCAGCGTGCTCTCCTGACCTGAATCCAATTGAGCATGTTTGGGACATGCTCGGACGACGCATTGCTGCGAGACCAAGGCCTCCTTTTACTCTCCGAGACTTGGAGATTGCACTTCTTGAGGGGTGGAACAGTATTCCCCAAAGTCTCATCGATAACATCATCGCATCCATGGAAAACAGGTGTGCAGCAGTCTTAGCTGTTCGAAGAGACCATACGCCATATCAAAAACCTTGCATCATTTCTAAACAATACTTTTTTTATCGTTTACATGTAACCAAATTGTTGCCTTAAATCATCTTTTCATATTTTTCCCACATTTTCAAAGAATTAAAGCTTAATTACAATTTTTATACTTATTTTTTTCTGTATTTCGCATTGATACGCGTGTACTATCTATTTTATGCCAATATGTGGCTGTCTCGCACGGTTTTCTTAACTTCTTTGCTTGCTCCCCTAATTTTTTTGAGCAGTGTATATTATACACACCAGTACAGGGATTTTATGTTTATCGTCTTTCATATCAACGTGCATTCAAAAAAATCAACTAATCAAGAGAATGGAGGATTTAGAATTACAAAAGTTTGTTAGAATATAAGTTTTACAATTCTTTTCGCAGTGCATCTTAGTTTTTTTTTTTATGATAGAAACTGAACTAAAGAAGCATTTCATTCGGGTAAAACATACGAAAACAAACTTCGGGAGGAATGTTTCAGCTGTAAACAAAGTTTTCTCTCCGCAATTACAGAGAATTACATTCTACTGGAACGATAGTATTTTCGTTTCTTCTTCGAAACAAAACAAACGATGTGCTGGGAGAAACTAGGAGCAAAACAGATTGCCTAATATTTGTTCCCACAAATGAAGGGTTGCAACAATATCTCTTTAAAGAGAGCATGTCCTCTTTCGGTTCACTCTCTTTTTTTTTTGCACTTTTTTGTCCCTCATTACTTGAAATCCAATCTTTTGTTTATACCGTAAAATGTGCCAGTGTTATTTTTTAACACCAGGACATGATGTTGTAAAATTGAATCGTACGGTCCCACATTTCCGGCAAAATACCGCCAAGCCATTTTTTTGCGCGAATGGCTGGGCGCAATGCTGGGTTTGCCAGAATAGGGGTTTTAAGCACTATTAATTTTTACCATGTTTTTATTAACCCGCTTTCTTGTTTGTGTGTGTATTTGTTCAGTACAAATCTTGGAATCGATTTTTAACTAATTCCCGACTATCTAGACATTTTAAACTTTTAGAATAGCTCAGAACACGATGACAATGCATTTTTTAAATACTTTTAGTCATCTTTAAGCAACATTAATCAATTTTCAGTTAATTTTGTTTTGTAGACTGGTGCATCCATCTATCGGCCGGGACGGGAATGAAAAGTTAACTTCCAATTCACTTCCTTTTCTTTCAAGTGGATGGGATAATTCATCGAAAGATTTTTAAAAAAGTATTTATTAATACGTAGAATTGTCAAGTTTATATGATTCAACAGAAAATTTAAAAACATGGTATATAAAAAGTTCTTTTTATCTTGCAATTATTAGATTTCAGGTTTGCAAGGGCAGAAGATTCAGATTCAAACATATATGTGGAAGAAAACTGTAGTGGCACCAGCTTCCAAACGAAGGCCTGAACTCTAGAAATGCCGACTAAGAAAGAAGCTAACGTTAACAGTCAACGACACAATGACTCCCCGCTGTTGACATCACTGTCACTAGCTCGTTGGAAACATCCTATAATATATTGAAAAGTTTTAAAAATAGGAAATTATCATATCTAATTGCTGAATTTAATTTATGTTTTCACAAGTCTTGTTAAAACACATGCTACATATATTGTTTGTTAACATAGCCGTAGCGTGCTTCTAACTCTATGGGGGGGGGGGGGGCAGGCATTGAATTCAGTTAAGAACCTCCTCAGTGCATTGACTGCCTGACGGTCTTTTAAATATGAAATACTATGATTTGTTTGAAATTGAATAACAATAGAATTGATATTTGAGTAATATTAAAAAATTATTCAATCAGAAGAAAATATAGCATCGAATTTTTGTTATGAATCTTATCATTGTTAAAAACTATGTTAAGGCTAAAGACATAATCGTAATCTTCAGTTTCACAGTTTGAAAAAGCGGGAAGAAAACCAACTTTCTTAAAAGTTTTCTACAATTTTCCGATTTTAACTAATCTTCTATTAACGTTTTAATTTATTTCCAGTTAAGTTGGGGGAGCACGTGCTCCTTTGCCCCCCCCCCACGCTATGCTTATGTTTGCTAACCATCCGCACCTCCCCTGAATATCACTCACAACCCTCGAGGTTGAGAATCACTGTTCTAGACGAATGCTTATCGGATAAGGTGAGAAAAGATAATTCACGATTCGTCGTGCTGAAAAAATATAACAAAGTGTTCTAAACCAGGCCTGCACAACTGATGACCATATTACATTATGGAAAGCTGCTGCAGGCCGCAGGAAAATAGGATAGATGGGAAATCGAAAAATGCTTTAACTAACAAAAAATAAATCGCTGTTTAAAATAATTAAATTAATATTAATAGCTTAAATGTTCCTTTAAAGCTAAATTATTTTTTTAGTCTAATGCGGAGGAACTTGTCGTTAGACATTCACCTTTTGTTATTCACCGCTGAAATATACTGGTTTCTTTATTATGGGAGCACCCTATAGGTAAGACAGCTTTGCTCCCTATGGGGGGGACTACACGGACACGACCAGGCCCTATGCGAGATTTGAATCCAAGCCCACTGCATGGCAGCTCAGAACACTAACCACTACACCAGGGGTCCCCAACCTTATGCCCACGGGCACCATAGCGCCCGCCGATCGTTTTACGTGTGCCCGCCGCTGTGCGACCACGATAAAACTATTTCAGTTTTCAGTAAAATGCTATGTAAAAGTTTTCTCATTTTTAATAATTAACCACACAAAAGTAGATATGGCGTCCAAACACAGATAAAATCACAAAGCGTAATTCGACCGATCTCTTCTCCCCCTCGCGCCAGAACTTCGCCAACCTAATTTCCCATACCTAAAATGAAATGAACCAGTCCGTTTTTATGGTTGCCGTCACAACATAGATATTTCTCTGGAGCTCATCTCGTGAGAGCCAGTAGTGTGGTTTGTGCTGTGAGATAAACGTTTCATTCGACGTATCTACTTCATTATTTATTCATACATATATGCTCAGATATTTTGTATACTGTGTTTCCTCCTTTGTTGTTTTTAAATACTTCCTTATTTTTACCCCAAAATGAGTGGATCAAGTAAACGGGCCTATAATTTTAATACTGAATTGGAGGATTCATATTGCTTCGTCAATTTAAAAGAGAAATGTATTTGCCTGTTATGTGGAAATACCGTCGCAGTGCCAAAAAAACATAATGTTGAACATAATTTCCTGACAATTTATGCTACTTTTAATACGAACTTAAATCCACTTAATCTGAAATAAGAAAGAAGAAAATAGATCAGCTAAAATCGAATCTGTCCGCTCAACAGTCAGTTTTCACTAGGCCTCTGTTAAGATCTAAAAATGCCACTATTGCTTCTATAAAAATTTCTCCCATACTCGCAAAGAAGAAAAAGCCTTTCCAGGATGGTGAGTTGTTAAAAGAAGCATTTCTTACTGGCACCGATTGCTTATTTGAGGGATTTTCCAACAAACGTGACATCATGTCAGCAATACAAGACTTATAGTTGTCAGATAACACCGTTACAAGAAGAATACAAGAAATTTCAAAGTACATGTAAATTGAGTTAAAGAGTGACTTGGAAATATGTGAGTGGTTCTCGAAACAATTTGATGAGTCTACAGACATATCAGACACAGCACAGTTAACAGTTATGGTGAGAATGGTATTTAGTGACTTTACTGTAAAAGAAGATCTACTAAAAATATTACCCATGAAAGGACGAACAACAGGTGAGGATATCTATAAAACATTTATAACATATGCAAAGTCGATAGATATGCCTCTCCAGAAGCTGTATGCGATAACCACTGATGGGGCACCAGCAATGGTTAGTAAAGTCAATGTATTTATTGCCCTCGGCACAAAAAATAAATCATTTCCAAACTTTGTCATATCACTGTATTATCCACCAGGAGGTTTTATGTGGTAGAATACTACCCTTCGGACACGTCATGAAAATAATTACAAAAATAGTCAACTTAATTCGCCCAGCTCCTTTGCAACACCGCCTATTATGGCCCCATTAGAAAATCCTGAAGATCCTGATCTCATTCTGCATACTGAAGTACGTTGGCTCAGTAAAGGCAAAGTTCTTGCTAGATTTGTAGATTTAATTGAAGAAATAAAAAATCTCAGTGCCAAAAATCAAATTTTTTTAACTATCAGACCCTTGTTGGCGAGACGATTAGGCTTTTATAATAGATATAATGGAAAACCTGAATTATTTAAACTTAGAGTTGCAGGAAAAGGACAAACATATAGCTACAATGATAGGGTCTATAATCTCGTTTAAAGCTAAACTGGCTTTGTGGACATCATATTTGAAGATGAAGTCCCTTGTGCATTTTCCAAATATGAAAAAAATGATAGGCGACGGGGAAATTGACTTATCGGCATTTGTTATCAACCTTTAATTACTTCAAGACCAGTTTGAAAAGCGCTTTTAACAGTTTAATATCATCGAGCCAATGGTCACCTTTTTTGTTTATCCTTTTACTTACCAAGTAAATCTAACCGAATAAGCTACATACATTTCAGAACTTGTTCAAGTAAGGACAGAAGAACTGGAGATAGAAATTTTGGATTTTCAGAACGACATTGTCCTAAAATCCATTGTATCAGATGAGAATTTCTGGAATATAGTTGACAGAAAAAAATTTTCATTCTTGAAAAGAGCAGCATATATAAAAAAAATCGTTTTTCGGTTCCACATACTTGTGTGAATCATTGTTTTCGACAGTGAATATCATAAAATCAAAGTACAGATCACGACTTACAGTTGAACACGTTGACGATTTCTTACGCGCGCGCGAGCAGGAATATCATCAGACTTTCCTAATTACGAAGCAATGGCCAATGAAATGAAATGTCAAAAATCACACCGACTTTGCGATTTATATTTTTTACAAAGAATTTTTATACTTTGTAGAGTTTGTATATATAATTTAGCAATAATTTATTTTACACAATAATATTAACAATAATTTTTATATGTTAAATTATATTTTTGAAATTAAATATTTTTTTTGTACATTATGTATTATTAACTATGTCCAACTATAAATTCATCTTGAAAAACTAAATGGTGTCCGCCGTCCGATCGGTATTCTAGATTGTGCTCTTAAGTACAAAAAGGTTGGAGACCCCTGCACTACACCAAGTGGGTTGCATTTAAGACTAAAAATAATATTCTTTATTTTTTAGATTTATTATATAATGCATCTTTACCATAGCTTCACGGGCCACAGTCAGTGCAGGCGGGCCGCAGGGCGTTTAGGACTGTTCTATACGATATTTTGCGAGAACACTAAAGCACTTGAATCATGCGCATCATAACAACAACAAAAAAAGGATTTTTACGCGTGCAATGCTATTTAAGAAATGAGCTCAGAGAATGTACCTACAGAAAAAAGCTAATTTGAAACGAATCATTAAGGTTCACTTTTTAAAGAAATGAGCTGAAACAATAATTAACATAAAGAGTCATGCCCATTAAGATTTAGGACTGAAGAAAATTAATGATTGCATCAATAATTGTTTCTTAATGGTGAACACGTATAATTATTTTAAGAACAATTTCCAGTCGTACGTTTTTATTTAATTCTTTTCACGAATCATGGGCAACATTTTTATCCTATTTATAAAACCGGTGTCGAGCTAAAATGCCTAATAGTATTTTAGTTCCATTTTTCGAATCCGTTTATTTTTCTACACACAAGAAATATACATTTCCATGTATGAAAGGTGGTCGGTTGTACTTACTTATTTATTCATTCACATTTCTGAGACAACGGATTTGGACGCAGGCTGAATTTTAATTCGGCCGGGAAATATCCCGAAGCGGGGATTTGTTTTCTGTTCTTATTTTCGAGTTAAATTTTGTTTTAATCTTCTTTTCGTAAGTAAAACTATATTTTATTTAGTTTCTGAGACAAAATTCTGGGCACATTTTACTTTCTGGTTAACAGAGTGTGTTGAGAAGCTTATTTTTTCTGTCGGGAAAACACAAGGGATTAAATCCGAGCGAATGCGTGATTGGAAACTTTGACATACCCATATTTTCTGAAAAATGCGTCGTCTCCCATGAAATGAGAATCCAACGACAGTAAACCTGTTCCTGAAACGTTGGACTAATACTGAAATAAGACACGTTGCTACGTCCAATTTGTACACTTATAAAACTTATTCAAGAATTTAAAACTTTTTATTCTGCCGTGGTTCTGTTAGTGCCGTAACTACCTGTAAAGGGGAGGTGTGTAGGCATGTTTATGCAATCTGACGAGAAAAAGTTTTAAAATGTCTGAAGTTAAAACAAATGTTCTATTTAATGCTGATTTTGAACTATATCCAAGCTGTGGTAGAATTTTAAAAAAAGATCGTTGGTCTTAATTAAAAAGTGACTTATATAACAATTGTTTTCCTATATTGGCTGAACGCGTAAGCATTTTTGTACAATGCTCGTGAGGAAGAAACATTAATTTGAATTTGAAATTCAATTAGAACTTAACTTGCAGTTATTTATACCTAAGACCTAAAGGTTTGTCAATTACCTAACTGGATTCGTATTGGTGCTATTATTCGAATAATAAAATGTAGATATATTCGAAATTGGAAAATTTTACCGTTCTATTAATAAGCTCTGTTCGAACCATTCTATGACTTTTCTGTCTGTCTTTGCTTAACAAGAACCAGCATAGAAAAATGGCTTCTCAGTGTGGCTCTTCTTCAAACGTTATCATGATTGTGATTTATTAATGTCATGGCATGATTTGTATGCACTTCCGAAATTCGTTTGTAGGTGTCCTGATTTTTTTAAAAGAGGTTATTTATTTTCTGCTCCCTAGAGGCTCTAAAGAATTCTAGGGATAAGTCATTACGATTGAAGTATCCCTAGAGCATTGTAAAGTTTCAAAGAACACTGAATTCCATATACTATACCCGGATGAAAGATTTTACGACATTTTGCTCTGGAAAAGCTTGTGGAGATATTTTCAAGGAGTGGGACTGCCTTTCGTAGTTTGGCGTAGTTAATTTCTTCTTGGATCAAGCATCCGGTATCAGGTAATACTACGGGCCGATGTCTATGGTATTCCACGGGAGATCGGTAATGCTAATTTTGCGGCACTTCAACCATCTTTCCACAGCCAGGCTCTTAGGGAGTGTAGAGCCACATTGGTGGAAGTTGGTTGGCTGGTTGAGTTTTTCTAGCACAACATTCAGAAAGTACAAACTGCGGCATACGCAAGACTACAGAAAAAAAGTTATTATATAAATATGTGTGATAAAACCAATGATATATAAAGATTATAACAAAAGCAATATTTGTGGAGGAGCACTTAAGCAGTATGTGCTCCTGTGTCTCCCACTCTAGTTATTAACGACAAAAACCGTGGTCGTTTAGCGATACTTAATACAGTATTCTTGTGCAGCATTCTATCTCTCATCTGAGAATAGCTCATCGCTTTATGCAGGAACGTAATGCACCATGTCATGAAACTCGAGCTATTACGTTGAGGTTCGAAGGCATGGGTGTGATAATGGTGAACTGATCTTCAAAAATGCCCAGTTTGAATAAAGAAACTATAGACGAAGATTGCACCAGAATACGAATGTGTTGCACTCAAAGTTCTACAATTGATCTCGTAAATTATGTGTGAGTCAAGGACGGGCGAGATTTGCATTAGTATTTTGATAACACATGAAATAACACAAAATGAAAATAATGCATAATAATTCGTGGTGCTGCTCAGAATACGCACCGAATTTAAAGGAAAAATGTCCTTTCCATCTAAATTAGGTTATATGTCCTCACGTACATATAAATCAAACTTCAGTTCATACTCAATTTCGCTACCATTAAATTGCTTTTACTTTTTGATAATGGTTTCGTTTTTCTCTAAATTTTGACCTAAGTGTAGTAGCCGACACTCTTTTATCCGTACAACAATCATACAGAAATGTCAGTTAACAATTACATGTAAATGGATATTCTTCAGTGTACTATGCACTTTGAATTACTATCAGACGGTAAACTTTTCACTTGTAGGGTTCTGAAAAATACAGAAAATGTAATCAGTGACGGGATGTCAATAATTTTGGAAAAGAAATGTTGACATAGTCAAGAAATTTCTCTCTCGCCTCATCTTACCTCTTAAGGCACGTATATAGTATACAGCAAACGAAGGGAGGAAAAACGATGTTGTTCGCTCACTTTAGTGTAAACGTCGCAACGTACACCACCGAATGCGTTTCTTTCCCATGCTCACGGGGCGGCCAATGAAAGGATGTTGGGGACTCGGATGTTCGTTAGCCGTGTAGAGACAGGCGAGTCACTATACACAAGCAATAACGCCACCTATCGTAAGGTAAGTGGTACTAGCAGAACGCTGGGGGTGATTGTAGACTCCAGACGTGTCTGATACTCTCTTACGGAGAACGCCGGAGGTGATTGTAGACTGAGGTCGTGTCTGATAAATTCTTAGAGAGAAAGTTCGGAGGTTATTGTATACTTCGAACGTGTCAGCTATGTTCTTCGGAACTTCATGATAACTGCATTCTATATTTTCATGTAAATAATATTCATCTATCTGTAGTATAGTCTCCTGAACTTGTCCGTGCTGTGCTCTATTTTGGAATAGATATAATTGTTTAAAAGAGCTGGTTCTAGATTGATTAAAAAAACAGGACTTTCAACTCGGTATTCCTCAAAAGCCGTCGTTCGCAAGAAGTGAACAGAGTCTACAATTTAGCTTGGAATCTTTTCCTTCTTTGCTTGGAAATTTTATTTAGAGTAAGAAACGAAATTTCGTCGTTCGCTATCTTAACTCAGTAAAGCTAGAAAAAAAAACAATTCACCACATGTAAATGAGCGGATGGTTGCACGAGCATTCGGTTTTCTTTGTGTGGACTGCACCCGAACGCCGAATAAGTTCGATGAAATACGGCCCCATGTTTTTGACCCGTTCGCCTTCGGTCGCTGTGTGTATACGAGCCTTTATACGACTGCAATTGTTTGTACTGGCATGCTTGACTAGCGGGGAGATATAATTTATAGAGAATCTATGCTCACTTCTACCCAAACTTGGGTGTATATAATTTGAAGTGGCACTCTATTTGAATTTGAAGCAAACACAGTTTATACATGAAACAATGTTTATTGAATTCGTTGCACATATAATTGGCTTTTACAGCAATAAGCATGCGTACTACTTGTACGGAATGTATAAACACAGCTTTCAAGAACAATATATTTTTATACTCACGAACAGTAAGTCAAACCAGCAGTACTGCCACGTAAACTTCTGGCCCGTAAAGCACTAGCGCAGGATAACACCTTTTCAACCTTAACAACAACTCCTTTTTTTTCTTAATGACGCTGCGTGGTATTTATACTAAGAGCGTATGCCGAAATTAGCATATCTGAAGCAGCTTCTTTAATTCATTAATTCAAAAGTTCGATTCTTGTGAATCGAATCTTGTGTATACCTTACACTGGCCTCCCTCGAAAAAAAAATTAGGTAACTGAGGTCTGAACGGCTTCAGTTAACTAATTGAAAACGCGTGCTGGTCTGACTTTTTACATAATGGGTGGCAAAGCCAAAAAACCTTCCACACGTTGTGTGGGGGAAAAACGCCACTACCATTTTACAAAACTAACCCCGAAGGGTCCAGGTGACACCATTACACAGTGGATTTGCAGAGTTGCGGATACTGGGCTGGCCAACTGCGCCCTAAAATATCTATTTTAATTAAAAGTGACAACACAATTGCACAGCATGACATTTCTTGACTGTATCTGCTCTCCCCCAATTTATAATGTACATGTGTTATGATTTGCGAAGTTAGTATGTTAGTTGTTTGTTATCTGTAGTTAGTATGTATTTTCTTTCACTACATGTCCCCTTCAAAAATTTATAAAACAATAGTATGCCGTTTTTTTGTCAGTGGCTCACCCCTTCCCCTCAAAATGTTTACACAGTATCTACAATGGGGAACTTCAAACCAATTTGGTTCGATTTTATTAAAGGGTGGGAGTTAGAATAAGAAAGTTGATACAAGACTTGTTCCTCATGAATGCAGCAACTTCACTGCACCAGTTTGTCCAATCCGTGGGACCTCTCTTGATGGTCGCAGTCCTAGTAAAGGGATTCGTTGACCGTGTGGTCATCCTTCGTGCAGCAGGTCGTTGGTCCTGAGGCGCTGGTCCGGCTTGACGATGGACAGGAGGTCTCTTGGGAGGAGGCCAACCTTGCTGGGCGGCTGATATCTTGCGTTCCCTGTGCTTATGCAAAGGAGCTTTAAAATTGTCATTCTTCCTTTTTACAACCTTGTGTACCTTATCAGCGACGCATTCCTCCTTTGATGGAGTTTTTGTAGTGCACACTTTACCTTTCTTCGTACTTTTGCTTGTATCGGTATTAAATTTTAATGCAGATTCTATTTTTTCAACAACCTGACTCTGCTTTTCGTATTTGTGCTTATACGACTTCTTGTTTACCGCCTTAATTACTTCAGTATTAGCAGTTTTAATGCTGGAACCTGAAGGCGCTTTTTCACGTTTTTTATCCCCCTTAACTTTAGTTTTATCCTCTTTTGACAAAAAAGTTTCTTTGAAACTTGCGACATCAGAATCGTTATCATTTAAATTCTTTAACACTGCTTCAGTTTTAGGAAGATTAAGCTTTTCGTACTCGTGCGTTTTATTGCAAACTTTCTCTATAACTTCCGAAGCATCAGCTAAACTACCTACAGTATAACTCTGTGTCAACTTTTCATCCTGATTCTCAGTCTGGTTTTCATGTACTTTATTTAAAACCATATTATCAACCTGGCCTACACAATCCCCATTCGGCTGGAAACTTGAAATAATATCATCACCTAGCAAGTTCCTACTATCGTTTAAAGAATTTTTATTGTCGTCAACTAATAAGTATTCACTAACTTCCGTAACGCATACTTCGTCATCTACTAAATTTCCTTCATTAACAGATGTGTGAATATCATCTAAAATATCAGGTATAGCATCAATAATATCAGGTATAGCATTAATAATATCAGGTACAGCATTAATAGAAGTGTCCGATGATTTATTTTCTAAACCACTAGCATTAGTATCGGCCCTATTTTCAGAAATTTGTACTGGAATTACCTCATCATTCCAGCTAGACTCACTTTCTTTATAAGCCACAAAAATACCCTGACTTTCACTATTCTCAAAATAATGATTACTGCTCGGACAAAATAATACATTTGACCACACAGTTTCAACAGGTTGAACCATATCATGTGAATCAACTTGCCAGTGCAAGTAAGGTGCTTCCATATTATTTACTTTAAGAGCACTAATTTCATTATAACGCCGTGCGCTTCTATTATTTTGCCTGCGGTACTGCTTACGCTGCTGGTTTGAAACTCGCGAAAAATTTTGGCGCGGCTGTATAAAACTTCTCGTACCTGAATGACGGTGAGGGGTAGCGAAGAAATGTCTATTGTCATATTTAGCTAAAGCTTGAAGGAGGGTAACCTTGCTTGTAATTGTTTGATTATCTAAAAAATCTTGAACACTTGGCTTTAAACGTTGGATAACTATTTTTAAGATTATCGCTTCCGTCATTCCCTCTAAATATTCCTCACACTTGGAAATCTTTTCCATAGCAAAATCTAATGCAGACTGACCTTCACGTTGCCTTAGCGAATAAATTTCTGCTTCAATTTCACTTTGATTAAAGGTCTTTGGAAAAACACTAAGAAACTGTTGCTTGAATGACAAATAGTCAAAAATCAGATTACTGCTTTTCATACACGTGTACCACTGATATGCACTACCTCTTAAAGCGGCTAGAGCAATTTTAAGTTTATCCCCCTCTGGGGTGCATTGTTGCTGAAAGTAATGCTCAATTTTCTTTAGGAATTGGCTTGAGGGGCCGCCATTGAAGGTGGCTTCGAATGGCGCAATTTGCTGAACCATAATTACCCGAGGAAAATTTCCAGCAGGATTTTGTTCTACAACACTCATTTTTTAAATAGTATATAAGTACTTGCAACAATTTTATCAATATACGTACACAGTACACAGTTTTTAATTTCAATTATGTTCTTCGTTACAAATTTAACGCTAACTACCAGGGTATATATATTTTTCCGGGCGCCAGTATAGAGATTCTATTTTGTCAAATTTATACGCCGCACCAACGTGTTTAGTTACTGGCTTTATCTCTCTACTTGTACGGAATGTATAAACACAGCTTTCAAGAACAATATATTTTTATACTCACGAACAGTAAGTCAAACCAGCAGTACTGCCACGTAAACTTCTGGCCCGTAAAGCACTAGCGCAGGATAACACCTTTTCAACCTTAACAACAACTCCTTTTTTTTCTTAATGACGCTGCGTGGTATTTATACTAAGAGCGTATGCCGAAATTAGCATATCTGAAGCAGCTTCTTTAATTCATTAATTCAAAAGTTCGATTCTTGTGAATCGAATCTTGTGTATACCTTACAAATTACAGTCGAAAATATATACAGGGAAAGCTCAGGTCATACTAGTTAATAATGCTTTCATTAACATTCCGTGAACCAGTGAAAATGAGTATTTCAAAGCATAATTCATTTTGATACGTAAGGTTACCAACTGCACAAAATATGACTTCCCAACATATGCTGTGGGCTTCCTCCAGATTCCCATTTATAACCAGTGGGTCATTTGGCTTTGGATAGTGGCTTTCATATTGCTTCCATGTGTAAATTTCGGAAGCTTTCATATTGATGTTCGCGTGAACACCGGGAGAAATTCTGCATAGTGCAAGTCTTCTTGATTGTGAAATTCGGCCGAAAGAACGGATAGGACATACCCGAACAATTTATCCTCTGTTCATAAAATCTTTTTTTTACTAGGATTCGTCCTTAGACTCTCTGAGAAATCTTAAAATCGGCGACTGCCTGCATTTACTGAGTCTCACGCCTGCAAATAACACTCCCACGCTCAGTACATAAAATTCTAAAATGGAGGATCTCCCGGGAGAACACCATTCTTCGCAAATCCGATTATCACTTTTGTAGATCTTTTACAACTCTGAATTTGCATTTAGGGGATGCGTTCTTTCAAATCCCCGAACTGATTTATATGTAAAAGAATCAGATGATAGAATCAAATATGTCGTCACTTTCTGGCAGTAGTAAACACAAAATGTTGACTCTAGGATAATGATTGTATAAAAAATACGCAATACGAAAACGGAACATTTGCAACACGATTAACTACGCATCCAAATGGATGTTATATCAAAAGAAAATTATTACTTGCTCTCAGAGCTCTCGTGACGTAACAAGAAAATGGAGGTGAATAGAAGACTTTAATTTAGAGCCACACTTTATATATATATATATATATATATATATATATATATATATATATATATATATATATACTTGCTGAAAACCCGTACTTCGCTACGGAGTACATTCAAATTAAATACAACGGTCAATGTATGCAATTAATGCCAAATATATATATATATATATATATATATATATATATATATTATATGATAAATATGACGATCAATGTATACAATTGATGCAATGTATATATATATATATATATATATATATATATATATATATATATATATATATATATATATATATATATATACATATTTTATATATATATATATATATATATTTATAAAAAATCGTAAAGGATAATTTTATAGACAAAATAATGTAGAAGAAACTATTCAAATTAAATCTAATATAAAGAATACTAAAGAATATAGTACAATTAATATAGTACAGTTTGTAGAACATTTCTTTTACTGTATTTAAATATTTTTTTGGATAATGTCCAATCGTCTGCCGCATTAGCAAGAAAAAAATTATTTTTTTTGTCTATTTAGTTGTTATGCACGTGACGATAAATTTATTTAAAGTACCAGAAAAAGAAATCCCGTGATCAGCATTTAATAAATTAAATTCTAAAAATTAATCTTTAAAAATTCACCAAAAATCAAAAAATGGAGATAAAGATTCGAAAAAGAGCGCATTTTAAAGGAACTTTTAAGATCTTTCTCGTGATATAAATCTTATAACCCTCAAATTATTATTTTATATGCAAACTTTAAAAAAGTTACAAAAACAGCTTAAAAATTTAATTTAAAAAATCTAAGAAAAATTTTTGAAAAATCTTTTTTAGTGCACCCCTACACTATAAGAAGAATCGCCATGCAAAATTTCAGCCCTTTAGGTCCAGCGGTTTGGTCTGTGCGTTGTATGTCAGTCAGTGAGTCAGTTACGGAACTGTTTTTATATATAGAATATATGTGTTTGTGTGTGTGTGTGTGTGGGGGGGGGTGTTTGAAACCACTGCATCGTCCTCCGATTTGACATAACACAAGGTTACGTCTCGACCCTCTAATGAAGATTAAAGGTCCCTCTCAACGAGCCATTAGTCTCGAATGGACAAACCACTCTCCGAAGTGCTCCGAATAGAAAGGAGAACAAATCGAGGGGAAACACTCCGTGTCTGGAGAAAGTAAAAATATTTGTTTTTTGCTCAATTGACCGAGAGCGAGTAAGCTGACATCCGGGAGCTCTTTACTCAGGCGCTAGATAGAATGATTGTATAGCGCAATGAAATGGATAATAAAAAGTTACGTTTAAAATAGATATTTTGGGGGAAATTTCCATTAGATAATTACAAAACGAACAAACAAACAAACACACATACACACACCCATATAAATATATATATATATATATATATATAGATATATATATATATGTGTGTGTGTGTAACATGCCAACACAGTCCCATGTTAACGGAGACCAGAGTCGACATGTCACACCTCAGGAATCTGTAGTCGTGGCCAAGAATTTTGGAATCTTATCATTTAAAAATTACTTTTATTATCCGTTTCTTAACATCGATGACGGCGGTTTACTAGGCAACAGTGCCACACCAAAATCTGCTCTTCGAGGTATGCTGGAACTTATATAAACTTCATTCCATCACGTGGCTAAAGGGCGTGATTTAATAGCTGATTGGTTAAAAGTTTAGTGTTTATATGCAGATCTGAATGTTTTAGACCCCAAGCCGCGTCGCGTCCAATTTCGTCAAAAAGTCAGCCATCTTGAATGATTTTGCCGAAGGCTGTAACAATGGAATTTAGCACAAATGCCCAAGGGAAAATTAAGTACTTAAATAGATTAAAAAGGGGTATGTAATTTTGAATAGTAGAGTGAGGAATTAATGGTTTTTAAAATTTAAGAGGGTTGACTTTAGAAATTACTAGTTTTTTAATATTATATATATATATATATATATATATATATATATATATATACATATATATATATACATATATATATACATACATACATATATATATATATATATATATATATATATATATATATATATTTATTTATTTATTTATTTATTTATATAAAATGTGTGTGGGGGGGGGGGGACGTCCTCTGGCACCCTCTGCTGACACTTGTGTTTTTAAGCCAGCGCCACCTTTGATGAGGCGCTTCGGTGTATAAGATGTGTCTACCCAGTATACGGGAGAGAGAGACGAGAGAGAAACTTGGTACTCCATTTTCTGATGATGCTATGCCCACGAGTTTTAATGTATAAGACGTTATTTGCTAGCATGGGAGTTTTTTATTTTATCCTGTAAAGACGATCCAACGACATATATTATCAATTGTCATGGTGCAAAGTATTTCTTTGTGTTATTCGTTCGACGTACTGTCTCGTTTAAATAATAATTGCATTTGTCTTCTAGTATTCATACCATTTGAGTGAGTTGAAAGCTTCTGATGACCCCTAAAATCACTAGACACAAAACTTTTTTTACTTACACACACACACAAACACACATTTGACTAACGCTATGGCACAAGCAATCATGCTTTTAAACTCTCCAAGGTGCGCATCTCATATGCGCATAGCGTGCTTACCCTTGTCTCATTGGCGTCGAAGTTTTAATCATTTGTATATCTCTTACCAGACTACATTCCTGCCAAGTTTCGTGATAGTAGCACGATTTCTTCTGGATGCATACATATTTTGTGACAGAGTGTATATATATATATATATATATATATATGTGAGAATGAGTATGGCAACACAACTGAACTATTACTACAACTTCCACTCCTACTACTTCGGCGCGAAGGACTTGGCACGCAAACAGAGTGATAGACTAGTGACATTACGAAGCGGATGTGTCGCTCCGCAGGCTTGCCGTTTTTGAGTCAAATAGCTATGTTGATGCGTTGTTTTTTTTAATTTCATACTAAGTGTTAGTCCTGTCTTGTAAACATCGTCTAGTTTAATTAAATGTTCAAAATAATTAAGTCTAATGATTCACTTCTAAAGGAAGGAGTACTAACTCCTTCCTACATGGGTGCTCGGCCCTCGGACTCGAAAAATACCCCTAGCATGCTGAACTTAAAAAAAAAACAAACTTTATTTTCTTTCGATGATACGACTTGATTTCGACTTGATTTCGACTTGATTTCGACTGGATTACTGTTGTCTGTCATTTTGGATTTGGATATCGAAAGCGAAAGCCAAAGTGATGTGCCACGGACTCTGATGATACTCTGATGGGATGATGAGAACCAAAACCAGAATTGTAAGTAACTTGGATCATATTAAAATTATTTGATGCATACGTTGACGCTTGTTCAAGAAAATTTTGATGATTAAGGGAATTCTCAACTTATTGATGATTTAAGAAAACTGAAAGATATTTCAACGTTCTTTTGATGCAGGAATTTAATTGATGCTAAATTCACTTTTGATGGTCTTTGACGTTGAATTTATCACTTCTGTTTTCTTGAAGAGAATTCTATTTCGATGAAATTATTTGATGATTTGATGAAAGTTTCGACATTTAACTTGAAGAATCTTGTTTCCTTGAACAAACCACAACATAATATATATTTTGAAAGATCGCGAATTGAATACTTTTGAAGATTATTATATTATTATTTTGATGCATAATTTTGACGAAGCGAATGTTTATTTGATGACAACTTTGCTTATTTGATGCGCTTTGATGTTGAACTTAATTCTGCTGTTTTCTTGCGAGAATATTTTTTATTTTGCAGAATGCTTTGATGCTTTCGATTTCACAATTTTGATACTTTCGATTTCCCAATTTTGATGCTTTTAACATTAGAACTTTAACTATTATTTTGATGCTGCATTTACATCCTCTATTTTCTTCAACCAGAGAAATTATTTTAAAGAACTTATTATTTGATATTTGATGCTTATGTTAGTTCATAATTTTGTTTTCTTGAACAAAACCTGTTTTAAAGATTACTTATTTTGATGCATATTTTGAGAATCAATATTTTATTATTGAATTGGTATTTGAAAAAATTTCGATTTGAAATATTATTTTCTATTTTTGAATTTGAGTACCTACGTATTATAAGTATTGATTTTGGTTTTGAATATTTGTATATTTGTGTACTATAATTGTTTGAACCTAGTATATAGTTATGGCTACTCTCAACGATTACCCCAATATTGCAAAATCATTAAAAATTAGTGGTACGAATCAAATAAAGGTTCTACATCGTTTAATTTTTGGTACAGACGGCGACAGACAAAATCGTACCAGATTACGTAAATTTACAGGTTTTAAACAGCCATTCGTGTTGGAAGCAACGAAACAGAAAGTACTTAAAGAGTTTTCACTTAAAGACTTGATTTCTATTTGTAATCTACTTCATTTAGAATTTTCAACTGACCCAGACAAATGTGCCAATACCATTCTTATGAGTTTTAGTGATTTATCGTTATTAAAAGCAGAATTTTCTGATCTTTCGGAATGCGAAGTGAATGATGACTCACTTCCGGGTGCACGTTCATCCCAAACTAACAGCGTTATAGAGGAAAATATATCTCCCTTTTCCCCCACCATTGACGCAAAAGAATCTTCGAATAAGCAAAATACACACATTTCCGTTGGTGAATCACATCAAAATTCATTGCCTTCAGTTGAAACTGCGAATCTCTCTTTCCAGTTGTTTAGTCTGAAAGACGTTGTTGATTTAATAAAACCTTTCTCGTCTCGTGATAATTACAGTGTTGAGAATTTTATATCTGACGTTGAAGAACTTTTTTGTTTATATCAGATAAACAATCCAATTCACCAAATTACTTTTGTTAGAAAATGTTTAACTGGTCCCGCTCAAACTTTAATTAGGTCTATTCGTGGAATTACAAATTGGGAACAATTGAAGCACCATTTATTAGACGAATTTTCGGACAAAATTAACGGTATTCAGTTACATAAATTAATGGAATCTCGACGTATGAAACCGTTTGAAACCCTACAAGAATATTTCTTAGCTATGAGAGATTTGGCACACAAAGGTTCTCTCGATGACTCCTCTCTGTTTGAGTATGTCATAAACGGAATTCCTGATTCAACAAACAATAAAGTTATTCTTTACGGTTGTAAATCCATCCCTGAATTTAAGGAAAAGTTGAAAATTTATGAACAAATCTTTAACAGATCACAAAATTTCAGACAAAATAATCAGAAAAAAATTGATGCTTCCTACCTCAATGTGAAAGTCGATAATACACGTAGCCCAAATACACAGCCAGTATGTTTTTCCTGTGGCTTGAGAGGTCACAAAAGCAACCAATGTTTGAATAAGTCACATGGTAAACAATGCTACGGATGTAAAAGTTTTGGTCATGTTCATGCTAATTGCCCTAAAAGTTATCGAAATTCTAAACCAAAACCTGATTCTCAAAAACCTATTTCTGATAAAACTGTAAATGCACTTTCTCCTGAAACTTCATCGAAAAATCCCATGCATGTTGACATTCAACTTGCAGGAATTCAATTGACAGCACTCTGTGACACTGGGTCACAGGCAACCCTCATCAATGAGAAAACCTATCGAAGAATTGGTTCGCCACCATTGCAGCCCACCAACATTCCCTTTTCAGGAATTGGCAAAAACCAAGTTCACAGCATCGGATTCTTTCAGGATTCCATCGAAATTCAAACCATTACTTTACCTGCTAAAATACATGTTCTAGAGGATGACTTGATTCCTTTTGATGTGATTATCGGAATCGACTTTTTACAGCAAACCCAATTTACATTTGATGAAGACGGTATTCGTTTTACTCTTGATAATAACACCTTCGTTAATATTGCTAATGTTTCTGATGATCAAGCTTTTCCATTTGATCTTTCACACATTTTGAATTCTGAAATTCGTGAGGAAGTTCAAAATATCGTTACTTCCTACAAACCACATAAAGTTCAAGACACTGAAATTAAGATGACTATTTTATTACAAGATGAAATCCCCGTAACTCAACGTTCTCGACGACTCCCTTTTGCGGAACAGAAAATTGTAGAAAAACAAATTCAAGATCAGGGCCAAATATGCATGTCTGAAAAACCTCTAACATCTACTCAAGATAAGATTTCTAGGGTAGAGAAAATGGATAATCCAATTGATTTTGAACGTGATGATGATGATGATGCCAATGATTTAGATTTGTTTCATGATAATGATGATGGAAAATATTTAGATGATGCTGATGCCAGTGATTTAGATTTGCTTCATGATAACGATGATGATAATGCTTTTGATATTGGAACTATCAAAGCAACTCTTGAACCAAAAATATTTGATGCCGATGATGATGCCCTTGAGAATGAATCCGTCAAAAGTGAAAAGGTTGAACCAAAATTTCAAGTTATTGAAGCTCCCAAACCCCCTGAACAAATAGCAGCTTTTCAACAACAGAAAAACATTCTTTCACAAAACCCAGTTCTTCATGTTTTTCAACAGGGATACCCATTAGAACTCCACACTGATGCCAGCTCCTTAGGTTTTGGCGCTGTGCTCTTGCAACAATCCGATGATGGACAGTTTCATCCTATTCATTATTTTAGCCGTAAAACTACAGTTCAACAAGAAAAATATCATAGTTATGAACTGGAAGTTCTTGCCGTTATTGAAGCGCTAAAAAAATTTCGAAACTACTTGTTGGGAACAAAATTTAAAATTATCACCGATTGTGATGCTTTCCAAAAAACGATGCACAAAAAAGACCTACCAGCTAAAATTGCTCGATGGGCATTGATGTTAGAAGACTTTGATTATGAAGTTTGTCATCGACCCGGTAGACAGATGAAACATGTTGATGCTTTAAGTCGTAACCCCATTCTTGTAATTACCTCAAATGATATCACTCAAAAGGTGAAAAATGCCCAAGACCAGGATGAATTTATATCTCAAATTAAATCTATGCTTGAATCTACACCTTCTGATGGATATTTTGTTAAAAACGGAATTCTTTATAAACTTCATCAGGATGCCGAACTTTTAGTAGTACCACAAATGATGCAGAAAGAAATAGTGCTAAACGCCCATTCACAAGGTCATTTTGCTTCACAAAAAACCGAATTAATTGTTTCTCGTGAATTTTTCATCCCCCTCCCTCAACTTAAGAAATTAGTTCAAGAAATTATTTCGAATTCTATTCTTTGCATTTTGTCCTCGCGAAAATCTGGAAAACAGAAAGAAAACATACGACAATATAAGAAACGGCGTAAACCAGCTCGTAAATACAAGATAGATGACAAAGTGGCAATACAACGAACTCAATTTGGAACCGGATTAAAGCTCCGACCAAAGTTCTTCGGACCATATGAGATCACGAACATCAACCCCAACGATCGTTACGAAGTTCGAAAGTTAGGACATCACGATGGTCCAACCATAACATCAACTGCAGCGGACAAAATGAAACAGTGGTGCAGAAACTGAACACCAATACCACTGTGTTGAACACTGCTTGATTTTTTGAAATATTTTTCCTTTTTCTGCTCTTTTTTTTTTTTATCTTTTCAGAATTATTGTTGACAACCCAGCCGCGGACGTCTGGAAAGTCAGAACGGCCGTGTGAGAATGAGTATGGCAACACAACTGAACTATTACTACAACTTCCACTCCTACTACTTCGGCGCGAAGGACTTGGCACGCAAACAGAGTGATAGACTAGTGACATTACGAAGCGGATGTGTCGCTCCGCAGGCTTGCCGTTTTTGAGTCAAATAGCTATGTTGATGCGTTGTTTTTTTTAATTTCATACTAAGTGTTAGTCCTGTCTTGTAAACATCGTCTAGTTTAATTAAATGTTCAAAATAATTAAGTCTAATGATTCACTTCTAAAGGAAGGAGTACTAACTCCTTCCTACATATATATATATATATATATATATATATATATATATATATACATACATACATATAGACATTCATATATATGTTATGGCAAATGTCTGAAGTTTGACCAATTCGTGAATTGGCTGTCCTCTTCCAGCATCACCAAGTCACTTAGCTAATGATAGAAAGGGCCTTCCATTTCGCGAATGGAACGACTTTGGACGTAACATAGTGTGAATACATATGTATAAATAAATAAATAAATAAATATATATATATATATATATATATATATATATATATATATATATAGTATGTGTGTGTGTGCGTGTGTGTGTGTGTGCAATATGTCGGCCCTGCCCCGTGGATGATGAGCGGATACCGGCATGCCACATCGGTGGCATAAATCGTAGTCCTCGAGTGGTGAAGAATAACAAATCGTTTTCCCAAATTTATTATGATGCTGCTACATCTTCTTGGGGCAATCACAAATCCCCAAAAAGCACATGTACCTTGAGGCACGTCTATTTATAACCTAATAGGGGTTTATTCACTTGATCCTGAACTCTTTCATTAATTGGCTGAAGCCCTGATATCTGGGTTCGAGCAATTAGAAAACTGCTGGGATTGTATAGGAATTTACAGGGGTTATATAAAAGATGCCTGGTAGTCAATTCCTTTGTTCTTGGAATCGAAATGCGTACTTAACAATCAACACGTTACACCCAAGCATTTTTGAATGAAATTTGGAATTTTGAAAGGGTTTTGGGGTTTTATATGCTATATGCTATATATATATATATATATATATATATATATATATATATATATATATACACACACTGAAGTGCCACTGAATTAGGGATACCTACCTAGTAACGAATTGGGCCTCCTCTGGCCTTGATAACGGCTGCCACACGACGAGGTATAGATTCAACACGTTTCTGGAAACGTTCCACGGGAATGGCTTGCCAAATATTGGCTAAAGCTGTCCATAATTCAGTAAGGTTCTTTGGTGCTGTGTGATGGCCTTTCACGCCTTGTTCCAGACCATTCCAAAGATGCTCAATAGGATTTAAGTCTGGGCTTCTAGGTGGCCAATTCATGACAGAGATGTCAGAGGAATGCTCATCCAACCAGCCAGTAGCCAACCGGGACTTGTGAGAGGTACAGTTGTCTTGCTGGAAAACTCCATTACCGTGCGGATAACAGAACAGCATAAACGGATGGAGGTGATCACCCAGCAACTCTACGTACCGAATTGCATTGAGGGAGGTTGGTACACGCACCAAAGATCCCAAACTGTGTCACGAAAAATTACCCCAGACCATGATTGAGCCACCATGCCCTTCTACAGTTCCAGCCAGGCATGCAGGATCCATGGATTCATGAGCCTGACGCCATATTCTCAGCCTCCCGTCGGCGTTAAGTAGTCGAAATCGAGACTCGTCACTCCATGCTACTCGTTTCCAGTCCTCTACATTCCAGTCTCTGTGCTCTCTTGCCCAGGCAAGACGTGCAGCCCGATGGCGAGTATAGAGCAATGGTACTCTCGTAGTTCGACGGCTGCCGAAACCCATACGGTGAAGCGAGCGTTGCACAGTCCGTTTACTGACTGTACGACTGGCACCGTCATTAAACTGGGTGGTAATTTGAGCTAATGTTTCACTTCGCTGACTACGTACAATACGCCTGAGCCGTCTCTCACGATGCACTGTCAAGGCTAATTGTCCTTTGCAGTTTGCCCGATCGCTAGTTTTTTTTCCACCATCCATGTATTCTTGGTATACTCTTGACACTGTCGACCTTGAAAATCCTAGCTGTCTGACGATTTCGGAAATTGAATGGCCCATGCGTCGCACACCTACGATTTCTCCGCGATCGAAGGCGTCTAAATCAGGCAGTTTACCCATACTGGCAATTCCAACAACTAATTCAGAACAACCACAGTACGCGCTATATATGCAGTTACCACAGCGCCATCACTTGCGCATACATGATGCACAGCGCTACACAATTTGCATAGGCTTTGCTATCCCTAATTCAGTGGCACAACAGTGTATAAAATTAATAATTTCTTCACTTCGCAAAGTTGAAAAAATATCAATTTTGACTATCGTAGGACACTAAAAATTAAAACTGTATTAATCTACTTTCGCAATAAAAATGAAAGTGAGAATACATTCGCGTTATCTAATATTCCATTTCATATCTCATGATTTACCTCCTGTCACTTCAGCGCATGGTACCGTAAGTTAGAAGAAAAAAAAGTTTATTTTCTCACGTCATAACTGAAATCTCGTCGGGGAATAACTTGGCAAACACCGGCTTCTGATTAAATCGCATTTCCTTTAAAAAGAAATTATTCATTTCCTTATCTGGCGCCCTGTTCGTTTCTGTCTTTTTTTATTTTGCCGCTAGGGGCATATATGCATGCATATATATATATATATATATATATATAATGTTCATGCTTTATTAAGTCAGGTGGAAAAGCAGAACGTTATCTTCTACAGCAGTGGTTCTCAGTCTTTTTATATTTAGCCCCGTCTCTTTAGATTGTCCCCTTCCGTGATGCCCCCTCCGGAGACTATATATATATATATATATATATATATATATATATATATATATATATATATGTGTGTGTGTGTGTGTGTGTGTGTATACAGTGGCGCACTCAGGAATTAATCTTGGAGGGGGCGAGTTGAACGGATAAAACTTTTTATAATGCAAATTCAATATTCATAATGCAATTTCTATTTCTTCGGGGGGGGGGGGGGCAGGGTCCCTTGGCCCACCTTCTGAGTGCACTACTGTATATATACATACATATATATATATATATATATATATATATATATATATATATATATATATATATATCAAGGTGTTTCACTGTATATATACCGTCGCTTCGTACCGTCTGTAACATGTTTCATCTGTTACGTCTCTATTTAAAAATATTAAACTAACACATTACCTAAAAAGGCGATTGAAATATAAATCACCAGGAAGAATTATAAATATTAATACCGAATAATACACACTATTAGCATCGCTATGCATCTTCCACAAACAATAACAAAACAGTGACTTCAATACAGGTAATAGCCCTCTTATAACACGGTAGATATGTTCCTAGAAAACGCCGTGTTGTGTGAAACCGTGTTATATGAGACCCAGAGACGGTTCAAAAAAGAGGGTTACGTTCTGAATACTTATTAAAAACAAATAGCTTTTTTAAAATTCCATATAAGCAACTTAATTTTTATTAAAAATATAAATGTATGTATAAAACAAAACGAAAAGAAACAAAAAATATTATTTTCATTTAATGCGACCTTAATTTAATAAATTTCTTCCTTATCACTGCGCAGTACAGTCAAACGAGATCGCATTTTCGATTGAACAATATCACGTTCACTTTCAGAACCTTTTTCTTCATTTAGATTTTTTGCACCTTCTATCCTCTTTAAAAATTTGTAGTTTTGGTTTATTTTCTGGTTTTTACAAGGTCATTGTAGATTCACGGTATGGAGATAGACAATTTTACAGCTCCCTTTTGAATTTTCGGCTTCTTTGAGGTCTGCATTCAGGAAAAATGATTCAAGATTTTCAGCTAAGCTTAGGCCTTCTTGTAATTTTATAGAGTTATAAATGAATAAATTATAATTCGTTTATACATTTTCATGTAAAGCCTCTATAGTTCATTATTCCTTCCCGTCATTATATTAAGGTAATTTAGTTTTCAAATGTGTTAAACAAAAATCATGTTACCCAGTGTTATAGAGGTACAGTGTTGTACAAAGGTTTTCGCAATTTTTTTTACCGTGTTGGAGCGAAACCGTGTTACAGATTGCAGTGTTATACGAAGGTTCCCGCAATTTATCTTATCGTGTTAGAGCGAAACCTTGTTGTAAGATGCTGTGCTGTAGGGGGGCTACCTGTATATAAAATGGGTAGCGGAGAATTGTGCCCATACAGTGTAAATGTGTGACTTGGAACATGTGAGATTCCTGAACATTCAGACTTGTAAGAAATTATTCAGAATTGTAAGCAGTCCCTGTAAGCTGTTTTTCTATTACATTGTCTTATTAAATTTAAACCATAAATAATTTTGAAAAAAATATTTTTAAAAAATTTCCCATAATTTTTAACTGACAAGCAAGGAATTCCTAGATTGTGAGATATTTTAAGAAAGAAACCATACACCTATACGGTCATCAAAACACTCCTGTGAGTTTTAAAATCCGGGCTCGGGATCCCTGAGTTTGATCATATATAACTTCAAAAGTGTCGGGCTGAAACATTTCCTGTTACATTTTTCTTTCGTTGCAGATTTCGAAAGTTTTCAACGGATTCGACGTGAAACCAATTTTTTTTAGTGAGATTTTTCTAATTTGCTTTATAATGCAGGGGATATATCGATGTCATTTTTCTCCTGAGGCAACATATGCAAAATATGACAAATAATTTTTTAAATATTGCTTTATTCGGGTTAATATAGAATATTCATACATATCGATTATAACTGAACTACAGATAGCCCTCCTACAGCACCGCATCTTACAACACGGTTTCGCTCTAACACGATAGGAAAAATTGCGGGAACCCTCGTATAACACTGCAACCTGTCACACGGTTTCGCTCTAACACGATAATAAAAATTAGGAAAACCTTTGTACAACACTGTACTTCTAAAGCACTAGAAACATGATTTTTGTTTAACACATTTAAAAACTAAATTACCTTAAAATAATGACGGGAAATAATAATGAACTGTAGTGGCTTTACATGAAAATGTATAAACAAATTATAATTTATTCATTTATAACTCTATAAAATTACAGACCCTTCCGATGAAAGAAGCAGAAAATTCAAAAGGTAGCTGCAAAATTGTCTATCTCCATACCGTGAAATTTACAATGACCTTGTAAGAACCAGAAAATAAACCAAAACTACAAATTTTTTAAAGAGGATAGAAGGTGCAAAAAATCTAAATGAAGAAAAAGGTTCTGAAAGTGAAGGTGATATCGTTCAATCGAAAAAGTGTTCTTGATGGATTGTACTTAACAGTCACGAGGAAGAAATTTATTAAATTAAGGTCGCATTAAATGAAAATAATATTTTTTGTTTCTTTTCGTTTTGTGTTATATACACATTTATATTTTTTAATAAAAATTAACTTGCTTTTATGGAATATAAAAAAAGTTTCGCTTTAATAAGTTTTCGGAACGTAACCGCCCTTTTTGTACTGTCTGTGGGTCTCATAAAACACGGTTTCACAGAACACGGCATTTTCTAGGAACCTATCTACCGTGTTATAGGAGGGTTACCTGTATTTATTTTCCAATTATGATAATTAATAGAATTTTTATCTATATTTAACTGTATATTAATTTTTTCTAAATCACTAAATTGAAATAAAAATTTCACAGAAGGAAAAATTTAGTAAAAGTAATAAACGTTTCAGGCGTAGTAAGTTAAATTTTATTATCAAATGTATTAATTAAGAAAACTTAAACAATGAAACGGAATTATATGAAAACATTGGAGATACTATTATCTCAAAAATCATTCGTCATGCGAATATCACAAGTTCACCTAAATTTGGAATTTATTTTTCCGTGTTATTTATAAGTCAGACTGACATTTTTTAAACTCTATTTCGGACCCTAGGTAGCCTAGTGGTACCTCGTTGGGCTTCGGATTGGGGTCGCTCCATGTGAATACCGATGAATTCCATTCAATATCTTCGCGTGTAGTCCGGATGAGGGCACGTTCATTCCGTAGACCGGAAATTCTTTCTATGAGGTCAGTTGGTAGGAGAAGGTACGAGTCCTCTACATGCTTGATCAAAATGGAGTTGGCACCCGGCTCTTGTGTTGCCATCGTAAACCAGAGTCCCAGTTGTCTGCCCGCATTCCAGACTTGGTCTGACATGTTCCCGCCATATGGGGGGGGGGCGTAAGTTGCAACAACAACAACAACAAAATCGATGAGACAGGTTGATTTAAATCTAAGCTACATCACGTCCTTATGTTTTGATAATTCTTATTTACTGAGGAAATTCTGTCAATACCCCGCCCTCCTCATAAATCGACGGCAAGATGTCGCCTGGTTAAATACCCACTCGATATGTGAGGAAATATATGTTTCTACGATATTTACTCTTTCCTCGATTCGTCGATGTTTCGTTCTGTCTAGTGCCGCCTTTGTATCATTGCAATCGAAACGCGATCAGAAATCGGTATAAACAAAATCAAACAAGTTTGAATCAAAAGGACGTTATGCAGATGAATGATTCTGTTTTAGAAGAATTGGAAAAGTAAGGATTCCATAAAGAAAATCGAGATTTGGTTTGGAATGGGAGCATTTCTTTCAGCGTCCCATTTTGATATTGGTTTTAAAACTCATTTTGAGCATGGCAAAATTTGTAAACAACAATAACAACAAAATAAGATAATCTTTGCTAGTTTTTGCTCGTGGCATTTTTGAAATGTGTTTTATTTCCTGCGTAACGGAAGCAATAATGTTACTACTTCAGAAACGCTCAGCTGAAAAGAAAAAAAAGTTGATTCCGGGAAGTATTTCTGTCTTCATTTATGTAAAAGCTCAATTTGTAAAAGTCATTCCCTTTTGTTCAAACGTCTTCTCAAACATTATAAAAACATTGGGGAAAATAAATTAAATTCAGCGCAAATATTTTACACCCTGTTTCAATAGGGAGAATTTCAGTCATGAAATAAATTTTTCGGTTGGTGAAAACGGAAAACCAAAAGATGACAGCCACTCGGCAAGTTTTTTTTCTCATGTGTGCGAGTGAAATGTATCATGAATATAATACACTCTGAAATAACATAAATATAAACTGTGTACCATAAAATCTCGACTATAATACGAACTCGAGTATAATACGCATGCTTGATTTTGCGCGAAATTTTCGGAAAAAATTAAAATTCGACTATAATAATCACCCATAACTTTCCAATATTTTATTTAAAAATTGCCCAGAAATTTATTAACATAAATACAATTTGTAATAAAAATAAACTAAAACGTCAAATTGGGTAGGAAAAAATTAAATTGTTTATTCAAAACAAACAATATTGTCAAATTATCACTCTTAATCACTTTCACAAGAATACAGCTCATCTATTGTTGTTGCGTCCATGTCACAATTTTTGTTGCCGTCCTAATATATATCGCCATCATCATCCTCACTTGACGATACGAACTGGGAGTTCCGTTTGTTTAAAAGGAATACCTGCTTAGTAAACGGGTGGATGAAACACTGAGTGCAGATGTGCACGCACCCGTGTTGCGGCAAAGTCTTACAGCTGCTGTACGTTAGTTTATACAATGTTTAAAACTATTTTTTTTGTACGGGAGTAAAATATACACCCTCAATTTTTCGGACTAAAATGTGAAAAAAAAGTGCATATTATACTCGAGATTTTACGGTATATTCACGGTTAGACTTAAAATGTTATAGCGAAATGCTATCTTTCACACCGATTTCTATACCAGTACCACTTATGTGTGTTACGTTTCCTTTGGGCTTCAAATAGCTTTTTTTTCCTTTTAAAGTCTTGACTTGAGAGAAGAAATTTACTTTTCAATCCTATAATTTGGGCAGATCAAGTCTTCCAACGCTGAGAACTCTTTGACTTAACGCCTTCTTCAACTAACGTCAACCGAAACTCCTATCGAAGACTGCTGTAGCTTATTTTCCTCCTGCTTGAAGGAAATAAAATTACGTTCTTTTTATTCTGCTCTTCACCGGAGTTTGATTTTTTTTTCGGTTTGGGCTACTCTGATTTTCTTTCATTTATTTTTTAGATTGTCCTTTGTCTTAAAAATCCAATTGTTAAATAAAAGTTTTTGAGCTAATACTGTTATTTTCCAAAATGTCGGGAGAATTCTGGGAGAGAGGTTACGGTTTCTTTAAGTGGCAGTTTATGGCAGGTTCCCCGTGATAGAGCGCTTCGAAATTCTTAAATCTTTCAGCAACTTTTTTTTTCTTTTTTAAAATAAGCTCGGTGAAATTTTCAGATAATTCTTATTAATTCTCCCAAAACTTTTTCCTACACCTTATAATGGCGGATTTTTTTCTGTTTCTCAAGTAAAAAATAATATGGGTAGTTTTTTTGTATCTTAAAGGAAAAATTAATAATTACAAGATAAAAAGAACTTTTATATACCATGTTTTAAAATTTCTGTTGAAACATATAAGCTTGACAATTCTATGTATTAATTAATACTTTTTAAATTTTTTTGATGAATTATCCCATCAACTTGAAAGAAAATGAAGTTAATTGGAAGTTAACTTGCGTTTAACTTTTCGTTCCCGTTCCGGCCGATAGATAGCTGCACCAGTCTGCAAAACAAAATTAACTGAAAATCAATTCAATTTTTAAATTGTAAGTACATAAAAGTATTAAAATAATGCATTGTCATCGTGTTCTGAGTTATTCTAAATGTTATAAACGTCTAGCTAGTCGGGAAGCGAGTTAAAAATCGATTGCAAGATTTGCACCGGACAAACAAACACACACACGCACACACACAAACAAACAAACACGGAAGCGAGTAAATAAAAACATGGTAAAAAAGAAAAATGCAATCAATTAGAATCAATCCGTTGCTGATATTTAGTCGGAATGTTTCCTTTTGGTGCCGATTTGAAACATTTGGTTTCATTTTTGAAATTCAGAAGGAAACAAAGTACACAGAGTAACTAAATACTCGAAAAATTAATATGAAGTGTAAATTTTTTTGCTTATTTTTTTCAAACGCAGCACTGGTTTATATTCTGAAATTTATCTCTTTGTAAATCACAGATTTTATTACTGTTGTTTTTAATTATCTTCACCTTTTATTAATGTTTTTTTTGGGGGGGAGGTTAGAAATTTTATACTTTACACCTTTATTGAACTTTATAGAATACTGCGCAGCATTATATTATATCCCTATTTCGAATTTGGTTTTCACTCGTGCACCATACGGTTGGCGCAGCTTGTCCCGCTATAGACCTTGCGCCCCAAAATTCCAATCAACCAACCAACCAACCGTCCAACGCACGGGTGCGGTGACCACGTTGGCAAAGGCAGCGGGCGAGAGAGCTGAACGTCGCTGGTTCGATGCCCATCGCTGGCAAATCCACCGCAGTGTACGTTAATGGCTTCTGGTGCACGAAAACCCTGTTATTTTATATATATATATATATATATATATATATATATATATATATATATATATATATATATATATATATATATATATGTCGTGATTTGGACGAATGACAGAAATCAACTCGTTTAATTTAACATGTTTATTAATTCCATTAACTGCAACATATCCATGCTGGTTTAGAGACAGCACGTATCACTAACACACACCAGGTTTCTAGTAGTCCAGACCAAATCCCCTACAAACTCCTGACTCTGATTCGAAGGGGGTCGTATTCAAAGTGAGGGACGAGTCCTTAAAAATAATAATTACGGGATCTATTTCTTACATATATATAACGCGGTGTTCCCGATGACGTCGCGATATGTGTAAGAGCTAATACAGTATGAGATGTGCGTAATTCTCTCCGGATAATTTCCAATTTATGATGAAAAATATACCTTTCAGTCTAAATTCAATTCAAAATATATACTTGTGTGTGTCGAATTTACGTATTCCTATATTATTTTGGAGGCCAAAAAATTATATTTTTCCACCGAAATGATAATTTAGTAGTAACACCATCATATAGAAAAATCATCTGTCCCTGATACATAAATTTTTCTCGAGGTAAGCTTCTATAATATACATATATTTTTATATCGGTGGCTTAATTCTAAAAGGGCCAGTATCAATTTTTTCTCAGATTTTGAGTAATTTATACCAAAAGTTTCCATTTTAGTAAATATTTAATTCTGAAAAGGTCAATGTAAAATTACAAACAGATAGAGATTATATTTCTGTTATAATATCAGCCAATGTAATTTAAGATGCAGCTACTTTAGATCAAAAAAAGGTCCAAAGGGATATATATGTTTTATATAAAATAGAGATGAAAATCTTTTATATCATAAAAATAATGTTTTTTACTACAACAATGAACAAGTAAAAAAAGTAATAATGGGACGCGTAGTATAAGAAAGATATAACATTCAGCAAAATGTTCAATATCTTTGAATGCCTTTTTCTCGAAACTAACAATTTTGACATTGGACCTTTTAGAACCAAGCTACAGATATAAATATAACTGTACTCCGTTCATCGCAAAAGAATAGCAGCAATATTAAAATTCCTTTGAAAACGGTGGCGAGGAATTTTTTTATGTCAAAATTCGTTGAAACCTCGGCGGAATGGCGATAAATATTTTCTTAGAAACTAAGCTTGTATCTCCACAATGGAAACGGCTGAAAATATCGGCATTTGATATTTATCTTGTAGCAAACAAAAACTATCAGAATTTAAAAGGAAAAAGAATTTTGAAAATTATAGTAATTAAAGCCGGAATACAAAAGAAGTCCTTAATCGTTGAACCCCGTAGGACTCATACTCTCGGCTTTCTGACTAATGTCAGCGTCCTAACCACTCCTCCATTGAGACAACCGCAGCTTGGTGAAAATTTCAATTTATTTATATGCCACTAGCTGAAAGCCCGCCCTTCGCTACGGAGTACATTCAAATTAAATACAACAGTCAATGTATGATGCCAAAAAAAAATAAATATATATGTATAATAAATACGACGATCAATGTATACAATTGATGTAAAAAAAAATTATAAAAAAATCGTAAGAGATATTTTTATACACAAAATAATGTAGAAGAAAATATTCAAATTAAATCTAATAGGACATACTAAAGAATATAGTACAGTTAATATAGTATAGTTTGAGGAACATATATTTTACTGTATGTTAATATAATTTTGGATAAAGCCCAATCGTCTGCCGCATTAGCAAGGGAAAAAATCTTTTTTGTCTATTTCATTGTTATCAGATGTCACAAAGTAGCCCCACCGAGTGGGGCTACTTTGTGACATCTGTGTTTTTGCCTTGAAATCCGAGAGGAAATATTACTTGACACAAAGTTAGACAGTAAAAGGCTTATCAAAAGCTTGATGCACAATTATATACAGTGGCTCCCAAAAGTGTTCGTACACTTACGATTTTCAATGAAATAGGGGTGTATCCATTAATTAAAATGAATATTTCAGAATGGGTATTTTAAAGGACTGAAAAATGTAACATCGAGCGTCTGGAGGAGGTGTTTCAACTTTGTGGGTTATTTTGTGACAATGTCAATGTGCCACAAAGTAACCCCGTCACCTTTCGATATTTAGGTTATGTTCTCATATCTCTCGGAAATATCACTACACAAAAGTTATATTGCTCCACAATCTAACCAACATATTGACAATAAAAAATAATTACTTGTGGTAGTTGGTTGTATAAGGTATTAGCATTCAGCACACAAAGTTTGCGAAGTTTGAGTCAATAGCTTGACAACAGGTTTGAATAATGCACTGGCAAGCGAAGACAAATGGCACGCTGAAGCTTAGGACACAGGCCACTAGTGTTCATCATATGTCTGTATGTCTTACATCATATGTCTGTATGACATACATCTTTCTGTATGTCAGACAAGCTGTTGGCGCTGTTCTTTGCCTCTCCGGTATCACGGGCCCGGCGCAAGATCCGAAATATGAAAAATATTATGTGTCACAAAGTTATCTCTGCAGTCACAAAGTAACCCGCCTTACGGTATAATTTTTTTTCGTCGAAGACATCACGGTCGGAAAATATACTGTTCAAAATATGCACATTTCTCTTCCTATATTTTTCGATTTTTAATGAAAAATTTACCTTTCAGTCTAAAAGTAATGAAAAATTTATACATTTGATTTGTTATATTTATCTGTTCCTATATCTAAGAGGCGTGCGAATTGTTTGGTTTTAAATGGTATTAAATGGAATTTGGTTTTAATTGGAAAGAAGCTTGATTTCGAAAGCCAATGAAACCTAACTGACCTTTCAAACTCAATTCAACTTAAAATGTATACATGTGTACGTTAGATTTATCTGTTTCTATATACAGGAGGCATATGATTTTTTTATTTTACATCGTAATTTTTCAAAAGATGCTCGATCGCTTCGGATATTATTCTCGGAGAACAAAGGTATGTAGGATAAAAGATGAGTTCGTAAATGAATATAAGGTTGAAAATCCCGAAATCCACAAAAAATTGCATATTTTTGAGAATTCCACGATAAAAAGTTGATCATAGCTTAATCTCCTTTTAACCCCCTTCGATTTTTAAAAATGATTTCTTAGTGTACCTTAAGCCTGTCTTAGGCCTTACTGTTCCAGAGAATCATTGATTAGTCAGTGGGGGTATTTGGCTTTTATATATATACTAGCTGAAAACCCGTACTTCGCTACGGAGTACATTCAAATTAAATACAACGGTCAATGTATGCAATTAATGCCAAAAAAATACAAAAAAAAATATATTTAAAAAGAAATCATAAGGAATATTTTTATACACAAAATAATGTAGATGAAAATATTCAAATTAATCTAATAGAAAATACTAAAGAATATAGTACAGTTTGAGGAACGTTTCTTTTACTGTATTTTAATATTCTTTTGGATAATGTCCAATCGTCTGCCACATTAACAAGAAAAAAAATATTTTTTTGTCAATTTATTTCGTTGTTAGGCACGTGACGATAAATTGATTTAAAGTATCATAAAAATAAAAGAAACCACGTGATCGGCATTTAATAAATTAAATTCTAAAAATTAATCTTTAAGAATTCACCAAAAATCAGAAAATGGAGGTAAAGATTCGAAAAAGATTTCATTTTAAAAGAATTTTTATGACCGTTCTCGTGATATAAATTTTATAACCCTCGGATTATTATTTTAAATGCAAACTTCAAAGAATGTTACAAAAACAGCTTAAAAATCTCATTTAAAAAAATCTAAGAAGAATATTTCAAAAATCTTTCTCAGTGCACCCCTACACTATAAGAAGAATCGCCATGCAAAATTTGAGCCCTTTAGGTTCAGCGGTTTGGTCTGTGCGTTGTACGTCAGTCAGTCAGTCAGTCGTTACGGAACTGTTTTATAGATATAGATAGATATAAACGTAAGCAATTTTATTATGAAATAAAAAGAGGTAACAAATGGATATCGAAAGTGATGAGCTTTTTTTAAAAAAAAATAAATAAAAATAAAGAGACAGAGAGAAACAGAGAGAGATCCGTGACTGAGGAAACCTTTCATCTTATTTTTTAAATTATATAATTACTAGCTGAAAACCCGCGCTTCGCTACGGAGTACATTCAAATTAAATACAGCGGTCAATGTATGCAATTAATGCCTACAAAAGAATATAGTACAGTTTGAGGAACATAATATCTTTTATTGTATTTCAATATTTTTTTGGATAATGTCCATTCGTCTGCCGTATTAGCAAGGGAAAAAAGTATTTTTTTTGTCTATTTAATTGTTACGCACGTGACGATAAATTTATTGAAAGTACCAGAAAAAGAAATCACGTGATCAACATTTAATAAATTAAATTCTAAAAATTAATCTTTAAAAATTCACCAAAAATCAGGAAATGGAGGTGAAAATTCGAAAAAAATTTCATTTTGAAGAAATTTTTATGATCTTTCTCGTGATATAAATTTTATAACCCCCCATGTATTATTTTAAATGCAAACGTAAAAAAAGTTTAAAAAACAGCTTAAAAATTTAATTTAAAAAAATCTAAGAAGAATTTTTGAAAAATCTTTCTTACTGCACCCTTACACTATTAGAAGAATCGCCATGCAAAATTTCAGCCCTTTAGGTCCAGCGGTTTGGTCTGTGCGTTGTATGTCAGTCAGTCAGTGAATGAATGAATGAATGAGTCAGTTACGGAACTGTTTTATATATATAGATTACTATTAGCTATTAGTATTATGAATTTAAAGTGAATTTTTTTAATTTTATCTATAAATGTTCTCTGTAATTTGAAAAAATGAACTATATTTAATTAAAAACGTTCTTTTTTCAGACATTGTACTTTAATTTATGTATTAAATAAAAATTATTGTCTATGTCAATTCATATTCTATGCGCCAATTTACGCACCCCGTCCACTTTTTGTTATCTCTCTGTAAAGTTTTTATGCTTTATACCGCATCTGAATACCGCATCTGAATATCAGCTAGTGAAGAGATGACTGTAGTCGGGTGTACGAAGGGCAGTTGATTCCAATAAAATCGAGAGCACAAAATGTAAACAAACGGAAATAAAGTGTAAAGACACACACTTCTATCTTCCCAGATGTGGTCAAAACTCATTCGAGGAAGGAGGGAAATCTCAGCCCATTTGTATCGCTCTGAAACAGCTGGAATAGCATCGGGGGGCAAGACGGATGCGATACAGATGCTTTGAAATATTTCCACAGAAAGGCGAAGTTCCGTCACTGCTCTCTACTTTGTCTATTCTGGAGTCTCTTTAAACTTGTTCTATTCGATTTTTGAGACTTTCCCACAAGAGGTTCTTTGTAAAGATACAGTAGAGTCCCCATAATCCGAAATGATTGGGACCAGACCCTTTTCGGATTAACGAATTTTTCGGATTAAGCGAAATCATTCTTAAAATATACTTAAATTACATAATAACATGTGGTTACATAAATATTACACATTTCGTGTGATTACACAGTTTATTTTATAAGGTCTGTCTAAACATTACCAAATCTCTGGACGCAATGGGGATAAGAGAGCGGAACGCTGCCTAGTACAGTACGGTAGAGTGTAAGTTGTTCGTAGAGTACAGTCTAAGATTTTTGACGATCAGTAGATTGCTGATTTGGATTTGAAAGAACCTGTCAACGTCTCAGACGAGAGTGAAGGTGAAGCAGACGGTGACAGCGAGCAGAGAGTATTCCACTCAGATGCGGCTGCATTTCATGTGGCGCTACGTAATTTGGCGTAATTTGGCTCCAAGGAAGGGGTATTCTTCTCTTTGACAATGCAATTTAACACGTTTTTTCAAACAAATGTAGTTCAGTCATAATTAGTTCTGTACATTGTCTAACTTTGAATTTTATTGTAATTTTCAGAAATATACTTTATATTACTTAGCATCACTGTCGTTTTATTGTAACCTTAGTTCTTTTTGACTTTTGGTTTCGGGTTAAGCGGACTTTCGGATTACCGAAGTTCGGTTATTGGGACTCCACTGTAATTCATAACAAAATTCGACCTACCCGAGGGCATACGAACAAACAGAAGAACAATCGGGAGACAGCAATCCTTCTCCAAAATCCCGCCAGTGGAACCTGGCCCAGTGGCAGATGAAGCATTGAAGGCCCCCCCAAGTTCAATCTCGTTTTGAGGCCCACCTTGTTCTAAAAACTACTAATAAATATTAAAGTATTTGTTCACGGTCGATGAGGAAAGTTTTATTGGTTAGTTATTAGGCGGTAAAAACGTGTACTACGTCGTTTCTCGTTCGACGAATGGTAATTTGTCTGGATGAAGATGCTATCTTTGCCTGAGATTTGCAGAATTCTTCCATATTCTTATTATTTTGAAATTGTTAACTTTCGTTGGCCCCTGGCAATCGAGGCTCCAAGTGCGCGCTTCTTGCGCTTGTGCTGTGATCCGCCACTGATAGGGCTGGAAAAAGCTGCCAATCACAATCACAATTTTCCTAAAAGCCCCCTGCGGGACAATGCTCCCCAAATGAGCAGCTACCATACGTTGGCATTCATCCAAGAATGGAGCTTTTATTTGACTTTCTTAATCATGCTGAACATTGCAATCCTCATTTTACATGCTTATAATAAAACTATTACACATATATACAATAATTTCAATGTTATACAGGGGCGTGATGGCCCAGTTGGCAAGAGCAGCGAGCCAGTAATCTGAACGTCGCTGGTTTGATGATCGCCGCTGCAAATCCACCGCCGTATTCACTAATGGTGGCCAATGTCCTAGGTGGTCAATGTCAATGGTTGCAATGTCCTCCAAGTTCTCAAATTTACCTCTGGAGGTACGGGGTCAAGAGTTCCGATCTCGTCACTTGATTCGGTTCAAAATTACGGGACCGGTCATTTAGCCAAGTCAGACTCCGACTCTTGTGGTGCTAATTCAAAACAGGAATGGTCTCTTTCATCCCTATACCCTATTAGGACCCGGTGTATGGAACCTCCAACCAGGGGGCATTACCAAAAAAAAACAACACGATGCTATACAGACAACAATTCGTTACCATATTCTCATAAAATAGTAGTCATATATTTAAAGCAATATAAGTAATACCAGTATAAACGATGCAACGATAAATAAGGTACAACTCTTACTCAATATACAAGCTTAAGACACACATATTGTTTACTGAATACAATAGACATTAAAATAACTTATACGTAAGTAGGCAATAAAATCAAGGAAAAATGGGGAAAAACATGTGGAAATCACAATGTATAAAACTGGTTGCAAACTTTTATAGAAACGCAAAAACGTTGAAATACCATTTTTTTTTTAGAAATGGGTACAACAAAGTTATGAACTATAGTTCAGACCAGGGATACTCAAACTGCGCCCCCGTAAACTTTCATGTGCGGCCCGAAACACACACACTCATTATCAGGCAGGTGCTTTTGTAAACAATTTTGGAAATGATTGCCCGAAAAATAAAAAGCGGCACAGGAATGTGTCACCTGCTGCTAATATTGTTCGCATCAACGAACCTTTAAAGGATCGTCGAATTCCAAAATGAAATAGGCGAAGAAAGCGTATAGAAATCGGCTTACTGATTCTTACTTTAATGACGTTTTGAGAGTAGCCCGTAGAAGTTTAAACCTGTTATGTCTAGAATAGTCAAAAGTTTGTCTCAACATAAAAATTCAAGCTCGTTATTAAAAAAGCTTCTGAATCCATTTAGGTTTCGAGTTTTATTTTTTTACATTATTATATAATGAGGTATAGTGGCGACCCACAGCAAACATATGCATGTGGTCCGAGAGAGAAAAAAAGTTATATACTGTCTAAACCAGCCGTACTCAAAAGTTTTTTTCCTGCAATGAATGGAAAAAATCACTTATAGTTAGTTGATAAAGGCAGCTCTGACACTCACCGTCTGCGATTCATTGATTTTTATAAATAGTTTGTGAAAATTTGTTTATTTCTTTTTCTAATTTTTTTTGTTTAAAATTTTCCTGTTTTTGAAATAAAAAAATTCAGGTAGTCTCATCTAACGAACTACCATGGGTTATTAACGTAGGATTACTTACTGTCATAGGGACATGACAGTAGTGTCACGGCCAGGGACAGGAGCATTGAAAAGTACAAAATAAAATAAAATAATTGTTAAATGCAAGAAAGAAACAGGGCAATAAAAGAGAAGGGAAGAAAGCCATAGACCGAAACGAAATTTTGACTTTGTGTTTGTAGCAATAAATAGAAGATAAAAGTTGAAGAGAATGAGTTGCAAGAAGAGAATAAAAGAAAATGTATGATCGCTATAAAACAGCCCACCCTGCTTGAAGCCGAAGCATGGGAAAAAGTTAAATTTGAGGGAGAATTTATAAATCCCGCCCTCGATGCGCATTGGTAAAAGGGGATTAAGGAGAGGCAGCACGGACGAATGGCGATGGCATGATAATTTCCATATCACCAATGGAAATTATAAGAGGCGGAGACATTAGTAAGAAAATATATGAAATAAAAAATAGTGTGAAGGCAGAGATAACCTAAGAAGTGAGAGTCAGTCAGAAGTTTGTGAGAGGTAGAAGTGGTGTCAAGGCATATAGACGTATGAGGAGAGTGCATTAAAAGTTAGTGAACCGATGCTGACAGTGTCCAAGTGTCCCGTGTAGAATGTTTGCCATGAACGACGGATCCGTATTCCAGACAAGAAAGTGCCCTAATTCCGTGTGATGATAAAGACGACGAAGTCATCATTACGAGTGCCCGATTCCCAGAGAGATTCCACAGTCATCCAAGGTACCGACTTTGCGTTTCCTTTTTATATTGTTATCATTGCTTCTCAGTGTGTAGCCATAATAATTAAGATAGAGCGCGAGGAGTATAGTTTTTGAATATAAGATGTTGAGGAATTGACCGATAATTCGTACAAACAATTTAATATAATGTTTTGCATATATATATGAATTAATTTAGTAGGAATAAAGTTGAAAGTAATATGCATAGATGCAGTACAAAATATTGTTATAATAAGTGAATGAATCAAATATAGGTGTCGTAAAGAATTAATTTAGTAGGAATGAAGTTGTGAATAATGTGTAAATGCCGGAGGAAATATTGAGTAATTTTGGAGTGTATTATTTATGTGTGTTAATATTCAATAAATTGATTTGTCAATATAACCAGAGTTATTTCCATTATTTGGGAAGCACATCAATGTACTAACCACAATCATGAACCAATAAATTACTAAATCAAAATCATCATAAATATAATTAACATAATTAATAATATAAGTAACTCCCAATCATTTAATTAAATTAATTTAACAACATTCATTGCTACACTTACCGTTGCTTACCTATTCTTTTACGCATTTTAGTACTTTTCTGTTAACTGTTTACTGCTACTGGGTTGGCGCGCTGCCAAAATTATAACTCGCGACGTCGGACAATTTTTTTCTCTCCGCAGGACCGTTATTGAGGAACGTAATCCTACGTTAAAAAATTGCTACCAAAAGAATTTCTCTTGGATCGGCTGACTTTCTATTCAAAGAATGTGGATCGCGGGAGGAAAAAGTTTGCGCACCAATGCTATAGAGGAGGCCTGCACAACATACCAGCCTTTTGTGAAAATGCATAATATTATAAATCTTAAAAAATATGGAATATTATTTTTAGATTTATAAAATTACGAAAGGAATATATAAACAATAAATATTTATATTCATTGATTTTTTAAAATAATCAATTTATCTTTTGTTACATAATACATTATTCGCTTTCTCATCTATCCTATTTTCTTGCGGCCCATGACAGCTTTTCATAAAGTAATAGGGCCTTGCTTTTCCATCTATCCTATTTTCTTTTGGCTCGCGGCAGCTTTCCATAAAGTAATAGGGCCTCGCTTTCCCATCTATCCTATGTTCTTTTGGCCTGCGACAGCTTTCCATAAAGTAATAAGGCCTCGCCTTTCCATCTATCCTATTTTCTTGTGGCCCATGGCAGCTTTTCATAAAGTAATAGGGCCTCGCTTTCCCATCTACCCTATTTTCTTGAAGCCCATGGCAGCTTTCCATAAAGTAATAAGGCCTCGCTTTCCCATCTACCCTATTATCTTGCGGCCCATGGCAGCTTTTCATAAAGTAATAGGGCCTCGGTTTCCCATCTATCCTATTTTCTTTTGGCCCGTGACAGCTTTCCATAAAGTAATAGGCCTCGCTTTCCCATCAAAACTATTTTCTTGCGGCCCACGGCAGCATTCCATAAAGTAACAAGGCCTCGCTTTCCCATCTACCCTATTTTCTTGTGGCCCATGGCAGCTTTCCATAAAGTAATAGGGCCTCGCTTTCCCACTTATCCTATTTTCTTTTGGCCCGCGACAGCTTTCCATAAAGTAATAAGGCCTCGCTTTCCCATCAAAATTATTTTCTTGCGGCCCACGGAAGCTTTCCATAAAGTAATAGGGCCCTCATCCCATTTCGAGTTGTACAGCACTGCTATAGAGGATAAAACGTTACGCGCATTACTATATTCTTCTTGAGCCAGAGGTAGCCTAGTGACAGTGCGTTGGACTTGGGACCGGGTTCGAATCCCGACGAACATCATTCAATACTTTCGTGTCCAGGCCGGATACAGGAACGTTAAATCTGTAGAAAACAAAGATTTTCTAGTCAGAGAGGATGGGAGAAAGTAGACACCCTTTGATGTCGCCCCGGGGGGGGGGGGGGGGTGCTCGGTCAAAATGGATATATTGGCATGTAGTATTGGTTCACCTATACGGTGCCTGCCTTGAAAACAACCGGACAAGTGCCCCTTATTGGCAAACAGCAACATAATCTTCCTCTAGAGAAATGAGATGACATCTGTTTGTTGAATTTTCTGAAAAGAATCTCATTGAGCCAATAAAAATGGTTCTCTATTAAATATTTTACTTGGCAACTAAAAATACGAGAGTACAGGTTGTCAGTGTGTTATAATATTCTTTAAAAATTCGCAAATGCAGGTCGAGAGTGAGCGAGCAATACACTTTCCCAGAATGTAGACTCTAAAATCTGGCAATCAATTTTTAAAGTAACCGTAAGAAAATGAAAGCACTGTCAGGGTCGCCAAAATATCTCTTTTAAAGAGAACATGCCCTACTTTTTTCTTTCTCTCTTTTTTTTCGAGAACTTTCTGTGCTCTTTTTTTAATTCTGAATTTTTTGTCCTCTTTTGTTCCTCCATTACTACTATTCAAGCATTTTTTACACGGCAAAATGTGCAAGTATTATTTTTAATACCAGGACATAATGGAAATGAAGATAGCATGGAATCGTGGCCCAAAGCTACCAAAAATTGACGAAAATAATTCACAAATCCGAAACTCAGACTGGATTACTATATATACAGAAGGCTTTATTAAAACCTCCGATAGTATTTACAAGAAAGTATATTGTATACAGGAACATTATTCAATGGCTAACCAAAGGCCAAAGTCAGCTTTCACCAAGGGTCTCTGTCTCAAACAAGAGCAACCCCGTGCATCTCTCAAAAAAAAAAGCAGGCCTCTGCCTTCACAGCACGACCGCACTCAGCGTCGTCGGCACCGCAAGTCTCTTGAGACAAAGAGCAACCGCCCTTTTAACACTTCCTCCGATCTTTCTCGAAAGGCCTCGAATCTTCCAGAAATGATTAATATCCCTCATTTCCGGGTCCTTTGCGTCACTTCCGCCCGCGCCTTCCTTGGACTGTCATCCCTCATTTAGGCGACACTCAGGACCGCCCCTATTGTCCAGGCGCAGGGTCCTATCTTTCATCCGCCATTCATCACTCCTCAGTTTCCAAACTACTTGGCAGCCGACATAGCGTCATGGTTAACCTGCAACAGATGTGACTTTCTGGAACGGAAAAATGTCATTATTATGTCCTTCCTTTATCGTCCCTTAAAGTTCCTAGAAGAGCACATGTGAGGGGGAAGACAATGAAGTCCACCGCTTGTGAAAAAGGGGCTGCCGACGTGGCAAAAGATTATTTTCGATCATTGGGGGCACCATGGTCAGAGGAGAGGGAAAAATTTATAAATCAGTAATATCAGTAACATATAAATATAAAAAATATATTACATTAAGCGATATTATAATGAAATAAAAAGTAAGAACTAATTGCTATCAGGAGTTATGAGCTCAAAAAAATAGGAGACTGGGAGATTTTATTGAGATTTATTGTTAATTATGTAATTATTTCTGTTAACCGTTATTATTACGAATTGAGAGGAATGTATTGTTTTGCTTTTTACTTATAAATGTCCTATTTTATTTCAAAAGGGGAATTGTACTGAAGTTAAAACGTTCTTTTTTCGAACGTTGCATTTTTATTTATTTAATTAATATAAATTACCGTTGATTGGAGTTAATAAATATTATATTCGTATATTTCCATACCCCGACCTCTTTATGTTCTGGGAAAAGTGCTCTTTATTTAGTTTCAACTTTTGACAACCGAAAACAGCAGGAAGCGACGAAATTATCTATCGGAGCTCCTAGGTCTCTATTCTTAACATCACAGTTGCAGTTACTGAAGTTCACCAGGCGTGAGAACCGTTACGTTAAAGTTACAACTACACAAGAAATTCTCTGGCGTGCACATTTATCTCTACATGCTGTTATATCGATGTCGTTTAATGATGTCCTTTATGAGAGCAAGCAGGAACCAGAAAAATCGCCGGCTTGTTGCCAAAAACTTTTCACAAAGTTTTCAAATTCTTCGGAGTAGGAGATCAATTCGCGACTCTCTCACGCGATGCGGAGGTTTCTATTATCTTCATAACTGTTTTCCCGGTCTTACGAGGGTGTCACTTATCTGTGGTTTGGTTTACGCGAAATTAAAGCGAAACGCAATAAAACCCCCTCTGTTATCGGACCGTAAATGACTAGCGGGAGAGATTGTTTCCTCAGATCCTCCTATCGCTGTTATAAAGGATTTTATGCCACTGTAGTCGCGAAAACGCATAAAATATCTGAAAAATTTTGCCACTCTCGGGTTTATATCTAAATTAATCACTTGTTAATTCTATGATTTAATGTACTGTAATTTGAGATCGATTTTCTCTATAATGCAATACAGAAAAGCAAGGTCAATTGACGTGAACACGAACTAAGTGCCGCAGCTGTACTTAGCCGATAACTAATTAATAATATATTTCAGTCAGTTTGTCTGTTTTTTTTTTTTTTTTTGCTAAGATAAATCACCAAATGCGATAAACATGAAGAACTAAGTGCATTAGATATGCTTAGCTGGAGACTAATGAATAAAATGTCAGTACATTTGTCTGCTTTTTGCTAAGACAAATCATCAAATGCAATAACCTTTGATAACCGGATATTTAAAGATTAAAGCAATAATAAAAAATGCAATTTGAGGCACTTGACGAAAATGCATGTTTCTCTAGCAATATTCCTGATGAACAATGTTATTGAAACATAACTTTCACTACAAGGTGGTAGAAATGAAAACAGTTGAAAGTAAAAACATATTCCTTTTTTTAACATGGTTTGTAAACGAACAACTCGAGCTATTATTTTTTTTTGTTTCGTCGTGGTGCGGTTCATTGGTTTGCCAGTTTTAAAGGCTAGACTGCTACGGTAATACAAAATGCTTAAAACCTCTTGTAAGACTTAAAACAATTAAAATACTAAAACTAAAATTATACAAGGCTAATTCCACCAAATGTGGTGGCAAGTTGTTGGGTTGTCGCCAAGATGGCGCGAAAAGGAACAGTCTCTGCAAAAATGGTTTGGTTTTAAAAAGGATGATTGTAATGTAGCAGCTAGGCGTAGCCTCGTTTATATCCTTTGTAATACTATTTGCTAATATTTGTGCGTTTTGTTAATATATGTATGTTATGTTAAATTACGTGTTCTGTTTTCTTGAGTATATCTTTCTTAAAAATGTTCAGCTTGGATAACGATACTTCGAGTATTCTACGGGCGATCATTAGCTTTTAAACACAGACCTTCACGACAAATTCCGCTGATACGTTACGGATAGAAGTTTTAGTCCTCTCCTTAAAAATGACTCGGTAGACCATCCTTAAGGGAAAGTATGCAACTCCAGGTACGTTGGAGTTCTATATTTTTGCTACGTTAGTCTGCAGTACCAAGCAGTGACCTATCGTTTAAAACCAATGTCGAACGTTACGTTCACCCATTTTAACCATTTGACTTGAACCCACGGACACTTGTATTAAAGGGCAAATGAGTCGTTCTCAGCCTTTATGTTATTCAGTTTCTTTTATTCCTCCCATTCTTTAGTTTATTTAATTTCTATTTATATCAGAACCTCATAATTTCTCGGCGAACTTTTTATGTTTCCTCCTTTGCGTCTAAATTATAAACTTTCATTGCTCGATTAAAACAGTATTAGCAGGGCCCGATTTAGAAAATTCTGGACTATAGGCACAACTCGGGATGGAGGCGTAAAATTCCCAAAATTGACACACAAAAAAAATAATCATGAGTCATTGTGAAAGTACCATTTTACCAAGAATTGGCTATTTGAAGCGTAGAAGCCTAGAACGTTATCAAGTAACAAAAAACAATACAACATATTAACTTCATCATTAAAACACCAATACAATGCATCCAGAAAACTTATTAATCCATTACATACACTATAACATATATATGATGAACTATACATATAACAATATATATATGATGAACCAATCAATCAAATTTGAAAGGATATATAAAACATTTGTTATTAAAAAAGGTAAAATAAAAAAAAATTAAATTGGGATTTTTTTTTCTTTTCTTTTAATTTTTTGTTTTTTTTTTTTGGGGGGGGGGGGGGCTAGGCCTGGGCCTACCGGACCTAATGGAAAATCAGGGCCTGAGTATTAGGTCACGGGGCTCGGACTATCTCTGGACGTTCCATTTTGACGCGCTGTGTCTTTTTTCTTAGGTTTAAAGCACTTTTCTTGATACTGCCATCTTCACTCGAAAAAGAAATAGCTTTTTAAATTCCGGGTTGATTTTTCAGTAGAATTAATTATACGCTGTGTGCAATAGTCTATTGATAAATGCTTATTAAAAAATTATTTTAAAAAGTCGAAATTTCCGGCACAGACATTTAAAATCCCCTTTTTCAACCACCATCCTAGAAAATGACAGTCAAATTTCGTTGCAGTGGTTTAAAAGTATCCCCAAAAGCACGATTCTTTTACTGAGATTTCACAAATTCAGCTATTTAAAATATTTCATAAAACTGTAATACATTAATTTTTTAATTCTACTGCTCCACAAAATGTCATCCTCTTGTCATCCAGAAAGCCTCCTTCTACTTTTCTCAATCACAAAGACTTTCAAGTTTTAACGTTATGTCAGTCCTTTATGTCAAGAAGATGAGATTAAAAACAAAGCTTAATTTTCTAAGAGAATTTTAAGGTTCAAATTAGGATTACGCGAGAGACCTTTTAAAATCTAGTGTCCTAGACGTAATTATGGTACGATCCTTTTTTCCTGTTCTCTCTTTCACCTGTAGCCGACATTAAAAGCATTCTTACAAAAAAAAGTTTTTCTATCGTTTATATTTCACATTTTTAGGTAATGTCTAATTGCGCAAATTCTTTCCGGAATGGTCCACTATTTCTCTACGTGTATCAAAGTACTGAATATTATTGCATTTGCTATTTATCAGCGATTATCGTATCTAAAGCATGACCAGGATTTCTGTTGTCTAACCTTAATCTATTCTCAAATTTTTGGCACCGTTAAATATTATAAACTGTTCACTATTTATTAAATTCAAATCTATTACATATTACCTTTTAAACAGTCATTTATAATTTATAAATGATTAATTATTGCTTACCTTATATTCAATTGTTGCGCATTGTTATCATACATATTTTAAACTGTACTAGATTAAAATCTGATAAGATCATATAATAATGGACTCTTTTACGATGATTTTGACAGATGAGGATTGTCTGGTTTCATTAACCTATACCTTTATACAAACGTCTCTCCAAGAAGTCCTGTTGTACACAAATATTTGAATAATCTGGAGCTATCGCATCATCATTAATCTATATATATAAAACAGTTCCGTAACTGACTCATTCATTCACTGACTAACTGACTGACATACAACGCACAGACCAAACCGCTGGACCTAAAGGGCTGAAATTTTGCATGGCGATTCTTCTAATAGTGTAGGGGTGCACTAAGAAAGATTTTTCAAAACTTCTTCTTAGATTTTTTAAAAATTAAATTTTTAAGCTGTTTTTTAAACTTGTTTTACGTTTGCATTTAAAATAATACATTGAGGGTTATAAAATTTATATCACGAGAAAGATCATAAAAATTTCTTCAAAATGAAATTTTTTTTCGAATTTTTACCTCCATTTCCTGATTTTTGGTCAATTTTTAAAGATTAATTTTTAGAATTTAATTTATTAAATGCTGATCACGTGATTTCTTTTTCTGGTACTTTCAATAAATTTATCGTCACGTGCGTAACAACTAAATAGACAAAAAAAATATTTTTTCTCTTTCTAATGCAGCAGACGATTGGATATTATCCAAAAAAAAATGCATATCCCTTACGATTTTTTTATAAATATATATATATATAGATAGATAGATATTTTACATCAATTGTATACATTGATCATCGCATTTATTATAAATATATATATTTATTTTTTGGCATAAATTGCCTACGTTGACCGTTGAAATTAATTTGAATGTACTCCGTAGCGAAGCGCGGGTTTTCAGCTAGTTCTATACAAAGAATGATAACATGTGAGAAAGTAAATTTGAAAAACTAGAATTCCTCCCATCGCATCACCTTGATGATTTTAGTTGGTGAAATATAAACCTAGAAGTTGGCAGACTCGATTTGAAGTCGCGGTCTTGGCAGACGGCCCTAGCTGACAACTAGGCCCGTGTTGTAGGTACTATACAGTGCTGTACTGTCCTTCATCCTCAAGTCCGTTGCATGAGCGCCTTTAAACTCCTCAGCAATTTTCAGAACGAAGCGAACACTTGGCGCATACGCCAAGAGAAAATAACGGATCTTCAAGAGGGAGAAGGGCTGACCGTTGGTCAGGGGACGTTCTCTGGACGAGAGAATTTTTGCTCTTTGTACCTGTATATAGATATGTGTGTGTGTGCCGTAAATAAACCAGAAAACACTACTTGATGTGGGATTCGTTCAGTGTCCACGCTGCGGTATAGTACCTAAGGCTTTTGCATGCTGAGGACCCTAAAACAAGGACGAAAGATGGGTCCATAGCTGCTTTGTGCGCTGAAATGTACATCAATTCATAATAGACCCCTCACACAAGGAGGTGATTTATGCATTTTTTCACGTCCTTCTCCAGTCACAGGGATTTTTCAAGCTGACAGCAGCAACTTTGACCTAAGACTTTATGATTGCGGAGGTAACTCGTAAAGCAAATTTCGGCGGTCAAATCGATGGGATACCTTTTAAAGGCGAAAGATTACTTCAACAAATACTAGCTACCTAGTAGTTAGCCTGTCGGCTTTAGGCCCCCGGGGAGCTCGGTTCCAACCCTGACAAGCTCCACTGGATGACTCCGTGTCGACGCTTCGTATGGGCACGTCCAATCTGTACGGTGCAGTGTCGTAGCGAACATAACTGGCGCCCGGGGCACGATACCTTTTTGGCGCAGCCCCCCCCCCCGAAAAACATATAGTAATATAATATATAGAATTATTTTAAAGGACCATTTGACACCCCTCTGCGAGTGGCGCCCGTGGTATGATAGACCCCCCTCCCCCCCCGCTACGCCACTGCGCTGGCGAAGCCATCTGTGTAGTGGTAGGGGTTTTGGTAGGAGGGTGCGAGTCCACCAGCTGTAGCCCCTGGGGGGGGCTCTCTGTCATAATGATGGTGACACCTGGCTAAATCGATTTCCTACTCTATTTCCCACTTAGTATATTTCCACGATACTGAGTAATAAATTTGCAAAATGATATATACTATACATATATTAAATACAAGGAAAAGTATTCATATGAAGCGTAATAAATATTGCTATATATATTCTGGTATTTTTTATCTATTATGCAGTTCTGAGAGATCGAAACATTTGCTTTCGAACTTTTTGTAGGGACTGATGCTGTCAAAAATACAATCTTCTAACTTGTAAGAATTGCAGTATATTTAACTTCAACGCTATGCGTGTCAAAAAGCTAAATGAATACCATATTCTTTTACATCGCTGTTGGGTCTGGAAAACATTAAGCTCACGAAATGACCAAAAAGGTGAAAAAAAATTCAAAAAACACATGACTAAAAATCCAATTTAGTTAGAGGAGAAAATTCCTTGTTACCTTCCTGATGTGCTTTTTTTTATCTTAATCCCTTGTGTTTTTAATTCCTTCCTCCGAAATTAATTACTGTTGTTTTTAGAATTCTTTCTTCTCAATCCAGTGATAGAAACAGACACACAAAGAATGAACGTGCCGCAAAAAAACAGAAGATCCTTTCAGTTTTTTCTATCAGTCAGATTCCATCTTATTCTTTAAACAAATCATAGAGCGAAAAAAAATTAGTGTTCGTTTTCTGACGAAGAGATTCTCCGAGCAATTACCAGAAATACTTGTATACAGAAGTTATACTTAAAGTAATGATTTTACTTTATTCCTAATGCAACCGCCATTATCATGGGCTCTTTTTTTGTCTCTGCTTTTTAAAACTTTATGACTTACGTATTAAGTTTGGGTAGAAGCCATACTGGATTCGCTCAGCTCACTATTAACTAATATATATATATATATATATATATATATATATATATATATATTTAATACTTATCTTTTCGTGTTTCTGACTCCTGGCTGCAAGTAGTTTTAGCTCATACTGGTTTTTCACTTTCAACTTTGTCTTGTATGTATATATATACACATATATATATATATATATATATATATATATATATATATATATATATATATATATATATATATATATATATATATATACATATATATATGTATATATATATATATATATATATATATATATATATATATATATATATATATATATATATATATATATATATATATATCCTATTTAATACTTTAATATTTATCTTTTCATGTTTTTAGTTCCTGGCTGCAAGTAGTTTTAGCTCATACTGGTTTTTCACTTTCAACTTTGTTTTGTATATATATATATATATATATATATATATATATATATTCAAGCTTCTATAAAACACTAGAAAATAATATTTTTAAACTACACATTTATTATGGCATTCTGTGAGAGAGAGACTTGAATTTGACCCTCCACGAGGAATCCCAAGGCATTCTCTGCGGTGTAAACTGTAAAGCTAGCCACTTTCCCATAGTTCTTTTTAACTGTAGTTCAAAGCACGCCTGGGGGTAGATATAAAAATTACTGAAAGTTTAACGGGGGCTTAGTAATATTAGAAATTTATCGGTAGGATTATGTTAGGGACTTTTAAAACGTTCGGGATTGAGGAGCATTTTTTGGCATAACAGATATATACGTATATTAATAAAGTAACAGAAGGGTTTGTCGAGATCACGTGACCGTAACGCGAGCGGGCGAACCCATCTACGAAAAAAAATGGCCGACAAATACAGGAATCGGTTTATTTTTTTTTCTCGTGAAAGTACATAAATGTTACATATTTGGAAAGAGCTTCGAAAACTGATAATTTTTTTGCGTACACTTATTCTGTTAATTCAATAGTTTTAGAGATATTTGGATTCTAATGAAGCGTCATCCCTCTGAGAAATCAAATCATATATATCTTGTATGCGCAGTGATGCAGCCATCTTTCGGCAGCGTCGGGAATGAAAAGTGACTTGAATTTAACACATTTGTAGGCCTTTTTTTCTTTTGTGGGGCCCGAAATACATAAATATGTTACACGGATGGCTTGAGCGAAGGTAGGTGAAGCCCGAGCCTAGCCGGGCGAAGCCCAGCTAGTACGTATATAAATTTGATTATCTTGCCCGTGCAAGCTCAGTATGACAAAATTGTATAATTTTGAATGAAAATATTATTGGAGAAAAATTTGATCTAACTAAACGGAAAAAAAACGGAAAAAATGAAAATAGCGTAGAGATAATAGCCCTAGAAAAACAATTTTTATTGAACACTAACAGATCAATCACGACTGCCGATGTAACAGACATTAAACCTCAATAATGTAACCTCAGCACGAAGAAAAAATGCACTACCATATGCCTGTTCAATTTCGTTATGGACATGAGCGGTATGTTTGACGACACTGAATTTTTTGATGAAGAAAAATTAATATTTAAAATGGCTAATCACTAAGTGCCTATGCTAACTCGTATAACGACAGTTTGCATAGGTTATGGCAATTATTTACAGATGGTGTTCATGGCCAAATGATTTGTCATTTGGGTCCACATAGAAAACAGAGACTTTTAGACATCATAAATGACTTCTGGAGACTGGGTAGTCTTCCACAAGATTGGAAAAAAGCAGTTGTGGTCCCTATTAGAAAACCTGGCAAAGATATTACTTCTGCTGAGAGTTTTAGACCCATAGCTTTGACTTCCATTACATGTAAAATTATGGAGAAAATGATTTTAAAGAGACTTACGTTTTATCCAAATTCCCACAACCTTCTACCGATGGAACAATATGGTTTTAGAGAAGGACACAGCACAACTGACCAGGTGCTTTATTTTAGCCAAAGAGTCAGAGACGCTCATAACATGAAACCTACAAATCATACTATAGCTGCTTTTCTTAACCTTTCTAGGGCTTTTGACAGAGTTTGGACTCAGAAGCTGATTGCTAAACTGTATGATAATTTCGGTATACGAGGTAGAGCTCTGCCTTGGATTTATAATTTTTTGAGAGATAGACAAATTAGGGTGAAATTCAATGGTTCGACCTCAAATAGTTTTAAACTAACTCAAGGTGTTCCTCAGGGCTCGGTTTTGAGCCCTATCGTGTTCACACTCTTTATTGCAGGAATTGAAAATGTCATACCTGGGAACTGTGAAGTTGGACTATTTGCAGATGACATTGTTCTCTGGAGTTCCGGCTCTGATATTGGAAAGATTGAGGAGACTGTGAATCTGGCTCTGGCTGACATGTGGGGCTTTGCTGTAGACCATAAATTATGTTTTAACCCCTCAAAGTCTTCCGTGGGTTTCTTTACAACTAATAGAAAATTGTATAATTTTCGACCTAGAATCCTGTTGCATGGCCAGCCCCTAGAAGTGGAGAAACACCCAAAATATTTGGGCTTCATTTTGGATCCTGAGAATTTTGGGTAATGGTCATCTGGATTATCTTACTCTGAGAGCTAGGAAACGCCTTAATATCCTTAAATACATCTCGGGTCGTGATTGGGGTGCAGATGCTAGTACCCTTAGAAACACATATGTTTCTCTTATTCGACCCATTTTGGAATACGGCTTTCCCATCTTTTCTAGTGCTTCAGACTCAAACCTGCAGAGGCTTGAACGTGTACAACTCAGTGCTGCAAGGATCATCACGGGCCTTCGCAGTTCCTGCCCGAATGATATTGTACTTTATGAAGCTAATCTACAGCCTTTGAGACTTAGGAGAATTGCTTGTTTGGTGACGTATTACAGTAAGCTCTCCAGTCTAGGCTTTCAGAACCGTACTTCGAAATTCCCGGGATCATAGAGAAGTAACCGGAGGCTCAAACGTGATAGTCCCTTTGGACAGGTTGTCTCTGGCAACCTTTTCGCCAGCTCTATTGAGCATCACAGCTTATCTCAGATTATCGACCCTTCTGAGGGTCTCGATGGGGTTCACTTTCATGTTAACCTTCCTGTCCGGGTTAGCAAACAAATGGAATCGCCGTGCTACCTGAAACAGTTAGCTGTCGAAAGAATTAATAATGTCCCCATGGACGCTGTTCAGTTGTATACGGACGGCAGTAAACTTGATGATGACAGATCGGGCAGTGGCATTTACATTAAATTTCGGGATCAGGAGTTAAAGATCAAAAGAAGAAATCCGGACTTCTGCTCGGTATTCCGAAGCGAGCTCAGTGCAATTCTTAAAGGTCTGGACTCCATCATGTCGTTTCCACGGTTTAATGATATCTGGATCTTTTCGGATAGTAGAAGTGCCATTCAGCACCTGGCCGACTGGCATAGTGTCAAGGACAGTGCTAGTGCAGACATCCTAAGGAAACTAAAACAACTCTCCCTTTCCCATCGGATCCACTTTCAGTGGATTCCGTCCCATGTCGATGTTGCTGGAAATGAGATTACGGACAGTTTGGCCAAAGCAGGTGCTGAAGAGGCCATAACGACTGTCGCTCCTCTTACTTATTCGGAGCTTTTTTCTAAATGTCAGGCAAATAACAAGGCCATTTGGACGGTACCACGGGTACACACATGGTACCAGAGTAGGAGCCCAGGCGGCTCTTTGGTTCGGGGCGGGAGTAGACGAAATCAAACCACACTTACTCGCTTCCTCAGTGGTCATCTGTCATCAATGAGTTTTATTGGTGGTAGTAAGCATTTCGAAATCTGCACTAAGTGTTCTACTGCTCAAGCCTCCCCTGAGCACATTTTATCCTGTCTGGGGCTCACCAGGCAGGACCTGGCTCAAGATCCTCTCTTGGTGCTGGAATTTCTCAGAGTGAACGAGCTTATGGACCTGATCTAGCTCTGCTGGTCATGGGGATGAGAAACAACAACAAGAACACGACAGTTTTGACATACCATTTAAAAATATTCAAAATGTAACTGATTTGTTTTGGCGAAAAATGCAATTTTTTAATAAACTGAAAATTTTAATGATAAGTATATACAGAAAGTCATAATATCCTCCCAAATAACTGTGCAAAATTGCAATAAAATTGAATTTTTCCGTAATGACCCGCAGTTATTAAATGTCTGGAGAATCCAGTACGATGTCGAACTGTGGCAAAATAGGCAATTATGTAGGCTAAAACCGAGCCGGAAAGCATTTTACGCACACTAAAACAATGTACTTTGTTAAAGGTGGATAAAACTTTGTAATGCACAAATGTCGAACTGTGGCAAAGTAAGCAATTATGTAGGCTAAAACTGAGCCAGAACATACGTTAAGCACGATAAAACAATGTACTTTATTAAAGGTGGTTAATACTTTGGAACGCACTGTGACCTTGTTGTTAAATGTATGTCAAAATGGCAATGTGAGACAAAACTATTCTTCTTGTAAAAGAAAATTCGATTGACCCAGATTTCGAATTCCTCCCCGAATTTTCTAGCACTTATCTTTCGGAAAAGTTTTTTCTCTTACTTTTTGCAGATAACAAAAAAGCTTAATAACGTTTCTCTTTTATTTTCCAGATAAAATCTCTTCACTGTGAGGAATTTTATTAGTAGATTTCCATTATTTTTCAGCTTGGATTATATATAATTCATGAAGAAAGAATTCGTATCAAAACTGAAAAAGTCGACGAAATTTGTTAAGGGTAATAAACTGAGAAGCTTTGATGTTTGAAAAATTCTCCCAGTTCTTTGCAATTCCTGTAAAACAACCAAACATCAAGAGAGTTCCTGCTTTATCAAATACCTCACTGGCCGAACACACTGGCATACAATGAAACTGATTTTTTGTATTCGCCTTAGGTTTATTTTTTACTGCATACCTTTAAGCAACATTTCTCTTTATTTGGTATGTTATGTAAAAATAATTTTTTTACATTCTTCTGCTTATATATAATCTTTCAAATTCTCTTCTTCCATTTTTTATGCATTTACGTAGGGAGGGTTCAGAGTGTCGCTCAAACTATCTGCCTAATCGACGGTGTAAATAAATTCTCATGGATGCCCCAAACGGTGTATCAGCGAATGTGATTCATGTCATCAGTGTGTCGGTTACGTGATGGATATGACATCATCCATCAAATCCAACGACATTATCCATCAAATCAAATCCAACATTATTCATAATGGATTAGTTTTCGATTAAAAAAATGTACTGCTAGCAATTAATTAAGTGAAAGAACTTGAAAACAATATAGTGCGTTTTAAAATATCTATTAAAATTATGCTTTTCACTGTTAAATAAACTTTTCACTGTTAAATAAATGATTCATTTATTAGTTGATTCATTTATTGTATCATGCCCATCATAATATGTACTGATTCATTCATTTATGGTATTGTCTGCTAGCAGCCCCAAGAGCACACCTAAAATATAACCCTAGAATAACGACGCGACGAAACGAATATTTAAAAATGCAGAGACAATTTTGACAGCTATCAACTCCTTCTAACTAGTACTGCGTGTTAACATATCATCTGCTAACGGTGTTGATTTTCCCCAAGAACACAAAGTATACCTTATGTATAACGGCCACATGAAACGTATACTAGCAAACACGAAGACAAGCTGGACAGTTTTCGACTCCTTCTAACTAGTACTGCGTGTTAACATATCACCTGCTAACGGTGTTGATATTTCCACAAGAACATAAAGTATAACTCGTGTATAACGACCAGACGAAAGGTATATTAGCAAACGCGAAGACAAGCTGGACAGCTATCGACTCCTTCTAACTAGTACTGCGTGTTAACATATCACCTGCTAACGGTGTTGATTTTCCCCCAAGAACATAAAGTGTATCTTATGTATAACGACCAGACGAAACATATATTAGCAAACGCGAAGCTGGACTGTTTCGACTCCTGCTAACTAGTACTGCGTGTTAACGGTGTTGATTAATACCAAAAGAGCACACGTAAAGTATACCTGAAGTATAACAACGTGGCAAAACGTATATTAGCAAAAGCGAAGACGAAGGTGGCAGCTAATAGGCTCCCGCTAACTAGTACTGCGTGTTAACTGAGCAGAAAAAAGCACTTTCAGCTCGCCTCATTTTCTTACATACTGGAAATTTAAGCAGTTAGCCTACCTTGTGATTTTAAAATCACAAGCAACGAAAGGGATATTGTTTGGTCAATGCTATCAAGTCATCGACATGAGGGAACAGCGTATTATTACTTGCTCAACCCTCCAAAACGGCTGATGTCCGTCAAATGCATTTTTCTAGTTGGACGAATGCATCAGATAATGTCAGTAAAATTTTACAGAGGATTTTATGACCTCACATGAGTGTGGAATTTACATGGGGAGAACCGAAGCGTCATGACTATTCAGGGTTGAAATAGCCCCATCAAAAGTTAAAACCTTGTAATGCGCCTCACATCTTTCGTTTTTAAATCGAAACACTTCAATTGTTTGAAAGAGGGTGCGATAAATTTCTCCCAACGAGCTCTTCATCCTTCAGATGACCTTTTCGATTTCATGGTGTAAAAACGTCTCAAAAGATTTATGCTGCGTTCGCTTGATAGCAGCCGATTCCGGGAAATTCCCAATAAATTATCGAAAATTCTAAACCACGTGGTTTATTTCCAGATTTTGCTCAATGTAGATGTCGAAGTGTGATTTTTCGAACGAAACAGTTTATAGGCTGGCGATTAATTTACTTGGAAACAAAATTGTATGCTTTATAATATCTGTTACAATTATGCTTTCACTAGATTAGTAAATGATTCACTTAAAAGTAATTCTATGAATTAAATATCTGCACGTACAGGACTGAAAAGTATTATGTTTGCGTTAGTTTTGAGTACTTCATCCTACCATTTCTTTGTTGAAATGAGATTTCCATAATCTTTTTTGCGAAGTTCAGTGCATCCTAGTCGTTAGTGAGGAGTCGGAATCAATGGCGGAAAAAAAACATTGCGTTTTTTGTTATATATATATATATATATTTTTGCGTTTTATATATATATACATATGTGTGTGTGTGTCTGCGTGTGTGTGTGTGTCTGTGTGTGTATATGTATATACATACATACATACATATATATATATATATATATATATATATATATATATATATATATATATATTATATATATATATATATATATATATATATATAACCGTAAGAGCCGACATTGCCCCCCCCCCCCAAGCAAAAAAAACAAAAAAACTCTGGACTGGAGCCGCTCCTGGTCGGAATTCGGGGCTGACTGTGCTCAGTTCGTGTCTCGACAAGTGCCACTGAATGATCCCGTGTCTTGGTATGGGCAAGTTAAATATGTTGGCCGGTAAGTACGTCCGCGGGTTTTGTAGGGGTAGGAGGGGAATGGAAGCCCTCCCGATGTCGCTCATTAGGGCGCTCGGTCTGAGTGGTGGTCGAACCCACATTAGTGACTCCCTTTAATCGTGCTCACGTGATGAAGAGGCCAAGAAAGTTGTGGACTATCTATGGTCGGATGTATCCAGACAAGTGCCGACTGCTTTTGAAAAATACCATAAACTTTAGCCACTGTCGTATCTATCGAGTCTCGCCTTATCGCCCTACCACTGTATTGGGGGGGGGGGGACCCGTGCGGACGCTCCCCTCGGAGAGGAATTTTCAGGTCAGTCCGCGTTGGGGTGTTTTTAGAGCAGGCTGCTGGTGTTGGCTCTTGAGAGAACAGGGTAGACGATAACGTGCGTGGGAGTGCGACTCCAAAGACGCACTAGGTTGTAGAGAGCTGACTGAAGTAGTTAGTCATTTGTAAATACTAATGTAAATAAGTTATGTAGATAGTTGAGTGTAGTGCTCATGTGTTAGCGAAAATAAGATATTGTGAATTTTTAAACGTGGGGTGCTAAATCTACTCCCGTTAACGTCCCTAACAATTGGACTAATAGAACTGAGGGTCACAGCCACCGTTACCAAACAATTTTTAAAGGCGTGTATGAATGGTAAGAGGCTTTTACGTTTTTAGCCATTAAAAGTTGTACATTGAAATTCAAATTTGTGATTGAAAAATTTTAAAATTAAATCTAGAAATTACATTAAAAAACCATTAGTAGAAAAAATATTATTTTTATTTTTAATTGTTTGTGCTTATCAAGTGTATTTAGAGTGCAAAAGAAAAATAATCTTCTTATATTGCACTTAATAATTACATCTTTTGCCTATTTACGACTTCGCATCTCCACTATTTATTTTCATTTTACCGAATTTGTACTCTTCTGTGATTTTTAAAATGAGGGGCTCTCGCTATTTGCAAGAAAAGCAAGTCAGCAGCCGGTTTACCGAGTCATTGGTTTAATAAACATATTCCAACATTCCTGAATTATAAACAATATTCCCACTTAGAAATGAATTTTCGGCCACCTGCCCTAACACTCTTTGCTTTTATCTATGTGTGGTCTTGTCGAATGCGATTATTACCATGTTTTTATTAACTTGCTTTCTTGTGTGTTTGTGTGTGCGTTTGTCTAGTACAAATCTTGCAATCGATTTTTAACTAACTTCCTGACTAGCTAGACATTTGAAACTTTTTAGAATAGCTCAGAACATGATGACAATGCATTGTTTAAATACTTTTAGCCATCTTTAAGCAGAATTAAATTAATTGTCAGTTATTTTCAGTTAATTTTGTTTTGTAGACTGGTGCAGCCATCTATTGGACGGAAAGAGAACTAGTCAAATGCTACAAGTCAAACAAGTCAAATGCAAGTTAACTTCCAATTAACTTCATTTTCTTTCAAGTTGGTGGGATAATTCATCAAAAAAAATTTTTTTTAAGTATTCATTAATACATAGAATTGTCAAGTTTATATGATTCAACAGAAAATTTAAAAACATGGTATATAAAAAGTCTTTTTATCTTGAAATTATTTTGCTTATATATATCACTGGGAACCAAATGGTAAACTTTCTGTCGGCTTTCCACAGGATGAGTTATTTTCTACCACCGAAAAGCTCATGGAAAATAAAGATGCAAATATTCATATTTTTTTCTATGTTTATAATACTACTGGAATTTCTACCCGTGTCATGCTAGTCTTGGCGTTGAGAACTTCCACATAGTGGACTCGGGTTCGTACCCCGTATAAAGGCATGCGTGTTCCTATGCTGTCCTCTCATAAGGAACAGGACGGGTTCACCTATAAGGGGCTTCCATGTTGAAGTAGCCAATAAAATCACCGTGTGGATGAAAGAATGTCCTAAGGAAAAAGTGTGTGGTCAAAAAAATTCTACAAGAGACTACGTGAACATTATATTGCGTTTTCTCGTTTGGTGAAAAAACAGTAGAATGCATATATATATATATATATTGATGTTTTAGATTTTTCATAACTTTTTTTTGTAATACAAGGTGGTCATAAAAAACTTTGCCGATATATGGACCTCTAGCGGTTGTTCCGTTCAACCGATGAGATGGTTTCCGTTGAACCGATTCCGTTATGAGATGAGATTTCAGATATAGTTATTCAGAGGTATGAACTCGGGATTCTGTGAACAGCAACTAAGTGCCGCGCACGGTTACGGTCATAGGTACAGAAATTCGAAATTTTCGAATGACAACGCCTCCTTTTTTCAATCGCAAAATGCGTTCAATCGCAAAGAGCGTTGGAACGGTACACATGTATCAGAAAAAAAAGACGTGTTATGCACGCACAAAACACAGCTCTGTGCCCCGATCGTGTTTTTGTTGGCCGTTTGCAGAGATGTTTTTTGTGCGTGCATAACACGTCCGTTATTTCTGATGCACGTACCGTTCCAACGCTCTTTAGGGTTTTCGCATACTCTGAGCATTTTTCGACGGGATAAAAGTGGCAGTTGTCATTTGAAAATTTCGAATTTCTATACCTATAGCCGTAACCGTGAGCGCCACTTAGTTGCCGTTCACAGAATCCGGAGCTCATACCTCTGAATAACTGTATCTGAAATCTGATCTCGATCGGTTGAACGGAACGGCCGCTAGAGGTCCATTTATCGGCAAAATCTTTTATGACCACCCTGTATAATATACACGAGTGGCTGGATTCTACCATTGTTCAGAAATTACTTCCATTCTTAGGCCTCGTTCACATTACATAAAGAGCGGAGCCTTTAGTCAACGGTAGAAACATTTAACCAATCACAGAGCTCGACGGAGCGACCACATGATACAGTTGGCTCTCTGTTTAACGACGCTCTACTTAACGACGATCTCTATTTAAAGACGATATTTCCGAGTCCTGGCCCCTCCGACGTTATGGGAAATGTTATATTTCACAAATTCTGTTTAAGGGCGATCTCTACTTAAGGACGATTTTTCACGGTCTCTTGAAAGTCGTTAAACAGAGAGCCAACTGTATATCAAATCTATCACATTCCATGAAAACCATTTCGGCTCCAACGGAGGAACAAACCCGAAGTAATGTGAACAAGACGTTACGGGATAAGATATACGGCCATCCAAGCAGAACTTTCATATTTTTCCTTCCTTTTTCTGTACATCCTTGAATCGCAATTTTCACCATATTTGTTGTTCGATGTTTCAGTATTTAAGGAAGTTTGTACCTGAGAAAAACTAACGAAACAAAGTAAACATTTTCCTTGACGTCATTTTAAACAGCCAATTGCAGGGTCAGCGTTTCCTGTCAGAGGCAAATCCTAAAGACCCATCCCTTTTGCCACTTTCTGGGGTACACAGACAATCGGCTGCCTATATACAGGGTGATTTTTATTAAACTGACACTTCTCGGAGCCATCTGTAGAACGATCTATCAGCCGGAATTCCACCAAAATTGATAATGAGACTAAAGACGATATGGGAAAGAGTTTCCGTGAAAAAAAAGTTACGAAAGTCGCCGATTGGGGAAGATATGACACTTTTATTTGTCGGCGCACAAGGTTATTTGCATAAAATGCAAGTAAAACATCAAAATGCTAATTCATGAATACGTAGTCGACAGCAGCTCTAGCATTTTGGGCTATAAAGATAGGTGCGGGATCTGTTGCGCCATCGCTTTACACAAGAAAGGGTCATCAGACGCTTTTTTTCACTTGCATGTCCATCTCGCTCCCCGGACCTAACTCATGTGACTTCCTTCTGTGCGTTTGTTTAAAGTCCAAGGTGTATCTTGGTGGAGTCTCGAACTTGGTGGCCCTAAAGGATAACATATCCCGGACTGTGGTGAACATTTCTGGTGACATGTTACGCTCAACCGTTCAGAACGTAGCGTTTAGGATGCTATGTGTCGTCCACCAGGACGCTGGTCATATTGAAGGTGGGAGAAGTGAAATTGCATAAAGCTGTGCTGAAGTGAAATTTCTGTGTTATTCATTTGTCTGCTTATTACAACGTTTTCGGCATTCACCCCTTATCTTTATACAATTTTAATCGTGAATTTGCATTTTGATGTTTTACTAGAGTTTTGTGCAAATTATCGGGTGCGCCGGCAACAACAGTGCCATATCTTCCCATATCGGTGACTTTTGGATCTAATGTTTTTCTATTTTTCACGGAAACACTTTCCCATGTCGTCCTTACTCCCTCTATCAATTTTGGTGGAATTCCGGCTGATAGATCGCGCTACAGATGGCTCTGAGTAATGTCAGTTTAAGGGGACTCACGACCCTTAATTCGAGGAAATAAGGCATATTTTCATACTTTTTGACTCTTTGTAACTATTTCAATTTACAACCAATTTTTCCAAATTTTATGTATATAATAAATTGATATATTTATTATAATAAACAAATTTTCAACTCTCAAAATAATTCTAAATATATTTTTTAAAAATACTTTAGATATACCTTGTTTTTAAGTATTTTTGTTGTATACTGGCTTACGCGCAGAATTATGAAATTAATTTTATACTTAAATATATAATTCCTGTTTTACATTTAAAATAAATAATTCAAAATACAGTTGAACATAAAACATTCAACGTTAAAATAATTTTTTCAATTTTTTAAAACTGCTCAAAATATTTTTTAAATTTCCTTAAATTTTTGCATCATTTACCCCTGAAAAAATAACAAACTGTGCAGTGATTGCAATAATTCTAGTTCAGACGCAATAAACTAACATGATTATGCAGTGATAAAAATTTCATGGAATTATGTTTCATAGTTTTTGAGATATCAGTTGCGGAATGATGCAAAATTGCATTTTGAGAAAAATGAGTTTAAATTTCTCTTACCATAAACTTGATCAGTAATTAAATATTTAGAATATCAATATCTCCGGAACTAAGCGGAATATTTTCATGCGGTTTGCATTATTTTGTTCAGAAATGATCATGCCTTAACTTATATTTTTTTCAAAAAATCGAATGATTTAAAAATTTAAGGGTAGTGAGTCCCCTTAATATAAATCACCCTGTACATTTCTAAAAATCCCTTATGAAAAGGCTGTTATTGTTGTTACTAATGACACCCTGTCAGGATAAATCCTATCCAGGTCCACTGCAGGCTGCAGGGAAGAGTTGCAGTTCTTGCTTATCTCAAGGCCATTGGGCACCCCAGGGATCGAAGGCCGACTGTTTTCCCGGCGCCACCCTAATTTTTACCGAGTACATCCAGAGAAACATCTGGTGGACTCGTACCCTCCTATCACCCATGTACCGCATGGAGGGAATTTGTGACGTACAGATTTAGCGTATAGCATTCAGTGGCACTTGTCGGGATTCGAAGCGATCACTCTCAGTGTCAGATTCCGACGCGCAAACCACTAGGCTGCCCCGGTCACTAATGAAAATAGCACGTACCGTATGGCTCGGTGCCCACGAGCGATCCGTGTGTGTCGGTTAGTTCAACTCTATTGCGATCAGGCCTGATCGCAACTGCGGTGCCGCAATGACATCGGATCGCTCGTGTGCACCGGGCCTAAATGTACGGTTTATGCGTGACAATGCAGTCACATAAAACTTTTCAGTTCTCATAAATCCCTAGAAGACGATCTTCTTCCTTTCACTGATTCGGAAACCGAGATTAAATAAACACCGTCACGCGTTCTCGATTCTCAATTTGAATTTCTAGGAAAACATTTCGGACTGCAAATGGATTCAGTGTTTTGACAATGGACACTGAAAAGCATTGTCTCGCAGTTCAATCAATTTCCCGCATCCTCCATCGCAAATGCATCGAGCGAGGTCACTTTGACTCCAATTTCGTATTCTTACCGTTCAACGATATGGCCCCGTTTGTCTTCAGATACCTTCCTTTTAAAAAAGTTTTTTTTTATCTCTCTATGTAAACTAAGTCGAGGTTTTCAGTTGGATAGAAACGTTCAAAATGGAAACAATTTTGGCCAAAAAAAGGAAATACAAAAAAGGAAAAAATATATTTTCTTTTTCTATTTGTCTGTTGTATTTTTCTAACAGCGCTGAAATTTACGCTAGATTGTGGCATAAAATGAAAGACAATTTCTAATCAATGGATTGTAAGGGATCTAAAATATTGGATGAACTGATCCTATGTTACATTTTGGAAAACGTCTTGTATTTAAGAATTTCTTTAACCTTTAGCTTACGGGGCCCATTTTTTCAATTCCCTCTTTAGAGAGGGAAATTTCATACCCTTTGTAAGAACGGCCATTTAGGGAATATATATATATATATGTATATGTCAAAACATTAATTGAAAAAAATTTACAGGGGTTTTTAGAATAGCAAAACTTAACATTAAAAGCATTGTCAAAACGCTTTGGAAAAGGGTTTTTCCCCGTTTCCGGAAATGACCTCGATACGCGAATGTAAATTGAAGTTCCATCGAGGGAATATATTTTAGATGTACAGGTTAAGCGCGAAGATATAATACTGACATAATCAATAGACGCTTCTGAAAGTTTCCATGTGGTGCTTTTGGCATGCGCGATATAGGGGTCGCTCTGAGTAGAATATACAGGTAGTGGCAGATTGGGCTAGAGAGTCGTTCCTAACTGGCTTGCTGCTCGGCGCCGCGGGGTTTTTGAAAATGGCGATGTTAGAATGCAGACTTTGAGCGTGGTTTTCTCAAAAAAATAAATTAATTGATTTGGATTATGGACTGTTTATTTGAACAAAGTGCCTTCCACCCGCCAACCTTGTTACGGACACGATGACTGCAAGTATATTTATTATAGCGGGTGTAAATCAAACGCCTGTCATATATATATATATATATATATATATATATATATATATATATATATATATATATATATATACACTGCTGGCCACCCAAATTGCAACACCAAGAAAGACAAGAGATATCACAACAAAATTTATTTTGTAGATAACACGTTGACCAAGTATCAAATGATTAAATTTATAGACTTCTGTGAAGTGTGGTTCCTGCCAAAATCAATAGCCAGAGTAGCCGCCATTGTTAAAGATCACCGCTGCCACACGCCTCGGCATTGATTCAAAGAGACTTTGGATGAGTTCTTGGGGTACAGCAGACCAAGCAGCTTCCACACGTTGCCAAAGTTGATCTGCTGTGGCACCTGGGGGTAGAATCTGGGTCAATCGTAGAGCAACCATGGACCACATGTTTTCTATCGGCGAACGATCCGGACTGCGAGGCGACCAGGGAAACAATTCAATCTGGCGATTGACGAAGAACCGTTGGACAATGCGTGGCACGTGTGGTCGCGCATTATCCTGTTGAAATATGGATGTGGGCAAGCCCTGAAAGTAAGGAAGGACAACTGGCTCCAACTCCTCGTAGATGTAGCGCTGGCTGTTTAAAGTACCGGCAATGCGTACTAAAGATTTGCGAGAGTGATATCCAATACCGCCCCATACCATAATACCCGGTGCAGGACCAGTGTGGCGGTGCATAACGCAGCTGTTCAGCGTACTCTCTGCACGGTGTCTCCAGACTCGAATGCGACCATCGTGGTGTTGCAGACAGCAGCGTGACTCGTCAGTAAAGACAATTTCATTACATTCTGCCGTCCACATCCTTCTGTCATCGCACCATTGGCGGTGGAGACGTCTGTGATTCTGCGTCAAGGGTAGACAAAGCAATGTACGTCTTGCGGACAGACCACTCTGTTGTAAACGGCGTCGAATGGTACGCGCAGACACTGGATGATGCGTTACAGACTGCATGTGCTGTGCTATGGTTCGTGATGTGACTGAGCGATCCGTCACTGCCATGCGCGCAATTTGCCTGTCATCACGTGAAGTGATGCGCTGAGGTGGATGCGATCGAACACGTCGGTCCGTCGTACCCTCCTTCATCCAACGATCACATATCCGCATTACAGTTGTTTGGTTTCGTCCAACACGACTACTGATTTCCCTGAAAGATAATTCACAATCTCGGTAGGCCACTATCCTTCCTCTGTCGAACTCGGATACTTGATCAAAAGATGATCACTGTTTTCGACGAGGCCTAATTGATCGTTTTTTTGAAAAAACCACAAGAAAAACACAATTGCCGAACTTGAAATCGTCGAAATCTCCAAGCCTTAATTAGTGCTTTGAAGTGGCGCCACAGGCGCGCGTTATGTGCGTCTGCGCTGAAATTCTAATCATTTGCATATCTCACCTCCGCTAACGCATGTTGTAAATTGAATGTTATTTGCATGTTTCCTTCAGGGTGTTGCATTTACAGTGGCCAGCAGTGTATATATATATATATATATATATATATATATATATATATATATATATATGACATGGTTCTTACTCGCATAACTTTTCCCTAAATGTTTATTCTAAACGGCAGTCAACAAATATAGGCCTGTGGCAAATAAAGACTGTTAAATTACATCTAAGAACTTTGATAACTAACATTAATTTAAAATCAATTCAATCCGCGCCGAGTTCCATCCCTCAGCTCGCGACGCATCCTTCTCCAGTTTCGACGCATCGCGAGATAAAAAAGATGCATCCATTTTATTGGAGTAACGTAAAACTCGCGACATGTTCCAGTGACGGAAAACTGTAATCTCTGGTCTGCCAACTCATTCTTTGTTTTTAGTTGTTCAAACTCTCCTGAAAACTTCTAGCACATCTGCATGACGTCGCACCGAAGATGAGGCTAGGGCGTTGCTTTCCTGTCAATCAAGTCTGGTTCTATTTTTAGCTCCTCGCGGTTTTTCCCCTGCATTTCGTAGAATTGAGAATTAAATTGACGCTTGTTCGTTCTATGCAATATGAAAAATAGTGTCATTTGATGTCATAAAATTAGATCTGCTTTTAGGCCCTTTTTAATTATTTTAACTATTCTCCTCTCTCTAATAAATACTTAACATATATATATATATATATATATATATATATATATATATATATATATATATATATATATATATATATATATATATATATATACTAGAAGGTAACCCGTCATTTTGACATCATAATACTAATAATGACGTCATAATGGAAAAAGTATATGAAAGTTAAAAAATATCCCGAATTATGTAACAATATTGCATTTAATCCACACCTTGTAAAAGCAAGCCCTTTCACTATTTCTTTTATTTGTTTTTCATGCGATTGGAGTAGTAGACTGCCATCCAGTTTTTTACAGCTCACTACGCGATATGAATACTTGAGCTACTTGATTCATTCAAATTCAAGTTTGTTTACTTATATTATATTTGTTTATATATCGCAACTTATATTATATTTGTTAATATTTGTTTATTTATCGCAAAAGTAAACAGATTTTTAAAAACTTTTAAATATACAGCTAAAAGCATCCAATTTTTTTTAGTTCTGAATGTTTTATAGAAAAATAGGTAGAACAAACGTGATTTGATGGAGAAGATATTAGTTTTTAGGTAAGAAAAATTCTGATCCACATCTGAAATAGAAATTAGGCCTAACCGGCCGTTTGTTTACTGAGGGCTTCAATTGAAAGATGAGTATAGCCTGGAAGTGTTATACATAGACAACGGCTATTATATATATAATATATACATTATATATATATATATATGTATATTATATACATATATATGTACATATATATACATATATATATATATATATATATATATATATATATATATATATATATATATATATATATATATATATATATACGCACACACACACACACACACATATATATATATATATATATATATATATATATATATATATATATAGAGAGAGAGAGAGAGAGAGAGAGAGAGATTTAAAATTTAGATGACTAAAAGGACAGATGCGACTATTTAATACTCCTATAACCTGAAATAAGATAGACATATAAATATAAGCAAAAAACGGAAGTGGTGGTGGTATAGTTGATGACAGGGGGGAGTTGTGACCCCCCAACCCCGGTTAAACATGTTTTCTGCCTGGCAACACTCCCGGAGGTCGGCTATAACACCAAGACAGTAATAAACAATTATGAAGAAGAAATAATATTTTAGATGAAATAGATAAGTTAAACCAGATATATTTACTAATATAGTCAACTAAAACATAATTACAAGATGAATAGAGTTTTAACTTTTTAATAAAGAAAAAAGAAAAAATCTTAATACTAAGATACAGAAGCACAATAATACTAATTAACTAAATAGTTACTCACTAACAAATACACTATAAACATTAAGATACAAAAATACTTAACTCCACACCAAGCAAAGAGACACGAAACTCATGCACATTCACTTTTATAGACATAGTAGGGATAGATATCGCCGTATTAGGGAAATATTTGGTGTTGCCAACTTATGTTAAAACAATTCTCACAATCTTTATTGTCTAAATTATAAAACTGGGTTAGAATTGATACGAGGAAATTGACAGGAAATCCCTGGTCAATGGCTATAGTTATGAATTTAATTATACTGACATCCATAGTTCTTTTGTTTGCATATAAACGTTGGCAACGTATTAACTGGTTAGTTACTATATTGCGTTTAATATTTAAATGTAGAGCATTATTCCAATTCATAATCCTAACAGTTTTAAAATTGTAAAACTCGCGTTTATCATATAGACTGTATGATATTAGATTTTGATTAACATTTAAACTCAAGTCTAAAAATACCAAATTGCCATCGTTATCTTTATCAGTCTCCACCAATTTAAGATTTTTAGGGTAAAAATTAATATCTATTGCATTTAAGTTTTCATTAAAACATATGAGTATATCATCTACATATCGGAAAAACATAAGTTCCTTTAGCATCATTACTCCTCTTTCGTAAAAGTGAAGGTATATATCTGCTAAAGCAGATGAGCATCCTCCGCCCATCGATATTCCATGTATTTGCTTATAGAAGTTTCTACCATTATATAAAATTGCTTCATTAAGTATAAGATCTAGTAACGCACGATATTTATTTTCAGTTATATATGTCTTTAAATCATATTGATCGTATAACCCAAGTATAATACAGGGTGTCTATAAAAGAACTCCGGGGTTTTGAGGCAAAATATTTTAATGAAATAAAATACATACATACATGTTTTATACATGACTGAAAAGCTTACATTTTCAAGTTTTTTTTAACACTTAGTAAAGTTCTATATGAGCCCCGTTAGTGGCACGGCAGACGTCTAAACGGTATTCTACCTCTTCCCATGTCCTGGCGAGCATGTCTGCGGGGACGGTTGCCACACAATTGACTATTCGTTCCCTGAGATGTTGAACATCACGAATTTTCTCTGCATACACAAGATTCTTGATATGCCCCCAGAAGAAAAAATCCAACGGAGTCAGATCAGGGCTCCTTGGAGGCCATGGAATAGGTCCCTCCCTTCCGATCCACCTGTTGCCGAGCCGAGCGTCCAATGCCTCACGCACACGTAAACTGAAGTGTGGCGGGGCCCCATCTTGTTGAAAGTAAACTAAACCCTTCTCCGCCTCAATGTCATCTAACTGAGGAAAAAGATACTCCTCCAACATATCACAATAGACATCACCATTGATATTTCTTTCAATAAAAATAAACGGACCTATGATTCTGTCACGCATAAGCGCACACCAAACATTTACTTTGGGCGTGTCGCGTTCGTACTCGACGAACTCATGGGGCGGTTCAGAACCCCAAATTCTGCAATTATGCCGGTTTGCGTGACCATTCACATGAAAAGAAGCTTCGTCACTAAAAATTGCACTTTTTAAAAAACCATTATTGTCATCAATTTTATCTAGCATTGAAACAGCAAAGTCGTATCTCTTAACCTTGTCTGCTGGTTTGATGTGGTGTACAAGTTGAATCTTGTAAGCAGTTAAACGTAGTATTTTATGAAGTACCTTACCGACAGTTGATCTTGGTAACCCCAACTCCAGGCTGCGTCTTGTCAACGATTTCTTAGGGCTTCGAAGGCATGAAGCTCGGATTCTGTCCACTTTCTCTTGAGACACACTCGGCCTACCCGGCGACTTTTGCTTCAAAACACTTCCTGTTTCCTTAAATGCACTGAACCATTGACGAATGGTTTTGTCAGAAGGCGGGTTAACACCATAGTTACGTCGAAAGTTTCTTTGTACGGTAACTACAGACTTCGTTTCTATGAGCCAAATAACACATTGAGCCTTTTGTTGCGGAGTCGCCATCATTTCAAATTTCGCGACGTCATTTCAAGGTCAACGCCCTGCAGCGCCGCCAACAGTTGATACAAACATTCCCAATTGGTATGACTAAAACTTTTTGAGCTACTCTTTTCAGAGAAATCGACTAATTTTTGCTATCTTTTATAGTTAGTGAGATATGAAATTTTAAAACCCCGGAGTTCTTTTATAGACACCCGGTACTATAGAGATCTTTTAGGTTGATAGAGTTGAAAAGATCCGTAAAATCGTAGCTTTTAACGTTAGTTATATCTCCTTTACCTTTTATCTGTATAACTATTTCTAAGTTATTATTTATGAAATAGCCCCCTTCATACATTATACACATATACATTATATACATATATATGTACATATATATACATATATACATATATACACACACACATATATATATATACATACACACACACACACACACACACATATATATATATATATATATATATATATATATATATATATATATATATATATATATTCATTTTTGGGCCCGTACTCTTGGGATACACGCCATCCCACCCCGTAAGGAATATGTTAAAAGGTTCGTTGCGTTCAGCTCTGTAATGAGTCAAATTTTTTTGTCGCTGACCCTCCACTCTGTAGGAAATGTGAACAAATTCCTAGTTCCAGCCAGAATAATTTCATTTGAAATTAATATCTGTAGAAACATTTTCCTATCTTTTCTCTGGACATAAAGCCCAGTAGTTGTCAGTTTGTGAAAATAAAATGGTTTTACCGTCACAACTGATATATTCCAGTCGCACAGAAGGGACCAGTAAAGAGAGGAAAGAATCACCCTCTTTCCTCTAAATTAAAATGAGGAAGAACCTCTCAAACGCATTTTAAAGCATCCACAGCTTGTCCTATTTTAAGTAAATTTAAGAAATTCCTAGTTTCTGAAATTCTGCTTTAAAAATCAATAAAAATGCCGTACATTTATCTTAGTTTGTTCTGCGTTTTATTTCGATCACTATCCGTCTAACTTGAGATATTTGTTTGTAACCAGGTGCTGGATGAAGTCAGATATCGAAAATCTGATGTTATCCGAGTTTTAATAGAATATTTACTTGCATGATGCTTTTGTATTAGATAATGATCAATAACACATTTATTTCTGTCACCATTGTACCAGAATATGTTACGACTTTGTTTCTCGACACGGCATTTCTGATAACTGATGTTGATTTACAGTAAAATTTGTTTTATGATGATAAATTAATCTGCACAATTCTGCTTCTTAAAACATAATGGATACTTCATTGCAGGCTATTTGGTTAGCTGCTATTCATAAAAGTTTAAATTGGTCTTTTAACTAGGACCTCGGTCAGTTAAGTCCTCCTGTTGCAGAAAGATGACCGCAGCGTTCGTAACTGAACTTACATGAGATGGGTTGGTTGGTCAATGGTGGCTCCAAGGGGGGGGGGGGGTAGAGGCAATCCCCCCCCCTAAAAAACCCGGCGTATTTTTTTTCATAAAAAAATACGCCGGGTCTTTCTAAAATTATATAATTGTAGACCTAATAATGAATGAGTTTAAATTTAAAATGAGACGATGTTTATTTCTTATATATATATATATATATATATATATATATATATATATATATATATATATATATATATATATAACCCTAGGAGCCAGCGTTGCCCCCCCTCCAAAAAAAAAAAAAACCTCTGTGGTTGGTTGGATTGTTTTGGCGCAAAATCCAGAAAGGACAAGCTGAACCAAATGTAAGACAGCAGCAGAAAAAATCATTTATAAACGGTGATCAAAGTTACAACGGTGATCAAAAGAAGTGTAAAGGTGATAAATGTAGTGATAAAAATTATAAAAGAAGCGATAAAGATACTAAATTGAGTCAAATATAATGGCGCTAAGAATGGTGATATAAAAATTGGATGAAAGCCTCTAAAATATAAGAGAATTGGGGATATATGAAGGTGATAAAAGATCATGGGTTATAGATTACCATTTCATAATATTTATAAATAAATAAATTAAAACGAAGTTTATCCTATCTAGTTTTTATTCATGCACTTCTTTAGATTACATAGAAGCGACACACCATTAAAAAGGAAACTAATGCAGTTATAAGAAAGTGAATTCAGTTATGATAAAATCTTGGCGCAGTCACTTTTTTTTCATTCATCTACGCAACTGTCTGTAACAGAGCTTTTCTGATATCTTTAAAATAGATTCTTATTTTCTTTCAGGTGAATTGCTATTTACCGCAATTTGAATATTCCTTAACTGTTCAAAAGATTTTTCAGCAATAAAATATGCCCTTATCTCTCACGAGTGCATTTCTTTGAAGCGTTTACCAAATGAGTAATAAAATATTATGCCTTACTATTTCAATTTCTTTTTAACTGTAGAAGAGATAAAAGGGATGTATCCATTTTATTGGAGTAACATAATCGCCCCTTTCTTATTTTTTGCCAGCTTCCTTTTCACTACCTTAAAAAACACATCTATTGTAATAAAAAGTATTTGCTATTAGGCATTCACTTAGCATACGAATGTTACAGTTTGGAGATAATTTTACATATAAAAGTTAGAAAACCTGAGTATCATGTTTTAGTTATATTTTTTTTCTCAAAATTGTAGATAACAGTTGTAATGTAAAATATTTCACTATAGTAATTTAAGATTAATAGGGAATGCAGTATTAACATTACTTTATTTAAAGAAACTGAGATAATAATTTGTAACTTGATATATTCGCAACGATAAAGTGAACATGAAATTTTCCGCCCGAAGACAGGAATGACATATTTTTAATTTTAAAATGTCGCGTTATCGAAAACGCAATGGGAAAAAAAATTATTACACGTTACAAGCTCATATTTTTAGTTTTTCGTTCCACAATTTCAAGCAATTTTAAAACATCTTTATCAAGTTATTTTGAAATGAACAAATGCCAAAATATTTTGAATAAAATAAAGAAGAAAGTTAACGTTACCTTAAGTTGCGTTTGAAGTGTATTTTCGTCTTTTTTTTTATCTTATTTTATCAAGGGATCTTTACAGTGTGTATATTTTAGACAACACTCTCCTCTTAGTGTTCTGTTTTCATTTTGAAAAAACCAAAAAACTGTCTTTGCTCGATTTTTAACTGTACCTTATCCCGTTCTTCCGATATTAACTGCTGCAATAGACATGTTTTTCTCTCAAATCTGCTTTTTCTGACAACAAAATGTCTAAAAAAATTTGACATAGCTTGATCGCCAGAGGAAAAAAAAATGTTTTTGGTCATTAAGTTGTCACGTCACAGAAGTCAATTAACTCATTTTTTTAAGATGTTTTCGATCCGTTGTTTTGTCGCCATTATGTTTCTTTCCGTGTCATCACGGATGGTTTTGCACTGAAATTTTGGCATTTTATATTTTAATTAAAATTTGCTTCGAAAATCTATTTGTTTACATTCAACACCACAGTATTTTAATAGCATTGAATGACTCTGTAACACAGTGATTTCCAACCTGTGTGCCGCGGCAATTTAGGGTATTGCAAAAACGGAGTGCCCTAGATTTTTTGGGTAAAAACAAATAAATATTAGTACAGACCACTTAAAATAAATATCAAGTTTATATCAAATATTTGTGCTTTAAGAGTCAGCCGCAAACAAAACTATTCTTAGTGATGTCTATTGTAATTCTCTAGCGTCTTACTATAGTGAATCCAACGGCTATTTTTGAATATGTATTAATATATTCTATTTTGGTGCTTGTCACTTATACTTTTCAATAAATAAATAAAATCATCAGGTGAGTAAATATTTATTTGAACTTAAATTGGACATGTTCTTTATATAAATTTATCTTTGATTTAATATTAAAAATTTTTTTTAATAAAATTCCAACAAAGGTGCCCCGAGTTTCTAATTTTATTCCCAAGTGTGTCGTGAACGTAAAAAGGTTGGGAATCCGTGCTATAAGACATAAATACGAAGTTTAGTTACGATACATCTTTCTATAAATGCACTACGTAAATGGGGTGCGTAAAAAGGTTGGGAATCCATGCTGTAAGACATAAATACGAAGTTTAGTTATGATACATCTTTCTATAAATGCACTCCGTAAATAGGGTGCGTAAAAAGGTTGGGAATCCGTGCTATAAGACATAAATACGAAGTTTAGTTATGATACATCTTACTATAAATGCACTCCGTAAATGGGGGTGCGTAAAAAGGTTGGGAATCCGTGCTGTAAGACATAAATACGAAGTTTATTTACGATACATCTTTCTATAAATGCACTCCGTAAATGTGGTACGTAAAAAGGTTGGGAATCCGTGCTGCAAGACATAAATACGAAGTTTAGTTACGATATATCTTTCTATAAATGCACTCCGTAAATGTGGTACGTAAAAAGGTTGGGAATCCGTGCTGCAAGACATAAATACGAAGTTTAGTTACGATACATCTTTCTATAAATGCACTACGTAAATGGTGGAGCGGTAGGGGACTCACATTTTGTGTGTGTTTATGAGTTATTATTTAACACCAAACTTGAACAAATTACAAAATATTTCCGAGTTAAAATGATGGCACTCTCAAATTATAAATTTGAGAGCCCTTGAACTGCTCTTGAGTCACTCGCTACCTTGGATGTTTCTTTAAATGTATGTACAGGCCGAAAATACACCCGACAAGAAATGCTTGCAACAGATGATAATGACACAGCAGAATGACGTATAAAGGAGTGAAAAATATTTACTTCCGGAAATGTGGCCGCGAAGATCACGAAAAGCAAACGAATAGAACAACGTAAATATTTATCATCATTAGAACAAACATCGAACGTAATCGGAGGATTAGGGACCGGATATTTCTGGGTTTGAAAAAAGACAGGTGTTAATCACTAACTTCGTGCCGCAGATTGACATAAACACGATTAAAATGGGTCAAATTTTAAGTTCTCCCTCTCCCTTTGACTTACCCATCTTGTCAAGAATAAATTATGCCTCCTAACCCACCTAACTTATTAATTAAAAAATAAGATTTAAAACACTTTTCGATATTATTTGAAATGGGACCCTCCCAATCCCTTGCACAGGTACCTCGACGAGATTCCACACCATTGATTAGAAAAGCTGCCCACGTGGGTTTGATTTCGTATACGACACAAGGCATGGATGTTTCTGTGTTTTCATGTTGTCCCACTTCCTGCGTGTTTCCTTAAGGCTGCTTTGTACTCCGTCATAGCAGAAGACATTTTTTAACGTAGAATTACATTCCTCCATAAAGGTCCTCCGGAAAAGAAAATTCCAGACACTAAAACCGTCCATCCGTACCTCGCGAGTTATAATTTTGACAATGCGCCAAACCCAGTCTGGATCGCTTAGACAAGCAGTAAACAGTTTAACATAAAAGTACCAAAATACGTCAAAATTCTGACATACATATATATATATATATATATATATATATATATATATATATATATATATATATATATATATAGATAGATAGATAGATAGATGCATTTATACATTGTAGTTTTAAAAATCTTGTTTATATATCTATGTCGGAAGAAATTTGAATACAGGTTTTAATCATGGAATTTTTAATAGATTAAATAGATATCAACTTAGATAAACATTTCAGATTTATTTTGTGCACGGATCATCCGCATACGGTTGATCGAGAGTGTACTGTACTATTAATTGACGTATTAATCAAAACTTGTTCAGAATTCCTGGAGGGAGTCAGTAAATCAATTATATTTTCCTAAAACGCGTCAAACATTTTCATGCGACTCAGTTCTGTTAATGTCGCTGTTCAAAGACGCCAATGGCGGCTCCAGTGCAGAGATTTGGGGGGGGGGGGGGCAACGTCGGCTCATATATATATATATATATATATATATATATATATATATAAGCAATAAACATCTTCTCATTTTAAATTTAAACTCATTTAGTATTAGGTCTACTATTATATAGTTTTAGGGTATAAAAAAAAAAATTAGCCGGGCTTTTTTTTCGGGGGGGGGGAATTGCCCCTACTGTTCCCCCTTGGAGCCGCTATTGATAAACACCATGGACAATTACAGAGGAGCACTGACTAGAATATTGGGAGGTACTAGTTTATGACAACGGGACGAAAACGAATCGAGTGCAAAGGTGACGCTGCACTTGCTTGTCTTTCCCAAATTGCGAATTTAATTAAAATTTGTAAGGCCGCTCGTCACAAATTCGGGAATGTTTAGGCTTTTCCGATTTAACATAAAGTGATGCTCGCATGTTTCGCAACTGGTTTACTGTCCGCTTATGTTTACAATGTTTTTATTAACTCGCTTTCTTGTTTGTGTGTGTGTTTGCCCAGTACATATCTTGCAATCGATTTTTAACTAATTTTCCGACTACCTAGACATTTGAAACTTTTAGAATAGCTCAGAACACGATGACGATGCATTATTTTAATACTTTTAGCCATCTTTAAGCAAGTTTGAATTCCTTTTAAGCTAATTTTGTTTTGTAGAATAGTGGAGCCATCTATCGGCCGTTACGGGAATGAAAAGCAAGTCAACTTTCAATTCTCGAGCTAAACAATTGATTACGCATTTGATCATTTTCTTTGAAGTTGATGGGATAATTCATCAAAAATTTTTTTAAAAGTATTTATTAATACTTAGAATTGTGTAGTTTATATGATTGAACAGAAAATTTAATAACATGGTATATAAAAATTTCTTTCTATCATGCAATTTTTCTACTGTTCAACACCAGTTTAAAATTCTCGTCCAAGCCTGGTTTGGGCACTTTAAATTAGTTCTCCGAAAAGTCCTTCAATGGGGGTGAGAGGAGAGTACAAGCCGACCAGATGTCGCTTCTGGGGGGTACCCTTCTAAACTGAGTTGGCAGCAGAGGGCAATGTCACTTAACTTGTACGGTGCCCAAAATACAAGAAAACCAACAAATATCGCGGTGTAGTGAGCGAATGTCGATGTACCTGCCGCGTTTGAAAAAACCTATTGATTAAAATTTCCAAAAGCAGGGTCAAACTCTGGTTTCTCGAATAGAAACTACCGATATATACAGGGTGCTCATAAAAAAAACTTTGCCGATATATGGACCTCTAGCGGCTGTTCCGTTCAACTGATCCAGATGAGATTTCAGATTACTTATTCAGAGGTATGAGCTCGGGATTCCGTGAACGGCAACAAAGTGGCGCTCACAGTTACGGTTATAGGTACAGAAACTCGAAATTTTCGAATGCCAATGCCCACTTTTTCCCGTCGCAGAATGCTGAGCGTATGCGAAAACCCTAGAAAGCGTTGGAACTGTACGTGTATCACAAAAAACGGACACACTTTGCACGCACAAAAAAACAGCACTGTGAACGGCCAACATAAACATGATCGGAGCGCACGGAGGAAATTTGCATATGACAGGGGCAAGACACCAATCACTGATGACAATACATATCGGACAAAAGAAAACTTATATTTGGATTACATATTTTCCACATGGTTACCATCAATGGCCGTTCACAGAGATTTGCGTCGGGAAAAAAGTGGGCATTGTCATCCGAAAATTTGGAGTTTCTCTACCTTTAACCGTATCCGTGAACGCCACTTGGTTCCCGTTCGTAGAACCCCGAGCTCATACCTCTAAATAACTATATCTGAAATCTCATCGACCTGTTGAAAGGGACAGCCGCTAGAGGTCCATATATCGGCAAAGTTTCTTTATGACCACCCTGTGTATATATATATATATATATATATATATATATATATATATATATATATATATATATATATTGGATTATTTTTGGTTTTTGTATTTTCTATTATTGCTATAGAATCTTGCATTTATTCAGCGTGGAGTGCTAATTGTAGATTTCTGTTAATTTTTTCGACTGTCAGTGCTTCCTGTAATATAATCTTTTACTTTTTCTGTTGATTTTTTTACAATTTATTTATGAAACAACCGATCTAATATTTACAGTACAAACAAGACAGTCGTTTTTCTTCAATTTATAAGCATCGGATTCCTTTTATGTATTTCGACACGTAATATATCATTTTATTCTTTTTGGAATTGATGGTTAATTTAACTATAGCGAATCGTATAATTTGCCTGTCAGTCGTAGTTACGAAATTGCTATGGTCTGTATTAAAACACATTTTTTGATAAAACAAAATGGACAGGTTTGATACGACCGTGAAAATTTTGTTTTGATATAACTTCTTGTAGATAAAAAAATAACCACATCTACTGAGACATTTCACGGAGCTGAGCATGTTAAGAAGAATTTAGAAATCATCGCCCACTGGCTCTCACAGCTTTGATGCAGTCGTGTCGATATCAGTTAGTGTGAAATAACTTGATCTAATTAACCGAGAAAATATAATTATCTTTAATTTTCCTCTATTACTATTTGACAAACTTTTATCGTATTAGTGTTCGCTTGTTTTTAATTACCGTGCAGTGTCTTTTTATTGTTTTGTCGGAATTAAATTAAGTCAGTGGTGTTGTATCATCGTTTGTTCCAGTTTAGTTATCTTGTTAGCACTGCTTGCGATTATGAGCACTTTTGTTTCATTATCTTGTTATGAATGCCTCGAGACATTTTTACACCCGGATCGTTGCATGTTATTGTTTGCCTAAACTCGTGCGATTGTTAATTCACGTCTAATAATATTTAACGTTCAGTTATCTTACATTATTACGTGTGCTTAAGGCGATGCGTCAGTTGACTTCGCTGATATCCCTCCATGTTAAATTTCGGATATTTTCCTGTTCGTATTTTTAAAATCACAGTTTCGTAAATGCGTATTTTTGAATTCTGTTTTCCGCGTTTGTTAATGTAGTAGATCTTTGAATAAAAAATCTGTCATTTTTAAAAATCTTCTTTTAATTTATTTTTTTTCTCGGAAGTAATTTAGATCTTGTACGATCAACCTTTTAAAAAATAAGTACCGAGAATTTAAAAAATTATTTAAACTTCTGCCTTTGTACGGAAAGAAAAAAAGAATCCAAAACTATGCATTTGCTAATATGTTATTAGAAAAATACTGAGACACACTTCCCAATAGTTTAACATCAGATTAAACGTAAGCTCGACTGTTGCTTCTTAAAAATTTTATCTTTTATCTATTTAACAAACTTATGTTATTCAACTTCATTTATTGTTTCATGGTTGTCTTTCCAACTTTTTGTTTCTCTGTGACTCTTTATTCATTTCTCTTGGTTATCTTTGTGTGTAATTCTTTTTCGTTTCTCTGCTTCTCAAAGACTGATCCTACTTTCTATAAATACACTTAATTTCTCTGCCTTCTACGCTATTCTTCTTTTTTTTTATAGTTTCCTCTGTTATTTTTCACTCCTGATCTCAGGCAATACTATTTTACTTGCTTTGCTTTTGTTCTCTTTGTTTATGGTCTTCAACCTCATTCCACCGTTTGACCTTTCCCCGTTATATCAAGTTTCAACATTATTTTCCATCTGAGACACTATGGGTCTAAGATCTATAACCACACTACTCCTTTTGCTTCCCTACAAAGTGGCCATATTTGAAGCCTTCAAGCCTAAACCAACTTCAGTTAATGATTGCTCTACTTTATTTTTATAGCCAATGAGAATGCCTTGATTCCCAATCAACAAAGCAAGTTCCCATGGAATTCCATTGTACACTTCGTAGTGGCAAATTTGGCATGCCGGCTCATCGTCTCGTTTGTTATTCAGTAGGATATAGGTTTTGGCATCACGATAGGTAGTTAAGGCAATTCTCTGAGGCATTATTAAAATTGCTATTTCTGAATTTATGACTAAGAAAGACAGAGTGCTAATTAAAATGCAAAGGCCAATTTTAAAACAAAAACTTGACATGAACATTTATTTACAAAAAATTTAAACGTTAACCAATTACAACATATTCAATTAATTTACGTGCAGATTCACAATACACGTTCCTGGACTCAGCTACTCCCAAACAGGAGCTTAAAAACTCACGTCCGCTCGGGGCGCATCCTATGCAGCCCCTCTCTCAAATTCTCCAACTCTCTGACTATATCGCGTGGTGGTTTCTTTGTCGGCGACTCTCCCAATTCCACGAAAATGCGTCTGTTTTTCAGAGAGGGGGCCGGCAGCCCTGTTGGTGACAGTTCTTCGTAACGATGCATAGTACAGCCATCTTTATGGTTCGCCGATGTCAACTCGCATGAAGCTATTGCTAAGAAAGACAGCTTTACGACTATGGCGGGAGACGTTGCTGTTTCCCAAACAGTTACCCCCATAGAAACTTAGAATGCAGGGGTACGCATGGCTTGTGTTTTTTAATCTCCCATGTGTTTAAAAATTTCGGTGGGAACTGGCAAAATACCCCGATAAGCACGCAGCTGTGTGTCGTGCACTCTGTGAGGTCTTGGGAAAAATAACCCCATACTTCCATTACGCTACAAGGTGGTGACAGAGGATTTGTCGTGTATTCTCGTACGATATAAAGACAGGTCAAGGGGAGGATCATGTGACAGAAAAAAACATTGTAGTACATCTCATTAGGACAGATTTGGCAGGAGTGGGTACTACAGGACAAATATGCAGTTAAAAGCAACAGTTTAACAGTAAGATCATACGATAGATTGATTTGGTTTGGTTTGGTGTGGAGCGCTATGGTCAATTTTTGCTACACGGGGGCTAATTAGACCGGGACCTACTGCTTAAAGCCGATTCCGAACGGCTACAAACGTCCATGCCAAGAGTGGGATTCGAACCCACAGACTTTGGTACCGAATGCCAGTGCCCTAGCCATTCGGCCATCGTCCGGCATATGATAGAAAAAAGAACCAAACGCAAGACATGAACAGAAAATTACATATAAAAAGTTTAAAAAGAGGGACATGCGATAGGAAAGCAACTGTTGTAAAGTAGTTAAGTAAAGTTCAGTAGCATATTCCTCCGTTCACAAAGCATACAGCTGGACAATGGCCGAATGGCTAGAGCGCTGGCATTCAGTGCCAGATTCTGTGGGTTCGAGTCCAACGATTGGCATAGACGTTTATAGCTGCTTTGAATCGGCTTTAAGCTGTAGGTCCCGGTCTAATGATCCCTCGTGTAGCAAAATGTAGCTCTCCAAACGAAACGAAACAGAGCATACAGTCATCACTCATAGTCTTGATTCTACAAATGTGGCAAAGGCAGGCCTCTGATGTAAGCATATCTCATCTTCGTTGATGATTAGGGAATACTCAAAGAGATTGGAGGTATGCGATCAACCTGTACAGGTAGCAAGTAAGAGAATTTTCCTAAACTCAGCATGCGTCAATACTAAGATGAAGTTCCAGAGATGCGTAAATAAGTACTTGGGCTTTTGATACTTTTAGATGAAAGGAAAGATAATCTATATTAAAACTGAATTAAAACTTTGTAAATTCATCAGTTTCCGTTATCTCTCTTTCGAGCCACTACTCAGACGGGGGTGGTTTGTGACTTCTTTTGACATAGTTTTGTTCCCGGCTGTGATATGGTTCAGAGGCCGCAGAGGTTCTCCCCACTCCCACACGCTATCTCCTAGTCAAGCGTGGCAGTGCGGGGCAATCCGAATGTGGGTACAATCTCTCGGTTTTTAGAGAAGAGAGTCCTCTTTATGGTTGCCATTTAAAGATGTCCCTGTATATAATGACTGTAAATATTCATTGAGGAAACACTGTACATAAATTTTGTGGCTCTCGTTAACTTTGTAGCGTCATGAAAGTATGGGGATATTTTTCCTAAGACCTCACAGCGTGCACGAATACAACTGCGTGGTTATCGGAATTTCATTTTCCAGTTCCCATCGTTTTGAACACGTGAGTGGTTTCCGAGCGGAGTAATAAACCGATACCAGCAAATGCCGCCAGAATTTTTGGCCTGAAAGTTAAGCCCAGGATATCGGTTTCCTGAGCAAGACGTGGGAATATCTGTTTTGAAAAACAGAAACGTCTCCCCTCGTCTCGTAAAACTGTCTTTCTCAGAAATAGCTCAATGCGAGTGTCGTGAACCCTCTTTCTTTCGCCGGTTCACTTAGGTTCTTTTCTATTGCATAGGGACAAATGAGGTAGTGCAATAACGAGTCTCTCTTAACGACACGAACACAAATTTATTTACAGTTTCACATTTAACATAACAATTAAAGAAAACTCTGAGCACGAGGTGGGCAAGTCTACAGCACCTTGCCAGACCCTGACTCCTACTACTACATTCTAATCTAGTTACAGATCAACTCTGTTCTGCTTACAGAACTAATTATTTCACTGGAGACGAGACAAGCCAGATTTATCTCGTCAGACCTCCTGAAACTACAAGAGACGCTCTCCTCTAACTCTATTCTAATCTAATTAACGAATAATTACTAACCAGAGTTGAGACGAGCCTGTATGTATCTCGCCAGACCTCTGATCCCTAGTATAGACGCTCTCCTTCTGTTTGTTTCTTACTGACACCCCGCGATCCCAAGCACCCTCTTGGGATCAACGCCCCCGCAGCCAATCCTCTGATTGATAGATGGGTGGGGAATCACGGGGTGCAACATTTTCACTTTATCTAGCGCTGCTAGTCAAACATTACACTACAGCGAGTTTGACACTATAGCGTAATACAGTTTGCCGGGATGTTCGTTGTTAAGAAGAACTGTCACCCGCTAATCTGCCGGGTCCCGCTCTGGAAAACAATTTCTAAGAAGACGGCCGCCCCCGGCGAAGACTTCAAGCTGAGTATATATGCAAGACTCTGTTATTTTTAAGAGAATTCCCCCTTGTAACGGCCAGACGATGTGGTCGTGTTTTTTAAGCTCCTGTTTGAGGCTAGGAGGGTCTCGGAGCGTGCTGCTAAATCTGCACTTAAGAAGAAATTTCATTGATTATGCTGTGCTTGTTTAATGTTAATTTTCTTTGTTATTAAATATTTGTTAAGTTTTTGTTTTAAGATGTGGCCTTATCATTTACAATCAGGACTCTGTCTTCCTTGGTCATAAATTTAGTAATTTTTAAAAAGCCTCTGAGAATAGCCTAACTACGATGTCACTACTTGAGAACGTTACAGCTTCTTTTCGATGAGGAGTTGCAGAAGCAACAACATGAGAAAATGTATTCAATTTTTCCTTTATACCCCAGTCAAAATAGACCCGATTTTGACGAATGGCTAAAAAAAATATGAAGGTTTTGAAAATTGGTGGAGATGTTTCTTTAGGCATACTAATAAACATACTTAAAGTCCCCACCGATCAGAATTGAGCTTTCGCCGTCATCTTGGAAAATGTGTACACTTTTTTCGTTTTTTGCAAGTAACTTGAGAAATATTGATTTTATGTAAAAAACTTGAATACCAAAAATTGAAGAGCATTAAATTGTGAACAAAAGCATTATTTACATTTTTTTTTATAAGTCGAACACGAACAAAGATAATTGACTTTGAAAGGAGCGAACCATCATACCTGGGACGCGGATGCGCGAGTCATCCCCATCGCCATGGGGGAATGACCCGCGCATGAGCGCCAAAATTCTTGCATTCTCACGTTTGTCAAACCTCTGCATATCAAAGCTCGAAAGAAAGTTTCAGCAACATCCAATCCATTGTTATCATGTTGCATTTTGAGACTTGGTGGATTCTATATTTTTATGTCAAACTTAGGCTGCATTGGGTACATAATGGCTGGAGGTGGGTAAAAATAAATACTAACTTTGATGTATGCAACTACGTCAGTAGAAAAAAGTTGCCTGGCCATGCATACGCTAGAAAAATCCTATCTAATTTAATTAAAAAAAAAATAATTTTTGACGCCATGGATATATCCGATTTCAAAAGCAATAATCTCCATGAGTTGTTCAGAGATTTTGCTACTGAACTACTATCGTTAGATACTATAAACGGACATACTAATTTACGAACCATCGTATATGAGATTAAAATTTGGATGACTTTGAAGCAGTTGAAAGAGAATGGCCCAACTTCAGCCTCTGGGTTTAGCATTTTGAAATGGTAAACCTTATGAAAGCTTGATCACCGTCAATTGTGCGGTTAAAGTAAACGGTTTCAATATAGTAGTAAACCCGTTGTTGTTTTTTCAGAGGATAGCGATTGTTAAACAAAGCGACGAAGACCTATCATTTTATTTAGAATATGAGTTAGCTCCTTCTCCGTTGGCTCTGTTTAATGAAGCTGGTATGCGAGAGACAACGACATTGGCCATGTACGACGATTTTGAAGTTCCAAACAAAGACCTTAACCTCCTGAAATGCGTCCACATTGTGGACAGTGGTTTTCTTCTACACCGTGTCAAATGGCGAACACAATTAACTTTTTCGGCTTTTTGCACAAATTAAGTTAACTATATGAAAAAGCATTATGGTACCAGCTGTATAGTCATTTTTAATGGCTAATATAACAGCACTAACAATACAAAAAAATTGAGCAAAATATACGGTCTATTGTGAAAAAAATCTGTAGACATAAATTTTGATGGAAACATGCGAGTTACTGTTCAACAAGAATAGTTCCTTTCAAATGAAAACAACAAGAGCGAATTGATCAGCATTCTATCAGCTGAGCTGGAAAATAATGGGATTCGATTCCGACAAAATAATGACGACGCCGACATTCTCATTGTAAATACTGCAATTAATGAATCATGTTCTGATAACAACATCGTTGCAATCATCGGTGAAGATGTTGACCACTTGGTTCTATTTACAGCTCTCACCGCTACAGAAAAAAGACATTTTCCTTGTCAAACCACGCAAAGGGAAAGCAAAGAAAAAAAACATTCATCAAATAAAATACAATAATCAGGACATACCAAAGTATCCTTTTTCTCCATGCGTTCAGTGGATGCGATACTACTTCTGCAGCATTCAACAAAGGAAAGAAACTTTGAGTAAAAATGTTCCAAAGTAAAGATATGGAACACAACGTGACAGTAGTTAATAAATGGAACTCATCACACAATAATGTTGCTCAAGCAGGAGAATGTTTCTTTCTGATCTGGTATGGAGCACATTCCAGTGAACAGTCCCTAAATAAGTTTAGGTACAAATGCTTCGCAAACTTTAGCACTAAAATACATAAAACCATATATTTTGTTTCTTCCCTCAACTGAAGAGGAAGCCATGCTACATTCCTTTCGGTTGTATAGCCAAGTGCAGAAGTGGTTTGGGAAAGAGTTGAAACCTGAAGTGTGGGGCTGGAAACATCAAGAGAAAACCCTTGTGCCCATCACAACTATGGATACAGTGGCTCCCGATTCAGTTTTAAGCATAGTGTTTTGCAACTGTAAGACTGACTGGGGAGAAAGATGCGTGTGTAGGAATGCAGGCATCAACTGCCCAACGGCCTGCAATAACTGCAATGGGGTATGTCACAACGACATTTCCCATTGCAGTTAAGAATTGAAGTTATTATTGCCCTGTAGATCATGACGATCCAATAAAAGGAATTGATGCATGAGGTGATGCTAGCTGACCCATAGACGATCTTTTCAAGACTGACGACGTGAACAATCCCGTACCGAAAAAAGCACGTCAACTATAAAGTAGGTAAGCTAAAAAAATTATACACAATGAAAATACCGTAATGAATACATCGAAGTTTATTACATTCATTTATAAAATTAATAATGATCAATTATCTACATACCAAAACACATTAAAGTCTATTTTCTTGTGTTTAAAGAAGGCCGCAATGAGGAAGTAGAGATAAGTCAAAGGAAAGCGCCTGCAACCGGACTTGGACGCTACCTCCATAATCAACGCGCATTTAATAGTCAATATTTTGGTACGTGTTAGGGTAACGACAAAATGTATTTAATATTTTTTGTACACAATTTAATTTTCTTTAATTTTTGTACTAAACTTTTTTTTACACAAAGTTAATATTTCCCAAGTTATGTGCAAAAGCACAAAAAAGCCTTCAAAATCTCTAAATAACTCATGAAGATTATTGCTTTTGAAATCGGATATGTCCATGGCGTCAAAAATTATTTTTGCTAAAGCTGTTTGGGTAATTAAATTAGCTAGGATTTTTCTAGCGTATGCATGGCCAGGCAACTTTTTTTTCTATTGACGTAGTTGCATACATCAAAGTTAGTATTTATTTTTACCCACCTCCAGGCATTATGTACCCAATGCAGCCTAAGTATGACATAAAAATATAGAATCCACCAAGTCTCAAAATACAACCTGATAACAATGGATTGGTTGTTGCTGCAACTTTCTTTCGAGCTTTGATATGCAGAGGTTTGACAAACGTGAGAATGCAAGACTTTTGGCGCACATGCGCGGGTCATTCCCCCATGGAGATGAGGATGACTCGCGCATCCGCGTCCCAGGTGTGATGGTTCGCTCCTTTCAAAGTCAATTATCTTTGTTCGTGTTCGACTTATAAAAAAATGTAACTAATGCTTTTGTTTACAATTTAATGCTCTTCAATTTTTGTATGCAAGTTTTTTACATAAAATCAATATTTCTTAAGTTACTTGCAAAAAACCAAAATATTGTACACATTTTCCAAGATGGCGGCGAAAGCTCAAATCTGATCGGTGGGGACTTTTAGTATGTTTATTAGCATGCCTAAACAAACATCTCCACCAATTTTCAAAACTTTGATATTTTTTTTGCCATAAAACCTATTTTGACTGCGCTATTAATACGTATTCATGGCTGGCGGAATCAGACAAAAAAGGAAAAACAGCCGCTAAAGATCAATATGAAATTCGATATTTTCTGCCTCCATTCTTGTAGAATGTATGGTTCGCGATTTCTCTATAAACATTTCTTCCTTCCGCTACACACTTCAGGTTATTCATACGCAGTGTTGACAGCGAAGAATGCGCTAATGTATGTCGACTCCCTCTCCAGGGGATAAAGGCATGCGCGTATTCCCCGTTAATAAAATATTTATAGGTAGCCATCGGGGAAGAGCTGCACTTTATTTTTTCTGCTCCTCCCTGCGAGGTGTTTTTTTCGTTCTTCGTCTGGGATCCGAAAATTGTTTACCTAACAGTATTATTCGCAATGAAAAGGAAAATTATTTCCATGGCGCCCATGAAGAGCGAATCTCAACCTGGAAAGAAAACTTACAAAAGAAACAAAATGGATGCAGTTGCCGACAGTAGGACGGAATGGGAGAGGACCACCTTAAACAACTACTATGTCGAAGTTGTTTTTGCGTCGGATGTAATAAAACATAAAATTGATTAAACATCCTGTGTAATTGAGTGTTGCCACGCTGTTGAATGTTATTCAATTATGTATCGTTATACGAAATTTTGTTACAGTGTTCGTGTTGCTGTTTATTCATTTCGGAACACTATATGTGTTATAAAACTCTTATTTAATACTGAGCATATGTCACTAAACAGCTTGTAACTTGTTGGCTCACCCGATATTTCAGCTAATGAAGAATTCAAGTGTATTTCGACGTTGAATCGTCATTAAACTTTATCGTTTTTATGGTAACTCTATTAAAAATTATAATTCGAAAAATCGGAATTAATTATTCCTTGGCAATTTGAAAAGCAACAAGTTTGTGCTAGATATCAAATATTTTAATGCCATTTTCATCTGATTTGCAGTCTTTCAAAAATACTCGAACACTGTCATATCACTCGAATACTGTCACTGTGCAATCAATTTATCTTTCCTTTACTTCATAAAACACCTTTAACTTCATAAGCTTAAAATATAAACTTTTCAATTTAAAAAAAATAACTTTAATTTTCAAACGGAACGAAAAGAGTTATGCAGATTGGTGTTCTGACGTTTATACGAATGTTTTTGAACTTCTCCGTCCTTTCGTAACCACTTCGCCGTGCTGTACCCTGTGTCCACTTTGTTTTGATAGCCTTCGATGGATTTCGGCTCCTAATACAGCTTTACAGCAGAAAAAAAAAGGATTACAGCAAAACGAACTGACCGACGGTGGTCAAACTCTCCATAGACGACGACAAAAAAACACGTATTCTCGACTTGCGCGTGTAGAAAGCACTACAGCTAACCGACAGATGACTACAGTGAAAGTGCGGATAATATATATATATATTAACGAATCTTGTTATACTTATTATCACTCCGTTAAGCTGACGAATATTTTGTACAATGCTGTTACTTCCAAATCAATAAATAAAAAAACCTATCTGGAAGAAAAAGGAACCTCGCTTTCGCTGAAAATCATTGTTCATGAATTTACACCTAGTATGAGGTCATTTAACCCTTCATAGGGCGAACCAATTTTTGGAACACCAGCAGGCGCGCGTTGCATAAAGTGCAACGTCTCTTTCAACCGTGATTATTACTTTCGTAATAAACTTTTTTATTTTCTAATTGAAAATGATAATTCTGCGTTTTTTGACAAGCTATAAAATGTTGATAATATTGAGATATATTTATAATTAAAGTCCAAAGAATGCAGATACTTTAGCCTTATTTTAAAACTGCCTGGTTTAATGCATTTGAGGCCAACTTGCGAATCGATTCCTATTATGTCCAAAAACCTAAAAAACAACGAGACTGTCCATCTTCGTGATATGCGGTTTACCGTGTAATGGCTGCACATTTAATCGACTACATCAACTCATAATTTTGTCGTATTGCAATCCAGTATAATTGTTCGTTTACCACGAATAAATCACGACTAACAATGAATGGAAAGGAATACGGGGGTTAGAAAATCAGACCTGCATTAGAAAGGGTGTAGCTATAAATAGAAACTGCTTAGAACATTCAAACCTCACTTGTAAAAACAAAAATATCAAAATTACGAAAAAGTTGCACTTTATACACGGGCGCGCCCGCTGAAGGGTTAAGTAAGTTCATAACACACATTGTTTATTGTTGGTTGAATTTTCATCTCGCAAGGTCTAGAGAGAACAAAACTAAAAGTACGAACAGAACATTTAAGGAAATTTTAATATATATATATATATATATATATATATATATATATATATATATATATATATATATATATATATATATATATATATATATATATATATACAGTGGAATCTCGATCTATCGTTTTTCAAGGGACTTTCACAAATACGACCGTAATTTCTACCCGATATTACGCATCGTTCTAAAATGAAGGGTCGAGGCCAAAAACTCAAGAAAGAGACGAATCTACACAGAAACACATTTTATCACTTCACTAGACGCACCACACACATATATGTTACACAGACCACAGACAGAAGCGGGATTGAAACTCACTCTGCGCCTTCCCAGCAAGTAGTGCGTCGCCCCCTACATAAACATACATAAAACATTCTGGCGACTATTGCTGACAGGCAAAAGGAAATGTACGAGAGAGGCCTCATTTCTGATATCCTCCCACCTTGAGTTTACTGAAGGTAAACTCAACAACCAATCACAAAAATTAAAATATTCAATGACACTAAACATTTACATAATATGCACTAAAACTAATAATTATCAATCAAAATATAAAAAAGGCAAAAGTTAAAAAATGTTCAATCATAAGACAATCCATCAGGAACAGTCACTTTTCTTCCACATTTTGTACGAAGTACTGGTTCATAAGGTAATGTTTTGTCGATCTCTAAATGAAACAGTCTTTGTATTGGTCTTAACAGTTCACCAAACTCAGTCTTTACACGGGCAACTCGGTTTTGGCCGTCTTTTCCAGGAATCAACTCTAATACTCGAGCTAATGGCCAATAGGTACGTTTCTTACTGTCACTCTCCAAAAGCACAATATCGCCTACAGCTAGGGATTTGATTCGTGCTCGATGTAAAGTCCTTTGTTGCAACTGGCCAAGATATTCTATACGGAATCTTTCACGAACATGGCTTCTGACCTGTTGCCTGTATCTGATTCTTCTATTCATCTCTTGAGTATCGATTGTGTCTATATCCTCAACGTCGGAAGACCTTATTTCTTGTAAGAACATAGCCGGAGTCAATGGTGTCAAACTGTCTATGTCTTCTGTCACATATGTTAGGGGTCTCGAGTTTACTATTTGTTCACAATCGCAAAGGAGGGTGTTAGATTCTTCATAGGTTAATGAGGCTCTTCCTAGAACTTTTCTCAAAATTCTTTTCAGCATTTGGATCAGCCGCTCCCACCAACCTCCCCACCAGGCTGCTGTAGGAGGGTTAAATTTCCAGCGAATTCTGCGAAGAGTTGCAGCGGTAGAAATTTGATTCCAATCTAATTCCGAAAAGGCTTTATCTGCCTCGACAAAATTTGTACCATTGTCGGAATAGATCGTCGTTGGCCTACCTCTTCTGGCTATAAACCGCCGCAATGACTGGAGAAAAGCTTCGGGGGACAGAGATGTAATCAGTTCGAAGTGCACCGCTCGGTACACAGCACAGGTGTACAATACGACCCACGCCTTCTGTTTACTCTTTAGATGCAAAGGGCCCGCTAGATCTATGCCAACGACCTGAAATACTGCTGCGTCTTGGACTCTCTCTGGGGGTAATGCTACTGGCACTGTCTCCATTTTCCGAGCGCTGAATCTCTTACAACGCACACATTGTCCAACCACTGTCCGAATAGTTTTCCTGGCCTTTATGATCCAATATTTCTCCCTCAGGTGTGTCATCAATAGGGAGACCCCTGCGTGCAATAATTCTTGATGTTTCCAGGAAATCAACGAATGAACAACTGGATGATCTGATGGCAAAAGCACTGGATATTTGACTTTCCGTATCTTGTCGATACATGACTTGCGTTTTTACTCTAATTATTCCAAACGCATAGACAACTGGTCTAAGAGGTCGTATTTTGTCTTCACTAGATTTGTCAAAAGCTTCTCTTTGAATCAAAGAAATGAGCACTCTTTCGGAATTCTCCATCTCATGGCATGTAAGATTAGGTTCTTTAAGGACATTTTTCTTCCTAGAATTGTTAATGAATCGATATATCCAAGCTATAAACCGTATTATTTTATTGTAAGAAGAGAAATATCTGTAGTACCATGCATCAGGCTCTGTACTTTTAGCATGGGCTGTCACTGATGTCTTACGTATTTCAGAATTTATCTCTAATTCGTCAGGTGATTCATTACTTTGTGGCCAAATTGATTTTGATTCTTTAAGCCATGCTGGTCCCTCCCACCATTTCAGATTTAGAAATTGCTCAGGAGAACATCCTCTTGATGGGAGGTCAGCCGCATTAAATTTTCCCGCAATATGATGCCAATCGTCTTTCTGGGTCAGTGATCTGATCTCTTGAACGCGGTTCCAGACGAACGATCCCCATCTGTCGTCTCGTTGGATCCAACTCAAAGCTGTTGTAGAGTCACTCCAATAAAAGATCTTTAGGTTTGGTATTCTTAGATCAGCAATGACTTGACTTGCCAATCTAGCTCCTATAGAGCAAGACAAAAGTTCTAACCGTGATATTGTTATGTTCTTAAGAGGAGCTACTGTTGCACGTGACTGTATTAACTTCACTTCAGTGAGATTATTTGTCTTCACCCTCAGAAAAATGCAAGTGGCATACGCCCTTCCACTCGCGTCACAGAATACGTGAAGACTGATATCTTTATCCTCAGGATGATCTAAACCTATATAACGCTGAATCTTGATGTTAGAAATCAAATGCATTTCCTGAACCCACTTTAAAAATTGTTTAGCCAAATGTTCAGGGATTATCTCATCCCACTTCAATTTCAATTTCCAACACTCCTGAATAATGAATTTTGGAAGGAGGGTCACGGGAGAAGTGAATCCGATGGGATCAAAAACTTTATGTGCAAATGAGAGAAGAGCCCGTTTAGTTGCTATGATTTGCCCCTCCCCATGCGAATCAATTTTGCATGAAATCATATCACCCTTTAAATCCCAATTTAGCCCCAAGACAGCTACAGAATCATTAGATTCCAAGTGGTCTGTTTCCACTGGACAATTTGACTGCCATCCTCGAAGGTTGAATTTTGCCATTGACAGTAACGATCTTGATTCCGAAATAAATTTATTTAACTCTTCAACTGTGTTAAAGCTGCAAACACAGTTGTCAACATACAGCGATTCTCTTAATTTTTCTGCTGTAGAAGCGAAATGATTGGGAGCATTTTCTAAATGGTGATTCAGTGTGGCAGCTAATAAAAATGGACTGCAATTGACCCCAAAAACCACACGTTTATGTCTGTAAACTATAGACTCCCCTTTAGCTTCATCTTTCCACAAAAATCTCAAATAGTCTCTATCTCTTTCTGTAATACCGATTTGCAAAAACGCCTTTTCAATGTCTGATGCTGCTCCAACGGGGTACTTCCGGAAACGATTTAATAGTGAAGGAATTATTTCAATTAAGTTTGGTCCCTTATCCAGACAGTCGTTTAGTGAAGGGGACCCTTTGATGTGAGCCGAGGCATCAAACACTGGTCTCACCTTCGTGGTCTCACTCGAATCTTTAAATACCGGCCTGTGTGGCAAATAATGAACTTGAGACTCTTTATTATCCGCAACTACTTCGATAATTCCTCGCTCTAACCACGTATCAAATACCTCAGTGTAAACTGCGGTTTTATTTGAGTCCGATAGTTTTCTTTGCGTGGTAGCAAGTCGTTTTTCGGCCAGTTCTCTATTATTCGGCAAACGGGAGTTATCTAGGACCCAGGGCAAAGCAATTTCGTATCTTCCACTTGGTTTCACTTTCACGGTATTCTTAAAATATTGCATGGTTTCTTCATGCATTTCTGACTTTGTTTTAGATTCTACTGGGTCCGTAATGCCTAAAACATCTAATTTCCACAAATTAGCTGCAGAGCTTTCATTTACTAGCAACGATATAACCGTCAGTGAATCCCTATTATCTGATTTATTTGCGGGAATCTTACCCATTAATGTCCAACCTAAGTGTGTCTGAACAGCAACCGGACCAGATTTTAGAATTTTAATATTCCCGGTCAACAACTTTCCCGCAACATCGGCTCCTATCAACAATTTAATATCATTTATGATTCCAAATGAATTATTTTCTAGATCACTAACCGTTATACCAAAATCATTTAGTTCAGATAACCATGGACCATTCGGTACTCTTCTCACATCTGAACAGATGACAAGCTCATTCAAACAAAAAATCTGACAATTATATTCATTATTAACACTACTTAAATTTACTTTATACAAGTGATGTAACTTTTCTTTTGTCTCAACACCACCAAATAACTTATGAATCAATTTTGATTCCCCACAACTATCATACCCTAAAAATTTGATAATATCTTCCGTTATATAGGACTTTTCAGAACCGGAATCAATGATAGCTCGCACCAGTTTTTCTCTGTTACCATTTTTGACACGTACAATTATGGTTTGTAACAGAGTGTTAGAACTTTTAACCTGACTACATAAAACATTATCAGAACTCTCTACTTCTGGTTTCCTATCTTCTGACACCGAATTATTCGTTTTGATATTTTGGCATAGAATTGTTAAATGCCTTCTATTGCATATAACACATTTAACTTTAGCTCTACAATCACGAGAAATATGATTTCGTTTTAAACAAACAAAGCATGCTCTCTTTTTTAACACAATATTCATTTTGTCTTCGTAAGAGAGAGAACTAACTTTAAAACATTTCTCTGATGAATGCAATTGATCACAAAAGATACAATATTCGTTATATTTCTTAGTAAAGGATTTATCTTTAAAAGTGTTACCAACAATTAAATCATTCGTAGTAGCTACATTAAATTTATCAGATCTAATATCAGCTTTAGAATGTTTTTTAGAGTTATCTAAACCAAAACAAGTACGAGCTAACATAATTCGCTCTTCAGATATTACTTCATTTTTCAAAAATTCAAGAATAGATTTTAATTCATTCTTACCTGTATTCAACTTCTCCCGCTCCCTTTCCCAAATTCTCAAAATATCGTAAGGAAGACATGATTCGACGAGTGGAAATAATATGCTGGCATACTTATCTTCTGTGACTCCGAGGGATTCGAGCGATCGAAGTTTTGTTTCTAAACTATCATACAACGATGATATGTTGAATTCTTTTCCTCGGATGTTGTTATTGTTTAAAACCAGCTGTAAAAGATCTCTGACTAATATTTGAATTAAAATTTCATCACGGCCGATTCTATTTTTCAAATGTTCTATTGCCTTAGAGTAGTTTTCTGCAGTCGTGGGAAAACTATCAACTATCTCCCGAGCTTTCGATTTCGGAACCGTTGCTTGGATCAAATATACGAATTTTGTATGGTTGTCTAATCTCGAGTCTTCATGTATTTTCACAAAAGTATTCCAAAAGCTGAGCCATTCACGAGGATTTCCATCAAATAATTTTAATGATAATTCCGGTAATCTCATTGCCTGTTTAACTTCAAGATGATTTTCCGTTCTCACTATTTCTGACACTTGTACTTTCGATTTTGACATAATCTTCTTCACTTTGGATTTGTAACTTATAAATTTGTCAACATATGCTTCACAAGCCTCAAATTCTTTGTTATATATATCTTGCGAAGCACTATCCTCTAATAATTTATTAAGAATATCATCATCAGCTTCACGAATCCTCTTGAATTTATCCTCTAATTGATCAAATAACGACTCTAATACTTCTGTATCGGGTTCACTACTTTCCAGTTCTTTGTTCAAAGATGTGAAAACTCGAGTAAACGCTGTTCTAAGTGGTGTTCGTCTAGACTTTAAAATCTCCATAGCAGTATTCAAACTTTAATCTTTCGCTCTTTCACTTTTAAATTCCTCGAGCCCCTGTTTCGGGCGCCAATAATTTCACAAATACGACCGTAATTTCTACCCGATATTACGCATCGTTCTAAAATGAAGGGTCGAGGCCAAAAACTCAAGAAAGAGACGAATCTACACAGAAACACATTTTATCACTTCACTAGACGCACCACACACATACATGTTACACAGACCACAGACAGAAGCGGGATTGAAACTCACTCTGCGCCTGTTACGACTCAAAACTCCGTCTGCAACTGTTGGTCCCTATAAACGGGGAAGTTTGGTTTTACTCTCCTACGGGAGGGAAAATACTATATGTTTATGTCACGTGTTAAAACGAAAGTAACTTGTTGTCGCGTTGAGATCCGATTTGCGCGGCTCAGAACCATGTGGTGGCTCGACCAGTCGAGTTGAAATATCTGGGCGGCTTAAATGAAAGGCCGTAAATAATTGTAAGATTTCTGTAACTGTGCTGTGAGTTTAATTGTAAATAAATGTCAGTGTTTCGTAAAGGACTCGGAGTCGGATAATTAATTTATGTTACATCTTTTTGGTGACCACGGACCTGATGTGATATGGAACTGGACTAAATATTTTGGATAATTTTGGATTATATTTTATGGATCTTGGAGGGACCTCTTGGAAGTGGAGGTAGGCCCTTTCTTATTTTTCCCTTCTAGTTAAGTATTTGGGAAGGGTTTGTTGTTAGTTGTTGTTTAGGATAGAAATTGTTAAAACGGAAAAGTGCTGATCGGAAACGAAACAGTATTGATAGCGAAATTTAAGGGTTAAATAGTAAATCCTTGTTATAACTAGAGAGACTGGTTGAATTAAATTAATTCAATTATGGATATTCAAAGGCTTAAGGAAAAACGGAGGGGTTTAAGGAATTTATTTACTAAGCATTTGACAAAAATTAAAACTTTGATAGAAAAGGAAATAACGGCAGGATATACTAAAGAGATGAAAATTGAGGAGCTATCAAGCTTAAGGGATCAGCTCATTGAAAAAATGAATGAGTTGAATAAAATTGATGATGAGGTACAGTTAATAATTAAAATCGAAGATATAGAGAATGACTTATCAGTGAGCGAAGAATATAAAGATAAGGGAACCGATTCAAAATCAAAATTAGAGATGTGTTTGGGATCTTTATATGGTAGACCGGGAAGTGTAGTGCAGGCAAACCAACCTGAGAATCAATCTGAGAGTAATGTGGAAAACAGTGAAGGTTTCAGAACCGAAACGAAAAATGTCGTTAAACTCCCTAAGCTAGATATAACAAAGTTTTTTGGTGATTGCAGTCTTTGGCTTGATTTCTGGAATTCATATGAAGTAGCTATACACAATAATAGCGCGCTAAGCAAAATCGAAAAGTTTACGTATTTGAAAACTTATTTAGGGGGTGTTGCTTTGAACGCCATTTCAGGATTTTCTCTTACAGAGCAAAATTATGACGCATCGGTTCAGTTGTTGACCCTGAGGTTTGGAAGGCCAGAGGTCATTATTTCGTCACACATCCATAAACTTCTATTAATTGAACCTGTAAAATCTTGTTCGAATGTAGCAGGGCTACGAAAAATGTACGACGCAATAGAAGTACAAATTCGTTCGTTGCAGTCTTTAAATGTAGCAACAGGTACTTACGGTAATTTACTGTGCCCGGTAATATTGCAGAAATTACCCGAGGAGTTGAATTTGAACTATAATAGGACCTGTAAATCAAACGAATTGTTTGATATTTCAAAATTAATAGAATACATACGGAAGGAATTGGAAATAAGAGAAACGTCTGTAATATTGGCAAACCCAAACCCACACAATACAAATGTAAATGATCCTTATCGAAATAAGGTGAATCAAAATTATCAAAATAAACATCAGTTAACTGTTAAGAGAAATGATTATTCTAAATCTAGATCAACAGCCGCAGTTTTAGCTACTAAGGTTGAAGAAAATTTACCATCGTTTAATAAATATTCTAGTAGTAATACAAGAACTTTTAACCAATACCGAAATAACTTTCCATTTAGACAGAATACGGGAAATCAATGTATATTTTGTTCTGCCAATTCGCACATGACGCATGATTGTTTATTGGATGTTAATAATAGGAGAAAAGCGTTAATGGCCAAGGGATTGTGTTTTATTTGTTTCCAGAACCACTTGAGGAAATTTTGTAAAAGGGATCAGAAATGCAGAAACTGCAATTCTTTAGACCACAACTCGCTGATTTGCAGTGTTGAGAGAAATGAATTTAAAGCAAACGTGAAAGAAATTCCATCACAGTTAGAAAGTTCACTCAGCTTAGTTTGTGATAAAAATCCTTCGAAGCGGGCGGCACCGCATGAATCAGTTTTACTACAAACGTTCACCGCCGCTGTCAAAACAAGTCCTTTAAATAAAACGCAGATGGTTCATTGCATGATAGACGGTGGAAGCACCAAAACATTCGTGATTAGGGATGTTTGTGAACTGTTGGGGTTAAAGGCCATAAGTAGAGAAGCTCTTGTTATTTACACTTTCGGAGGCAGTCGAGCTGAGAAGAAAATTTATGATATCGTTGAACTGGACTTGTGTAATGTAAGTGATCCAAAGCGGAAAATCAAAATTAACGCAGTAGTTATTGATTCGATTACATTAGGACAAATTGAAATTCCTTCTAAATGGATTCGGAATATGGCTTTGGAAAAGGGTATCGAGTTGGCAGATCAGGGTACATCCAGAAGTATACAAATTTTAATCGGGTCAGATTGTATTGGGGAAATTTTGGGTGAAACAAATATAAAAATTTCTAAAAGACTAGTGGCAACAGACACCATTTTTGGCTTCGTGATACAGGGAAGGGATGAAGGATATAATTGTCAGGAGGTGCATGCTAACCATTTGACCGTTGCGAATGAAGAATTGGACTATGAAAGAGTTAAGCATTTTTGGGAACTGGAAACAATTGGGATAAGTCCAGATAAGGAAATTTCTCGATCTGATAAGGAAATTTTAGATTCATTTGAGCAAAATACTACGTACAAAAACAAACGATATGAAACTCGGTTATTATGGAAAGAAAAGGATAAAAATTTAGAGAGTAACTATGAAAACGCTAGGCATCGTTTGTACAGTTTGAGCAGAGCATTTGAAAGGAATCGGGAATTAGGTTTGAGATATAGTGAAATAATTAATGAACACTTAAAAGAAGGTATTGTGGAACCAGTAACGGTAGATTTAAGGAAAACCGTCAATACAGGATACTTCATGCCACATCACGCAGTAGTGCGCGAGCAAAAGGACACTACAAAAGTCAGGATAGTTTTCGATGCATCTTCTAAGGGTAAGGATAAATTATCTCTAAACGATTGTTTGGATAGCGGGCCCAATTTGAATCCCGACTTATTGAAAATCATTTTGAAGTTCAGATTAAATCCAATCGCTTTTTGCGCCGACATTCAGCGCGCGTTTCTTGAAGTAGGAATTGCCGAGGGGGATAGAGAATTTTTAAAGTTCCTGTGGATTAATGGGCAGGGGCCAAATCTCCATTTCGATCCTCCAAATTTCCAAGTGTTGCAGATTGCAAGAGTTCCTTTTGGGGTAAAGTGTTCACCGTTTTTACTAACTGCGACAGTGCGGCTTCACTTAAAAAATATGAAGAATCCCACAGCGAATCTTGCGACATGTTGAAAGAGTTATATGTCGACGACTTAATATCAGGATCTACGGATATCGACCATGTTCTAAAACTGAGTAAAGAAATGATATTTATTCTTGATCAAGCCAGTATGAATCTTCGTAGATGGATATCAAATTCCCCAGAGCTCAATGAACTATGGAGGGAGAATGGCATCGACTGTCGTGAAATTTCGGAAGAGTCTGGCGTACCATTGAAAATTTTGGGTATTATTTGGGACAATGTAAATGACAAATTGAGAATTGACACTAGTCAGTTTAAGAAATTGAAAGGAGATAAGCCGATAACGAAACGTAATATTTTAGCAGCTTGTGGAATGTTATTTGACCCTATGGGTATAATGAACCCCTTTTCAGTACGACTCAAGATAATAGTCCAAATGTTGTGGGAAAGAGGCCTTCAATGGGATGAAGGTGTTCCTAGTGAAATTGAAGCAGAATTTCTGGAGTGGCTGAACGACGTTGAGAAGTTGAAATTCTTTGAGATACCCAGATTATATTTCAGTGAAATTTGCTGGGATTCTGTTGAAATACACATATTCTCAGATGCCAGTCCCAAATGCTATGGATCGGTAGCATACTTTAGAATGAGAAAGTTAAATAGATACGTAACGTGTTTCATAATATCGAAGTCTCGTTTAGCCCCATTGAAGAAGATGACACTACCAAGACTCGAGTTAATGGGGACCCTACTATCAGCAAGACTGGGGTCATATTTACAGTCTACCTTTCCTATGGTAGAACCAAGGAATATATTTTACTGGACTGACTCCCAGATTTGTATTCATTGGATAAAAGGCGTTGCAGATAACTGGAAGATATTTGTGAGAAATCGCGTGGTAGAGATAAAGGAAAGGACTGATCCATCGAGATGGCAATTCTGCAATGGAAAATTCAATCCAGCCGATAAGCTCACTAGAGGAATAAGAGCACAAGCTCTAATCAATGATAAGGCTTGGATTTCAGGACCACCTTGGCTTGCAGAGTTAAATATTCCAAGTGAGGTAACAACGACGAGGGTCAGTTCAGATACTGAAGGTGTTGAGGAAGAGAAGCGAAAGGTCGTTGCGTTTCATGTAAACTTCGAAACTGTTGAACCACTATTGGACCTTCACAAGTATAGTGACCTAGGAAAGGTCATAAGAATAAGTGCATATATCATGAGGTTTGTGAACAATTCTAAACCAAAATGTATAAAATCTACGGGTGCTTTAACAGCGCAAGAACTCTCTATCGCAGAGAACTATTGGCTTCGAATCGTGCAACGAAATAACTTTGGTAAAGAGTATAACCAATTAAAAACGAAAACCGCAATTGATTCTGACTCTAAGCTATATGGTTTAGATCCAATTTTGACCACTGATGGGTTAATAGTATTAAAGGGAAGACTGCAGAGTTCTGATTTAGATGTTCAATCTAAACATCCAATAATTCTCCCGAGCAAGACTAAATTTACTGAGCTTTTGATAATGAGAGAGCATAAGAACGTGCTTCATTCTGGTGTTTCTAAAACTCTCACACAGCTCAGAGAACGATTTTGGATAATTCGTGGCAGGCAAGTTGTAAAGTCCTGTTTAAACAAGTGTTTACGATGCAGATGATTCAAGGCTAAACAAGGAAGGCAGGTAATAGCTCCACTTCCTGCAACCAGAACTCGGGAATCCCAACCTTTTGAAGTCACTGCAATAGACTTTGCAGGACCCTTATATACAAAGGACAATTGCAAAAAATACATCGCATTATTTACCTGCGCCGTCACTCGAGCTGTTCATTTGGAAGTTGTGTCCAGCTTAAGTAGTGAACATTTCCTACTAGCGTTTAGACGATTTGTTTCAAGGAGAGGTGTTTGTCGAATTATTAACTCGGACAATGCCTTGACTTTCAAAGGTGCAGACACCGAACTCAAGAAATTGTATACGAACATAAAGGACTTAGACATACAAAATTATTTTGGAAAAAAGGGGATTACGTGGCAGTACATAGTAGAAAAGGCCGCTTGGTGGGGCGGATATTGGGAGCGGATGGTTCGTATGACAAAGGTTGTTTTGAGGAAAATTCTTGGGAGGGCTTTGGTAACTTTTGAAGAACTGCAAACAATACTTGCAGAGATTGAATCCATTTTGAACTCTAGACCTCTTACTTATGTCTATAACGAACCTGCAGAACCATCCCCTCTCACTCCAGCTCATTTCCTCATTGGAAGAAGAATAACTGCCTTACCTCCCCATATTGGCAAATCAATTTCTGGAAGTGTATCCAGTACTCATAAAGTGTTAATTAAGAGATATTTATACCGTGAAAAGCTTTTAAATCAGTTTTGGAAACGATGGAAGGGAGAGTACCTTTTACAGTTAAGAAATGTAAATTTTATAAAACCAGTTAATGTAACTTGTCAATTTAATGTAGGTGACGTAGTCTTGATAGCAGATGATAATATGCCACGGCAAATGTGGAGAATGGGAAGAGTAACTGAATTGCATTTTGGCAGAGACAAACAGGTAAGAGCTGTCACGCTGAAAACAGCTACAGGTCAAATCAAACGACCGATTCAGCTTCTGCATCATATGGAGATAGGTAAGCCGTGATCCAACTTTAATACTGAGGTTGTGATTTACCAGCCAGCTATCAAGTTATATTAATTGTTTCATTTAATAAGTGTCTTATTTTTTGTTAGTATTAATATTGTTCTTTATTAATTTTGTAATAATTGAGTGTAAAATTTTTTGATTTATTATGTTGTACTTATTATGTTGTAAGAAATAATGAATGTCTTCATTGGGGGCGGAGGATGTTACGACTCAAAACTCCGTCTGCAACTGTTGGTCCCTATAAACGGGGAAGTTTGGTTTTACTCTCCTACGGGAGGGAAAATACTATATGTTTATGTCACGTGTTAAAACGAAAGTAACTTGTTGTCGCGTTGAGATCCGATTTGCGCGGCTCAGAACCATGTGGTGGCTCGACCAGTCGAGTTGAAATATCTGGGCGGCTTAAATGAAAGGCCGTAAATAATTGTAAGATTTCTGTAACTGTGCTGTGAGTTTAATTGTAAATAAATGTCAGTGTTTCGTAAAGGACTCGGAGTCGGATAATTAATTTATGTTACAGCGCCTTCCCAGCAAGTAGTGCGTCGCCCCCTACATAAACATACATAAAACATTCTGGCGACTATTGCTGACAGGCAAAAGGAAATGTACGAGAGAGGCCTCATTTCTGATAGGACGATTGAAATGAACGAAAATGAGGGAAAACGATAGATGCGGAAACATAACAAAACAATATGATCGATGGGACTGGATAAAATGAACGACACATACGGAAAAACGATGGATCCGAAAACGATCGATCGAGATTCCACTGTATATATATCTATATATATAAAACAGTTCCGTAACTGACTCATTCATTCACTGACTGACTGACTGACATACAACGCACAGACCAAACCGCTGGACCTAAAGGGCTGAAATTTTGCATGGCGATTCTTCTAATAGTGTAGGGGTGCACTAAGAAAGATTTTTTAAAAATTCTTCTTAGATTTTTTTTTAATTAAATTTTTAAGCTGTTAAATTTTAATTAAATTTTTAAACTTTTTTTACGTTTGCATTTAAAATAATAATTTGAGGGTTATAAAATTTATATCACGAGAAAGATCATAAAAATTCCTTTAAAATTATATCTTTTTCGAACCTTTACCTCGATTTTCTGATTTTTGGTGAATTTTTAAAGATTAATTTTTAGAATTTAATTTATTAAATGCTGATCACGTGATTTCCTTTTCTGGTACTTTAAATAAATTTATCGTCACGTGCATAACAACTAGATAGACAAAAAAAGCTTTCTTTCTAATACAGCAGACGATTGGATATTATCCAAAAAATTATCCCTTACGATTTGTTTCTAAATATATATATTTTTTTTTACATCAATTGTATACATTGATTGTCGCATTTATTATAAATATATATATATTTATTTTTTTGGCATTAATTGCATACATTGACCGTTGTATTAAATTCGAACGCACTCCGTAGCGAAGCGCGGGTTTTCAGCTAGTCTATATATATGAAACAGCTTGTCTGTTTGTCTGTCCGCTATAGAATCATAGACTGTTTCACCCACCGGGACCAAATTCGGCATGGGGAAATTTTTGGGTAGATTTGAATTTTTAGGAATTTTATAGAATTTTTTTTCTTACGTACTGTAATAATTGTAAAAAAAGCCGATTTTTAGAAATTTTCCTACGCTAAAATATTCATATTTAACAAAAAATATGTCAAAAAATCAATCATGCCTTCTATAATAAACGGTAATTTTTTCAAACTGACAGATATCACAGTGTATTTTTAAAAAAATATTAAACATGGTGTTCCAAAAAAGGAACATTGGCATGTAAAAGGTTAACTTATTAAACGCTGATCACGTGATTTCTTTTTCTGGTACTTTAAATAAATTTATCGTCACATAACAACGAAATAGACAAAAAATACTTTTGTTTCTTGCTAATGCGGCAGACGATTGGACTTTATCCAAAAAAATATTAAAATAATGTAAAAGATATGTTCCTCAAACTGTACTACATTAACTGTACTATATTCTTTAGTATGTCCTATGAGATTTAATTTGAATATTTTCTTCTACATTATTTTGTCTATAAAAATATCCCTTACGATTTTTTATAAATATATTTTTTTGTTTTTTTACATCATTCGTATACATTGATCGTCGTATTTATTATATATATATATATATATTGACATTAATTGCATACACTGACATTGTATTTAATTTGAATGTACTCCGTAGCGAAGTGCAGGTTTAAGCAATACTAAAAGTTTAAAATATTGGCGCCATCTACTGCACGTCTATTGAATCGAGAGTCACATCCTTCAAAAATTGTTGGTTATCCTAATTGTTAGCAATACAATGCCCAGAAATAAATTATTGATGAATGTTTGTTAACCAAAATCAATTTTAAAACTTAACACAGTATAAATAACATAGAAAAGATTTAGCCTTTATCATTGGAGCAAAAAATCCTGAAAAGTAAAACATAAAATATATAAATTTATAATAAACCTACCAAAACCCATTAAAAAACTAAACACAGTATAAATAACATAGAAAAAAAAGCATACGAAATGTTATACACATTAATAATATGAAAACCAATTAAAATATATAAATGTATAATAAACTCCTCAGATTTCAGCTATATTCGGTCTTTCATCATAAAAAAGCTGAAAAAAAAATAAATAAAAATAATTTTAAAAATTAATAAAATAAAATAATAATAATAATAATAATTAAAAAAATTAATAAAATAAAATAGTAATAATAATAATTTAAAAAAATAATAAAATAAACTAAAAATAATAATTTAAAAATAATAAAATAAAAGCTGAAATAAAAAAGCTTTCATCTAAAAGCTGAAAATACAGGTTTAGCAAAATTTGCACGCTCCCGTATTCGAACCTGTGTCGTGCATGGTAGCGTATTTACCGAATGCGCCACGATGACACGCAACTCTGTTGAGTATAGTAAAAGATATTCGCACTGAGTTTTTTAGAAAGTTGCTATGGGCTGGTGAATATACATACATTTATGGAGTAAGAGGAGTTTTAAGCGAGAAATAAGTTAGCAGGATAGAAGCTTAGTCTTTAACTTTTCAATAGACACAAAGATATAAGCGAGGAAGATTGCAGTAGCAATTAAAAAAGATCTCGTGACACTTAGCGTGGTTGATTCGAATTTTCCATCGCGTGTTGAGAGTGTGAATATGCCGTTGGATCTGATCTATTTTAGAGTATAAAATCTGACTTGAAAGATTATTATTTTCATTTATTATTCGGGTTTAATATATGACTTGAAACTGTTTGATTGTATTTATTTTTCTATCGTTTTTGCTTCTCGCTGTTCTTTAAACCTAACATGTCGGCCTTTCAAATTGTGAGGCTCTTACATTTCTGGATTCACCCTTGGTACACGGCTGGATGGCTCTTCCCTCTATAGAGTCACCCTTCAAAAATTGTTGGTTTTTTATTAATTAAAAATTAACGGTAATTAATTTCGATTTTGGAAGTTCTTAAGACTCTCGGCTGTTTTTAAACACGCCTGTATGTAAAATTTCACGATCATTGCTCCTAAACTGTGGATTTCTATACAATTATAGATATATAGATAGATAGACAGACAAACATTCATTTTTATATATTATATGTATATATATGGGGCCTGTGGCGGTTTTGTGATACAGCGCGATGGCTTTCGATGCTGAGAGTGCTCGGATCGAATCCCGGCATCGCGCCCGGCATCGCGCGTTTGTGCCGTCGCTTCATAGGGGGTAATGCTGGCCCGACTATATGGTGCCCCCATAATAAAATGGCCAGCAAACATGTGGTGTATTATAGGCGAATGTCTTCACGACAAATGCCTCCGCATTGGTTATATATATATATATATATGTAGGAAGGAGTTAGTACTCCTTCCTTTAGAAGTGAATCATTAGACTTAATTATTTTGAACATTTAATTAAACTAGACGATGTTTACAAGACAGGACTAACACTTAGTATGAAATTAAAAAATAAACACAGAAGCATCAAAAGAGCTAAACATCGGGAGCTTGCAGAACAACACATCCGCTTAAAGTCCTTCGTGCCGCAGTAGTAGGAGTGGAAGTTGTAGTAATAGTTCAGTTGTGTTGCCAAACTCACTCTCACACGGCCGTTCTGACTTTCCAGACGTCCGCGGCTGGGTTGTAAACAATAATTCTGAAAAGATAAAAAAAAAAGAGCAGAAAAAGGAAAAATATTTCAAAAAATCAAGCAGTGTTCAACACAGTGGTATTGGTGTTCAGTTTCTGCACCACTGTTTCATTTTGTCCGCTGCAGTTGATGTTATGGTTGGACCATCGTGATGCCCTAACTTTCGAACTTCGTAACGATCGTTGGGGTTGATGTTCGTGATCTCATATGGTCCGAAGAACTTTGGTCGGAGCTTTAATCCGGTTCCAAATTGAGTTCGTTGTATTGCCACTTTGTCACCGATCTTGTATTTACAAGCCGGTTTACGCCGTTTGTTATATTGTCGTATGTTTTCTTCCTGTAAACGGAGGATATTTCGTTTAGCTTCGATACGTAACGCTTCTTTGTCATCAAGAATTCTTTGGTGGTGTTCCTCGTCAAGAAGATTTTTAATCTGTAGATCCTCTTGTTGTTTCATTTTAACACCAATTAAAAGTTGAAAGGGTGTGAATTTTGTACTGCGTGTGGTGGTACTATTTAAGATACGTTGCAATCTTGGGACATATTTAAACCATTTGTCAGGTTCATCTAGAGCTAACTTAGTTAAAACGGGAATAATTGTGCCATGAACACGCTCAACCTGACCGTTGCCACGTGGCACACCTGTTGCTATTGAAATGTGTTCAATTGACTGTTCCTGGCAGTAACTTTGAAATTCTGAAGATGTGAATGCGCTACCTTTGTCAGTAATGATTTTTGAAGGGTTGCCAAATGTAGTTTGTTGCAAGGATAATTTGTCTAAGGCATCTTTCGTAGAGGTGGACTTCACGGGATAGATCCATACAAATTTGGAAAAGGCATCAACTACTGTAAAAAGATACTTATAACATTTTTTTGTCGATGGTAAAGGTCCTAAAAAGTCGCAATGGTAACATTCAAGGGGTGCATCACCTTTTGGAATGGGGTGAAGGTATCCTTCTTGTTTTCCAGATTTTCGCGAGGACAAAATGCAAGGAATACAGTTCGAAATAATTTCTTGAACTAATTTCTTAAGTTGAGGAATGAAAAATTCACGAGAAACAATTAATTCGGTTTTTTGTGAAGCAAAATGACCTTGTGAATGGGCGTTTAGCACTATTTCTTTCTGCATCATTTGTGGTACTACTAAAAGTTCGGCATCCTGATGAAGTTTATAAAGAATTCCGTTTTTAACAAAAAATTCATCAGAAGGTGTAGATTCAAGCATAGATTTAATTTGAGATATAAATTCATCCTGGTCTTGGGCCTTTTTCACCTTTTGAGTGATATCATTTGAGGTAATTACAAGAATGGGGTTACGACTTAAAGCATCAACATGTTTCATCTGTCTACCGGGTCGATGACAAACTTCATAATCAAAGTCTTCTAACATCAATGCCCATCGAGCAATTTTAGCTGGTAGGTCTTTTTTGTGCATCGTTTTTTGGAAAGCATCACAATCGGTGATAATTTTAAATTTTGCTCCCAACAAGTAGTTTCGAAATTTTTTTAGCGCTTCAATAACGGCAAGAACTTCCAGTTCATAACTATGATATTTTTCTTGTTGAACTGTAGTTTTACGGCTAAAATAATGAATAGGATGAAACTGTCCATCATCGGATTGTTGCAAGAGCACAGCGCCAAAACCTAAGGAGCTGGCATCAGTGTGGAGTTCTAATGGGTATCCCTGTTGAAAAACACGAAGAACTGGATTTTGTGAAAGAATGTTTTTCTGTTGTTGAAAAGCTGCTATTTGTTCAGGGGGTTTGGGAGCTTCAATAACTTGAAATTTTGGTTCAACCTTTTCACTTTTGACGGATTCATTCTCAAGGGCATCATCATCGGCATCAAACATTTTTGGTTCAAGAGTTGCCTTGATAGCTCCAATATCAAAAGCATTATCATTATCGTTATCATGAAGCAAATCTAAATCACTGGCATCAGCATCATCTAAATATTTTCCATCATCATTATCATGAAACAAATCTAAATCATTGGCATCATCATCATCATCATCACGTTCAAAATCAATTGGATTATCCATTTTCTCTACCCTAGAAATCTTATCTTGAGTAGATGTTAGAGGTTTTTCAGACATGCATATTTGGCCCTGATCTTGAATTTGTTTTTCTACAATTTTCTGTTCCGCAAAAGGGAGTCGTCGAGAACGTTGATTTACGGGGATTTCATCTTGTAATAAAATAGTCCTTTTAATTTCAGTGTCTTGAACTTTATGGGGTTTGTAGGAAGTAACGATATTTTGAACTTCCTCACGAATTTCAGAATTCAAAATGTGTGAAAGATCAAATGGGAAAGCTTCGTCATCAGGAATATTAGCAATATTAACGAAGATGTTATTATCAAGAGTAAAACGAATACCGTCGTTATCAAATGTAAATTGGGTTTGCTGTAAAAAGTCGATTCCGATAATCACATCAAAAGGAATCAAGTCATCCTCTAGAACATGCATTTTAGCAGGTAAAGTAATGGTTTGAATTTCGATGGAATCCTGAAAGAATCCGATGCTGTGAACTTTGTTTTTGCCAATTCCTGAAAAGGGAATGTTGGTGGGCTGCAATGGTGGCGAACCAATTCTTCGATAGGTTTTCTCATTGATGAGGGTTGCCTGTGACCCAGTGTCACAGAGTGCTGTCAATTGAATTCCTGCAAGTTGAATGTCAACATGCATGGGATTTTTCGATGAAGTTTCAGGAGAAAGTGCATTTACAGTTTTATCAGAAATAGGTTTTTGAGAATCAGGTTTTGGTTTAGAATTTCGATAACTTTTAGGGCAATTAGCATGAACATGACCAAAACTTTTACATCCGTAGCATTGTTTACCATGTGACTTATTCAAACATTGGTTGCTTTTGCGACCTCTCAAGCCACAGGAAAAACATACTGGCTGTGTATTTGGGCTACGTGTATTATCGACTTTCACATTGAGGTAGGAAGCATCAATTTTTTTCTGATTATTTTGTCTGAAATTTTGTGATCTGTTAAAGATTTGTTCATAAATTTTCAACTTTTCCTTAAATTCAGGGACGGATTTACAACCGTAAAGAATAACTTTATTGTTTGTTGAATCAGGAATTCCGTTTATGACATACTCAAACAGAGAGGAGTCATCGAGAGAACCTTTGTGTGCCAAATCTCTCATAGCTAAGAAATATTCTTGTAGGGTTTCAAACGGTTTCATACGTCGAGATTCCATTAATTTATGTAACTGAATACCGTTAATTTTGTCCGAAAATTCGTCTAATAAATGGTGCTTCAATTGTTCCCAATTTGTAATTCCACGAATAGACCTAATTAAAGTTTGAGCGGGACCAGTTAAACATTTTCTAACAAAAGTAATTTGGTGAATTGGATTGTTTATCTGATATAAACAAAAAAGTTCTTCAACGTCAGATATAAAATTCTCAACACTGTAATTATCACGAGACGAGAAAGGTTTTATTAAATCAACAACGTCTTTCAGACTAAACAACTGGAAAGAGAGATTCGCAGTTTCAACTGAAGGCAATGAATTTTGATCTGATTCACCAACGGAAATGTGTGTATTTTGCTTATTCGAAGATTCTTTTGCGTCAATGGTGGGGAAAAAGGGAGATCTATTTTCCTCTATAACGCTGTTAGTTTGGGATGAACGTGCACCCGGAAGTGAGTCATCATTCACTTCGCATTCCGAAAGATCAGAAAATTCTGCTTTTAATAACGATAAATCACTAAGACTCATAAGAATGGTATTGGCACATTTGTCTGGGTCAGTTGAAAATTCTAAATGAAGTAGATTACAAATAGAAATCAAGTCTTTAAGTGAAAACTCTTTAAGTACTTTCTGTTTCGTTGCTTCCAACACGAATGGCTGTTTAAAACCTGTAAATTTACGTAATCTGGTACGATTTTGTCTGTCGCTGTCTGTACCAAAAATTAAACGATGTAGAACCTTTATTTGATTCGTGCTACCAATTTTTAATGATTTTGCAATATTGGGGTAATCGTTGAGAGTAGCCATAACTATATACTAGGTTCAAACAATTATAGTACACTAATATACAAATATTCAAAACCAAAATCAATAATTATAATACGTAGTTACTCAAATTCAAAAGTAGAAAATAATATTTCAAATCGAAATTTTTTCAAATACCAATTCAATAATAAAATATTGATTCTCAAAATATGCATCAAAATAAGTAATCTTTAAAACAGGTTTTGTTCAAGAAAACAAAATTATGAACTAAAATAAGCATCAAATATCAAATAATAAGTTCTTCAAAATAATTTCTCTGGTTGAAGAAAACAGATGACGTAAATTTAGATATGTATCAAGTTAGATATTACTTCAGCAAAATATTCATCAAATTAATCTTCAAAATAAATCACTGTTGAAGAAAATAGAGGATGTAAATGCAGCATCAAAATAATAGTTAAAGTTCTAATGTTAAAAGCATCAAAATTGGGAAATCGAAAGTATCAAAATTGTGAAATCGAAAGCATCAAAACATTCTGCAAAATAAAAAATATTCTCGCAAGAAAACAGCAGAATTAAGTTCAACATCAAAGCGCATCAAATAAGCAAAGTTGTCATCAAATAAACATTCGCTTCGTCAAAATTATGCATCAAAATAATAATATAATAATCTTCAAAAGTATTCAATTCGCGATCTTTCAAAATATATATTATGTTGTGGTTTGTTCAAGGAAACAAGATTCTTCAAGTTAAATGTCGAAATTTTCATCAAATCATCAAATAATTTCATCGAAATAGAATTCTCTTCAAGAAAACAGAAGTGATAAATTCAACGTCAAAGACCATCAAAAGTGAATTTAGCATCAATTAAATTCCTGCATCAAAAGAACGTTGAAATATCTTTCAGTTTTCTTAAATCATCAATAAGTTGAGAATTCCCTTAATCATCAAAATTTTCTTGAACAAGCGTCAACGTATGCATCAAATAATTTTAATATGATCCAAGTTACTTACAATTCTGGTTTTGGTTCTCATCATCCCATCAGAGTATCATCAGAGTCCGTGGCACATCACTTTGGCTTTCGCTTTCGATATCCAAATCCAAAATGACAGACAACAGTAATCCAGTCGAAATCAAGTCGAAATCAAGTCGAAATCAAGTCGTATCATCGAAAGAAAATAAAGTTTTTTTTTTTAAGTTCAGCATGCTAGGGGTATTTTTCGAGTCCGAGGGCCGAGCACCCATGTAGGAAGGAGTTAGTACTCCTTCCTTTAGAAGTGAATCATTAGACTTAATTATTTTGAACATTTAATTAAACTAGACGATGTTTACAAGACAGGACTAACACTTAGTATGAAATTAAAAAATAAACACAGACGCATCAAAAGAGCTAAACATCGGGAGCTTGCAGAACAACACATCCGCTTAAAGTCCTTCGTGCCGCAGTAGTAGGAGTGGAAGTTGTAGTAATAGTTCAGTTGTGTTGCCAAACTCACTCTCACATATATATATATATATATATATATATATATATATATATATATATATAGAACGTCCCTTAAACCAAAATTTCGCTCCGTTCTGGAAGACCAAACTGTAACATAGGACGGAAACGCCAAACTCATTTTGTATACATCCCCCTAGGCGGTTCTGTCCGAGTTTTCATAGAAAGTAAAAAAAAAAAAAGAGAGAGAACTGCAACATAAGGGAAGATAGACCATAAACTTCGTCTTAGTCTCTCTTTCGAACACTTTATCAACTTCGACATTTTCGAATGCCCAGCTGTGGAAAGCAAAGGTGTGTAGATCTATCTGCCCGAATCGTTATGATGCGATGCGTCGTTTATCTTCTTCCTTCAGACAGACGAGTCAACATTTCTGCGCGAGTGAGCAGAAAATGATCTCTGTGTTGAGGAATGATATACGGAGGGGTTTCACTGGTTCACTGAATTCGAGGGTGCGCCTACCGCGAAAAGTTATTTCGTACTATCCACTGGTAACAAAGCTTGCGAATTCCCTGTTTCCCTTTGCTGATAAAATTACTACATTACTACCATCTATTATGTAATTTGGTTCATTTAATTTAAATTTTCTTTAGCAGCAAAGTGTTGTCGTTCCTCAGAGCGGTTCACCGCGTTCTGAAACGACCGTGGTCCTACAATCTATACGGGTTAGGTTTTTTCTTTTCTTTTCTTTTCTTTTTTAATTTGGGAGCTTAAGCCATTTTTAAACCGCTTAAAGCTCAAATGTTTTAAAAAAATTTCAAGTAGTCTCTTCTAACTAAACTACCGCGGGTTATTAACGAAGGATCACTTATCGTTGTTTAACTCTTTTGTGTATATATATATATATATATATATATATATATATATATATATATATATATATATATATATATATATGTGTGTGTGTGTGTGTGTGTGTGTGTGTTTGTGTGTGTGTGTCAAAATTTTGACGCATTTTCGCACTTTTCTGTTTAACTGTTTACTGCTTGCCCAAGTAATACAGACTGGGTTTCGCGCGCTGCCAAAATTATAACTCGCAACGATGGATGGTTTTGGAGTCTGAAATTTTGCTCTCCGGAGGACCGTTATGGAGGAACGTAATCCTACGTTTAAAAGAAAATTCTTAGTTGGCACCTAGAGCCTTACAAAATTTTCATTTAATTCTATTCTAATCCTCTGTCCTCATTTAAAGGCTCGCGACAAAGGATGTTGGAAATATTTTACAAATTTATTCTTTTATGTATCTATCCATGAATATTTGTCATACGCTTCTTAAAGGTCCTAGTTGTTCTTCCTAACAATCGGTCTCCACTGTAGCGACGATCTGCCATGGCCAAAAGGCGATCTCTTATCTCTTCGTCCCGAAGACAATAGCTCTACAGCTGGACTATCCGGGCGATGAAGGGAACAGATATTTTTCTAATTCTGTCCTTCGCAATTGCATTTAAACATTCAGATAAACTTTTTTTTCTCGTTGTAATAAATTATTTTATTATTAGAACACATTAAGGCTGAAATTATACTTTTTCTTTCCATTGAAAATCCTGTTTTTATTTTATGTCCAAGAAAAATATTTTATTTTTCCAAATCACGGTGTGTTTGTTTGACGCAAATACATTTCGAACTTTCAGTTCGAGAAATTACGCTCCGCCGAATCTTTTTTTTATTTCCCCTTTCCGCGCGAAACTGTTCAAGGACGTACTCAGTTGTCCAGCTCGGAGAAAGAAAATCGTCGGCGAAAAATCTAATTTCCTCAAGCATTTTCCGACAAAATAATGTTAAGATCCCATGCTCAGTATACTGGAAAATATCCATTTCTTGTTCGAGTAGGCACCAAAAAATTTCTACGGCCAAAAATGTTCGTTGCTTCTCAAATAAATAAACTTAAACCAAATTAGGTTATATAAACGGGTTTTGTGGCGCTAGAAACTTTTTTTCTGCTCTTAAAGGTTTGAACGGTAACTGCGACTCGCCGATTGGCACAAGGGAAGAGCCGCAGTAGGCGCCATCTCTCGTCATTTGCAGAAGTTGATTTTATAATCGTTCTCCAATCGTTGACCCACATCGAGCTGAAATGTACCGTTTCCTTTCGAAAGAATACGAAATGGTATGGCTACACTTGCTTTTCTATTTTCTTCATTTAATTTATATATATATATATATATATATATATATATATATATATGTAAAAGTATTGCAATAGCAGATCGCTTCGTGGTAAGGAAAAAGTAAGTACCCCTTCTACTCCAGATGTGCGAAAAATAAAGGGTCTTCAAACATCCGTCAGCGAAAGCTAGACAGATATGGGAGAATATTTTGCGTGTATAACGGAATAATAGAATCGGGGGACCGTGAAAAATCAGTTGCCCATAGAAAAGTTTTGAAAGGGATGAGGAAGTGTCAGCGCTTGGTGATTTTCCGTCATTGAACTGATAAGTTCATTATTCCGAAAATTAGGGTATTTGATCGCACAAAACGAAGGGATTAAGTCCTCGACGATATTTCTGGAAAAATTTGGGATCCTTGGACGCAAATTTAAGCTTCGTTTCAACGACTGTCGAAAATTAAGACCTTTTCTCAAATATTAAATGAATAAATAAATATTTATTTATTAATTTATTTCTTATTTACCTGATAAATGGCCTTTATTTTTAAAGTTGTTTCAATTAACCTTAAATTATTATTTATATTTTATCGTTATATATCGTATTTATAGTTTCGTTGTATGTGTATACGTGTAAAAATCCTTGATATATATATATATATATAGTACATATTTATATATGTCAAAGATTTTTCAGAGGTTAGAATTTCAGGGGCTTAAATAAGTTTTTTCTACAGAAAATCTGATTAAAACGTTAAACTCAATATTTTACATTTAATAGAACAGCGCGTCAATACGACGAGGAAGTATCAAAATAAATGTCATTGAAGCAATTAATAGAAGTTGTGTAGGTGTTAAGTGGAAGTTCAGGCGTGTTCTTTCTGCAAGCTAAGCAGAAGAATGTTCCCGAGAGTACTATACAAGCTAATCACGTTATTTTAGGCTCGTTACAGACAAAGGAATCAGAATCAGAGCAATGTAGACCTTCAGAGCAGCGGGACGTGTTTTCACGTCACGGGGGTGGGAATCGAGTATCCAGATGAAGAAACAAGGAGTCCTAAATTAATAAATGTTAGGCATTTAATTAAATGGAATGGTTAATAGTAAATAGTGGAGACGAGAGAGTTTCTACTTGGATTAAATAAACGATTTTAAATTGAAAGAGACTGTTATTGCCACTCGAGCTTCACTGACTGCATTGCTGAAATGAAAGAAGGATTTAATTTTGTAACAGATGGAAACTACAAAATGGATTAAGTTGGTGAAAAGGATGTTTTAGAAAGGGCATGAAGAAACAAACATGCCATATATACTCGTACAGTCAATAAATTCGGGGACTTTATTTACTACAACAATGAATACACTTACAAAGTCTTCTGAACACAATCACCTTCAAAATAATGTACTTCCGCAACTATACACTTCTGCCAGCGTTGATACAGCTTCTGGAAACAGTCCTGGAAACCTTTGCGTGAGAGCTGTCGTAAAGCGGTTGTCGCTGTTGCCATCACTTCTTCGGCATTTGCAAACCGCTTGCCCTTGATGCGATCTTTCAGTTTCGGGAACAGGTAGAAATCGCAAGGAGCGAGGTCTGGGGAATACGGGGGATGTGGAAGAACTGTGGTGCCATGTTTAGCAAGGGCTTGTTGCATCATCAGGGATCGGTGCGTCGGGAATTGTCATGCAACAACATCCACATGTTGGATTTCCAAACGTGTGGACGTTTACCACGGATTGCCTCCCGGAGACGACGAAGAACCTGTACATACCATTTGTTGACGATGTTACCTTGTATTTGGCGCAGCTTGTCCTTTTCTGGACCTTGCGACAATAAACTTCAACCAACCAAACAACTACTGCTCCTACCCGTTGGATGTTCGCCTCCGTTTGTGGGGTCATTGGCCACCCACTTCGCGGATCATCTGCAACAGCGTCTCTCCCATTTTTAAACAAGCTGTACCATTTGAAAACTTTTGATCTGCACATAGCTTCGTCTCGATACGCTTTTTGCAGTAACCGTCACGTTTTTGCAGTGGTTTTTCCTAATTTGTAGCAGAATTTAATGTTGGAACGTTGCTCCAAAAAGGACATTTTGCTACATCGATATCATAGGCTGGCAGTCTGCAGCCAAATGGTGAGCTGCGCACCTTAGCAGTTGTGCAAAGCGTCATGTGACGTCTCACGCGAACGCAGATAGCCAGACTTGCAAACCATATCGTTATTTCTGTTTACCGGGCATGAGGGGGAGGGTAGTCCCGGAACTTATTGACTATACTGGTATATATATATATATATATATATATATATATATATATATATATATATATATATATATATATATATATATATATATATATATATATATATATGGACAGCGAAGAAGCCGAATCCCACTTCTGACACCACGCTGTGGGAATAGAAGAAGGCGAACACCTCCTAGTGTGACGCGAGCAGACATTTCCCGGGCACTCGTATAAAAAGCTGGCAGTTCGATTAGCACTCAGTCGCTCACCCGCTCGTAGAAGAGATGACAGTTCGTTCGTGCTAGCGGGGAAAGAACGAAGTGACCTTGTTCTCGTGAAGGAGACACACGTGTAGTGGAAAGCAGGGCACGCGTGGATGAGCAAGCAGAGTCAAGTGCTTTGGAGCCGACTATCTAGTTTTTATCGCAAGTTCCTTCATCTGTACATATTGCATCATATCATCGTTTTTTTAATAAAGGAGTTTTTATCGCTTTTAAGTAGGACGTGTGATTTCCGAACCAATCGCACCCACATCCTGGTGGCTCGAAGCCGGTGACATCCTGGTGAAATCTAGAGGTACTGTGCCATTTTTTCATTTAAAATGAGTATTCTGTAACTTGAAGAAAGATGATTTAAAACTTATTGTCGAAGAGCACGGAGAAACTGTGTCAGATAAGGCTGAAATTGTGGATATTAAGAAATTAATTGAAAATTGTGATGTGTTTGAAGCGGAACCTGAGTTTGTCCGTAGTGTTGTCAAATCGGTCGTGGAGGATCGTATGACTCAAGCAGCTAATGAACAATTTACATTGGAGATTGAAAAAATTAAATTGGCGCAACTCGAGAAGGAAATTGAGCTGGAAAAATTAAAAACAATCATTGCCTGGTGAACGAACTAACGCACCATTTAGTGTTGAGAATGTAATAAAAAGTGTAAAAACACTATCAATTTCTGCTCCCGAGAAACCCGAGGCATTACATTTGTTTTTTGTTTCTTTAGAGAAAGCATTCACTGCGAAAGGAGTTCCTATAGGCTTAAGAGCTGAAGTATTAATTAACTTGCTAGGGGTAAAAGCTAATAATGTTTTAACATGTGCAACCGAGGAGGAGGAAATGTCAGATTATGTAAAACTAAAGGAGTTGTTTTTAACCGAATTTCAACCGACACCTAGAGAGTGTTCGAGTAATTTCAAAAATGCTCAACTCTCATCAAATGAATCGCACGTTCAATTTGCATCGCGACTGATTGCAACATTTGATTACTATTGTCAAGTTAGGGAAATCAAAAAGGATTTTAGAAAGTTGTGTGATTAAATTGTTGTTAATAAATTGTATGAAATATTGGATTTAAAAACTAAAGAATACATAGGTGTTTGTGAGGGTAAATCGTTGTTTAGCCCATATGACTTAGGCCGTGAATGTGACTTATTTTTTCATCACAAGGTAAATCATTGTCTCAGGTAAACCATCCTGGATTGCATACTAATGAGGCGAATGCAGCATGTTCTGAGAAACCGACAATCAAAAATCAATCTTTTCGGCGTAACCGATATCAGAATAGTCAAGCAGAAAGAATTTGTTATGTGTGTGGAGGGAAAGGAGAAAACTTTCATTTTGCTCGCACCTGCCCGAAACGATACGAAATGTCGAAATATAACGAGGCGGAAAATAAGTTCGTGATATATGGAATCAAAACACCAAAAGATGTGATGCGTAGTGAATTAGAATTTATTGATATTCTCGTGGATGAGAAAAAAAAAATTCTCAAAGATTCTGGAATTCAAAACAATCACAAATAAACAAAATTTCTCAAAGATTCAAAAGATTCTGGAAGTGAGCTAATAATTGTAAATAAATCCCATTTTCCACAAAAAACCATTTCGGGTACTATAATATTGAAAGATTGTTTGGGAAAGAAAGTTTTTCCTGAGACTGCAACTTTTTTTTTTGCTGTTCACAAGGATTGTAAACCCGTTGAAATTCAAACCGTCGTCAGTGATCAGTTAGATATGTAGGGAATCTTCCCGCCGAAGTGTTTGAAGTTTCTGAGGGAAAACCAATTGGCAGACGGCGAAGGTGAACAGACTGTTGCTTTCTCTTCTGAGATGCAGAGTGAACTTTTGTTCACCAATTGAAATCAATTGGCAGACGGCGAAGGTGAACAGACTGTTGTTTTCTCTTCTGAGATGCAGAGTGAACTTTTGTTCACCAATTGAAATCAATTGGCAGACGGCGAAGGTGAACAGACTGTTGTTTTCTTTTCTGAGAAGCAGAGTGAACTTTTGTTCACCAATTGAAATCAATTGGCAGACGGTGAAGGTGAACAGACTGTTTTTCTCTTCAGAGATGCAGAGTGAACATTTTGTTCGGCGGTGATTGACAGCGCATCACTTGAAGTTAATCATATCGTTAATAACTGGGCACGAGATAAGGCTTTTCGGTTAGCGGAAGGTCATGCACCAATTAAAAAGCTTGGAAAGCATGATTTGCGTTTGAATGCTGTGTTGAAAGATAACATTCCAGTATCGCAACGGTCACGAAGATCGCCTTTAGCAGAGCCAAAAAATGTTGATAAACAAATGGGTGACCCTGCGAAGTACTTAAAGTAAATCATCAACAGCCCCATCAGCAAATCTACCAACATGGCAAACCTAAAAATCCTCGATTTAGAATTCCTGCACCCCCATGATTCAGAGAAAAGAGACGATTCGTGGACAGACCAGAGCGAACATCTTCAAAAACAAGACAAGAGGAGTATCGACGCCAATACAAGCGCCGTTGTAAAAATGCTCCACTCTACAACATCAATGACTCAGCAACAATAGAGAGAACCCAGTTCGGAGGAGGTTTGAAGATAAGAACCAAGTTCTTAGGACCTTACAAAGTGGTCAGGATAAACCCACACGATCGCTTCAGAGTTGCAACCTGAGATCAGTGCTTCCCAGGGTTCTTTACTCTTTGTTTTACATCAATTCTTTTTTAGTCTTGCTTTTTAATCTTTAGTTGTGTGTTTCAGTGTTCGAGGGACCTCACAAGGGAAGCTAAGCCGAATCCCACTTCGGACACCACGTTGTGGGAATAGAAGAGGGCGAAAACCTCTTAGAGTTATGCAAGCAGACGTTTCCCGGGCACTCGTATAAAAGGCCGGCAGTTCGATTGGCACTCAGTACTTGAGTAGTGGAAACATTACTCAAGGTAAAAAATATTTGTCTCTACTAACACCTTTTTGTACTTTAATTTTATTTATATTTTTTCCTTCTATCCTTAAACTTCCTCTGGTCGCAGAAATTCGAAGATCTTATCACTTCACACTATACACTATTTTGATACTAACAACTCCACAGTCAAATTTAATTATGGCAAACTCCTGTAGAAATCCAAGATATATTTTAGAAGTAGAGGGAACAATTTCCCAGGAACTTCTATTCATACTGTTGCTGATTGTTGATTGGCACTCAGTCGCTCACTCGCTCGTAGAAGAGATGAAAGTTCGTTCGTTCTCGCGGGAGAAGAACTAAGTGACCTTGAGTTCTCGTGAAGGAGATACACGTGTATTTTAAAGTAGAGCGCACGGGGATGAGCAAGCAGAGTCAAGTGCTTGGAGCCGACTATCTAGTTTTAATAGCAAGTTTCTTCATCTATACATATTGCATCATATCATCGTTTTTTTAATAAAGGAGTTTTATCGCTTTTAAGTAGGACGTGTGATTTCCGAACCAACCACACCCACACACACATATATAAATAAATGAATATAATATATATATATATATATATATATATATATATATATATATATATATATATATATATATACACATACACACACACATATATATATATATCCTAATACGTAAGATGCAGAAAAATGAATAAGAAGCAGATTGTGATATTTAAGATATTTTTTCAAAAGGAAAAATTCCGACATTTTTCAAAAGCTCGGAAAGAACACCCCCTTCTGTTTTGGGGTACATGCTCTCTTTTAACCCTTTAAACATTTAAAATATTAACTAATACGTAAAGTGGGATGGGCTGTAGATTATGTGCAGTCTATAACATAGTAGTTCGTTTTTGTACTCTCACATTTCAATGGGTAATAAAACTCGAACGAAACAAATAACTGAAAAAAAGCTTTATATTTTCGAAAAATACTTATAATCTAGTTTTTTTTCTCACTAGGTTTTGAAAATAACATCCTTTAGATGGCGCCCGTTATTAGCGATACACTGCCGAAGCCGTTCTCTAAAGTTTTCCATCACTGTGTTGGTAATTTCAAGGGAAATAGCGGTAGCTTCCTCGCGAATAGACTCACCGACTCGTTGCTCTATTACAAATATTTTAATGTTCCGAGGACGTCCAGTTGGTTTCCTTGGTCAATGCAGACCCACTTGCTTTCACGTTTGATACACTTCGCGGGATTGTTTTTCCATCAGGATCTGCATCAGTGGCGTAGCGCGTCCTAAATACCCCCTGTGTCGTCCCCTGAATCGCTGCTTTTTAAGGAAAAGCTTCGATAACAAAATCGCGATGTTCATCAGACCAACTCAGAGAGTTTACGGACCACTTGATAACCCATCCGAGCGGTTGCCAACTCCCACCTCCACCACTCCCTGAACAGTGACCACCGGAAATGTGAGAGTCAATTCTGCCCTCATCCTGTATATAATACGCTACATTCCATACAGTTTATGGAATGTCTCAAATTAAAGTCAGTTATCGAACAGGCAGCTTTTGAGTCTGTTGCCATTCACTTTAAACTTTTCCTTACGGGGTTTTATAGCATGTATCCCAAGAATACGGGCCCAAAAATGAATATGAATATATATATATATATTCAATTTCCATAAGTTTATTACTTCAGTTCACGCTGAAAGCACTCTCCACTTTAACATAGCGCCTGGCGCTCGCCACCTCAAAATATGGAACCCTTCACTGAGTGTCCATCATAATCGATTGCATTCCCCTGTCTGCTTATTCTTTTCGCGCTACATCGAAATAACGCGCGCTAAATTCGCATCTTGATTGTTCGAGAACAAATTAAGCTGAGCTCACCAATTTACAACGTTGTCCTTTCCCGCCAATTTCTTCAAGGTTACTCAGTTCTATTAATAGCTTCTCGCGGCGTTCCCGATTCAACCCTCTTGTTTCTTTCGCATTAATCTATGAAATGTGAATAATAGTGACATTTGGCGCCTTAAAAATCAGATCTGCTCTGAAAATCCCCCTTCAAATTCTTTTAATTATTCTACCCTCTCTAAAAAATCCTATATATATATATATATATGAAATAAATTTAAAACCCTTTTTACTTTTTAACACGCCCTTTCCAAATTCTTTATCATAACGCAACAGAATACCGTCCCCTTAACCTTTGAATCGCGACCTACATGGAAACCGAAATAATTTATTAGTTTTTCCCCTAAGGCACGTGTGGCCAAAGCTTATATAAGCATTATATAACGGGCATCGCGAGACCATCACCTCATATGACGCGACTTAATCACGTGTCAGTTTTTAACCAATTAAAGTTCAGCCCGCCTGAAAAACTCGCGCTTTTCTCAATAATTCCGTAGGCCTTTGTGTTCTGCCACGGTACTGCCAAGATGTAATTTTAACGCGCTGCGCCCCTTTTGTCTTTTATTTTATCCTGTGCTGTTCCGACAGCCTCGGGGCAGTGTTGAAATATGATAACCCGTTAATAAATTGAAATGTGGCTTTTATGAAGTGTAACTAAAACCCTCGAAGTAATCCAAAATAAAACGACGATTTAATCAGCCTTTGGACGTCTGTGTTCCTCGTCTGGAATTTCGATTTGTTTCTCAGCCGCGTTCGACCACACGCATTGCCTTAACCGTTCGACGACTACCTTCCAAGACCTATATTCCTTTTCATCTACCACTCTGAAGCTCCTCGACGTAAAATCATTACATATATATATATATATATATATATATATATATATATATATATATAACCCCCCTTAATGGCCGTTCTTACAAGGGCGTATGGAATTTCCCGTTCTAAAGAGGGAATCGAAAAAATGGGCCCCGTAAGCTAAAGATTAATTTGTTAGTAAAAAAGTTCTGAATTCTTTAAAAAAACGGATTTTATTTAAGTTTTGAAAACTATCCACATTTCCTATCACTTTCAAATTTGTAAAATTCTACTCTAAAAATAATCGAAATAAATGAGAATGTACTAATACAGATAAAATAGAAGATTTTTAATGTGATATGCGTATTCTTTGGAATGTAGCTGTCGAGTGATACAGTCTTGGGGAGGGAAGGAAGGATTGATATTTTGTTCTAAGATGAAAGGGGGGAATGGAGAAAAGTTGAGATCCACTGAGCTAGGCAGTATAAGTCTAGTTAAAAGAAATAATTAATATCAGGAAGAATAGCAGTAGATATACGGTCAGTGTTCTATTACAACGTTACTTGACAAAGTTTGGGATTTTATGTCCAATTTTCCAGGGCCTGTTCACAGAGAACCCGTCAGCCTCAGCTTTAAAGATTCTGTTGGCGCTGATTGGTTAAATAGGTCAATGATTGGCATATGCTGGCTAAAAAAATTTTATGCTGACGGATTCTACGTGAATAGGCCCTTAACTATTGTTCTGTCCTGGTTCTGGAATCGAGTCCTTCACTCATGAACGACTCACAACCAATACGCGGGCAAAAACTGCAGACGCGATTGCTAAAGACGATTCCTTCCGGCGGTATTTCGTTCTTGTTCTCGTGGTTTTTTTTTTCGGAAAAAAGTAAAAGCGGACGTATTCTGCCATGAGGAGCCGTGTCAGGCCGATTTATTTATTGAACGTCTGCGACGCATGAAAGGAATTCGGCGGATCAATAGAGAAGCCTGTTTGGTAATGCAGTGTTTGTGTCATCTATCACCCTTGGTGCAGCGAGCCGGGGTCTGTGAATAGAATGTCCCTGGAGAAGAAGAAAACACGCTCTTTCGAAACCTCTCGGACCCGAGAGCGTTTCTATATTCGGATGAACTGATTACGATAGAAAAATTCAAAAAGTCTGATTGCTTTTTTCCACATTGTTACAAAAGGATAATGTATTGGGAAATGTATCCCGTCGTAAAGCCATGTCGCATTTCATTTTTTTTCTTGGGGGGGGGGGAGGGGATATGAAAAGATTTATGACGGGTGTTACATACACTTGTATGTATATATATATATATATATATATATATATATATATATATATACAGGGTGTCCAGCGGAGAAGTACCTGATTTCAAATAGAAAAATCTCGAAAACAAATATCCGTAGAAGAATGCAACAAACGGTATGTTTACCGTGAAAGCTGGAAGAATTTTATACACTAATTTTCGAAACAGTTACAAAAGCTGCTAACAGAGGGCACTGTTAGCAGCTTTTAGCAATAGAGCCGCAGGCATGGATTGAACTCCATATTCCCCGGACCTGAGTCCTTGTGACTATTTTTTGTGGGGCACATTAAAAGATACTGTCTACAGGAACCATCCCATCACGCTGGGCGAGCTTCAATCGGCGATCTATGTGGCAGCTGAATCAATTTCTGTTGAGAAACTACAGGGTATGATGGCAAATTTTATTGCGCCACTTCCATAGAGCGAATGGTGGACATTTTGAAAAGATTGTGATGTAGTGATTCTGAGCAGAATATTGAGATGATTGGAGTTCCTTGGCCATGTGATGTAGTGATTGCAAGGACTACAAGTTTATATAAGCATGCTGATACGAGTTGCACAGCGCCATCTGTTAGCAGCTTTTGTAACTATTTCGAAAATTAGTGTATAAAATTCTTACAGCTTTCACGATAAAAATACCTTTTGTTGCATTCTTCTACAGATCTTTGTTCTCCAGATTTTTCAATTTGAAATCAGGTACCTCTTTGCTGGACACCCTGTGTATATATATATAGATATAGATATAATATAGATATAGTTATTCAGTGGAGTATCGATCTATCATTTTTCAAGGGACCGACTGAACTGAACGATAAATGTGGGAAAACGATAGATGCGGGAACATAGCAAAGCAATATGATTGTCCGCACTGGGTGAAATAAACGACACACACGGAAAAACAAGAATTCGGAGAACGATCTATCGATATTCCACTGTATTTATATTTATATTTATATTTATATTTATATTTATACATATATATATTGTAGCAGATTGAAGCGAAACGTGTTCAACTGGCGTGGTATCCGAGTGGTCTAAATTAGCAGGCCAGAAGTAACGAAAAACGTAACATTTATTTAAACAAACGTAACAAGAGAAGTGTTGGTTAGAGCAGTTTACTGTATCACCAGACTGGTGCAAACGATGTTAATATCGACGACTCAGGTTTCAGGGAGCAGAAATCTCCGCAGTCGCTCTAGTCCAGATGTTATGGTGCATATACATTGGTGCAGAGTTCTCTGCCTGTCCTTGGGGAATCCAGTGATTTATGTTCACTCTGTACTCTGTACTATGCGTGGATCGCCTCCTCTGGCGGTCCATCAAAGAAAGGGCAGGGGTCAGCGGGTCAAATGGTGTCGAGCGGGGTCGGGGGAGACACCAGATCAAAGAAACCTTGCGGGCTGGAATGTGGGTGGTTCTAAATACCGTGTCTAATGTTACCGTAACTAATGTGATGACAGGAGTCGGGGGTCTGCAGGCAGAGAACTCTGCACCAATCTATATGCGCTATTACAGGGGCTCTCGCGAAAGAAAACAGAATCTCACCTATATACCCAGTTTGAAGCCTCCGCCGGTGGCGATTAGAGAAAACACGAGGAATTTCGTGCTCACAGGCAATCTTGGATGCGGTGACATTTTTATGAGGGAGGGAGGCGGCGTTTCGCCGATTTAGTCGGTGAAGATCAAAGTGGGGCTTAACCAGCAGAAAACCAGGCACGACGTCTCTGGCAGTAAAGGTAGCCTTTTAATTCCCACAGAATTTTAGAATGTTGTGCAAACATGTGGGAAAGTTTTTAAGGCCTGCAGCTGTGGACGGGCTTCTTCGCAGATCGTGAGAACCACACGTTACATGCGTGACGTCACAATATATATATATATATATATATATATATATATATATATTACGTAAGATAAAATGTAATTTTGTAGTTCCTCCAGTTATTATAATGAATAAATTTAACAGTTTCATACAAGCAGAATATCAGTAGCAATTAGACATTTTCAGACGTCTACGATGCGTGTGGCTTTTACCCATATTTACCTTTTTTGCGTTCAATCATTTCTCGACTCACCATCCACAAATGTCACAATATCGTCTCTATTTTCACATTTCAGATGACGAAACGAGGAACGAACGCCTCTGAGAAACACTGCGTCGAAAATATACCGAGTTACGCAACAGCCGAATGAAGTCTCAAAGTTCTTCTTTATTCTTGTTTACAATTTATAAAAGGGGAAAAAAACTCTTCGAAAAACATTTTGTCACTTTTATTTACGCGAGAAATGAAAATGCGCCGTATTTATTTAGACTCTCGAAAAATAAATGACTTATTTTCACGCGACTTTCGTAAGAGGAGAAGGCATTGCACGCGTCTTGTAAATAGCGAGGCGACGGGGGGCTGGTATTAGACGGCAAACAAGGTATTATTCAACGCTACTGTGTTTGCTGCGTCATATTTACGCCGAGCATGACATTTTCCCTCTTTCTCGTGCCAATATTGACTGATGGAATTTTGGGTACTCGTTTCGGATGAACCATCATCCCTCGTGCGACGATATTAAAACGCATTTTGTGATCGGAATGCGATATGATTTACAATGAAAATTTGGTTTTTAAAGCGAGATTAGACTTCTGACTAAAGCAGTTATACTCTCACACACACACACACACACACACACACACACACACACATACATATATATATATATATATATATATATATATATATATATGTGTGTGTGTGTGTGTGTGTGTGTGTATATATATATAAGACAAAGTTGAAAGTGAAAAAACAGTATATGCTAAAAACCACTACAGCCAGGAACTAAAAACATGAAAAAATAAGTGAAAAATAGGTTTTTGACCGCATCTTTTCATCAGCGGTGCCGATACTGTCTAAAAACCAATGGATTGTTTCTAATAAGTATGATCTGAGAAATAAGCATACTTAGACACCGTACAATCCATATGACACAGAAGAAGTGAATAATCAGTTGCTTTATCATAGAACACCAAGAACGGCGCCATACAAAGTGGAAGTTAAGTTAAAGCGACAAGAAGACTGACGTCAGAAACATTGCAACCATGGAGCAAATGGATACACAGAAGCAGACTTACTAAGGATAGTGTGTTATAGGACAAAATAACCTAAGTTAACTTAGACATTTATTATGTGCATTATATATATATATATATATATATATATATGAAACAATAACGTTTCCCTTCATAACTTTGTCTTACCGCAACAGATCATTATCCCTCAATGTGATTTTGATCTAGATATTCCAAAAGTAATCTATCCGTTTCCCCCTTAAACAAGCCACGCGCCTACATGTTATATAAGAAGATTGTTCGAGAACACTGACGAAATCAACACCTCATGTGGCGTGATGGTCAGCTGTCACCTTTTAGCCAATTAAAAGTTTTGCTCGCCTCTACCCCTCGAGAATCCGAGCGTCTATGTCAGCTTTTGTGTGTTCGTAGTCAAAACATCAACATGACGCGAGTTTGAGCTCTCCGTCCAAATCTTCGCAGCGTTGCTCCCGGGGTTTTTCCCCGTTACCCGCGATGTCGAGCAGCATTTCCTTCAAAATAAAGACTATTTTCCGTACCAGCTGCCTCCACATTTCTGGTATGGATTCAAATTATTTCTTCTTCATCCCAGCCACTTTCATTGCCTGCTCCGGCACGACTACCCCCTGCAATGGTTCCAGACTTCATTGTTCCGTTAACAATTCACCGCTCCGTTATCATCAAAAGAATTTCAGTTAAAATTTCTTGCACACACACACACACACACACGCATATATATATATATACATATATATATATATATATATATATATATATATATATATATATATATATATATATATATATATATATATATATCGTTTATATCGTATATATATATATATATATATCGGGCGATATATATATATATATCGTTTTTCAAGGGACTGACTGAACAGTACGACAAATGCAGGAAAACGATAGATGCGGTAAAACGGCTAATCAATATGATCATCGGGACAGGGTGAAATAAACGACACATACCGGAAAACGATGATTCGGGGAACGATCGATCGAGATTCCACTGTATATATAATTAACGCCCGAAGTTTATTAACTCCCAAATTATTTTTTTTGTCATTAACAGCCGCAATGGTTGAAAAATGATTATCAGGTGAAAGAATTCCCAGAGTACCAGTTTTAAGATTCAGTTAACATTATCCAGCCTTCTTAAGGTTTTCTATTACAAGGTTCATTTATGAATCGATTAAGAATTAGAATATTTTTTCATAATACTCCCTTATGTTGTTAATCATAACGAGTTTTCTCCTTTCGCCTCAGAAATTTAAAAATCGATACACATTCGGTTTTTAATTAAAACTGACATTTGGGCTTTCAAATAAAACTTCGAGCTGAAAATAATTAATGATTTACGTTTTTTATTTCTTTTGTAAATCTTGACTTTTTAATCGAGATGTGTTTTTGTGTGTATATATACATATATATATATATATATATATATATATATATATATATATATATACATATATATATATATATATATATATATATATATATATATATATATATATATATATATATATATATATATATCAATCGTCATCAATGACGTCACACCACCTGTTACGTAATTTTCGGAGTACCTGGACAACATGTCTCACCTCCGCTACTGAATTCCAGTGTGTGAATAAAGGTGCTCGTCATTCAATTAAAGAATAGTGAATATTGCTAATATTCTTAAACACACCATAAAATAAGACGAAAGGGTAAAGACAGAAAAAAGATATATACACAGCGATGATTATATATATATATATATATATATATATATATATATACAGTGGCGCCCAAAAGTGTTGTACACTTACGATTTTCAATGAAATAGTGGTCTATCCATTAATTAAAATTAATATTTCAGAATGGGTATTTAATAATAAGATCTATAATCTATTCTTAACAAAACTACATCAAATATTTTGAAAACATAGTAAAGCTTTATTTTTAAGAAACCAATAATCAAAAAGTAACCAAATCTTTATCTCACAAAAGTCATCGTACACTTGTAAAAAATGTCTACATATTAGTAAACATTCTAATTTTTCGTTAAATTAATATTTAGTAGGATATCTTTTAGCATCCACAACAGCTTTTAAACGTCTGGTAATTGCACTAGGTCTTTTGTAATTTCTGCATCAATGTTCATCTATTCTTCCATCATAATTGTTTTTAGTTCGCTTTTCATGTGAATGTCGTTTTTTCGTACTCGAACCTTCAGTTCTCTCCAAATATGTTCTATTGGGTGTATATCTGGTGATTGAGGTGGTGTTTTGAAAACTTGTGGACAACGAGGAATTTGCACATGTGGGGAAAATGCTCATTTCTATTTTTTATTAACAGATTGCTTATTAAATTGTTCGAAAACATCAATTAAAAAGCACATATAGATCTAAATAATAAAAATTTTAAATTTAAAATAAGTGAAAAGTGTTAAAAAATCATGTGACCTCAAAACGCTACGTGATTGGTTCTGACATCACTATGCCCCATGCATACCATTCTTTATGGATAAATGGTCAATTTTCCTGTAGAGATGCTATTGCTGGATATTGATTCCTGACTCTGTTCCCTAAAACAGATCACAGCAGTTCGGTGATATTGAGGTTTAGAGACTGTGCGGGCCGGATAAGGTGTTTGACTTGGTCTTTATGTTCCTCCAACCACGACCTGACACGTCTAGCTGTATGGATTGGAGCATTATCATCATGGAGAAAGCGATCTCCTGCAGGAAACAATTTTTGCACCATAGGATGGATCTGGTCGTCTAAAAGTTCGACATAGTATTTCCCAGTCAAGCTCCCTTTCGGGGTTACAATAGATCCCTTCTGAAAACCATGAGATGGCCGCCGAAACCCTAAGAAATTTCCTCTCCATGTTTGACAGCTGGCATAAGACAAGCATGATAATACGCTTGTGTAGGTGTTTTCAGACATACGCCCGTCCTGTTGCAGGGGATAAAGTGAACAATGATTCGTCTAACCAAATGTCGTATTTCAACATATCACTCGCCATGATTTGTGCTCGTGGCACCACTTTAGAGGACGGTTTATTTTCACATCTGTTACAAGTGGCTTGGGAATTACCACTCTGCCTTAAATGTTTTATTTATTAAGTTTTCTCTTACCTGTAATGACTGGTACTGGAGCCTGCAGATTCAGATGGATCTCTACGGTCACTTTGGCTGCAGTTGTCTACAGTCCGGAGCCTGCCGGAGCAAAATCCTGTAGCGCAACTTGCTGCATGCTGCTAGGACGGAGATCAGACACAGAAGGAGCCCGAACTACTCTAGAAACACGCCCTGAGTACAGGCGTGCTGAACTTAAATTAGTTGAAAAGTGACACCTGACCTCATCACGCCGCATCAGACGAGGTCACGTAATGGCTTCTAGAACAATTTTCTTATATAACATGTAGGCGCGTGGCTTGTTTAAGGGGAAAACTAATAGATTACTTTAGAGTATTTAGATCAAAATCAAATTGAGTGATAATGATGCCGCCAGAATTTTTAGCCTGAAAGTTGAGCCCAGGCATATCGGTTTCCCGATATCTGTTTTGAAAAACAGAAGCGTCTCCCATCCCCTCGTAAAACAGTCTTTCGTAGCGATAGCTCAATGCGAGTTTGACACTATACCGCAATAAAGTTGGCCGAAATATTCGTCGATAAGAAAAACTGTCACCAGCTAATCCGCATGGCCCCTCTTTTCGAACGGAGATGCTTTCTGAGGAATTCCAAGACAGGCCGACAAAGAAAAGGGCCGCGAAATATAGTCACAGACTTGGCGCATTTCGAGAGATCCCCATGTAAGAGCCAGGCTAGACGGTCGCGTGTTTTTTAAGCTCCTGTGAGAAGAGGATGATCGGGTCTCGGAGCGTACTGTTAAATTACTCTGCACTTAATTTAAAATTCACTTGATTCTGCTGTAGGGTGTGTGTCCCAAATATCACTCCTGTGTCTAATATTGCCTACTCGTGTTTCTAAAGTATGATTCGCGCTATGTAGGAGAAAATGCAGTAACTTCTTAGTTCTGGGTTTGTACTAACAGCGGCTATAGCGTCAACGCTCTTATCACTGACAACAGAAACTATATGGCGTCTGAAGTTGCTTTGGCTGTTGTCTTCGTAAAATTTGGCTCCAAAGAATCAGAATCCAGTGAATGACCAGGTAGGTGCATCCAAATTCTAATTTTGCTTATACCATTTGAAAGTGCACTAAACAGAGACTTTGCTAGCAACGCCTTTTAACAGGTGCTCCTAATTTCGCCTGGTAGGCGGTAAGAGGCAGAATATATTAGAAACTGCTCTGGAGTTCACTGGAAATTTCAATTTTTCCAATTTAGCTACATGACTTAAACTGGCACTGTTTTTGGAGCTGGTTCATCTGAGGATACCAAAGGAAAGAGTTCTCAGGGATGTTCTTTGAGTTTCCAGTCTAATCAGAAACTAAAACGTGGATGAAATGTCGAAAACAAGTTAGAGTAGGCGATATTTTTGGACATCTACCTTACTAGTTTAATGATAATTTGTTTTGTTTCATTAAATCTTTGTTAAGTTTTTTGTTAACCTCTGGCCTTATCATTCACAACTCGGACTCTGTTTTACTTGACCAAGATTTTATAAATTTTAAAAAGCCTCAGAGAAAAGCCTATGATGCCACAGTATAAATGTATATAAAGTAAAACTTCTCAATCCGGCCACCCCTCTAGTTGCCCCCATTTTGTTCACAACCGATTAAAGACTCCATTGAGTGAATGGCCGGAGCCGAATGGCTAGGGCGCTGGCAGTCGGTAACAAAGTCAGTGGGTTCGAGTCCCACTCTAGGCACGGACGTTTGTAGCCGTTCGGCTATAAGCAGTAGGTCCCGGTCTAATTAGCCCTCGTGTAGAAAAAATTGACCGTAGCGCTCTAAACCAAAAAAAAACAACCATTCAGTGAATGTTATAAAAGATCCCTTTTTCACGGTCAACTCTCAAAACGGTCATTTTTTCCCGGAACCATGACTGTACGACATATCGAAGTTTTGCTCGGAGTATGTCGATGTATTTCGGCGATCGATTAAACGATCGATTAAACGATTCGGCGATCGATTAAAAATTTTTGTAAAAGCGGTGGAAATAAAACTATGCGGAGAAGATTAATCATTATTTCCGCTTGCAAAATATTTTACTTCTTCGAGTATTTTTGTTACGAATAGATTTTTTTCCCTCTTACGAAAGAACAACTGTTTCGACCCTGGACGTTCCTCATCCATCCACCTGTCAGACTGAGAAAGCCCGAGCACCTTTTTCAACTCGCTGTCACTCGAAAAAGTCATTTATCTGCACCTGTTTGTGTGTCGAAGGGGGGGGGTGTTCCTTTTGTATAGGGAGAATTATATATTTTTCTTAACGAACGATAGGAAAGGGTTGGTTTGTGAGATATTGACACGTTCCGTTAAATCCGTAAAAAAACAAGAAGAAAAAAAACCCCGTTTAGCTCCGTTTGGAGCAAGTAAGAAAACACGTGATTCATGGATATCGTTCTGATGTATGGTCAAAGTTTGTTGGTAGAAACAGCGCATATGCCATTTATTGCAAAGAATTTTGTCATTAAATCCTAATGATATATATATATATATATATATATATATATATATATATTATTTATATAAATATACACATACATATACGAGGGTAGGCTGAAAAGTAATGCACACATGATTGTAGAGCGCGAACGAAATGACCCGCTCCAAGTGGCATATGGAAGTTACATTCCCCCTCTATACTCATGCGCAGGTTTGAAGTTGCTGCGTTCTGTTAGGGAAAATCCCGATTAGCTTTCCTCTTCTTCCCCTAACCTTCCAGCCACGTAGCAGGAGCGATGTATTTACATCATTTCCCACCTCCACAGCAATGTGTAAGCATCGTCAGACGCCAGTTGCGTCATGACCAGCGATATGCCAGCCGAACGACGTCATTCATCCAACGATGACGCCATACCATCAGTTAAGAATGACGTCAACGCACATCACGTAAAATTAGCATAATTAACTTTGCTATTCTCCTGCCACGAGGGAGCGCGGCGGTCGACGCCGGTATAAATACCCAGCCCGTTCACTTAGACGGAGTATTCAATGTAGTATTCGCTGTGGTATTAGACGATGTGGTTGAGTGATAGTTGCTGAGAAGCGATTTTTCCGAGCCAGGCTCTACCGAGGACCCGTATTAGGAAGCGGCGACCAACTTGCCAGCAGTGCACTGATGCTCTAGTCGTCTCGACCTTGCATGCCCGCAGGTAGCCACGGGATAGTTTTTGTGCCAGGAAGGCGCTATCTACCTTAAGTGTTTTCTTACCACGATAGCAAAGCTTTGCCTCGACCACCTGTGAGTTATTTTTCTTTTATTTTTCTACACCTCGGTAAGAACACGACAAAGCCAACTTTTTAGGATAACACTACGAGCTGTGTAGTGCGTCTGTAAACAAGACACTTTAATGTCGTTTTACTAAATAAATGTATTTGTTATTTTACCTAAACCTTCGTACGTCTTTTTAACATCTTGCATATCACACAACAAAGCTAGCTAGCGTTGCTCTGACTATATCTAAAGATTAAGAGTCCAACCTTCCCTGCTAGCCAGTACGACTCTGCACTATTAGCTATCAGTAAAGTTTGGGGCATTCCTGCCCCCAAATCTTAACTAACTTTGGTTGGAAGAGCCGCCAGGTTCTAGCGGCTCAATTCCGTAACATTTTGGTTATGGGCCGCAGGCCCTAAAGTTAAGTTCGTAAACAACTATTTTTCTTTAACTTGAGGGTGACTTTGATCTAAAATAGCAGAGCACAACGCGAAAGCTTTGTGATATGTGAGAAGCTAAGCGTCGAAGGTATAAACAAAAGGTAAAGGCCCTGAATTTATGAAATTCTATATTTGGGGGGGGCCTATTTGTATATATATATAATATTTAGTGTTTTACATACTGTCTTGCATTTTTTTTTATATGCTTATATATATATATAGATTTACATACTGTACTTGTAACTTAAAACATGGCCTCTTTACAACCCCATATGGCTATAGATAAATTGACCGAGGAAAATTTCCATACCTGGGTAGCAGATATTAAATTTGTACTAATATCCCTTAATGCGTGGGACATTGTGAATAACCGCGAAACTAAACCGATAGCAAGTGCGGAAAATTTAGCTGAGGTAAGGGACTTTGAAAGAAGAACCCGACTCGCTTTATCTACAATCTTTTTAAACCTATCCCCTGCGTTTAAGTCGGTCGTGGAACATTGTACCACCCCCCAGGACACATGGTCAACCCTAAATAGGCATTTTCAGCCTGACAGTCGTAGCCGGCACATGCAGTTATTTACCGAACTGGTTAATTGTAAGCCCTACGCTAGCGAGAAAATTAACATGTTTGCGGCACGAATCCGCAAGTTAAACGAAAGCCTAAAGGGAATAAATCAAGAAATAAATGAGACTTACCTCTGTTTCCAGCTAATCCGGTACTTACCATCGGAGTTTGATCACTTAGTGCAAACTATACTTCGTTGGAAAGATGCGGAATTTAAATTTGAAGCCATTCTAACTGAACTAGTCGCCGAAGAAACCCGAATTAGCGTGCAGAGACAGGATAAGCGTGAAAACGCTACTTGCGAAACGCAGAACACCTTTTCGGGTCGGCATAATTCTCGAAGTTGGAATAAAGACAATTTCCGACCGAAAACTCCATCAAGAAGCCCTTCTCCCAACAAACAAGTCCATTTTGGGAAATGCCCAAGTGGGAAATCACCGGGGCGTAGAAAATCTAAACGCTCGTTCCGGCGAAACTCACCAAATAATGAAAAACCCCAGAGCCATTATACTGTAGAAGCCCTATTTACATCTCACAGTAATCCAGGTGACTGGGTCGTCGACTCAGCGGCAACCCATCATTTTTGTAAGGATAAATTCCTATTTGATGGACCCCTTGAGGATGTAAATGACAGGAGCCTAGCAGTTGCTACTAGGGGAAAGCCTATCCCTATCAAGCAAAGAGGGCCAGTCGACCTACTCTGTAAGGGCGAGAAACGTGCCATTACGCTTATGCGTGCATTGTATGTACCATCTCTAAGGCGCAACATAGTTTCATTACCTTTACTTGACGAAGATGGATTTACTTTTGAAGGGGGAAATGGACAACTCCACGTTTACGATAAAGATGGAAAAGGTTATTTCACAGCTCGCAAACAGGGGGGAATTTTTTATGCAAAACAGCAGCTAACCCCAGAACAAGCTGCGAGAAAGAAAGCTTACCAACACGAGAAAGAAACTCGATCGAAGAAAGGTAAGGCTTATGAAACTACAGCTAGAAAGAAACGAAATACCCTAAGCAAAAGTAATCAAAAACCTGCCAGTGCATTGAGCAGATGGCACCGTAGGATGGGCCATATGAACCCTGAACTAATCAGCCAGTCTTTTACAAATAAAAGTGTCAGGGGTGCTCAGGAGGTAAAATCATCCAAACTTTTTTGCGAGGATTGCAGGTTAAATAAAGCTAAACGGGTGACATTTAAACCAATCGGCCAAACTAGGTCAACAAAACCACTAGAACTTTTACATCTAGATTTGTGGGGACCTGCTTCAACGACGGGATATGCAGGAGAGAGGTATTTTTTGAGTATCACCGATGATCACTCAAGGAAAATCGCCCTGTATCCGATTAAAGATAAGACAGCTACTTTTCCCACCTTTTTAAATCATGTGAAACGCGCCGAAAGATTCCTTTCAACTAAGCTCAAAGCTATCAGAACTGACAATGGTAAGGAGTTTGACAACTCACAATTCCAAGAGTATTGCCGTACGAATGGTGTGGCCCACGAATTTACCGATATTTATTCGCCTGAAATGAATGGAGTAGCAGAGAGGTTGAACCAGACAATAGGGAATACCCTCCGCACGATCCTAAATTCAAGTAAGGTTCCAGTAAAATTTTGGCCGGAAGCCGTCCGCTATGCGGCCTACAATTGGAATAGAGTGTGCCGTAGAAACCAGACGAAAACACCGTTTGAGAAATACGGAAAGTTCAAACCCTCCATTAGTCACCTTAAACCATTCGGGTCAGTTTGTTTTGTGGGTGTGCCGAAGCAACACCGAACCAAATTTGATCCCAGAGCTAATAAGGGAGTTCTTGTAGGCTACGCATGTAGGATTAAAGGGTACAGAGTGTTGTTCCCAGAAACTGGGCGAATAGTCGAAACCCGGAATGTTAGCTTTGCTGAAGATGAACTAAATTTTTATCAATTGAAAGCTAAGCAGACTAACAATGGAGCAGTGCTGGGCGACCATCCAGAAACTACCATATACTCACTTCACAACCCGGAGCTTGAGACGGTGGTAATCCCACATATGGATTCGCGCCGAGTACATACCCGGAGTTACCAGCAGGATCCCAGACCAGGCCCTAGTGATGCAGTTCAAACTGATGAAGCAAGTGAAGACGAATCAGACAGAGAACTATACGTCCAAACACCTAGACTCCGAGTCGCTAAGTGGACAAGGGAAGCCGTTCCGAGACCAGATGGAAAGCGGACCGATATATATTATCGAGAAGTTAAAAGGCAAGGGGGCAAGAGCCACATATTGCGAAGCCTCAAAGAACTCAAGCAATACTGTAAAAAGCATAAAATTGAGTACCAGCCTGAATACTTCAACTTTAGCGGTAAGAATGGTAGGACGGGCCCTGTTCCAACCCCTCAGCGACAGGTGATTGATGATGATAGCGATCTGGAATCTGAAAGTCAGACGGAAAATGAAGAAATCAACTACTTTTCCGCCTATGACACTTCCGAAAGTGAGATTGACACAGCATGACTAGAAACTGTAGTCATCCCGAAAACCTTTAAACAAGCATTCAAAAGTAAAGAATCTAAGCTATGGAAGAAAGCGATGGAAGAAGAATTAAAAGTGTTAAGTGAAAGGGGTGCATGGAGCCTAGTGCCGCCACACTCAAAGTACAAGCCTCTCGGTTGTCGGTGGGTTTTTACAACCAAAACTGATGAGCATGGAAATGTGGTAAGATACAAAGCGAGGCTCGTAGCACAAGGCTACAAACAGGTAAAGGGAGAATCCTATGATGAAACCTTTTCACCTGTAATCAATTTCACCCTTATACGCCTATTTTTCTCCATGCTAGTTTCCAACCTAAAGTGGTATCACCTCCAGTTAGACATCAAATGCGCGTATTTATACGCACCCTTATCTGAAACCATTACGATTACCCAACCACCCGGTTTCGTAGAAAAAGGAAAAGAAAGCTACCTCTGTCTACTAAAGAAAGCCCTTTATGGCTTACACCAGAGCGGAAGGGTATGGTTTTATGAAATCGAGAATATATTACTTGAAAATAATTTTAAGAAAATTAACTGGGCTAACTGTGTTTACCATTTATCAAATAATCTAATTTTACTCCTATACGTAGACGATATAGTTCTTTTTGGAAAAACTAAAACCCATATTGAAGCAGCAGTTAAAATCCTGCAGAAGTGTTTCGACATTAAAATACTTGGCCAAACTTCTAAGTTATTGGGGGTTGAATTTGAATTCAATCGAAAACAAGTTTTCATTCATCAAACCCAATACATAGATCAAGTTGCTAAACGCTTCAAAACCTTCAATATCCCAATTGTATCCTTACCCATAGCTAAAGGAACAATATATACCAAATTACAAAGCCCTACATCTGAACCTGAATTAACGGAAATATCAAAACTACCGTATCGAAATATCCTAGGGTGTTTAGCATTTATCGCAAGTCGAACTAGACCCGACATTGCGTATGCTGTAAATATCTTCAGTCAGTTTCAGTCTAACCCAGGATTTGCTCACTGGTACGGTCTATTGAAGCTATTAGGGTATGTAATAGGTACAAAAGATTTAAAGCTAAATATTTCCTCTACCTCTAATGAATTAACAGCTTACAGTGATAGCGATTTTGCCGCCAATCGAGACGACCGAGTTTCAATTTCCGGTCAACTCATTTTACTAGATAAATCGCCTATATTCTGGCGAACTGGCAAGCAAAAGGCCATAGCGCTGTCAACTATGGAAGCTGAATTCATGGCTATAACAGAAACCTGCAAGGAAATACTGTGGATCAACCGTATAATGCAAGAATGCGAAAAATTGAAGATAATCAAGCTAACGAGATCCAAACCCCTTATCAGAACGGATAACTTATCTGCAATAGACTTCTTAAAATCGCCGATTGAAAATAGTCGCACTAAGCATATTCATATAAAGCTTCTATTTGTGCGTGATCTCCTTCTAAAAGAAGTTTTCGAGATAAAATTCGTGCCTAGCAAAAAGAATCTAGCAGATCCGTTCACAAAACCAAAAACAAAAACAGACTTTTCAGCCTTTAAACAAATAATTTTTAAATCAGAAACTTGAAAGCTATAAACTTAAAGTAAATTCCTAACTCTAATAAACCGAATTTCCTTAAAATAAACCTTATCCTTGAGACTAGGACGGTTATTAATTTATGAGTTATATTACTTTCCATTATTTTCTGTTTACGGAACTAACGGCCATTGTTTCGGGTTAGTTCTATGAGAACCTTCTTTCTCCCACATAATTTGGGAGGGGTTCGCTTAAAGTGTTTGAAGGCCACCTTGGGTCAGTTTGTTTTACCACGCACGAGTGGTGTGTTTCGTCCCTTTTCGTCGTTTCGCTTGGGAGAGACCAATTTAATTGTCCGCTGGAATCCGGTAAGTACCCTCAGGAAAGGGATCCTGAGAGCGAGCGGCCCCCTGTTACGTCTCGTTGGGGGTGAAAATGTAATCTGCCAGAGCTCTTGGGGGAAATTTTCTGGGGGAGTACTACTGGAGGGAGGCCTTTTTCGTGTGCATTAATTCCTTTTGTTTGTGAGTCCCTCATTTTTAATATAAGAATGCCACTAAGTCCCGGACTCACCCGAGCGGAACGAATTTATTTAAACTTAAGTGATATACAGTGGTAATGTGTTTATACATTCTGCATTTTGTCGCATGTGTATTTAATACTAACGTTACCATTGCATATATTCTGTACTGTGTTTATATATGCACGTTTATGTCTCTATCTAGCATTGTGTTTATATCTACATACTAGCAATAACTGTTTCTATTTTTTTCCGTACTGTGTCTATACTTTAATATATTTACTAGTACGTTGTTTGTGACAAGCAAATTGTAATCAATTTTAATATATTCTTAAAGTTTTATGCTATTTAAACATCGGAGGGTATGTTATACGCAAATGTTTTTTTTCCGCATGATTGAGTGTATGAAAGTGGGCCCACGAATGTTTTGAATTTTTGTCTGAAAAAAATACTGCGTGTATATACTTTGCCCTACCTGTTGATGAATTGTATTGCATATTATTTGCCTATTGAATATTGCATTTTTGAATTGTATTGCATAATTGTTCAGGATTATAAGCTATTTTTATAGAAACATGTCAACAGAATATTTATTGTATGTTTATACAAGCGACTTACCCTTATTGTTTTGCAAAACATGTAACTTAACCACGTGCATGTGTTGGTGCTCATTTCTGTAAAGGGGGGGCAGTTGTTAGGGAAAATCCCGATTAGCTTTCCTCTTCTTCCCCTAACCTTCCAGCCACGTAGCAGGAGCGATGTATTTACATCATTTCCCACCTCCACAGCAATGTGTAAGCATCGTCAGACGCCAGTTGCGTCATGACCAGCGATATGCCAGCCGAACGACGTCATTCATCCAACGATGACGCCATACCATCAGTTAAGAATGACGTCAACGCACATCACGTAAAATTAGCATAATTAACTTTGCTATTCTCCTGCCACGAGGGAGCGCGGCGGTCGACGCCGGTATAAATACCCAGCCCGTTCACTTAGACGGAGTATTCAATGTAGTATTCGCTGTGGTATTAGACGATGTGGTTGAGTGATAGTTGCTGAGAAGCGATTTTTCCGAGCCAGGCTCTACCGAGGACCCGTATTAGGAAGCGGCGACCAACTTGCCAGCAGTGCACTGATGCTCTAGTCGTCTCGACCTTGCATGCCCGCAGGTAGCCACGGGATAGTTTTTGTGCCAGGAAGGCGCTATCTACCTTAAGTGTTTTCTTACCACGATAGCAAAGCTTTGCCTCGACCACCTGTGAGTTATTTTTCTTTTATTTTTCTACACCTCGGTAAGAACACGACAAAGCCAACTTTTTAGGATAACACTACGAGCTGTGTAGTGCGTCTGTAAACAAGACACTTTAATGTCGTTTTACTAAATAAATGTATTTGTTATTTTACCTAAACCTTCGTACGTCTTTTTAACATCTTGCATATCACACAACAAAGCTAGCTAGCGTTGCTCTGACTATATCTAAAGATTAAGAGTCCAACCTTCCCTGCTAGCCAGTACGACTCTGCACTATTAGCTATCAGTAAAGTTTGGGGCATTCCTGCCCCCAAATCTTAACTAACTTTGGTTGGAAGAGCCGCCAGGTTCTAGCGGCTCAATTCCGTAACACGTTCATCCAGTGTATTTTGAAAAGCGGTAGTGTGAAGACGTGTTCTAGTGCTATGTCAACGCGAGTTAAACAGTCGAATTTTTAACGGCTGAAAAAGTGACTCCTACTGAGATTCATCGCCGTTTAAAGGCTGTTTATGGTGACGATTCTGTTGATAGATGTACTTAAATCAATGGGTAATAACATTTCGTGGTTGTGAGCCTGGAAAAGCCATAAATTGTCGATGAAACACGCAGGGGACGACCGATCAGTGCCACAGATGATAAACATCGCAAACTCGTCAACGATTTGATTCAAAATGACAGGCGAATCACTCAAAAGCATATCGCAAACCATACTGGAATATCCAAGGAATGTGTCGGCTTCATTATTGAACAATTGGGATACCGTAAAATCTGTTAACGATGGGTACCACGCCGTCTCATGGACGGGAGCAAACAGCGTCAGACTGGAGAGGCAGTGCGAAACCTGAAGATTGATTCCACAACCTCCTTATTCCCCCGATCTTGCGCCTTGTGATTTTTATTTTTTTCCTCTACTCAAGAGAGACCTCAAGGGTGATCATTATACCTCGGACGATGAGGTGAATTCAGCTGTCAAGTCGTGGATTAGAGAAAAGTCGGATTAATTTTTCAGTGACGGAATGAGAAAACTTGTTACACGTTTGGAGAAATGTGTTAGCCGTAGCGGTGACTATGTTGAAAAATAAATATATGATTTTGAAGCTTAAGAATTGTACTTTAAAGTTCTTTTTTTCCTGATATCGCTATTTCTTTTTGTTCGCGTTCTACAAGCATGAGTGCATTATTTTTCAGCCTACCCTCGTATATATTCAGTGGCTCCCAAAAGTGTTCGTACACTTACGATCTTCAACGGAATAGCATTAATTAAAATGAATATTTCAGAATGGGTATTTAATAATAAGATTAATATATTCTTAACAAAACTACATGAAATATTTTAAAAACAAACTAAAAATTTATTTTTAAGAAACCAATAATCAAAAAGTAATAAAAACTGTATCTCACAAAAGTCATCGTACACTTGTAAAAAATCTCTTCATATTAGTAAATATTCTAATTTTCCTTTAAATTAATATTTAGTAGGATATCCTTTAGCATCCACAACAGATTTTAAACGACTGGGAATAGATTGCACTAGTTCTTTTGTAATTTCTGCATCAATGTTCATCCATTCTTCCATCATAATTGCTTTTAGTTCGCTTTTCGTGTGAATGTCGTGTTTTCGTACTCGAACATCCAGTTCTCTCCAAATATGTCCTATTGGGTTTAAATCTGGAGATTGAGGTGGTGTTTTCAAAACATGTGGACAATTGTAGATACATCAGAGGTGAACGTTGACAGCCGTGTGCTTAGGATCGCTATCTTGATAAGAAAACAAAGTTGTTTCCAATACCCAAATTTTGGGCTGATAATTTTAAATTGTCTCTTTTATATTTATATAAACAGCATGATTCATTATGCCATCAATAAATACCAAATTACGTAGTCCTGATGCTGACATGCACCCTCACACAAGGACACCTCCATCGCCATGCTTAACTGTTCCTACTAAGTTCTTCGGATTAAGTTCCTCATTTTTTTTCTCCATACAATTATCGGAACGAAAAATGTTAAACTTGCTTTCATCGGCAAATAAGATATTATTCCAATACGTTTGGGGCTTATTTATCATTGATAGTGCGAAGGGAAGCCTAAACTTTCTGTTTTTCTCACCCACAAAAAGTTTTCTATGGGCAGAACACCCATGTAATCCAGCTGTTCTGAGAACTCGTCAAAAAATTTCAGGTGAAATTGAAGAAGAAAATGTTTCATTGAATTCTGCAGAAAGTTTTACAGCACTCAAACGTAGATTTTTCACAAATTTTCAAATTATAAATCTCTGATCACGTTTTGTTAACTTTGCCGGACGGCCTTTTCTTACCTTGTTTTCGATCCAATTTTCTTCTTTAAAGCATTTTTTGACATACTGCACAGTAGAATGTGATAAATTAAGTAATTTAGCAATATTCCGAACTGATTTACCACTACTATGATGAAAAATAATCAATTTTCAAATGCGGTTTGTTGTTTCTTTACGACTACGAGCCATTTTTAAATAATAAATAGAATATTACGGAGTAGGCAAGCAAAAATTAAAGCTAAACGATATTTGAAATGCCACCACAATTAAAAAATACAAATAAAGCGCCAGACGATAATTTTTATTGTGAATTTATCCGAAAATATTTCAGTGCACGATGACTTTTGTGAGATAAATTTTTTGTTACTTTTTGATTACTGGTTTCTTAAAAATAAAGTTTTACTATGTTTTCAAAATATTTCATGTAGTTTTGTTAAGAATAGATTATAGATCTTATTATTGAATACTCATTCTGTAATAATCATTTTAATTAATGGATAGACCCCTATTTCTTTGAAAATCGTAAGTGTCCGAACACTTTTGGGAGCCACTGTATATATATGTGTGTATCTGTATATATATATATATATATATATATATATATGTGTGTGTGTGTTTGTGTGTGTGTGTGTGTGTGTGTGTGTGTGTGTGTGTGTGTGTGTGTGTGTGTGTGTGTGTGTGTGTGTGTGTGTATGTGTGTGTGTACAGTGCCGTAACTAGCCGTTCCTGTGCCCTGTGAAAAAATTTACATTTAGCCCCTTAGTTAATTAGGTTTGGGAAACTAATAAAACAAATACATTACAATGGATTTTTAGTAAGATTTATTTTAATTTCGCTTTTCTGGCTTTCATTTCAGTAAATTCATTAATTACATCTCATTATATGAGCGCGGTGGCCCAGTTGGCAAGAGCAGCGGACCAGCGATATGAATGTCCTTTGTTCGATGCCCGACGCTGGAAATCTACCCCCGTGTTCACTAATGGTGGCCGAGGTACGTGAAATAGTTCGTGGCTGCAATGTACTCTAAGTCCCCAAATTTATCTCTGGATATACGGGGTCAAGTGTTCCGGTCTCGTCACTTGACTCGGTTCAAAATCATGGATCCGGTCATTGAGCCAAGTCGGACTCTGACCCTTGTGGTGCTAATTGAAAAGAGGAGACGCCCCTTTCAGCCCAACAGCCTATAAGGACCTGGTGAATGGAACCTCCAACAAGGGGCATTAGCAACAACAACAACAATATAATTATAATTAATTATTTTTAATGGCATTGCATTCTATTGAGATAATAGAAAGATTGGTTGGGGCCTGTGTTGGCCTTGTGGTACAGTGCGCTGATTTTCGGTGCTGAGGGTGCTCGGATCGAATCCCGGCGTGGTGCCACTAAAATACCTCCATTTGTACCGTTCCTTCATAGGGAGTAATGCTGGTCCGACTACATGGTGCTCCCATAATGAAATGGCCAGAAAAAACTGCGGTGAATAAAGGTAAATGTCTATCCGACAGGTGCCTCCGCATTGGAGAGGGAAAATAATAGAAAGATTTTATAATCGTTCTTGTCCGACAGTTGATGTTAAATGATTTTTTATTAATTTCAACTTGCTAAAACTTCTCTCGCACGAAGCAATAGAAACGGGATGAGTTAGATATATTAGAAGGGCGACATTCATATTTGGATGAAACTCAGTTAAGCCAAAATCATGGAGAGACTGTAGAATATTAAACGGAGATGCAGTTTTTCTACAATTTGGAGAAGAGTCGTTACTTCAAACTTCCAGCTTTCAATTTCACATGGAATTCGTACTTTTTTAAAATTCTTTGCTATATTTAATAGCGAGAACTGAAGTCGATATTTTTAAAAATCAGCAACACCCGTGTATTGTAAAGACGAGCCATAGAGAAAGCAAAATTCGTCACAGGTAGTTTTCATTTTTTGATAACGTCAATCTATTTTAAACAATTACACCGAAGTTACTGTCTACCTGAGTACACCGAATGTAATTCGGTGTACTCAGGTAGACAGTAACCATGCCTCGCATACAGGTAGGCGAACAATATGCTCGGATGTCAGAATTTGAGAGAGGACGTGTAGTTGGGTTCAAAGAAGCCGCTTGGTCTAATCAGCGAATCACTCGACATTTGAATAGGAGCGATGCCACTATTAGACGATGTTGGCAGGAATGGGGGAACCATGGCCGAATACAGCGTCAAGAAGGAAGCGGTAGGCCTAGTCAAACGACAGAACGTGAGGACCGAGCAATCGTCAGAGCGGCACTCACAGCCCCAGATTCCCCATCATCATCTATCGTACGTGCAACTGGTGCTTCAGTGACCGCAACGACCATTCATAGTTGGTTCAGAGAAAGGGGGTTGAGCTCACTGCACCCCTTGCGCCGACTACCATTGACATCTGTACACCGACAAGCCCGTTTGCAGTGGTGTCGGGCATATTCGACCTGGAATGTCATTGACTGGAATAGAATTGTTTTCAGAGATGAGTTCCGCTTCTAATTGAGCCCCGATGACCAGCGAATACGTGTCTGGAGACGCCTCGGACAGCGGTGAGATACCAACCTGACCTATCTTCCGCTATACGGGCCGACAACCAGGAGTGATGGTCTGGGGTGCCATTCATTTCATAGCGAGACCCCTTTGGATGTCATCCGCGGCACCCTTATAGCACAGCGGTACGTAGACGATATTCTACCCACCTTTGTCTTGCCCTTCATATCACGCCATCCTGGGCTTACATTTCAGTAAGATAATGCCCGCCCGCACACGTCGAGAGTTTCTACTGCTTGTCTTCGTGCTTGCTCAGTGCTACTTTGGCCAGGAAGGTCGCCGGATCTCTACCCCATTGAGCACGATTGGATGAATATGGGAAAACCCTTCAGCCAAATCGGGATTTTAACGATCTAACGCGCCAGTTGGACAGAATTTGGAACGATATCCCACAGGAGGACATCCGCCACCT
>OU015491.1:223131776-223141776 GCA_907164885.2 Dolomedes plantarius
TCCTCTTGCTGCTTTCATACCGGCGGAGTCGTCAAAGGAAATAATAAAAATATTCTCGTAAATTACACGTATTCGTCGTTTTAGTCATGAGGTGAATTTATTTTCAAGCATAACTGCATCTCCTCACCGTAGCATGGGAGATTAGATATCTTCTGAGCCTGCGATCTGTCTCCCATGTTACATATATATATATATATATATATATATATATATATATATATATATATATATATATATATATATATATATATATATATATCTATATATATATATATATATATATATATATATATATATATATATATATATATATATATACATATACATATATATATATACAGTAAGTATGCCGAATATGAGATCCCTTTTGATTTTCATATATAACTAGGAAAGTAAGTGAGGGATTATAGTACCAACTTGATATCCTTTTTGATACATACATTTTACTACATATAACAATGACAAAAAATTGAAAATAACCTTACAGTTTTCTTGTATTCAATTATAAACACAAGTGTTCCAATTTTTGGGTCTGAAAAAAGTTGTCCTATTATGAGACCCCCATTCTACAACTCTAAATATGAATTAGAATTGCTGAAAAGTTAGTAAAAACAAAACTGTACACAATAATTAGATAATAGTTACCTATATACACTAATAGGGGAAAAAGAAAAGGGACATTTTAAAAAAATTAGTTGGTTTACACTACAGGTTTTGTTTACTTTTTTTTTTTAGATTCAAACTTTTCACATTGTTTACAAATACAAAGTTAGTCAGTCTTCTGAAAATAAACAACTTCCGTTTGTCTTCTGAAAATAAATAACCACAAAAAAGGCATTCAGCGTCGTTTTCATCAATGCTATCATCACTGCTGTTATGGAGAGAAAGTTTTTCGTCATCTTCAAATGAGCTGAGATCATCATACCTATAATTCGGCTTATTCATTCTCTAGTTTTTAACTAGTGTTGTATTTTCATCCATCCTTAATTTCCCCCTTCCTGTAGGGACCCCTTTGCCATTTCTTTTGCCTTTATTGTTTCCTTATCCTTTTCTTTTTTATCTTAATCTCCTTTTCTTTGTTTATCGTTTGATTTTTTATCTTTTTGATCTATTTTTTCTTTTTTTGTAGGAAACAAAGTTTTTTTTTCCAATAGGCTGCAGTTCTTTTATTAATGCTATCAATAAATTTATTTTTATATGGCGATGATGTGATAATATTGGCTTTACGGGCCCCACTTGGTTTCGAGGTGTTATTCTCAGGTAAAGTAGGCAAGTGTTTTATTTCTTCAGGAGTCACTAAGAACTGGTTTGAACTTGTTTGATCAATACCTTCCACATTGTCACTACTGCTACATACCTGTGGATTTCTGTGGATTTCGCCTGGGCGTCATTGCATCTGCAGCTTCAGAGGAATTAAGGCTGTGAGAGAGAAAACTAAAATGCCTAATATGAGACCCTATCTCATGTTAGGCTTGATTTGGGGTCTCATATTGGGCACGACCATGTTGTTGAACACGCCAACGAAACTTTTAGGTTAGGATTGGTGTTAGCTTAAAAATAAACAAGCGTGTTTACACACCACATTTATAGCTGCCAATCCAATACTAACAGTTTTAATAAGAATTTCATCTTAAAGGTGAAAACAGCCAATGAAAATGGTGATGCAAAAAAGTCGACGAGCACACATTCAGGAAAAATAAATACTGCACCTTTGTGTGCGCTTGCAAACATACGACTGACTCACCAATTACGAATGATGCAATAGACTACTGTTTTACACTCCAGTCGCCAGGCGGAAGCACTTTATAGGTCCTATAAGCTGGGGTCTCATATTAGGCAAGGTCTCATATTAGGCATACTTACTTACTCTCTTTCTCTCTCTCTCTCTCTCTCTCTCACTCTCTCTCTCTCTATATATATATATATATATATATAGATAGATAGATAGATAGATAGATAGATAAGCAACTTATTTTAAAAGGGGAGGGTCTCGTGCAATGAAACTAGATAAAAAAATTATGGTGATTACGTTAGATCTCACTAAGAATTGTACCCACGTCCGTCCCACTAGTAAATATCCCACTAGTTTCATGTTTATTTTGCCGCCCTTTTTTATGTAATAATAATAAAAAAATTGAAACAAAAGATACCAAGCTTTGTTATTGAATGCGGCGCACGAAAGCCAAAAGGTTGAACAACCGTGTTTCAGACAAAGGAAAAATTATGTGATTTTTTTAAGGATTTTTTTACCCGCACCGGTGAAATTTAAAAATTATGACAAATCCGTGTCTCAGAGAATTCAATGGTATATCCATAAGTTATTTTGATTATAATCATTTGTATTTCTGTTAGTTTAATAATAAGGATTTTTTTTATTTATTATTAAGGGATCAGGTACCTTTTTAAGGCCCGACAAACATATCCCTGTTTTCAATCATCAGTAGTTCGAAAATATTTTATTCCGAAATATGAAAATTTTAAGGTGAGTTAAACACTGTTTTTGATTTATAAATATGGCTCTCAATTTTTTTATAGCTTCAAGAGAAAGTTTTTAATTGCTTTAGGGGGTCCGGGACACATTTTAAATTTTTTTTTTATTTATTGAGTTAAAATTTTGAATTTTTTTGTGATGGTTAACCATATGATTTGTAAGCAAAATCACTTCATAAAATTTCTCAAAATGTTTTTAAAAAATTTAAAAATTTAAAAAAGTGGGGTAATTTAAAATTGTTATAACTCGAAACATTACTTGTCGAATTTCATTTCTTTTTTCATTTAATTAAACAGAAATATATAAGTTTTAATTTTGATTCAGCATTTTTTTAAATATTAATTTTTTTAAAAATTAAAAATATTTATATTAAGAACTAGCTGAAAACCCGCGCTTCGCTACGGAGTACATTCAAATTAAATACAACGGTAAATGTATGCAATTGGTGCCAAAAAAAATAAATATATATATTTATAATAAATGAGACGATCAATATGTACAATTGATGTAAAAAAATATTTATATATATATATTTATAAAAAAATCATAAGGAATATTTATTTTTTTTGGATAATATCCAATCGTCTGCTGCATTAGAAAGAAAAAATGTTTTTTTTGTCTATTTAGTTGTTACGCACGTGACGATAAATTTATTGAAAGTACCAGAAAAAGAAATCACGTGATCAGCATTTAATAAAATAAATTCTAAAAATTAATCTTTAAAAATTCACCAAAAATCAGGAAATGGAGGTAAAAATTCGAAAAAAATTCATTTTGAAGGAATTTTTATGATCTTTCTCGTGATATAAATTTTATAACCCTCAATGTATTATTTTAAATGCAAACCTAAAAACAGTTTAAAAAACAGCTTAAAAATTTAATTTAAAAAAATCTAAGAAGAATTTTTGAAAAATCTTTCTTAGTGCACCTCTACACTATTAGAAGAATCGCCATGCAAAATTTCAGCCCTTTAGGTCCAGCGATTTGGTCTGTGCGTTGTATGTCAGTCAGTCAGTCAGTCAGTGAATGAATGAGTCAGTTACGGAACTGTTTTATATATATAGATTACAAAAAAAATGATGTAACATATTTTTAAAAAATCATATTTTCAAAAGTAAATATTCTTATCAAATTTACTGAATCAAAATTAAAGTAAAATAGTTGAAAAAGACATGTTCCAAGTTTGAACCATTTATCTTTAACGGTTCTTGACTTATAACAATTTAAAGACGAGAAATGGAGAAGAAACCCATCATGCAGAAAAACGCACTTACAAGTTTAACCCCGTAACCGGTTTGCCCGTACAGCGTACGGGCATCGATATTCTATCTTTTCCTCTTTTTGTTTGCACGTGTTTTTAGTTTGTAAAACCGCGTGCAAACGAAATAACTAATACAAAGACTAGTACAAATATTTTCTAACAGATTTCGTAGCTTGTCCATTTCATTTAAATTCTTTTTAGACGGTTTTTCATCATTAAACGGAAGCGCGGATATTTTTGCTTTGTGGAATTTTTGCTCTACTGCTTGCAACGCTTGTGAATTCAAACCACTACATTTTTTTAAAATTATGGATGAAATGAGCGACGAAAATATTTTCCTGTTAGATCATGGACTGAATTCTGATTCAGATTCGGAACTGTCCTCTAATAATCTGGATTATTCTTCAGATCATTATTTCTGCCCTGATTGGGACGTAGGACTTTGTATTACACCATGCTTCAAATTGTACGACACAAAAAATACTTTTGAACAATTTGCAAAAGTGTACATTTAAAATGTTAAGGTAAGAATGAAAGAAATTTTTGTAAGATCTGTTAAACATTCTTCATTGCATGCAGAGTTTTCTTGCAAAAAGCAAACTTTAAAGGGATTTTGTCTTGCAAAAAGCAAACATTAAAGGAGTTTTGCCTTGCAAAAAGCAAACATTTAAGGGTTCTTGTGTTCCACAAATTTTAAATAAAAATAGAGTAAAAGCATTAAAAGTGAAATTTAATAAAAAAATCTTTCGTTTTCTTATTCTATTAAGTATGGTGTTTAATTATAGGCAGCAAAATAATATGCCTTTTTTGGCAACATTTCTAGTAAAAAAATTGACCAGTTAAGGGGTTAAACGCTTGGCTACTATTAGAATGTTGCAAAAAAAAAATAATTTCTTCTGTTCTAATTAAGATAGAAACATGATTTAAACGTCATTTTAAGCGCAAAATAACACAAAAATGTTTAATGCAATAAAAGTTTTTTCGAAAATTCGAATAATTTTGTGTCCTGGACCCCCTTAAAACTTCCACCATTGTTTTTCCATTGTTATGTCATTATGCACATCATACCACTAGAACAGCTGGCTAGAATACCAGGAAATTTTATACACGTTCAATATAAACATGTATAGTTAAAATGACCGACTATTACGTTATTCCTATGATAAAAATTATAATTGCAATAAAATTTATCAAACACGTTTTTTGAAATTTTAAAAAAGTTTAAAAAAACCTTTTTTTTTACTATGAAGAACTAAGAATTTTTAATTCAAAGTTGGTCATTTAAAAGATATGTTATACAACTTAATTTTAAAACTAAAATAAATGTGTATATCCATTAATATTCAGATTCAATTCTGCGTGTGGTGATATAGCATTAAAAAAAAACAATGGTTGAAATTTTGGAAAATTAAAAACTTATCATCCAGCTAAAAAAATTTGAGAGCCATGTTTATAAAGAAGAAAGTGTGTTTAACTCGCAGTAAAATCTTCATGTTCCTAAATAAATTATTTTCATTACTACTGATGGTTGAAAATACGGATGTGTTTGTCGCGGATCTTAGCTTTTAAAAGGTATTCGACCCCTTAAATTTACTTTTGATCCCAAAGAGTTTCTCCTATTTTGAACTGTTCCCATCCGTAGTTTTCCAAGTGCTACAATTTAAAAGGTGGGGCTCCTGTCGATTGATTCAGACTATCTTTCTTTCGGTTTCCTTCTGGATCAAACGACCAAATATCTTAGTTACAAACGTTTCTTGGCGTTACTCTCATCAGCATTTAATTCTACGTATTTTAATGAACTTAACAGTGTCAGGGCTGTTATGAAGATGATATAATCTATGGTTGAATCTTAATCTCCACAATTCATTTATATGTACTCTGCCAAAAACACCTCATAGAATTTTTCTTTCGAATACAACAAGGGATTATTCATTTCTTGAGGCACGAGTCCGAAGCATAGGTTACCACAGGTAATAAGAGGTTCACCTTGCATGAATTTGACTGTGTTTGGCTGTATAAAGTTTGATTTAAAGGAAAAATTATGGCTGAATAGTGCAAGCAGAGGTTTAATAATTTCAAGATAAAAAGAATTTTTTATATACCATGTTATTAAATTTTCTGTTGAATCATATAAACTTGACAATTCTGTGTATGAATAAATACTTTTTAAAATTTTTTGATGAATTATCCCATCAACTTGAAAGAAAATGAAGTTAATTGAAAGTGAACTTGCGTTTAACTTTTCGTTCCCGTCCCGGTGATAGATGGCTGCACCAGTCTACAAAACAAAATTAACTGAATAGAATTCAAATCTGCTTAAAGATGGCTAAAAGTATTAAAATAATGCTTTGTCATCGTCTTCTGAGGTATTCTAAAAGTTTCAAGTGCCTAACTAGTCGGGAAGTTAGTTAAAAATCGATTGCAAGATTTGTACCGGATAAACACACACACACAAACAAACAAACAAAGAAGAAAGCGAGTTAACAAAAACATGGTAATAATAAAAATCTTTATTTTATATATTAAACATTTCACACTGTAAATGTTCAAACAATAAAACTTTAAATGCTCGTGCAATCATCATCCATTTTTACGTGCTTGCAGCAGATTTTCTCACAATATCAGGTAATTTGAAATAAGCGTGCATTTTCTGGTGGCAAAAACTATTTTTTTTACATCACGCAGCTAAATAAATACTGCAACTTTTAGAAATGAAAATTGACGAGTCGTAACTATATGCCAGGCGGTCGTATCCATTGTCACCAAACAAGTGTATTTCTAAGAACACCTGAAAAGACAAAATAAATGTTACTTACTAAATTATATTTACTTTACGAAACGAGTCATTAATTTCTAATGCTTTTTTAAAGTGGAGAATTCGATTCATCTTTCCAATAAATTTTTGCAGTGAGAAATTAAAGTTTTATTGTTTCCACTTAATCATCGAAAGACAAAGATGTTTACACATTTACATTTTTCTGATGAAAAAATAATTATAAAGATTTTGTTTCAATTTTCAGGCTCATTAAAATGCGCGGTTTCTCTTATGATTATCAAGCAGAGACACTTTAATTATCGATCTATTTCATATTTGATTCTTTCAGAATAAAGATTCTTCGCAATAAATAATACACATTGGGAACGCAAAAGTATTTTCCAATAGTATTTCATAAATATATTTAATCAAGTTTAACGGTGAAAATATAATTCAATCCCAATTTTAAATGTTTTATTGAAAATACAAAAAAGTTCCTGCTTTGAAGTACGTGGCCAATTATAATTTGAGAGAATACACAATTTTCATTTCACGATGTCAGACAAATTATCAATTAAGTAAAAAAGAGGAATCTAGTCAAGTCGCACTCAGGCAAAGTTAGATGCGAAACTGAATTTAAACAAGTTCTTTAAGTTTTCAAATTTATAAGAATAAACATATTTTTCTCTAGGTATCTGGTACACAACGATTCATTTCATATTTCATTGAGTCATATAAAAATTCTCATTTTTGCCTACTTAGGTGATCTTTAGCAAAATTATTCGGAACATCTATAATTATGCAATATATATACATTTTTATCTAAATACACTTAACTTTTTTAAATAAATAGAACATTTGAAACAAAAACAAAAGAGTATCTTCAAGTTCATAATACTAAGAGTTAATAATCATAATTATTATAATTTTTAAAAAAATCACATTAAGGTTTGCTCAGTTACGTGTCTGTCCTATTTTTTCGATCTATTGACTTCCGATAACAGTTTGTCACCTTTATTTCATTAAATCTTTTCATCATTTGTAATTTAATTATAAAATTGCTTGCATTATATGTTATTATATTAATATGTCACTGATAATACTGGTCTGTAAAGTTCGATTTCGATCAAGAGCACCAAGTGTTATTCACATCTGTTATAAAGAATACCTAACCACCACTCTGAAAGGAAAGCTTCACTTGGGCCAGCCCCGTAGAAATAGAGTTGCCATTCGTAATAATGGATATAAATATTTTTCATTGACAAAAGAGGATAATAATGTTTTATATTTATAATATAAATAAAAAATACAATTTGTGAAAAAAGAAAGTTTTTATTTAAATATAATTATATTTTCCAAATATAATCAATCTTTTATTGATTAAAAAAAACAATAACAGTAAATCCATAAATATGCTAGCTTATAGTAATAACTATTAATAAACTACTAGCTTACAGTACTATGCCTCACCCAGCTATTTCCTGGTCTTTAAAATATTTTATCCGTGTATTTAATCTAAAGCTTTTTACCTCCGTTATATTGATTTTTAGTGCCTGGCTATAATCTGGATGGGGAAATCCTCAACCAGATATTTTTGTTTTACCATCCGTTGCTGTTTGATCACCCATGCACTTGACCATTTACCTTACTTGCTTATCGCTGTTTTTATAAAAATTATATTTTAATGTTTTTCATTACTTTTCTTATATTACCGTTCTTATCTCAGTTATAGTAGATTGGTTTTAAACACCTTTTCGATTTGAATGATTTTATCACCTTTTTCCGTCGTTGTTACTTTTACTTTTTACCTTCTACAAATATATCCTTATTGTACTCGTCTTGTGTTTGACACAGCTTGTTATTTCTGGACCTTAAAAAAAAAAAAAAAAAAAAAAAAAAAAAAAAAACTCGACAAGCCAACCAACCAGATGTCAGTTGCATCATTTTCACTTCAACATCTTGGATGGGAGGACTATTTTGAGAGAACTTAAATCCTTTCAAAACTTGATGTTTTACAAATCCACGTGACAATTCAGTAACTTTTAAAATAAACAATAAGCCATGATGTATCAGGATACATTTAACTTAATGGTGTTTGATGACGTAACTACGATAAAAAAAGGTCTTTAGTGCTAAAGAAAATTTTTTAATTAAATGATGGAATGGTGGATTTAAATAAAATTCCGCCTTTAAACTTTTTAGAGGGTTGTTTCTTTTCAGCGCACTCGTGGCAACATTTGGTGACTCAACAATATATTTTCACCGATCAGGAAATCTGCACTGTCCTAAGCCACTGTACGCCGATTTGCCAAATCACACACAATTACGCAATAAGTCTTCAGCGCATTTCACGAAGGTCATATCTGACAATAATCGCATTTCAGAATGTGACTTTGTAAATACATACTTAAACAAACAAAAAAAAAATACCGCTCTATGCGCCGAACAGTCGAAAGCACCCGAGCAGATACAAGATGACTCGACCGGAAATTTACAAACGTTTCACTGGCATTTTCTCATGCAAAATAAAGACGATTCAATTTTAGCTATTAAAATGTAAACTCAACTCTTTCTCCGAGAAATAGATCGAATATTTCGTTCCAATTCAGTGGAGCGGATTCACATTTTATCACCTCCTGGACATTTTCAGCAGCTGATAATTTTCTTGCCCGAAAAAATCTCAAGTTCATGATGTTCTTTTTCGAAGCTGAATCCTCAATATAAATTTAAAGCTAAGTATAATAGAAAGTATGCGGTTAATTTAGTTTTAAAGTGTAGGGCAGGAATTCCCAACCATTTTAAGTATTAAATTAAAGGGGAATATATATCAGAAACATGTTAAATATAAGTTCAAATAAGCACTCCATTGTTGATTTTATTCATTTAATGAAAGATTATAAGTAATAACACAACACAACACAATAGAATATATTAATACAGTTTCAAAAATAGCCATGAGTGTAGTATGACACTAGAGGACTTCAATGGAAATCACACGAAAGAGTTTTGTTATGTTAATGTGAGACTTGCAATGGATGCTTCGAGCACAATTGTTTGACATGAAGCCTGAAAGTTGTATTTATATATATATATATATATATATATATATATATATATATATATATATATATATATATATATATATATATATAATATGTATATATATATATCCACCTCTGGCAGCTATACAAGCCGAAACACGGCGTGACATCGAATCATTGAGGTCACCTATGATCTCCTGCGGAAGATCATGCCATAATCTTTGCAACTGGGCAGTTAATGCACCAATATTCCGGGACGGCTGCAGTTGCCTTCCAAGCAAGTCCCAGACGTGCTGTATTGGCGAGAGGTCTGTTGACCTGGCAGGCCATGGGAGTACGTCATATCCTTGAAGACATTGTTCGGAGAATCGCGCAGTATGTGGACGAGCGTTGTCTTGCTGATAAATAGCACCTGGGCGATTTGATAGCATTGGCAGTACAACTGGCGTTAA
>OU015491.1:223144276-223326776 GCA_907164885.2 Dolomedes plantarius
ATTGGGATTTTTCTCTCTCCTTCACTCGTGTTTCGTGTCAATATACACTCATGGACAAAAAAATTAGCGCACCAAGAAGGAGTCGTCAAAATGAAACGAAATTTTACATACGTAATGACTACTTTGATATAAGTAAATGATAAGAAAATCAAAGAAAAAGGATAATTTATTTCAGAGAAAAAGGCAAAAGAACGGAGGAGTTAATACTCCGTTGGACCCCTCTAGCGCGAATGCACGATGCGATACGATCGGGCCTTGAGTCATACAAGTTCTGTATGATGTCTTGAGACATTTCGTTCCATATTTGCTGTAACCTTGCCTCTAGTTCGTTCAAACTCGTGGGATGCCCAACTCGTCGTCCCAAATGATCCCAGATATGCTCGATTGGAGACAAATCTGGGGATCGGGCAAGCCAAGGAAGGGTAGTAACAGTGCGAAGACAGTCTTGTGACACCCTTGCCGTATGAGGCCGAGCATTGTCTTGTTGAAAAATGGCTCCTGGGAGCCGTTGCATGAGTGGCAACACATGTGGTTGCAGGATTTCATGAATATACCGCTGGGCTGTTATGGTGCCACGGAACAATACTAGGGGTGACCGTGTATTGTAGGCAATGGCCCCCCATACCATCACACCAGCTGTGGGAGCGATGTGTCGCTGTACAGAAAAGGCAGGATTGAAGCGTTCACCACGGGCTCTCCACACACGAACACGATTGTCATCACTGCCGAGATTGAATCTGGATTCGTCGCTAAAGACGATCTGGTTCTATTACGCTGCAGTCCAGTTTCCTCGTGCGCGGCAAAACTCCAAACGGAGGCGTCGATGGGTGGGCGTCAAGGGCAGTACACGTAATGGGCGCCGCGATACCAACTGTCCTTCAGCCAGGCGGCTTCGTATGGTTCGAGAAGACACAGAGGCCCCTAGTGAAGGTGCTTCCTGTGCCTGGATGGCGGCCGATGAAGCAGTTGGTTGTACGCGTGCATTTCTTACGATGTGGCGGTCTTCTCTACGGCTGGTCTGTCGAGGGCGTCCTGAGCCTGGTCTTCGTGTACATGACATCTCTCGGGTCCACAGGTCCCAACACCGCCTCACAACACAATCAGAGCGGCCTAATTGACGAGCTACTCGCCTAGATGACCACCCAGCTTCCATCATCCCGACGATTCTCCCCCTCTCAAACTGCGACAATTGCTTATATTGTCTTCGAACACGGCGTAATGGCATGTCTATCTCAGCTCTTCTTTTGTAAATGATTCAGCACACTCAAACAAGCTTTGGTTACCTGTTTTATACTCCACAGAGTACGATGTTCAACGCCCTCTACCGGCTATACGTAATGCGCAATCACGCTGCATTTCTAATCATTTGCATATCTCCCCGACATGTACCTTCATTGCAAGTTTCGTTACGATCCCGCAATTATTTCTTGGTGCGCTAATTTTTTTGTCCATGAGTGTATATATATATATATATATATATATATATATGCAGTCGGACCTCTATTTAACGAAGTCGATAAATCCCGAAAAAAATTCGCTATATGGAAAATTTGTTAAATAGACTTTCGCCTTTTAAAATACTTTAAACTACAGAAAACAGATTTTAAATTCATAAACACTAAATATTAAAAAACGTAATTAATCTCATCTTTATTTTGTAAATTAATATCTATTTGTTTTATATATCTTACCTATCTAAAAATAAATCTGCAAGGAAAACCAGTATAAAACAATCAGAACAAACCGGGAATACACTGTATTTTCAATTTAATAAAATAATTTTATATTAAAATGAATGAATTTTAATGACATTATCGCATTTATTATAGCAAGTAATTTCAAGATTATACATTACCACATGCGTCCTTAAATTTAATTACTGATAAAGTCTGTTAATTTTGTCTGAGTTTTTTGTTTGAGAAAGTATTTTCTCTCGTAATAAGTCTCGCATCTTTGCAACGCACCAAACACCCATTGAGGAGTCATTTCTTCAAACTATAATCCGCGTCGGATTGTTTCAAATTATTTTAGCATTTCATCGTAGGAAGGTTTGTTGAGTTCTTCATCATGATCATTTTCATCTTCATCATCTTTGTCTTCATAGCAGTTTATTTCTGTATTGTTTTTATTTTTCACACAGTCCAAAATGTCCAATTCTGTTCGTGTTTCCGAGGTTTCAGCATCAGAATCAAGAAAATCATCAATCAGCACATCATCGTTAATGCCTTCTTTTTCCCTTAGCTGTATCCACACTTTTTTAAGTTCCTCTAAGAGAATATTGTCTTCGTCCTCCGTAGTTGCCGAACTCTCATTGACAAAGAATACACCTTTGGCAAAACTGTTAAAAATAATACGATCTGTGACATCGTAGTTCGATGCGTTGGAAATTTCTGATATGCTTTCCCGTAAAAAGATGTTTGGCATGGATTGATTGTTCTCAAGCGCAGTGATAACTTTTCGCACTATTCTCTTGCGATAGTGAATTTTGGAATTTTTTATCACCCCTTGATCCATTGGCTGCAGTTTTTATGTAGTGTTTTGTGGCAAGTAAAAAACATTTTTCAGTTTTTGGTTGATTTCTTTCGGATGGGCAGGACAATTGTCAAAAATGAGAACAATTTTGCGACACTCTGCAGTCATACGTTTGTCGAACTTTTGAACCCATTTTTCACAATTTCCTGACGTCATCCAAGTTTTTTGTTAAAGTCATAATCAAGCTCTAATGGGGCTAATGGGTGGGCAAAGGTAAAATTTCAAGAAAACCAAGAATAAAACTAGGAGAAGAAAAGAAAGTATTGTGAAGTAATAAAATATCTAGGGGTTAAAATAGATAATAAGTTGAGTTTTTATCAGCATTTGTATATGGTCGAAGAAAAGGCCATTAAATTTATACATAAACTAGCGAGAATAAGTAAAAAAACCTGGGGGATCTCAGCTAATATTATAAAAGAAATATACAGTACAGTGATAGAAAAAGTACTGCTCTATGCGTCTGAAATATGGTATAGGGATAATGTAATATTTAATGCAAAACTGAAACAGATTCAAAGACCAATTCTATTAAATATTACAAAGTGCTATCTAACTGTGGCAACAGATGCGCTAAATGTGCTGGCTGGTTGCGTACCCTGAAACATAAAGGCAAAAGTCAATAGTATAATATATAAAATATATGATGAGGAAAAAGAAATAGACTCTGAAATATATAATAAAGAAAATTGTGAAACTAGAGAAGTTAGAATCATTAATTTAGGAAACCTCATAAGTCTAGATTGGACAATAGACAGTAATCCCAGAACGAAAGTAAAAATTTATACCGATGGCTCAAAGAAGGAAGATAGAACAGGGGCCGGGGTGGTTATCCTTAAAGAAGCTGAAGAAAAGGTTATAATTAAAGAAAGGATAGATGGAGGGAGTTCCTATGAGGCGGAACTTAGAGCCTTGCAAATAGCCATAGAGAGAATGAGAGAAGATAATATTAAGGAATTTGATGTATATACGGATTCTAAGAGTGCTTCAGAATCTCTAAGATCAATTAAATTTAAATGAAAGATAGTAGAAGAAATTAAGCAGATTATAATAAAAGAAAATTTGAAGGTTCACCTACATTGGGTTAAGGTACATTTAGGAATTGCGGGAAATGAAGAGGCAGATGAGACAGCAAAAGCTACTACTAAGTTAAGTGAGATAGGTATAAGATATAAACAGACAAAGAACAAGATCAAAACAAAAATGAAACAATTTGGAAAAAAGTTATGGCAAGAAGAGTGGGAGAGGAGTATTAAAGGAAGAAAGGTATATGAAATATATAAAGAGGTTAAAGAAGGGCGTTTAAGTGGAGATTTTAAGTTAAACAAACTTATAACAGGTCATGGTTGTATAGGGGAATACCAGCACCGTTTCCATAAAAAAAGTGATCTATGTAGTTGTGGGGAACAGCAAACTGTGGACCATTGTCTATTCAGGTGTCAACAGTTCCAGGAGCTTAGAAAAGACTTACCAGTGGACGTAGAGACATGGTCGAAAAGTAGATTCTTCGGGGATTTTTACTGTAGGCGTTTCGTAAAAAATGTAGTTAGTATTCTTATGGATGTCCATATTCCTTATTTTCACACTGACTAGGTTGTGTCAGTGTTTATTTTGTTCTCAACTTTCGTTTCATTTTGTAGTTTGTAACAAATATTTATATGCAAGTATTGTATTACTGAGGTTTGTGAAAGTAAACTTAAAATTTAAATTGCATATGAGTGTATAGCGTGTAAACAATGAAAGTCAATAATCAAAGAAATTAATGTTAACAATCAAAGTAATTGTGTTAGTTTGTGTTACACAATATAGAATTGTAAAAATTTTTAAGTATTGAGAAATGTGTTAATAGAAAAAGTAAGCGTGTTAATTGTAAAATGGTGGTGTTAAAATATTAACTGAGCAATTGTTAATTGAAATGTAATGCAATGTGTTAAATTATTGTGAAATGTAATAACAAAGTAAATTGTTAATTATAAAGTAAGAGTAATTGCAATTGCAAAGCAATGTAATGCGTTAGAGTTACTGAGAAATGTGATACTCGTGTAGTAAGGTGATAATTATAAAATAAGCTGTTAATGAGTTAACAGTAAAGAAATATATCAACAGTAAAGAAATGTATGGTGCTAATTTTATTGTAAGCAAAAAGAAAATAATTCTATGTAAAGTTATTGCACTCACCAAATATAATGTATATTGTGTATTATATATTATACATAAAGGCAGTGTATGTTATGTATTTTTATGTATTAGATGTTTTTGTATTGTTATGTTTTGATTATCATGCATTGTTTAGTGTATACCGATTTTGTTTAATGGTGGGGTTTAATTTGGCCCACCTAAATGTAGCTAATTTTTTTTGTAAGGTTTGCTAAGTGAGCACTCCTTGTGTTAAAATTTGTGTTAAAATTTGATGAATAAGAAATGTATAATCGAACTTAAGTAAGATATAATAAGGTCAAATTTATAAGTCCAGTTGGAACACGGTAAAATAGAAATTAGTTTTGAAGCTGTCGATAGAATTGACGGTTTAAGAAATTTTAGAATTTTTTTATGTTTTAGCACCTAATTAATGAATTAATTAACAAATTATGGAATTAAAATTGTCGCCACTGAAATAGATTCAAAAAACATAAAAAAGGATTTGATATTAAGAATTAAAATTTTTAAGATACAGGTCGTCGCTTTTTGCGCGGAGGATGCTTTTATATAAACGCCGTTTAAGCTCACGCTGTGGTCGGCTGAACATTTCGAATAATCAGCCTCTAAAGATTTTTCGCTTTTCAAACATATTTGATTTTTGCTTCTTCGGATAACTAATAGTTTCAATTTCTGATGTCCAGTTATACTTGCATCTAACATGACAGTAAATCTTACTTTGCTTTGTTTTCCTCCAAAGCATTTTTCCTTTTGAAATGGTAATGTCTTTTGAGGCAAACACTGAAAAAAAGCAGTCTCATCCGCATTAAAGATGTTTTTTGGCCAGTCCCTTCCGCCTCAATTAAGGACACATCGAAAAGTATCGAGAGTTTCGCTAGGGTGGAAATGTTCGATAATTGCCTTTATGTGGACTTTGTAGGATCTCTCGACAACGTCTCGTCTGCCTTTCAGATGTCCCGCGAAGCCAAAACAATTATGGCTGATGCAGGAATGAACTTGTGTATGTGGAGTTCCAACAGCAAGGAATTGATACAATCATGGGAAGACCACGGGTTTAAAACCCATCCCTTTCATTCAGAAGTCAATCCTCCTGACAAATTACACAAAGTTCTCGGTCTTCCGTGGCACGTTAATCAAGACTACGTCACGATGATGTGAAAAACTTGCTCGAATTTAATGAGCAAAAAACTTTAACAAAAAGATTTATGTTAAGAACAACGGGGAAGCTGTACGACATACTTGGTCTTCTAACACCGTTCACAATCGGATTCAAATGTTTGTTCCAAGAATTGTGGCTTAAAAAATACCCGTGTTACGCGGAACTTCCACCAGACCTTCTCCAAACATATTGGAGGTCTGATTTGTCTGATATTTCGAACTTGAAAGTCCCCAAAATGATCCTCAACTCCAGCTTAGTTGATACCAACGAACTTCAAGTCCATGTCTTTTCCGATGTCAACCAAAGAGCATACGGAACAGCAGTCTATTTGAGAGTGAAGTATATTCACAGTGAATGTCGTTCCTTCGGAGAGTCATGTTGCCCCATTAAAGAAACTGAATCTCCCAAAACTCGAACTGATGGGGGCGTTGCTCGCAGCCAGACGCGCAAAAGAAGTACAACAAATTATAAACAGAAAAGGGTCAACCACGGTTCATTTCTGGTCAGACACCCAGATCGTATTTTTCTGGATCAAAGGATCTCACCACAAGTGGAAACAATTAGTTCTAATAGTGTGAAGGAAATTCAGGTTCTTAGCAATCCTGAAGCTTGGTCCCACTTACCAGGAAAATTAAATATTGCAGACCTTGTCACGAGAGGAAGTCTTTGAAAAAGTGACGTCTGTGGTCAGGTCCAGAATTCTTAAGAACAAAGGAGTTCTCAGCATTTTAATATAGTGATTTTATTCCCAAAGAATCATATTTTAGAATTGAAAAATGGGTCATCTGTAGAAGGTCACATGTGATTTGCTGTAAGCAATGAAAAAGCTATCTTTCATAATGACCTTCTAAAAATTACTAAAATTTTTTCTAAGCTTGTTCGTACAGTTTCCTATGTTTTCAGGTTTGTAGATAACTGTAGAGATCCAATAGACAAAAAAGGTTGGTAAATGGAGTGTCAAGAATTGAACAAGTCAGAATCTTTTCTTGTAAAATTTGCCAAGGGGAGTATTTAGATGAACTCACTGCCTTGGGGAAGGGTGTAAATGTGAAAGGTAAAAGTAAATTATCTTCTCTCAAGTGTTTTATTGATAAAAATGGGCTTATACGCGTTGGAGGACGAATAATCAATTCAAGTGTTGATGACAATACTAAACATCTCATTGTCCTCCCAACTTAACATCCCTTAACTTACATGATTGTACAGTATCTTCACTTGAAGTATTTACATGTGGGGGCACAGCCCTTGTTGTACCTAATCGGTCAAAGGTATTGGCCGTTAAACGGAAAGAATTTATGCAGGTTGGTGATACACAATTGTGTCACATGTACGAGGAACAAACCAATTTTAGAACAACAATTGATTGGTCGATTGACCAAAGAACGCATAGAATCTTCTCTTCCATTTACGGTTACCGGTATAGAGTTTTGCGTATCTTTCCATGTAAAATTCAAAGGTCAAAGGAAAGGTATGTTGAATAAGATGTATGTAGCAATTTATGTATGTTTTTGCACTAAAGTAATTCATTTAGGCTTTGTAAGTGATATCACATCAGCAGTGTTCATTGCCAGTTTGAGAAGATTTTTCTTCAGAAGAGGTAAGGCCTCTAAGATTTTCACTGACAATAGACGAAATTTCGTTGGCGAAAATACCGAACTAAAACAACTTCTAAAAATTGTAAATTCACCGGATGAACCAATGGCTCAATATTTCATTGAGGAGAAAATTGACTGGCATTATATCCCTCCAAAATCTCCAAATTTTTGGAGGTTATATGAAGCCTGTGTGAAATCCTTTAAATTTCATTTAAAACTCATAGCGGAAAATTCTCATTTTACTTTGCAGGAATTCATTACGATCTTGTCCCAAAAGAAATTGAAGGGGTTCTAAACTCCAGGCCATTGAATCCATTGTCAGCTGATTTTGAGAATTTTGAAACGCTAACTCCAGGGTATTTTCTTATTGGGAAATCCATCACTTCCATCGCGGAACCCCAACTTACAAATATCGATGAAAATAGACTCAGTATGTGGGAAAGGATTTCTAAAGCCTAGAAAAGAATTTGGAGACTATGGAAAGGAGATTATTTATATAATCTGCAAGAACGCCATAAATGGCAATTCAGTAAGAACAAAGTAAGGGTGGGGACCTTAATGCTGGTGAAGGAAGAAAATTTACCAGGCACTAAGTGGTTAAGGCTGCTATGTACTAACCCCATTGGATTCGCTCACCTCAATGTTAACCTATGGAGAAAATTTGTCCACGGATTGCCGACTTGGATTCAAAGATATTTTTTTAAAAAATTGTACTCCGTCATGGAGAAAGAAATTTTACATTTGTGTACCTTTTTCGTTTTTAAAAAAAAATGCAATTAATATTTTAAAATTTAAATTATTCGGGGAAAAATCTGGTATAGTGTGATTTAAACGCTCATAAATTCCTTCGGTGGACGAAATTTATAAAGTGAATCCTGTAGCGCTTTGCAGAAAAGTTCAGGCTATTTGACAATACCAATTTTATTTGATTATCAGCATTTATGTACCTGTAAATTGTAGACAAAAATATATTTTAAATAAAAAATTTGGGGGCAGCGCTGTAGAGAGAGAGAGCTATTACAATCCCTCAAAATGTCAATCCTAAGGGGGGTGGAATTCTCGAACTGTCAACTGGACTCCTCCCCCCACAAGAGTCTGCATGAAGAAGAAAAGGGAAATACGATTTTTTTCTTAGTACATAGCAGCCTTAAAAGGAAGAAAAGAGGAAATATTCAATGTCTTCATCGCAGTTCTTTGCTGTATTGTTTTTATTTTTCACACTGTCCAAAATATGGAATTCAGTTACTGTTTCCTATGTTTCAGCTTCAGCTTCAGAATCAAGTGAAAGAGAACGAGACTAGTAGAAGAAAACCAAAGCCGCAGTTTTTCCTTTGTGTCACTAGATACGTTTGTCTCTCGATAAGTTAATATGTATTCAAATGTTTGTATATAGACTTTGGTTATGAAAGTGTGTGTGGAAAAATTCAGTCTTCAATCAATTCGACGGACAATCACATAACACTGTAGTAAAGAAAAATAATCGAAAGCACCTACCCTAATCCAGAAGGTCGACGTCTACCCCGACACTACTGTCCTCTAATAGGCCGTCGAGCTGTGGTTTACACCAGGCTCGTTGCTCGCCAAACATGCTGAACAGGATCGCAGCTACAAACACGAGGAAAAATACCGTCTGGAGAAAGGTAGAAGTCATGTCTCTTGATTACTCTTCTCTACGGAGAGTTGCTGTAGCTTCTGTCTGACGCTGCTTTTATAAATAGCTGTCCACCATTACTCAGCTCAAAGTACTTTTGTGTTTGTCATCATGATGCATGTTTTTGCTCAGAGAATTTCATATTACCGAAGGAATTTTTGCAAGCATCATCAAGCATGTTCCGAATGTGCGGTGAATTTAAATTAATTTCCTCCTTTCAACGTTTTAGAGGGCTGTTTATTTTCCGGGAATTATGAGTAACATTTGTTGACTCAGCAATATATCTTCACCGATAAGGAAATCTGCACTGTCCTAAGCCACTGCACGTTGATTTGCCAAATCACATACAATTTCGCAATAGGTCTTATACAGCGCATTTACGAAGGTCGTATCTGACATTCATCGCATTTCAGAATGTGCTTTGGTCATAATCAGGCTTTTTAAATTTTTTTTAAGTATGTATAATCAGGCTTTGTTAATACATACTTAAAGAAAATACCGCTCTATGCGCCGAATAGTCGAAACCACCCAAGCAGATACAAGAGGACTTGACCGGAAATTTACAAACACACGTTTCACTCGCATTTTCTCATGCAAAATAAAGACGATTCAATTTTAGCTATTAAAATGTAAACTCAACTCTCTCTCCGAGAAATAGATCGAATATTTCGATCAAATTCCGTGGAGCGGATTCACACTTTACCATCTCCTGGATATTTTTAGCAGCTGATAATATTCCTGCCCAAAAAAATCTCTTAATTTATTAAGTTCATGATGTACTTTTTCGAAACGGAATCCTCAATATAAATTTAAAGAAAGTATGGGTTAATTTAGTTTTAAAGTGTAGGGCAGGAATTCCCAACCATTTTAAGTATTAAATTTAAGGGGAATATATTTCAGAAACATGTTAAGTATAAGTTCAATAATGACAAGATAAAACGAACTTTTTATGTACCATGTTTTTAAATTTTCTGTTGAATTATATAAACTTGACAATTCTATGTATTAATAAATATTTAAAAAAAACTTTTTTGATGAATTATCCCTTCAACTTGAAAGAAAATGAAGTTAATTGGAAGTTAACTTGCATTTAACTTTTTGCTCCCGTTCCGACGGATAAATGGCTGCACATGTAGGGTAGTCCAAAAAAATTAATTTCCGAAATATATTGCTCCACAAGGTTTATTTTATTATTTTACATGTAAATAATGCGCTCGTTTTTTTCTCCAAAATAATAATATTTACAGGTCGCTCAAGCTCAAAATTTATAATTTCAGATTAACAAAGATTTATTGGAAGTAGTGGGAAAGCTCCTTTGGTGGTTTGCTACTAGACGAAGCAGGAATTGTTTTTGTTCTTCGTCTTTTAAAAGGGTTTAATTATATTTATAGCTCTTTACTTATATTATACTTATAGCTCTTTCAGCATTGTCATTTACGACTTTCATTTTTAAGCACCTTTTTCGAAAGTCACAAAAGCAAGGATCACTTTCCCACTGATATGGTGATTTTTCTATGAAGGCTTATGATTTAATTTTACCTCCTTTAACCGTGGCATCAAAGAATTGTTTTGTCTTTTCAGCCACAAGTTCTTCGATCTTTACATTTTGCTCATCATTTTTTAGTTCCAGCCGATAATCACGGGTAGGTTTTGGTGGACGATCAAGATTTTGTATCATTTTCATTTTTGTGTCAATGCTGACTTTGTTATCAAAAAAGCTAATGCTACTAAGAGCTCTGATAAATACTATAAGTGTCTGGAAAATGACGAAAATTCTATATTTGCTACAAAAATATTTGGATATTTCTTCAGGTTATTTAAAAACTGAATATCTTTATAAGGGCCCTTAATAGCATGTGGTGCTTCATTCCAATATTTAATATATATTAGGCTCACAAAATGGCACAATTCTGTAATCTTACCAGATTCTTCAGATGACAGCTTAAATTGTTTTCGGGAAAGGAATATTTTAGTGCATAAATACCTTTAGCCATCCGTTAAGCGTGATGTGTGAGACCAGGAGCGTGAAACGACTGATTATTATTATCTCCTCCAAGAAAAATTATTGATAATTGCATAAACTCCTTATAGTCATCCCTTATAGTTGGAGATTTAAGTGCTTTTGGCAGAAATGTTAACATATATTCTCTCAGTTTAGTAATGTTTACACTGTCAAATTTACATTGTCCATATTTGCTGGATTATAAGCAGATTTGTCTATTTCCGGTCATACATTCTTAAAACGCTTAAATATTACAGTCTATGGACCTTCAGATGGGCCGAATATAACAGAAAACACACTCGATAGTACAATCTCTATTATATGGTGATGACATGGAACCCAAATAAGATCTGTCCCTAAATATTTTTGAATTCTGATGCATTCACCTTTGTGTAAACCTGTATTAACGGCTGTGGTATCGAACACCAGTCTTCTAATTTGAGATATAATATTCCATTTCATGACTGTCTCAATACATGCTTTTGCTTGTAATTCTCCAGTTCCTCTTTTAATCTTCGGAATTCCAAGGAGCTTCTCTTGACCATTTCCTGAAACAATAACGGCAACTCAATCAACTTTTGTTTTTGATTCATCAATATCTGGTAACATCTTACCTTCCCAGTGTAATAATAGAGGTTCGTCTAGAGAATTTTTTTCTGTTTCTGCAGCTTGTTACCTTCTTTTTTTCTATGCCTCCTTATTGAGCTTCGAGATAGGGTTTTTGAAGAAATATCGTTCCCAAGTGCACGTGCAACAGCTCCAGCCACGAATACAGCTTTCCGATCATAAATATTAACACGATCTAGTACACCTACAACTTCAGGGGACTTAAATATATTTTTTGCATATTTCTTTTCAGCAGCTTCGGGAACTGTAGTTGTAGTATTGAGATCGGGTTGGAATGTAGATGACAGCGGCAGGTACTCTTCTTCACTTTCAAATTCTATCGAATGTGAAGTTTCTGAGTCTGATAATTCTGACATCATTTTTTTCTACCCTAATTTGTAATTTTGCTTCTCTTTCTTCATATCGCTCTTTTGATAACTCTTTATTATCTTCCCATTTTATGTTTCTTATTTCTTTTTGTGTAGTTTTCATGTCAACTCATAGAACAACAAAAAACATCTTTCTGCTTTTGAAAGAATTCTCTGTCTTCTTTGTTGCTTATTTGGCTGATGGCATCTTTGGTAGATACATCAAATAACTTTTCTAATTTAGCCTTCAAAATGTTTTCTTTAAGTCTATCTTTTCCTGAATTTCTATTTTTATTCTTTTTTAGGCCTAGATATTCTTCAAATAGTTTTTTAAGTTTCCTGATGGACGAGTCTATACGCTGATTGGATATTCTACCCCTTTGCCATAATTCGCACAAATGTTGAGCGACCTCTTAATACTATCGGATTCACCTGAAATTTTATTTACATACATTTTGAATACAGAGGAACAAAATAGGGCTTGTGGAAGGAAGATTCTTACACTTTTATTTTTTAACATTATGTCATGGACCACCCTTCTGCACCAGTCTACAAAAAATAATTAACTGAAAAATAACTGAAAATTAATTTAATTCTGCTTAAAGATGGCTAAAAGTATTAAAAAAATGCATTGTCATCGCATTCTGAGCTATTCTAAAAGTTTCAAATGTCTAGCTAGTCGGGAAGTTAGTTAAAAATCGATTGCAAGATTTGTACTGTACAAACACACACACAAACAAGCAAGAAAGCAAGTTAATAAAAACATGGTAAATAAGCACTCCATTGCTGATTATATTCATTTATTGAAAGATTATAAGTAATAATACAACACAACACAATAGAATATATTAATACAGTTTTAAAAATAGCCATGAGTGTAGTATGACACTAGAGGACTTCAATGGAAATCGCTCTAAAAAGTTTTGTCATGTTAGTGTGAGACTTACAATGGATGCTTCTAGAACAATTGTTTGGCATCAAGCCTGAGAGTTGGAGGCGCGAGGGTAGCTAATCCATCCTTAGGAACGAGTGCATGTGTCCCCATCTGTCCGGTGTGAGAGTCGTTAGTTCAATTTAATATTTATTTTAAATGAGCCCCACTAGTATTTTTTTGTTTTTAGGATGCTTCGAGCACAATTGTTTGACATCAAGCCTGAAAGTTGGAGGCGCGAGTGTAGCAAATCCATCCTTAGGAACGAGTGCATATGTCCCAATCTCTCACGTGTGAGAGACGTTAGTTCAATTTAATATTTACTTTAAGTGAGGCCAGTCGTATTTTTTTGTCTATATAAAAAAAAATTGTGGCATCCCAGCCCGTTCTCACGGTACACCGGTAGTGGATGACTGGTGTAGGGGGTCCGAAAAATTGAAAAGCTGAGCGTCTCTGTCCGACTAACACATGATTCCAGGTTTGAATTTAGAACCAGGCCAGTCGAAAAAATTGATTTAGTGACGAACTAAGTATCGTAAACTGATTTTGAATACTTACCGGAATGTTAGAGAACTGCTGGTCGGATGTATTGTGTTACTGAAGCTCGTTCGAAAGCTCTTATAATGTAATATAAACATAGAATTGCCTCATTAAAAATATTTAAAAAAGTATATTATTTTACTTACAGGACTAAATAGTCGAATAGATTGAGGAAGAATTATCAGTTGAAACAAAAACATTTTGATTCCTCATTTAATAATTTCAGGTGTTTTTTTCTAGTTAATGTGTTTGCTGAAACTAAAATTTTATTTTAAATATATATATATATATCATCGGATATTTTATCTGTTTTTTTTCAAATTTTTATTTTCCACGTTATGGCAAATGTAGGGTAAGTATGCCGAAAATGAGACCCCTATTGATTTTCATATATAACTAGGAAAGTAAGTGAGGGATTATAGTACCAACTTCATATCATTTTAATGCATATATTTTACTACATATAACAATGACAGAAAATTGAAAATAACCTTACCGGAAAATTAAACATTGAATTAAATTTGCAGAGAGGAGTTAGTGCACAAGGTCTTTCAAAATGTTAGGCCTGGTGGTCAGGTGCAGCATTCTCAAGAACAAATGAGGTCTCAGTATTTGAATTTAGTGATTCTATTCCTAAAGAATCTTATATTTTAGAATTGAAAAAAGGGTCCTCTGTAGGAGGCGACATGTGATTTGCTGTAACCAATGAAAATGTTATTTTTCATAATGACCTTCTAAAAATTACTAACATTTTTTCTAAACTTGTTCGTATAGTTTCCTGTGTTTTCAGGTTTGTATATAACTGTAGAAATCCAATAGACAAAAAGGTGGGTATATGTAGTGTCAAGAATTTAAGAATTAAGAATCTTTTCTTTTAAAATTTGGGGAAGGGTGAGAATGTGAAAGGTAAAAGTAAATTACCTTCTCTCAATTGTTTTCTTGATAAAAATGGACTTATACGCGTTGGAGGACGAATAACACAGGCCAACTATGAAAAAACTTTTGGAATAAATTTACCTTATTCTTCTGGTTTTTAGTGTACTGAAACCGAATATGAAAATATAAAAGCCCTATCACCCACCATTTATTCACATTTCAACACTCAATATATAAAGAAATGACATTTTTAGCGAATTCAACGCCATAAGCTAACCTCCAGCAATGTGGTTTTACCAAATTCCTACGTTTCTTATGTGAATGGGACGGTAGGGCAAGGGATCAACATTGGTCCAGAAAAATCTGGCCTGCAAGTAAAATCTTTAAAACCTGGAGAGAAGAACATTCTGCTCAAGAACATCGTGTGTGGACCCAGAAAACATTCTGCTGTGACCTCTAATCATAAAATTAGGCCTAATGAAACTGTTTGCAAAAGCCTTACCCAAAGATGGAGAATATTTCAAGTATCTCTGCGAGAAGTTTCCTCATCTATCAGAAGCAAAATTGAAAGAAGGCGTATTTGTTATACCTGACATCCGAAAAATGATATTCGATCCCAACTTGAATCAAAAATGACTTTAAAAGAGAGGCAGGCTTGTGTATCATTCAAGCAGATTGTGACCAAGTTCTTGGGCAGCAAAAAGGACCCACAATATATTTCTATTGTAACCAACATGCTGGAAAATTTCAAAAAGTTAGGCTCTTTGATGAGCCTCAAGATTCACTTTTTGAACAGTCACCTTGATTTTTTCCCAGATAATTTGGGTGATGTCAGTGAGGAGCAAGGTGAGCGGTTTCATAAAGATATTAAATTGATGGAAAGACGGTATCAGGGCAGCTGGAATACCAATATGATGGGAGACTACTGTTGGTCACTTTACCGAGAAGTTGATCAAGCGATTCACAGGCGAAAAAGCAATATCAGGAGTTTTAAGGTGAAGAGGAAAAGGAAATATAAACCAATGCACACATAAAATCTATATAACAAAAAGGTATTTTCATGTTTATACTTGAATTAAGTTTGTTTATATTGTAACATTTATTTATTTTTATTTTCTATGGTATGTTCGGCTAATTTTCTAGTTTCCGACGAAGTCACATTGTGACAAAACTATGGGTGATAGAAAAAAACTGAGGTCAGATATGGATTCAACACCAAAAATTACATAAGAATCGGGTATTAATGTTAAAAAAGTTTTCAAAAAGTCATTTTTCGTTGGCCTGTGTAATTAATTCAAGTGTTGATGACAATACTAAACATCCCATTGTCTTCTCACCTAAACATCCCTTAACTTACATGATTGTACAGTATCTTCACTTGAAGTATTTACATGTGGGGGCACAAGCCTTGTTGTACCTAATACGTCAAATGTATTGGCCGTGAAACGGAAAGAATTTATGCAGATTAGTGATACACAATTATGTCACATGTACAAGGAACAAACCAATTGTAGAGCAACAACTGATGGGTCAATTGACCAAAGAACGCATAGAAACTTCTCTTCCATTTACGGTTACCGGTATAAATTTTTGCGTACCTTTCCATGTAAAATTCAAAGGTCAAAGGAAAGGTATGTTGAATAAGATGTATGTAGCAATTTATGTATGTTTTTGCACTAAAGCAATTCATTTAGGCTTTGTAACTGATATAACATCAGCAGTGCTCATTGCCAGTTTGAGAAGATTTTTCTTCAGAAGAGGTAAGGCCTCTAAGATTTTCACTGACAATAGACGAAATTTCTTTGGCGCAAATGCCGAACTAAAACAACTTCTAAAAATTGTAAATTCACCGGATGAACCAATGGCTCAATATTTCACTGAGGAGAAAATTGACTGGCATTATATCCCTCCAAAATCTCCAAATTTTTGGAGGTTATATGAAGCCTGTGTGAAATCCTTTAAATTTCATTTAAAACGCATAACGGAAAATTCTCATTTTACTTTGGAGGAATTCATTACGATCTTGTCCCAGAAGAAATTGAAGGGGTTTTAAACTCCAGGCCATTGACTCCATTGTCAGCTGATTTTGAGAATTTTGAAACCCTAACTCCAGGGCATTTTCTTATTGGGAGACCCATCACTTCTGTCGCGGAACCCCAAACTTACAAATATCGATGAAAATAGACTCAGTAAGTGGGAAAAGATTTCTAAAGCCTCTCAAAGAAATTGGAGACTGGAAAAGAGATTATTTAAATAATCTACAAGAACACCATAAATGGCAGTTCAGTAAGAACAACGCAAGGGTGGGGACCTTAGTGTTGGTGAAGGAAGAAAATTTACCAAGCACTAAGAGGTTAACAGGAAGAGTAGAGGAAATATTCAATGGAAGTGATGGGAAAGTGAGAGTGGTGAACATACGCTTACCACAAGGAAACATACTTAAAAGATCTGTACGAAATATTTCAATATGAGCTGCGTACTAATTATTGGCTTTAAGCATCATTGCTAAGTTTCATTGTATGCATATTTGATATTAATGTTGTAAGTATAGCTATTATTGTAGAACTTTCATTTAAACCTTCATTGTATTGTTTTTGGAAATAATTTAGAATTATTGGATTAAGAATCCAATCGGTGGGGAGAGTTAAGATTTTGAAATTTCTTTTTTCCCGTTAGGCGGCGCGTTTGTGTTTATTTTTCTTCTGAAGCGCTGCTCAGTGAGAATGAGGCATTTGTCTCTCGATAAGTTAATACGTATTCAAATGTTGTAAATAGACTTTGTTTATTAAAGTGGGTGTGAAAATTACAGTCTTCAGTCAATTCGACGGACAATCACAAAACAAACAAACACACACACACAAATATATATATATATATATATATATATATATATATATATATATATATATATATATATATATATATATATATATATATATATATATATATATATATATATATATATATATATATATATATGTATATATATATATATATATATTGCTCTTGCTTTTCAAAAGCTCACGTTTCCTAAAACAGTTGGTTTCACTCAAAATGAGGAGCTTAGCTAGTTCACAAGATGACGGTATGAGGAAAAATACCGCCCAGTCTGTTATCTTTCGCTCTTGTATCATAGCCGTTACCTAAAGGTGCATGGGCTCATTACAATAAGCCTAAAAATATCAGGCTCATAAAAATGTTGTAGATCATTTTTCAATTAGCCTAGCTGATTGCCAAAATGACGACGCTCTTTGCGATAAGTCAATTTGGTCAATTCGCCCACGACATATGCACCATACGCGAATTTTTTACACGCGCTCTCATTTCACAGCAGCTACTGTAAAATTTCATTACCTTGGAAAACTGTGGAGTTACTGACTAGTGCTGCCATCTAATTTTTATTGATATCATAAAAATTTCTGAATCTGCTCATGTGCTTGGCTTATTTTTCCGTATTAATTATAGCGCGTTATTCAATCCTTCACACTCCTTATCATTTTCTTGTTGTGTAATAGCGCTGCTACCGATTGTATGATATTGTAAACATTACTCAAATCTTATTTAAATGAAAGAGAGAGAGAGAAAAAAACTTCAAACGTGTAATCTAATTTTAACGACTTTCCCACGAAGAAAATAAATAAATTTATTTGATCTCTAAATATCATCTAAGTCTCACTGCCAAATCTAAATATGTGGCTTAATTTTAACTGACACAATCCAATACATGAACTTTCATACATGAAATAATACTGACACGCACTTTAAATACGTTGTAAAACGTTTTTAGGTCATTCAACATGAACATCCTCTCCTCTCTCCCTAGAATCATAAATATCGATGCTTTTAGTTGGTGCTGCCATCTGTGGTACGATTTTGTCAACAGTATAAGGGAAAATACCACTTAATCACTGACTGATCACTCTCTCACCGGAACCGTAAGTCCTAGGAAACTGAAATTTTGTATGGTGGTTCCTCTAAGGCCCTAAGTGCACACTAAGGATTCTCTTTTAAAAATTCGAATGAATTAGGGAGTTAATAGGGGCTTAATCCAACCCTCCCCCCCCCCCCAAAAAAAAAAGTATCTCTGGAACTATAAGGCCTTAGAAGCTGAAATTTTGATTCGTAGTTCCTCACAAACCCTAGGTGCACACTAAGAAATGTTTATTAAAAATACAAATTATAAGGGGGTTAAAAGGGGTTTAACGGTATCCCCCCCAATAAAACCCACTATTTTTGTGGTGGGATGGGGGATGAATAGGTCGATGGCAATGGCGGCTCCAGGGTGCAGTAGGGTGAATCCCCCCCCCCCCACAAAAAAAAGCCCGGCGTATATTTTTCCATAGTCTAAAATTATATAATCGTAGACATAATACTAAATGAGTTGAAATTTAAAATGAAACGATGTTTATTTCTTATATATATATATATATATATATAACCCTAAGAGCGTTACCCCCCCCCCCCAAAAAAAAAAAAAAAAAAACTCTGGATTAGAGCCTCCCCTGGTCGATGGTAAGAAAAATAAGTTATATATGTCAGAAAATCGGAGGTAATGGGTCGTGTAAATGTCAAGTTAATAAAAGAGTTTCCCAGTGTACTCCGATAGTTGGAAAGAACCATATCTAAATTAACGTGATGTTTCAGGGAATCGAATGCCTTTTCGTTGCGTTTTGCGTCTATATTAAAATCACCCATCATGATGAACGGCACATTGGCATTAATATCAAACTCTTCCTCTATAAGTAAACTTGATTCGGAATATTTCACGAGCGCACTAAGGAGAAATAAACCGAATTGACTGTTGGGTGTATATATTTGGATGCCAGTATGAAACGCGATTGTCCATTTATTGTGATATCCACCATACATATATCACCAGATCCCGAATCTTCTATTTTGCTTCGATGGTTTTGTGTGAAATGAATGGGCGTACAATTATCTTATGGTAGGTAATGTTGCGTCCGTGATATCCTTAATTCACACGTGCCTCCTGGGTGGTGCTAAATGAGTAACAATTCTGGCTCCGGAAGACCAAAAAAGTGAGAACTATACCAAATTATACTAGGACGCTTGAAACTTGATGAATTTTCTATGAACTTTTAACACCCTTTATCTGACTTTGTTCACTGTTGTGCTATATGCATCTGTTCAATGTTTAGTTCTTTGCTGTTTGTGTTGCCTGTAAATATGGATTAATTTTCCATATAAAGCCATAGGTTAAAAAAAAAATTTTAAATTAGCTATGCGTTTAGATTCCGGTAGATCACTACACCACTTGCTTTTCGCTGTAGAAATAATATTCTGCCACTCTTGATTTATAACTCGCGAAGACGGTTTTAAGTCTGAAATTTTGCTTTACCGCGGACCATTATGGAGGAACGCAATCCTACGTTAAAAAAAATGTATTTCTGGAACCATAATTCCTATGAATGGTGGTTCCTCCTAAGCCCTATGTGCCTACTAATAAATCTTTCTAAAAATTCAAATTTTAAGGGGGTTAAAAGGGGCAAAATTTCCAAACATAAAACACTGACTGACAAATTACTGTATCTCTAGAACCATAATTTCTATGAGTTAAAATTTTGTATGGTGTTTCCCTTTGGCCCTAGGTGCTCACTAAGAAATTCTGAAAAAAAAATCGATCTTTAAGTTCGTTTAAAGAGCCTGAAACCCCCAAAGTAAAACGCTGACTGATTTGTCACTGGAACAATATGGCCTAGGAAGTTGAAATTTTAACATGTGGTTCCTCGAATACCCCAGATGCTCATTCTGAAAGTTTTTTTCAAATCAACCCTTAAGGTTGTTATGATACGGGCATAAATCCCTAAAATTTGGAAAAAAAATCTAATGTCGAATCTAATTTAATGTCGGTAGTTAAATGTTACGGTGTTGTAAGGACTTTGCCTTAAACAAAAGACTGCTAACCTTTTTGTATTTAATGCTTTAATTGCATTTCTCGACAAAATACTGACTATTTACAATATAGATAAAAAGATAAAATTCGTGGGTTCACGGCAACGACGAGGAAGGTCAGACTTGAGTTGTCGCTGCGCTCATTCAAGTCTATCTAGGTCCGGCAGTATCTCCTTGTCTCCGGCTCCGGCGCCACTCTGTAACTTCGTCTCTGAATCCCTGTCTTTTTTTAACTCGCGGCCGACGACTTTATATACCTTCGCAGAACGTTCTCGAAAGGTGTGGAAAACGCCGCCTTTCTTTATTCAGTTATTGCTCCCAGACGACTAGGCGCCTCCGTACGGATACTTCCTTTTGGTAGCTGACAAACTGCTCCGCGAGCTGTCGGTAGCACTTCCGGTCTTTATGTTGCCAAGACTGTCCGTCTCCAGCCGTCTAAATCAATTATGTGCACAAACCGCACGTTGCTTGGTCTTCCCGGAATTTTCACATACAAAATATTCGCAACTGCACGGGAGTCGTTACAGTGTACTCTTTTTAGGAACGACAACATTTTACCGCTAAATTTTACATAACGGATGGCAATAATGTGTTCCGTTACGAAGCACGGATATTCAGCTAGTAATTAATAATTAAATCCCAAGTTGTGTACTCTTAGTTCAATGACTCTTCCACCATATATGTATTTTGAAAAAAAAATGATTTCAGGTAGTCTCCTCTAACGAAACTACCGCTGGTTATTATCGTAGGATTACTTACCGTTGCTTAACTCTTTTTTTTAACGCATTTTGATACTTTTCTGTTTAACTGTTTACTGTTACTAACTGTTTACTGTTACTGGGTTTGGCGTGCTGCCAAAATTAAATCGAGACGAACTCCGAATTTTTTGCTTAAGGAAGACCGTTATTGAGGAAAGTAATCCTACGTTGAAAACGGTTATCACCTGTCGGTGGTTTGAACTATAGGAACAACTCTCGAAAAGACTAACATTTTTTTTAAAAAGGAACCTTTATTGCAAAATAACAAAACAAATCGAACTGAAGTCGAAACAGCGAAGCCAATCCAGATTCGACATCTTCTCGAACTGCACGCAGACGTTCTTCTTCTACAAGAGTGGATACCACAGGCTAGGAATGCGCCACCTAGATTTCACGACGAGAAGTTATTATATCCAACATATTTCAATCTCCGAAAAATCTAGGAGTAGGAATCGATATACAGGGTGTATAAAAAAACGTTGACACATTTTAAAATTTTATATAAAAAAAAACTCATAGTAGGAAATAGAAATTCATATACATGTTACAACTTACAAAGTAACTTAATTTTCAGCGAGACAGCATTTATAATTCTCATATAGTTGATAGTATGAATGCTCAAAAATTAATACGAAGGAAATTATTTTTCATCCTTTAGATTTACTTTCATCAGACATCATTTCAGAGCTCATTACAAGAAAACAGGTATTCTAATTAAAGACGAAAATGGGGGTAACTTTTAAAATAACAAAGTTTACCAACACGGACAACGTTATGAAAAATTTACTTATTAGAGTTCTATGGATAAAATATACATTAACATCATACTGATGTCTCAAAAGAAATTGCTATCGGTGTCATCTTTACATATTCATGTTCACGTTCTTCTAATTACTTTTCATCCTGACAGAGACTTAAAAACTCCTTACGTTACTTTCACCATATATATCATTACATTTACAGATTTATACTTACCTATTGTCTTCTCAATTTTCATTCTAGTAGTTATAAAATCTGAAATATCGGAATGTGCCTTTCCTCGTAGGAAATTTTCTAATTTTCTTTGGAACCATCAGATATTTTTTAAATAATTGTTCTCTCCAAAGCAGCAGAAAATCTACAAAATATTATTAAGAACATAGTACCTCATGGGTTCCTTCTTTTTCAAAACACTTAAATGCGTTCAATCTCAACAAGGTTTATTGCATGGAAATTATACGTACGCATAACTTGTCCACACATGCGAAAGAAAATTCCCTTCTAATGAAAGTCCGCTTGTTGTAAATTCGAAGGGAACTGACAAATAAAATTTAATTGTAATGTCATATATAGTATTATGCAAAATCGACTATCATATATTCAAGACAAAATTCATATACAGTCAAATTTTAAGATATATCGAATTACCTTTTGGCCTCAATCAAACATGCTCATCACTTTCAATTCGGAATTCTCACTCCTTTTCTCAAAGTTTTTCCAACTTCAGATCTCCCTGCCGAGCAAAAACATTTCATTAGTCTTTCTTCTTCAGATCTGAGTTGTCTTAGTCTACTATTTCAATAACTTCAAACTACTTACTTTTGCGAAAAAAATTCCTACAAATGGATCAAGTATTATATTTTGACCACCATCTTCACATTTTTTAAAGTGTACTCTCCTTTCAAAAGACTTTACTTGAAACATTCCTGTACTATCTAAACAAAGCGTCTCATCTTTTTCGATAACTATAATATTTATATCTGTGTCATCGTTCCTTTCCACGAATAAAGCAAGCATTTTATCCGCATAATGTTTTCAGTCTGAAAAGATGATTCTGGATGTTCTCCAATCGTCTTTTTTTAAATTTTTATTTGAGAATTTTATCTCACCTAGAAGAAAAATTTTACATTTATAATATCATGTACTTTTATATAAGTATTAAATGAGAAATGCAAATTGTGTATTAAAACATACAAAGTACCTGAAATTTCAGGAGACGGCCTTTATTAAATTCTCATCTGGTCTCATAAGTCGTAGTTTCATACTCTAAAATCTAATACGAAGGAAATTCTTTTTCTTCCTTAGGATTTCTTTTGAACAGACATCTTTTCCGTGATCAGTCAACATACTATGCATTTCTAATTCAAGATGAAAATGAGGGTTAGTTTTGCAATAACGAAATTTTCCAGCATGGTCATATGATCGCAAAATATTATTTTTAGATATCTAAGTATTATACATACCTTAACATCATACTGATGTCTCCAAAGAAATTTCTAAAAGTGTCATATTTCCATATTCATGTTCACGTTCTTCAAATTCCTTTTCTTCCCTGAAAGAGACTTAAAAAACTCCTTGCGTTACTTTCATCATCTGTATCATTCCATTTACTGTTTTATACTTACTATTGTCCTCGAATTTTCCATTTTAGTAGTTATAGCATCTGAAATATCGAAATGCGTTTTTCCTGTTAGGTAATTTTCTTTGGCACCATCAAACATTTTTTCAATCATTGTTCACACCAAAGTAGCAGAAAATCTACAAAATATGATAAAGAACATAGTATTTCATTGTTTCCTTATTTTTCAAAACACATAAATATGTTCATTCTCTACAAGGTTTATTGCATGGAAATTATACGTACACATAAATTGTCCACACATGCGAAAGAAAATTCCCTTCTAATGAAAGTCCGCTTGGTGTAAATTCGATGGGAACTGCAAATAAAACTTAATTTTAATGTTATAAATAGTATTATGCAAAATCAACTATCATATATTCAAGACAAAATTCATATAGTCAAATTTTAAGATATATCTAATTACCTTTTGGCCTCAATCAAACATGCTCATCACTTTGTATTCGGAATTCTCCCTCCTTTTCTCAAAGTATTTCCAACTTCAGATCTCCCTGCCGAGCGAAAATATTTCGTTAGTCTTTCTTCTTCAGATCTGAGTAGTCTTAGTCTACTATTTCAATAACTTTAAAATACTTAATTTTGCGAAAAAAATTTCCTACAAAAGGATCAAGAATTATATTTTGACCACCATCTTCACATTTTTTCCAGTGTACTCGCCTTTCAAAATACTTTGCTTGGAAACATTCCTCTACTATCTTTGCAAAGCGTCTGATCTTTTTCGATAACTATAATCTTTATATCTGTGTCATCGTTCCTTTCCACGAATAAAGCAAGCATTTTATCCGCATAATGTTTTCAGTCTGAAAAGATGATTCTGGCTGTTCTCCAATAATCTTTCTTTAAGTTTTTATTTGAGAATTTTATCCCCCTAAGAAAAAATATTTTACATTTATAATATCATGTACTTTTATATAAGTATTAAATGATGCATGCAAATTGTATATTAAAACGCACAAAGTACCTGAAATTTCAGAGAGACGGCCTTTATTAAATTCTCACCTGGTCTCATACATCGTAGTTTATACTCTAAAATCTAATACGAAGGAAATTCTTTTTCTTCCTTAGGATTTCTTTTGAACAGACATCTTTTCCGAGATCAATCAAGATACCACGAATTTCTAATTCAAGATGAAAATGAGGGTTAGTTTTGCAATACCAAAATTTTCCAGCATAAACATATGATCGCAAAATATTATTTTTAGATATCTAAGTATTATACATACCTTAACATCATACTGATGTCTCCAAAGAAATTTCTATAAGTGTCATATTTCCATATTCATGTTCACGTTCTTCAAATTCCTTTTCTTCCCTGAAAGAGACTTAAAAACTCCTTGCGTTACTTTCATCATCTGTATCATTCCATTTACTGTTTTATACTTACCTATTGTCCTCGAATTTTCCATTTTAGTAGTTATAGCATCTGAAATATCGGAATGCGTTTTTCCTGTTAGGTAATTTTCTTTGGCACCATCAAACATTTTTTCAATCATTGTTCACTCCAAAGTAGCAGAAAATCTACAAAATATGATAAAGAACATAGTATTTCATTGTTTCCTTATTTTTCAAAACACATAAATAAGTTCATTCTCTACAAGGTTTATTGCATGGAAATTATACGTACACATAAATTGTCCACACATGCGAAAGAAAATTCCCTTCTAATGAAAGTCCGCTTGGTGTAAATTCGAAGGGAACTGCAAATAAAATTTAATTTTAATGTAATAAATAGTATTATGCAAAATCGACTATCATATATTCAAGACAAAATTCATATAGTCAAATTTTAAGATATATCGAATTACCTTTTGGCCTCAATCAAACATGCTCATCACTTTGTATTCGTTATTCTCCCTCCTTTTCTCAAAGTTTTTCCAACTTCAGATCTCCCTGCCGAGCGAAAATATTTCGTTAGTCTTTCTTCTTCAGATCTGAGTAGTCTTAGTCTACTATTTCAATAACTTTAAACTATTTACTTTTACGAAATAAATTTCCTACAAAAGGATCAAGAATTATATTTTGACCACCATCTTCACATTTTTTCCAGTGTACTCGCCTTTCAAAAGACTTTGCTAGGAAACATTCCTCAACTATCTTCGCAAAGCGTCTCATCTTTTTTGATATTTATAATCTTTATCCTCTGTGTCATATCTCCTTTCGACGAATAAAGCAAGAATTTTTTTTTTCTGCATACTACTTTCAGTTTTTAGAAGAGGCTTCTGGCTGTTCTCCAATAATCTTTCTTTAAGTTTTTATTTGAGAATTTTATCCCCCTAAGAAAAAATATTTTACATTTAAAATATCATGTACTTTTATATAAGTATTAAATTATACATGCAAATTGTATATTAAAACGCACAAAGTACCTGAAATTTCAGAGAGACGGCCTTTATTAAATTCTCACCTGGTCTCATATATCGTAGTTTATACTCTAAAATCTAATACGAAGGAAATTCTTTTTCTTCCTTAGGATTTCTTTTGAACAGACATCTTTTCCGAGATCAATCAAGATACCATGAATTTCTAATTCAAGATGAAAATGAGGGTTAGTTTTGCAATACCAAAATTTTCCAGCATGGTCGCAAAATATTGTTTTTAGATATCTAAGTATTATACATACCTTAACATCATACTGATGTCTCCAAAGAAATTTCTATCAGTGTCATCTTTCCATATTCATGTTCACGTTCTTCAAATTCCTTTTCTTCCCTGAAAGAGACTTAAAATACTCCTTGCGTTATTTCATCATCTGTATAATTCCATTTAGTGTTTTATACTTACCTATTGTCTTCGAATTCTCCTTTTTAGTAGTTATGGCATCTGAAATATCGGAATGTGTCTTTCCTGTTAGGTAATTTTCTTTGGCACCATCAAACATTTTTTCAATAATCGTTCACTCCAAAGTTGCAGAAAATCTATAAAATATGATAAAGAACATAGGATTTCATTGGTTCCTTCTTTTTCAAAACACATAAATGTGTTCATTCTCTACAAGGTTTATTGCATGGAAATTTTACGTACACATAACTTGTCCACACATGCGAAAGAAAATTCCCTTCTAATGAAAGTCCACTTGGTGTAAATTCGAAGGGAACTGCAAAATAAAATTTAATTTTAATGTCATAAATAGTATTATGCAAAATCGACTATCATATAATCAAGACAAAATTCATATACAGTCAAATTTTAAGATATATCGAATTACCTTTTGGCCTCAATCAAACATGCTCATCACTTTGTATTCAGAATTCTCCCTCCTTTTCTCAAAGTTTTTCCAACTTCAGATCTCCCTGCCGAGCGAAAATATTTCGTTAGCCTTTCTTCTTCTGATCTGAGTAGTCTTAGTCTACTATTTCAATAACTTTAAACTACTTACTTTTACGAAATAAATTTCCTAGAAATGGATCAAGAATTATATTTTGAAAACCATCTTCACATTTTTTCCAGTGTACTCGCCTTCAAAAGACTTTGCTTTTAAACATTCCTCAACTATCTTCGCAAAGCGTCTCATCTTTTTCGATATTTATAATCTTTATCCTCTGTGTCATATCTCCTTTCGACGAATAAAGCAAGACTTTTTTCTGCATACTACTTTCAGTTTGTAGAAGAGGCTTCTGACTGTTCTCCAATAATCTTTCTTTAAGTTTTTATTTGAGAATTTTATCCCCCTAAGAAAAAATATTTTACATTTATAATATCATGTACTTTTATATAAGTATTAAATGATACATGCAAATTGTATATTAACACGCACAGAGTACCTGAAATTTCAGAGAGACGGCCTTTATTAAATTCTCACCTGGTCTCATACATCGTAGTTTTATACTCTAAAATCTAATACGAAGGAAATTCTTTTTCTTCCTTAGGATTTCTTTTGAACAGACATCTTTTCCGAGATCAATCAAGATACCATGAATTTCTAATTCAAGATGAAAATGAGGGTTAGTTTTGCAATACCAAAATTTTCCAGCATGGTCATATGATCGCAAAATATTGTTTTTAGATATCTAAGTATTACACATACCTTAACATCATACTGATGTCTCCAAAGAAATTTCTATCAGTGTCATCTTTCCATATTCATGTTCACGTTCTTCAAATTCCTTTTCTTCCCTGAAAGAGACTTAAAATACTGATTGCGTTATTTCATCATCTGTATCATTCCATTTAGTGTTTTATACTTACCTATTGTCTACGAATTCTCCTTTTTAGTAGTTATGGCATCTGAAATATCGGAATGTGTCTTTCCTGTTAGGTAATTTTCTTTGGCACCATCAAACATTTTTTCAATAATCGTTCACTCCAAAGTTGCAGAAAATCTATAAAATATGATAAAGAACATAGGATTTCATTGGTTCCTTCTTTTTCAAAACACATAAATGTGTTCATTCTCTACAAGGTTTATTGCATGGAAATTTTACGTACACATAACTTGTCCACACATGCGAAAGAAAATTCCCTTCTAATGAAAGTCCACTTGGTGTAAATTCGAAGGGAACTGCCAAATAAAATTTAATTTTAATGTCATAAATAGTATTATGCAAAATCGACTATCATATAATCAAGACAAAATTCATATACAGTCAAATTTTAAGATATATCGAATTACCTTTTGGCCTCAATCAAACATGCTCATCACTTTGTATTCAGAATTCTCCCTCCTTTTCTCAAAGTTTTTCCAACTTCAGATCTCCCTGCCGAGCGAAAATATTTCGTTAGCCTTTCTTCTTCTGATCTGAGTAGTCTTAGTCTACTATTTCAATAACTTTAAACTACTTACTTTTACGAAATAAATTTCCTACAAATGGATCAAGAATTATATTTTGAAAACCATCTTCACATTTTTTCCAGTGTACTCGCCTTCAAAAGACTTTGCTTTTAAACATTCCTCAACTATCTTCGCAAAGCGTCTCATCTTTTTCGATATTTATAATCTTTATCCTCTGTGTCATATCTCCTTTCGACGAATAAAGCAAGACTTTTTTCTGCATACTACTTTCAGTTTGTAGAAGAGGCTTCTGACTGTTCTCCAATAATCTTTCTTTAAGTTTTTATTTGAGAATTTTATCCCCCTAAGAAAAAATATTTTACATTTATAATATCATGTACTTTTATATAAGTATTAAATGATACATGCAAATTGTATATTAACACGCACAGAGTACCTGAAATTTCAGAGAGACGGCCTTTATTAAATTCTCACCTGGTCTCATACATCGTAGTTTTATACTCTAAAATCTAATACGAAGGAAATTCTTTTTCTTCCTTAGGATTTCTTTTGAACAGACATCTTTTCCGAGATCAATCAAGATACCATGAATTTCTAATTCAAGATGAAAATGAGGGTTAGTTTTGCAATACCAAAATTTTCCAGCATGGTCATATGATCGCAAAATATTGTTTTTAGATATCTAAGTATTACACATACCTTAACATCATACTGATGTCTCCAAAGAAATTTCTATCAGTGTCATCTTTCCATATTCATGTTCACGTTCTTCAAATTCCTTTTCTTCCCTGAAAGAGACTTAAAATACTGATTGCGTTATTTCATCATCTGTATCATTCCATTTAGTGTTTTATACTTACCTATTGTCTACGAATTCTCCTTTTTAGTAGTTATGGCATCTGAAATATCGGAATGTGTCTTTCCTGTTAGGTAATTTTCTTTGGCACCATCAAACATTTTTTCAATAATCGTTCACTCCAAAGTTGCAGAAAATCTATAAAATATGATAAAGAACATAGGATTTCATTGGTTCCTTCTTTTTCAAAACACATAAATGTGTTCATTCTCTACAAGGTTTATTGCATGGAAATTTTACGTACACATAACTTGTCCACACATGCGAAAGAAAATTCCCTTCTAATGAAAGTCCACTTGGTGTAAATTCGAAGGGAACTGCCAAATAAAATTTAATTTTAATGTCATAAATAGTATTATGCAAAATCGACTATCATATAATCAATACAAAATTCATATACAGTCAAATTTTAAGATATATCGAATTACCTTTTGGCCTCAATCAAACATGCTCATCACTTTGTATTCAGAATTCTCCCTCCTTTTCTCAAAGTTTTTCCAACTTCAGATCTCCCTGCCGAGCGAAAATATTTCGTTAGCCTTTCTTCTTCTGATCTGAGTAGTCTTAGTCTACTATTTCAATAACTTTAAACTACTTACTTTTACGAAATAAATTTCCTACAAATGGATCAAGAATTATATTTTGAAAACCATCTTCACATTTTTTCCAGTGTACTCGCCTTCAAAAGACTTTGCTTTTAAACATTCCTCAACTATCTTCGCAAAGCATCTCATCTTTTTCGATATTTATAATCTTTATCCTCTGTGTCATATCTCCTTTCGACGAATAAAGCAAGACTTTTTTCTGCATACTACTTTCAGTTTGTAGAAGAGATTTCTGACTGTTCTCCAATAATCTTTCTTTAAGTTTTTATTTGAGAATTTTATCCCCCTAAGAAAAAATATTTTACATTTATAATATCATGTACTTTTATATAAGTATTAAATGATACATGCAAATTGTATATTAAAACGCACAGAGTACCTGAAATTTCAGAGAGACGGCCTTTATTAAATTCTCACCTGGTCTCATACATCGTAGTTTTATACTCTAAAATCTAATACGAAGGAAATTCTTTTTCTTCCTTAGGATTTCTTTTGAACAGACATCTTTTCCGAGATCAATCAAGATACCATGAATTTCTAATTCAAGATGAAAATGAGGGTTAGTTTTGCAATACCAAAATTTTCCAGCATGGTCATATGATCGCAAAATATTGTTTTTAGATATCTAAGTATTATACATACCTTAACATCATACTGATGTCTCCAAAGAAATTTCTATCAGTGTCATCTTTCCATATTCATGTTCACGTTCTTCAAATTCCTTTTCTTCCCTGAAAGAGACTTAAAATACTGATTGCGTTATTTCATCATCTGTATCATTCCATTTAGTGTTTTATACTTACCTATTGTCTTCGAATTTTACTTTTTTGTAGTTATGGCATCTGAAATATCGGAATGTGTCTTTCCTGTTAGGTAATTTTCTTTGGCACCATCAAACATTTTTTCAATAATCGTTCACTCGAAAGTTGCAGAAAATCTATAATATATGATAAAGAACATAGTATTTCATTGGTTCCTTCTTTTTCAAAACACATAAATGTGTTCATTCTCAACAAGGTTTAATGCATGGAAATTATACGTACACATAACTTGTCCACACATGCGAAAGAAAATTCCCTTCTAATGAAAGTCCGCTTGGTGTAAATTCGAAGGGAACTGCCAAATAAAATTTTATTTTAATGTCATAAATAGTTTTATGCAAAATCGACTATCATATATTCAAGACAAAATTCATATAGTTAAATTTTAAGATATATCGAATTACCTTTTGGCCTCAATCAAACATGCTCATCACTTTGTATTCGGAATTCTCCCTCCTTTTCTCAAAGTTTTTCCAACTTCAGATCTCCCTGCCGAGCGAAAATATTTCGTTAGTCTTTCTTCTTCTGATCTGAGTAGTCTTAGTCTACTATTTCAATAACTTTAAACTACTTACTTTTACGAAATAAAATTCCTACAAAAGGATCAAGAATTATATTTTGAAAACCATCTTCACATTTTTTCCAGTGTACTCGCCTTCAAAAGACTTTACTTGGAAACATTCCTCAACTATCTTCGCAAAGCGTCTCATCTTTTTCGATATTTATAATCTTTATCCTCTGTGTCATATCTCCTTTCGACGAATAAAGCAAGATTTTTTTCTGCATACTACATTCAGTTTGTAGAAGAGGCTTCTGGCTGTTCTCCAATAATCTTTCTTTAAGTTTTTATTTGAGAATTTTATCCGCCTAAGAAAAAATGTTTTATATTTATAATATCATGTACTTTTATATAAGTATTAAATGATACATGGAAATTGTATATTAAAATGCACAAAGTACCTGAAATTTCAGAGAGACGGCCTTTATTAAATTCTCACCTGGTCTCATACATCGTAGTTTTATACTCTAAAATGTAATACGAAGGAAATTCTTTTTCTTTCTTAGGATTTCTTTTGAACAGACATCTTTTCCGAGATCAATCAAGATACCATGACTTTCTAATTCAAGATGAAAATGAGGGTTAGTTTTGCAATACCAAAATTTTCCAGCATGGTCATATGATCGCAAAATATTGTTTTTAGATATCTAAGTATGATACATACCTTAAAATCATACTGAAGTCTCCAAAGAAATTTCTATCAGTGTCATCTTTCCATATTCATGTTCACGTTCTTCAAATTCATTTTCTTCCCTGAAAGAGACTTAAAATACTGATTGCGTTATTTCATCATCTGTATCATTCCATTTAGTGTTTTATACTTACCTATTGTCTTCGAATTCTCCTTTTTAGTAGTTATGACATCTGAAATATCGGAATGTGTCTTTCCTGTTAGGTAATTTTCTTTGGCACCATCAAACATTTTTTCAAAAATCGTTCACTCCAAAGTTGCAGAAAATCTATAAAATATGATAAAGAACATAGTATTTCATTGGTTCCTTCTTTTTCAAAACACATAAATGTGTTCATTCTCTACAAGGTTTATTGCATGGAAATTATACGTACACATAACTTGTCCACACATGCAAAAGAAAATTCCCTTCTAATGAAAGTCCGCTTGGTGTAAATTCGAAGGGAACTGGTAAATAAAATTTAATTTTGATGTGATAAATAGTATTATGCAAAATCGACTATCATATATTCAAGACAAAACTCATATACAGTCAAATTTTAAGATATATCGAATTACCTTTTGGCCTCCATCAAACATGCTCATCACTTTGTATTCGGAATTCTCCCTCCTTTTCTCAAAGTTTTTCCAACTTCAGATCTCCCTGCCGAGCGAAAATATTTCGTTTGTCTTTCTTCTTCAGATCTGAGTAGCTTTAGTCTACTATTTCAATAACTTTAAACTACTTACTTTTACAAAATAAATTTCCTACAAAAGGATCAAGAATTATATTTTGACCACCATCTTCACATTTTTTCCAGTGTACTCGCCTTTCAAAAGAATTTGCTTGGAAATATTCCTCAACTATCTTAGCAAAGCGTCTCATCTTTTTCGATATTTATAATCTTTATCCTCTGTGTCATATCTCCTTTCGACGAATAAAGCAAGAATTTTTTCTGCATACTACTTTCAGTTTGTAGAAGAGGCTTCTGGCTGTTCTCCAATAATCTTTCTTTAAATTTTTATTTGAGAATTTTATCCCCCTAAGAAAAAATATTTTACATTTATAATATCATGTACATTTATATAAGTATTAATTGATACATGAAAATTGTATATTAAAACGCAAAAAGTACCTGAAATTTCAGAGAGACGGCCTTTATTAAATAATCACCTGGTCTCATACATCGTAGTTTTATACTCTAAAATCTAATACGAAGGAAATTCTTTTTCTTCCTTAGGATTTCTTTTGAACAGACATCTTTTCCGAGATCAATCAAGATACCATGAATTTCTAATTCAAGATGAAAATGAGGGTTAGTTTTGCAATACCAAAATTTTCCAGCATGGTCATATGATCGCAAAATATTGTTTTTAGATATCTAAGTATTATACATACCTTAACATCATACTGATGTCTCCAAAGAAATTTCTATCAGTGTCATCTTTCCATATTCATGTTCACGTTCTTCAAATTCCTTTTCTTCCCTGAAAGAGACTTAAAATACTCCTTGCGTTATTTCATCATCTGTATCATTCCATTTAGTGTTTTATACTTACCTATTGTCTTCGAATTTTCCTTTTAGTAGTTATGGCATCTGAAATATCGGAATGTGTCTTTCCTGTTAGGTAATTTTCTTTGGCACCATCAAACATTTTTTCAATCATTGTTCACTCCAAAGTAGCAGAAAATCTACAAAATATGATAAAGAACATAGTATTTCATTGGTTCCTTCTTTTTCAAAACACATAAATATGTTCATTCTCTACAAGGTTTATTGCATGGAAATTTTACGTACACATAACTTGTCCACACATGCGAAAGAAAATTCCCTTCTAATGAAAGTCCACTTGGTGTAAATTCGAAAGGAACTGCCAAATAAAATTTAATTTTAATGTCATAAATAGTTTTATGCAAAATCGACTATCATATATTCAAGACAAAATTCATATAGTCAAATTTTAAGATATATCGAATTACCTTTTGGCCTCAATCAAACATGCTCATCACTTTGTATTCGGAATTCTCCCTCCTTTTCTCAAAGTTTTTCCAACTTCAGATCTCCCTGCCGAGCGAAAATATTTCGTTAGTCTTTCTTCTTCTGATCTGAGTAGTCTTAGTCTACTATTTCAATAACTTTAAACTACTTACTTTTACGAAATAAATTTCCTACAAAAGGATCAAGAATTATATTTTGACCACCATCTTCACATTTTTTCCAGTGTACTCGCCTTTCAAAAGAATTTGCTTGGAAATATTCCTCAACTATCTTAGCAAAGCGTCTCATCTTTTTCGATATTTATAATCTTTATCCTCTGTGTCATATCTCCTTTCGACGAATAAAGCAAGAATTTTTTCTGCATACTACTTTCAGTTTGTAGAAGAGGCTTCTGGCTGTTCTCCAATAATCTTTCTTTAAGTTTTTATTTGAGAATTTTATCCCCCTAAGAAAAAATATTTTACATTTATAATATCATGTACTTTTATATAAGTATTAAATGATACATGAAAATTGTATATTAAAACGCAAAAAGTACCTGAAATTTCAGAGAGACGGCCTTTATTAAATTCTCACCTGGTCTCATACATCGTAGTTTTATACTCTAAAATCTAATACGAAGGAAATTCTTTTTCTTCCTTAGGATTTCTTTTGAACAGACATCTTTTCCGAGATCAATCAAGATACCATGAATTTCTAATTCAAGATGAAAATGAGGGTTAGTTTTGCAATACCAAAATTTTCCAGCATGGTCATATGATCGCAAAATATTGTTTTTAGATATCTAAGTATTATACATACCTTAACATCATACTGATGTCTCCAAAGAAATTTCTATCAGTGTCATCTTTCCATATTCATGTTCACGTTCTTCAAATTCCTTTTCTTCCCTGAAAGAGACTTAAAATACTCCTTGCGTTATTTCATCATCTGTATCATTCCATTTAGTGTTTTATACTTACCTATTGTCTTCGAATTCTCCTTTTTAGTAGTTATGGCATCTGAAATATCGGAATGTGTCTTTCCTGTTAGGTAATTTTCTTTGGCACCATCAAACATTTTTTCAATAATCTTTCACTCAAAAGTTGCAGAAAATCTATAAAATATGATAAAGAACATAGTATTTCATTGGTTCCTTCTTTTTCAAAACACATAAATGTGTTCATTCTCTACAAGGTTTATTGCATGGAAATTATACGTACACATAACTTGTCCACACATGCAAAAGAAAATTCCCTTCTAATGAAAGTCCGCTTGGTGTAAATTCGAAGGGAACTGGTAAATAAAATTTAATTTTAATGTGATAAATAGTATTATGCAAAATCGACTATCATATATTCAAGACAAAACTCATATACAGTCAAATTTTAAGATATATCGAATTACCTTTTGGCCTCCATCAAACATGCTCATCACTTTGTATTCGGAATTCTCCCTCCTTTTCTCAAAGTTTTTCCAACTTCAGATCTCCCTGCCGAGCGAAAATATTTCGTTAGTCTTTCTTCTTCTGATCTGAGTAGTCTTAGTCTACTATTTCAATAACTTTAAACTACTTACTTTTACAAAATAAATTTCCTACAAAAGGATCAAGAATTATATTTTGACCACCATCTTCACATTTTTTCCAGTGTACTCGCCTTTCAAAAGAATTTGCTTGGAAATATTCCTCAACTATCTTAGCAAAGCGTCTCATCTTTTTCGATATTTATAATCTTTATCCTCTGTGTCATATCTCCTTTCGACGAATAAAGCAAGAATTTTTTCTGCATACTACTTTCAGTTTGTAGAAGAGGCTTCTGGCTGTTCTCCAATAATCTTTCTTTAAATTTATATTTGAGAATTTTATCCCCCTAAGAAAAAATATTTTACATTTATAATATCATGTACTTTTATATAAGTATTAAATGATACATGAAAATTGTATATTAAAACGCAAAAAGTACCTGAAATTTCAGAGAGACGGCCTTTATTAAATTCTCACCTGGTCTCATACATCGTAGTTTTATACTCTAAAATCTAATACGAAGGAAATTCTTTTTCTTCCTTAGGATTTCTTTTGAACAGACATCTTTACCGAGATCAATCAAGATACCATGAATTTCTAATTCAAGATGAAAATGAGGGTTAGTTTTGCAATACCAAAATTTTCCAGCATGGTCATATGATCGCAAAATATTGTTTTTAGATATCTAAGTATTATACATACCTTAACATAATACTGATGTCTCCAAAGAAATATCTATCAGTGTCATCTTTCCATATTCATGTTCACGTTCTTCAAATTCCTTTTCTTCCCTGAAAGAGACTTAAAATACTCCTTGCGTTATTTCATCATCTGAATCATTCCATTTAGTGTTTTATACTTACCTATTGTCTTCGAATTTTCCTTTTTAGTAGTTATGGCATCTGAAATATCGGAATGTGTTTTTCCTGTTAGGTAATTTTCTTTGGCACCATCAAACATTTTTTCAATCATTGTTCACTCCAAAGTAGCAGAAAATCTACAAAATATGATAAAGAACATAGGATTTCATTGGTTCCTTCTTTTTCAAAACACATAAATATGTTCATTCTCTACAAGGTTTATTGCATGGAAATTTTACGTACACATAACTTGTCCACACATGCGAAAGAAAATTCCCTTCTAATGAAAGTCCACTTGGTGTAAATTCGAAAGGAACTGCCAAATAAAATTTAATTTTAATGTCATAAATAGTTTTATGCAAAATCGACTATCATATATTCAAGACAAAATTCATATAGTCAAATTTTAAGATATATCGAATTACCTTTTGGCCTCAATCAAACATGCTCATCACTTTGTATTCGGAATTCTCCCTCCTTTTCTCAAAGTTTTTCCAACTTCAGATCTCCCTGCCGAGCGAAAATATTTCGTTAGTCTTTCTTCTTCTGATCTGAGTACTCTTAGTCTACTATTTCAATAACTTTAAACTACTTACTTTTACGAAATAAATTTCCTACAAAAGGATCAAGAATTATATTTTGAAAACCATCTTCACATTTTTTCCAGTGTACTCGCCTTTCAAAAGAATTTGCTTGGAAACATTCCTCAACTATCTTCGCAAAGCGTCTCATCTTTTTCGATATTTATAATCTTTATCCTCTGTGTCATATCTCCTTTCGACGAATAAAGCAAGAATTTTTTCTGCATACTACTTTCAGTTTGTAGAAGAGGCTTCTGGCTGTTATCCAATAATCTTTCAGTTAGTTTTTATTTGAGAATTTTATCCCCCTAAGAAAAAATATTTTACATTTATAATATCATGTACTTTTATATAAGTATTAAATGATACATGAAAATTGTATATTAAAACGCAAAAAGTACCTGAAATTTCAGAGAGACGGCCTTTATTAAATTCTCACCTGGTCTCATACATCGTAGTTTTATACTCTAAAATCTAATACGAAGGAAATTCTTTTTCTTCCTTAGGATTTCTTTTGAACAGACATCTTTACCGAGATCAATCAAGATACCATGAATTTCTAATTCAAGATGAAAATGAGGGTTAGTTTTGCAATACCAAAATTTTCCAGCATGGTCATATGATCGCAAAATATTGTTTTTAGATATCTAAGTATTATACATACCTTAACATCATACTGATGTCTCCAAAGAAATTTCTATCAGTGTCATCTTTCCATATTCATGTTCACGTTCTTCAAATTCCTTTTCTTCCCTGAAAGAGACTTAAAATACTCCTTGCGTTATTTCATCATCTGTATCATTCCATTTAGTGTTTTATACTTACCTATTGTCTTCGAATTTTCCTTTTTAGTAGTTATGGCATCTGAAATATCGGAATGTGTTTTTCCTGTTAGGTAATTTTCTTTGGCACCATCAAACATTTTTTCAATAATCTGTTCACTCCAAAGTAGCAGAAAATCTATAAAATATGATAAAGAACATAGTATTTCATTGGTTCCTTCTTTTTCAAAACACATAAATGTGTTCATTCTCTACAAGTTTTATTGCATGGAAATTTTACGTACACATAACTTGTCCACACATGCGAAAGAAAATTCTCTTCTAATGAAAGTCCACTTGGTGTAAATTCGAAGGGAACTGCCAAATAAAATTTAATTTTAATGTGATAAATAGTATTATGCAAAATCGACTATCATATATTCAAGACAAAATTCATATACAGTCAAATTTTAAGATATATCGAATTACCTTTTGGCCTCAATCAAACATGCTCATCACTTTGTATTCGGAATTCTCCCTCCTTTTCTCAAAGTTTTTCCAACTTCAGATCTCCCTGCCGAGCGAAAATATTTCGTTAGTCTTTCTTCTTCTGATCTGAGTAGTCTTAGTCTACTATTTCAATAACTTTAAACTACTTACTTTTACAAAATAAATTTCCTACAAAGGATCAAGAATTATATTTTGACCACCATCTTCACATTTTTTCCAGTGTACTCGCCTTTCAAAAGAATTTGCTTGGAAATATTCCTCAACTATCTTCGCAAAGCGTCTCATCTTTTTCGATATTTATAATCTTTATCCTCTGTGTCATATCTCCTTTCGACGAATAAAGCAAGAATTTTTTCTGCATACTACTTTCAGTTTGTAGAAGAGGCTTCTGGCTGTTATCCAATAATCTTTCAGTTAGTTTTTATTTGAGAATTTTATCCCCCTAAGAAAAAATATTTTAGATTTATAATATCATGTACTTTTATATAAGTATTAAATGATACATGAAAATTGTATATTAAAACGCAAAAAGTACCTGAAATTTCAGAGAGACGGCCTTTATTAAATTCTCACCTGGTCTCATACATCGTAGTTTTATACTCTAAAATCTAATACGAAGGAAATTCTTTTTCTTCCTTAGGATTTCTTTTGAACAGACATCTTTTCCGAGATCAATCAAGATACCATGAATTTCTAATTCAAGATGAAAATGAGGGTTAGTTTTGCAATACCAAAATTTTCCAGCATGGTCATATGATCGCAAAATATTATTTTTAGATATCTAAGTATTATACATACCTTAACATCATACTGATGTCTCCAAAGAAATTGCTATCAGTGTCATCTTTCCATATTCATGTTCACGTTCTTCAAATTTCTTTTCTTCCCTGAAAGAGACTTAAAATACTCCTTGCGTTATTTCATCATCTGTATCATTCCATTTAGTGTTTTATACTTACCTATTGTCTTCGAATTCTCCTTTTTAGTAGTTATGGCATCTGAAATATCGGAATGTGTCTTTCCTGTTAGGTAATTTTCTTTGGCACCATCAAACATTTTTTCAATATTCGTTCACTCCAAAGTTGCAGAAAATCTATAAAATATGATAAAGAACATAGTATTTCATTGGTTCCTTCTTTTTCAAAACACATAAATGTGTTCATTCTCTACAAGGTTTATTGCATGGAAATTTACGTACACATAACTTGTCCACACATGCGAAAGAAAATTCCCTTCTAATGAAAGTCCACTTGGTGTAAATTCGAAGGGAACTGCCAAATAAAATTTAATTTTAATGTCATAAATATTATTATGCAAAATCGACTATCATATAATCAAGACAAAATTCATATACAGTCAAATTTTAAGATATATCGAATTACCTTTTGGCCTCAATCAAACATGCTCATCACTTTGTATTCGGAATTCTCACTCCTTTTCTCAAAGTTTTTCCAACTTCAGATCTCCCTGCCGAGCGAAAATATTTCGTTAGTCTTTCTTCTTCTGATCTGAGTAGTCTTAGTCTACTATTTCAATAACTTTAAACTACTTACTTTTACGAAATAAATTTCCTACAAAAGGATCAAGAATTATATTTTGAAAACCATCTTCACATTTTTTCCAGTGTACTCGCCTTCAAAAGACTTTGCTTGGAAACATTCCCCAACTATCTTCGCAAAGCGTCTCATCTTTTTCGATATGTATAATCTTTATCCTCTGAGTCATATCTCCTTTCGACGAATAAAGCAAGAATTTTTTCTGCATACTACTTTCAGTTTGTAGAAGAGGCTTCTGGGTGTTCTCCAATAATCTTTCTTTAAGTTTTTATTCGAGAATTTTATCCCCCTAAGAAAAAATATTTTACATTTATAATATCATGTACTTTTATATAAGTATTAAATGATACATGAAAATTGTATATTAAAACGCACAAAGTACCTGAAATTTCAGAGAGACGGCCTTTATTAAATTCTCACCTGGTCTCATACATCGTAGTTTTATACTCTAAAATCTAATACGAAGGAAATTCTTTTTCTTCCTTAGGATTTCTTTTGAACAGACATCTTTTCCGAGATCAATCAAGATACCATGAATTTCTAATTCAAGATGAAAATGAGGGTTAGTTTTGCAATACCAAAATTTTCCAGCATGGTCATATGATCGCAAAATATTGTTTTTAGATATCTAAGTATTATACATACCTTAACATCATACTGATGTCTCCAAAGAAATATCTATCAGTGTCATCTTTCCATATTCATGTTCACGTTCTTCAAATTCCTTTTCTTCCCTGAAAGAGACTTAAAATACTCCTTGCGTTATTTCATCATCTGTATCATTCCATTTAGTGTTTTATACTTACCTATTGTCTTCGAATTTTCCTTTTTAGTAGTTATGGCATCTGAAATATCGGAATGTGTCTTTCCGGTTAGGTAATTTTCTTTGGCACCATCAAGCATTTTTTCAATAATCGTTCACTCCAAAGTTGCAGAAAATCTATAAAATATGATAAAGAACATAGTATTTCATTGGTTCCTTCTTTTTCAAAACACATAAATGTGTTCATTCTCTACAAGGTTTATTGCATGGAAATTTTACGTACACATAACTTGTCCACACATGCGAAAGAAAATTCCCTTCTAATGAAAGTCCACTTGGTGTAAATTCGAAGGGAACTGCCAAATAAAATTTAATTTTAATGTCATAAATATTATTATGCAAAATCGACTATCATATAATCAAGACAAAATTCATATACAGTCAAATTTTAAGATATATCGAATTACCTTTTGGCCTCAATCAAACATGCTCATCACTTTGTATTCGGAATTCTCCCTCCTTTTCTCAAAGTTTTTCCAACTTCAGATCTCCCTGCCGAGCGAAAATATTTCGTTAGTCTTTCTTCTTCAGATCTGAGTAGTCTTAGTCTACTATTTCAATAACTTTAAACTACTTACTTTTACAAAATAAATTTCCTACAAAAGGATCAAGAATTATATTTTGACCACCATCTTCACATTTTTTCCAGTGTACTCGCCTTTCAAAAGACGTTGCTTGGAAACATTCCTCAACTATCTTCGCAAAGCGTCTCATCTTTTTCGATATTTATAATCTTTATCCTCTGTGTCATATCTTCTTTCGACGAATAAAGCAAGAATTTTTTCGACATACTACTTTCAGTTTGTAGAAGAGGCTTCTGGCTGTTCTCCAATAATCTTTCTTTAAGTTTTTATTTGAGAATTTTATCCGCCTAAGAAGAAATGTTTTATATTTATAATATCATGTACTTTTATATAAGTATTAAATGATACATGCAAATTGTATATTAAAACGCACAAAGTACCTGAAATTTCAGAGAGACGGCCTTTATTAAATTCTCACCTGGTCTCATACATCGTAGTTTTATACTCTAAAATCTAATACGAATTAAATTCTTTTTCTTCCTTAGGATTTCTTTTGAACAGACATCTTTTCCGAGATCAATCAAGATACCATGAATTTCTAATTCAAGATGAAAATGAGGGTTAGTTTCGCAATACCAAAATTTTCCAGCATGGTCATATGATCGCAAAATATTATTTTTAGATATCTAAGTATTATACATACCTTAACATCTTACTGATGTCTCCAAAGAAATTTCTATAAGTGTCATCTTTCCATATTCATGTTCACGTTCTTCAAAATTCCTTTTCTTCCCAGAAAGAGACTTAAAATACTGATTGCGTTATTTCATCATCTGTATCATTCCATTTAGTGTTTTATACTTACCTATTGTCTTCGAATTTTCCTTTTTAGTAGTTATGGCATCTGAAATATCGGAATGTGTCTTTCCGGTTAGGTAATTTTCTTTGGCACCATCAAACATTTTTTCAATAATCGTTCACTCCAAAGTTGCAGAAAATCTATAAAATATGATAAAGAACATAGTATTTCATTGGTTCCTTCTTTTTCAAAACACATAAATGTGTTCATTCTCTACAAGGTTTAATGCATGGAAATTATACGTACACATAACTTGTCCACACATGCGAAAGAAAATTCCCTTCTAATGAAAGTCCGCTTGGTGTAAATTCGAAGGGAACTGCCAAATAAAATTTAATTTTAATGTGATAAATAGTATTATGCAAAATCGACTATCATATATTCAAGACAAAATTTATATACAGTCAAATTTTAAGATATATCGAAATACCTTTTGGCCTCAATCAAACATGCTCATCACTTTGTATTCGGAATTCTCCCTCCTTTTCTCAAAGTTTTTCCAACTTCAGATCTCCCTGCCGAGCGAAAATATTTCGTTAGTCTTTCTTCTTCAGATCTGAGTTGTCTTAGTCAACTATTTCAATAACTTTAAACTACTTACTTTTACGAAATAAATTTCCTACAAAAGGATCAAGTATTATATTTTAACCACAATTTTTTTTATAGTGTACTCGCCTTTCACAAGACTTTGCTTGAAACCATTCCTCTACTATCTTCGCAAAGCGTCTCATCTTTTTCGATATTTATAATCTTTATACTCTGTGTCATATCTCCTTTCGACGAATAAAGCAAGAATTTTTTCTGCATACTGCTTTCAGTTTGTAAAAGAGGCTTCTGGCTGTTCTCCAATAGTCTTTCTTTAAGTTTGTATTTGAGAATTTTATCTCCCTAAGAAGAAATATTTTACATTTATAATATCATGTACTTTGATGTAAGTATTAAATGATACACGCAAATTGTATATTAAAACGCACAAAGTACCTGAATTTTCAGAGAGACGGCCGTTATTAAATTCTCACCTGGTCTCATATGTCGTAGTTTTATACTCTAAAATATGATACGAAGGAAATTCTTTTTCTTCCTTAGGATTTCTTTTGAACAGACATCTTTTCCGAGATCAATTGAAGATACCATGCATTTCTAATTCAAGATGGAAATGAGGGTTAGTTTTGCAATAACAAATTTTTCCAACATGGTTATATGATCGCAAAATATTATTTTTAGATTTCTAAGTATTATACATACCTTAACATCATACTGATGTCTCCAAAGAAATTTCTATCAGTGTCATCTTTTCATATTCATGTTCACGTTCTTCAAATTCCTTTTTTTCCCTGAAAGATACTTAAAAACGCCATACGTTACTTTCTTTATGTATATCATTCCATTTACTGTTTTATACTTACCTATTGTCTTCGCATTTTCCATTTTAGTAGTTATAACATCTGAAATATCGGAATGTGTCTTTCCTCTTAGGTAATTTTCTTTGTCACCATCACACATTTTTTCAATAATTATTGTCTCCAAAGTAGCAGAAAACCTACGAAATATGATTAATAACATGGTACCTTCATGGGTACCTTCATTTCATGGGTACCTTCCTTTTCAAAACACATATATATGTTCATTCTCTACAAGGTTTATTTCATGGAAATTATGCGTACACTTTACTTAACTCCACATGCGAAAGAAAATTCCCTTCTAATGAAAGTCTTCTTGGTGTAAATTCGAAGGGAACTGCTAAATAATATTGAATTTTAATGTCATAAATGGTATTATGAAAAATCGACTGTCATATATTTAAGATAAAATTGATATTCAGTCAAATTTTAAGATATGTCGAATTACCTTTTGGCCTCAATCAAACATGCTCATCACTTTGTATTCATAATTCTCTCTCCTTTTCTCAAAATTTTTGCAACTTTAGATCTCCCTGCCGAACGAAATTATTTCGTTAGTTTTTCTTCTTCATATCTAAGTTATCTTAGTCTACCATTTCAATAACATTAATACATAACAACTTTTGCGAAAAAATTTCGTACAAAAGGAGCAAGTATTATATTATGACTACCATCTTCCCATTTTTTCCAGTGTACTTTCCTTTTAAAAGACTTTGGTTGGAAACTTTCCAATACTATCTTCGCAAAGCGTCTCACCTTTTTCGATATTTATAATCTTTATTCTCTGTGTCACATCTGCTTTCGACGAATAAAGCAAGCATTTTTTCTGATTACTGCTTTTAGTTTATAAAAGATGCTTCTCGTTGTTCTCCAATCGTCTTTCTTTAATTTTGTATTTGAGAATTTTATCTCCCAAAGAAGGAATATTTTATATTTATAATATCATGTACTTTTATATAAGTATTAAATAATAAATGCAAATTGTGTATAAAAACGTACAAGATACCTGAATTTTCCGAGAGACGGCGTTTATTAAATTCTCATCTGGTCTCATACGTCGTAGTTTTATACTCTAAAATCTAATACGAAGGAAATTCTTTTTCTTCCTTAGGATAACTTTTGAAGAGACATCTTTTCCGAGATCTTTATTGTTAACTTAAACCCGTCCGACGGGTTTGTAACCAGTTGCGCCGTGTGCGTGGCTCCATTTAATTACATAGGCTACGACGCATCATGGACTGGTTTGTGATTGGAGTCAGTTATCAGTTTCTTTTGAGTTGCTCCGTGTGCAGACGGCCTAATAATTTTAGGAGCGCGCGAAACCCAGTCTGTCGCTTGGAGAAGATATACAGAAAAGTACCAAGATGTGTCAATATTTTGACATACCTATTTGTATATATATACATACGTACATATATATAGATACTTATTTACATACATATATAGATACATATATAGATACATATATAGATGCATCTATACATACAAATGAGGTAAGCAACGATAAGTAATTCTACGTTAGTAACCCGCGGTCGTTTCGTTAGAGGAGACTACCTGATTTTTTTTTGTTTGTTCATCAACTGCAATTGTCGTAATTAATGTGCGTGAATGAACAAAATATAAGTAACCATAAATTTTTCTTCTTATTAATTAAATATTGACTCAAGACCCAAATAAACCTTTAATGTCCATCAAAATGTCTTCAAAAAGATTTTTATTCGTTTTTTTCCACAAAATTTCAGCTATGTATGATTCCCAACGATGGCGTGTCATTCCTCGATCTTTTTTATATCGCCATTTTATGTTTCCTCACATTGCTCAATCTTTTGTGGTTTCTAGTTAAGTATCCAATTTTTATTCATGAGCATTTACCGTTTTTGAGTTAATTAATCTGAGTCTTCTGCTATTTCTGGCAACCGACAATAAATCTTCTGCTCATGAATTTTTATTTTTTGTTTATTAGTACTTGTTTACGTTTTATTGTTTGTATTACAACATCCTGATCTTTACTTTCAATTATAAGGAAAGAATGCCATTTAGGATTTATTCTGAAGTATTTATGGTATTTAAATTGCCTAAAAGTGAATGTATATCTTGTACTAGCTTAAAACCCGCACTTCGCTACGGAGTACATTCAAATTAAATACAACGGTCAATGTATGCAATTTATGCCAAAAAAATAAATATATATATTTATCATAAATACGACGATCAATGTATACAATTGATGTAATATACACTGATGTGTCACTGAATTAGGGATACCTACCTAGTAACGAGTTGGGCCTTCTCTGGCCTTGATAACGGCTGCCACACGATGAGGCATAGATTCAACAAGTTTCTGGAAACGTTCCACGGGAATGGCTTGCCAAATATTGGCTAAAGCTGTCCATAATTCAGTAAGGTTCTTTGGTGCTGTGTGATGGCCTTTCACGCCTTGTTCCAAAACATCCCAAAGATGCTCAATAGGATTTAAGTCTGGGCTTCTAGGTGGCCAATTCATGACAGAGAAGTCAGAGGAATGCTCATAAAACCAGCCAGTAGCCAACCGGGACTTGTGAGAGGTACAGTTGTCTTGCTGGAAAACTCCATTACCGTGCGGATAATAGAACAGCATAACCGTACCGAATTGCATTGAGGGAGGTTGGTACACGCACCAAAGATCCCAAACTGTGCCCGAAAAAACACCCCAGACCATGATTGAGCCACCATGCCCTTGTACAGTTCCAGCCAGGCATGCAGGATCCATGGCTTCATGAGCCTGACGCCATATTCTCAACCTCCTGTAGTTAAGTAGTCGGAATCGAGACTCATCACTCCATGCTACTCGTTTCCAGTCCTCTACACTACAGTCTCTGTGCTCTCTTGCCCAGGCAAGACGTGCAGCCCGATGGCGAGTATAGAGCAATGGTACTCTCGTAGGTCGACGGCTCCCGAAACCCATACGGTGAAGCGAGCGTTGCATAGTCCGTTTACTAACTGTACGACCGGCACCGTCAGTAAACTGGGTGGTAATTTGAGCTAATGTTTGACTTCGCTGGCTATGTACAATACGCCTGAGCCGTCTCTCACCACGCACTGTCAAGGCTAATTGTCCTTTGCAGTTTGCCCGATCGCTAGTTTTTTTTCCATCATCCATGTATTCTTGGTATACTCTTGACACTGTCGACCTTGAAAATCCTAGCTGTCTGACGATTTCGGAAATTGAATGGCCCATGCGTCGCGCACCTACGATTTGTCCGCGATCGAAGGCGTCTAAATCAGGCAGTTTACCAATACTGGCAATTCCAACAACTAATTCAGAACAACCACAGTATGTGCTATATATGCAGTTACCACAGCGCCCTCACTTGAGCATACATGATGCACAGAGCTACACAATTTGCATAGGCTTTGCTATCCCTAATTCAGTGGCACTTCAGTGTATATATATAACGAATAAAAGGATTCTTGAACGTATGAATAACTTAACTTTGTAGAGTACACGAAACACGACAATGTAGACGTAGCCAGAGTGGAAATTACTTCTAGTAGACCGGTACAGGAGATGGATTCACACATAAACACTTCAGGAAAGAACAGGAACACGATGAACACTTGAAATATTTTATTCCATGGAACCAAACTTCAAGACATCAGAGAAGATACACTGCTATACATAGTTGAATGACTTGGCACACGCTGACGACATGATGTTTGACAATAACGTCAACGGACAGCCCATAGCTGCCCAGGCTGGAGTATCGAATACGATTACATTCTAATATATTTTGGAACAGTACGCGGACAGCGAGCAAGGACGTAATGAAACAGCGCCAAGTAAGAAGAGAGCGCGAAATCGCCCTGTCTCGCCTTTTATACTGAGTAACTTCCGATTTTGCCGCTAGGCTTAGAATTCTTTTAATTGGTTGACCCCGATCACGTTGTATTTCCTCGAAGGGGGTCGAGATCACGGAAGTCTAAATATAACTTTCCCGCTTATGCGTTAAAGAGAATATTAGATAATTTCGATTTCGTTTTTGAAAAAGGGATGGGTTTTATTGAGGAAAAATTAAGATACGCGTTAGATATAGGACAATTAATATCAGTGGGGCGTTATTATTACATATATATATATATAAATATATATATATATATATATATATATATATATATATATATATTTATAAAAAAATCGTAAGGGATATTTTTTTTTATAATATCCAATCGTCTGCTGCATTAGAAAGAAAAAAAATATTTTTTTTGTCTATTTAGTTGTTATGCACGTGACGATAAATTTATTTAAAGTACCAGAAAAAGAAATCACGTGATCAGTATTTAATAAATTTAATTCAAAAAATTTATCTTTAAAAATTCCCCAAAAATCAGAAAATCGAGGTAAAGATTCGAAAAAGATTTCATTTTAAAAGAATTTTTATGATCATTATCGTGATATAAATTTTATAACCGTCAAATTATTATTTTAAATGAAAACTTAAAAAAAGTTGCAAACACAGCTTAAAAAATTAATTTTAAAAAATCTAAGAAGAATTTTTCAAAAATCTTTCTTAGTGCATCCCTACACCATAAGAAGAATCGCCCTGCAAAATGTCAGCCCTTTAGGTCCAGCGGTTTTGTCTGTGCGTTGTATGTCAGTGAGTCAGTTAGGGAACTGTTTTATATAAATACATATAAATATACAAGTCATTTTGTTGTCCGCTAGGTTGCTATTACGGTCGCTTTTTAGTGTGATTTTGGCGAAATTTGAAGACTTCGCCAAACCGCGCCAAGGGTTACCCACTTCTTTACTTTAACGGAGTCTTCAAACTTAATCATTAATTTCAATTATGGGGAAAGAATGTCATTTAATATTTATCCTTAATTTTTTATGCTATTTAAATTGCCTAACTGACTGTATATTCTGTATATACACGCCATTTTGTTGTCCGCTATGTCGCCGTTACTGTAGCTTTTTAGTGTGATTTTGGCGAAATTTGAAGACTTCGCCAAACCGCGCCAATGGTTACCCACTTCTTTACTTTAACCGAGTCTTCAAACTTAATCATTAATTTCAATTATGGGGAAAGAATGTCATTTAATATTTATCCTTAATTTTTATGCTATTTAAATTGCCTAACTGACTGTATATTCTGTATATACGCCATTTTGTTGTCCGCTATGTCGCCGTTACTGTCGCTTTTTAGTGTGATTTTGGCGGATTTTGAAATCAAGGGATACCCACTTCTTTACTTGAACCGAGTCTTCATTTAACCGAATTATCAATTAATATTTTAAAATTGACATATTGTGGGTGAACAAAACCAGCAATGGGTGGATTGAGGATGAACTGAGAGTTCCCCCGCATGATTCATATATACTGTGTTTTGTTATAATGATTATATAGCCATCAGATTCATGCCGTAGCTAGTGGTGTACGAACCCGTGGTATGTAACAGTTTTGCGGCAGCGTAACGTACATTGCGAATTAGGCCTGCGAGTTATGTTCTCCCGCATGATGCGTTCCCACCTATTCACCATCTCTTTCCAACGTTTCGTATGAAAAAATGCATCTTCAAAATTTAACACATCCATTTAATCGCTTTTTCATAAGGTTGCCAGTTTGGCTAACTTTCATTTCCGCCAAGCGATATTTGTGAGCGCAAATGCCAAATGCGCCTTGCTAACAGAAAAGTACATTTTTATTTAAATTTCTGAATTTTGAATGCATTGTTTTCCTGCAAGATTTTTCATAAGTAATGAAATTTTGTCCTACTTTTTAACAAAAAGTACAGATTAATAAATTTTTGATATTTTGAAAATATTAAAGATTTTTTTATTAATTAATATATTTTTACAATACGTTTTCCCAATATTTTTTGTTTTAAAGTAATATAACGCCATTTATTTACAAATTATGTTGTTAATTGCAGTTGAATTTGGGGCTCTCTCCCAATATACGGTCCACCGGTTTTATGATATTCGCCAAAAGAGTGATACCGTCGCCAAATCGGATTATGTTATTATCCTGTAATGATGAATCTCAGTGCCATGCCAAGTCTCTTAAAATCGGTTTACTCTGAGCTCGACCTTCCCATAAGGCTTTGCAATAATAGAACACTCGCGCTCGGCGTTTTTTTGCTTACTTTTATATTTAAATACGCTGTTTAAAGTTGTTTGAAAATAATCTGCTTTGTTTTTGTTGAAGATATCTGAATTTTTTATCTGTTTTAGCAATTTCTTTTTCTTGTATTATCATCTGTGTAGTTTCACTTGCTTACTGACGGTGTTCCTCTGGCGTTTGAAATGGCTGAAAAATTGGATATATCTCCCTCTCTTGAAGCAGAGGGTCAGAAGAGTATTTTGGATGCTTGTATGGATTAAGGGTTAATTTCAAAATCGTATGAATGTCCTGATGATCAGTTACCGATGAAGCTGACCCTAAGAAATGATACAAGCGAATAATATTTTCTTGGTGTTGTCGTGTGAATGGCTCACATTCCGATTGGCGGCCTGTGAGAAGTGGTACTTGGTTTAGGATGTCTTTGATTAATATTTTAAAATTGACACATTATGGGTGAAGAAATTCAGGAATGAGTGGATTGAGGATGAACTGGAAGCTTTATGTACAAACACGGTAACTGACTGGGGTTTGAGTGGAAGCGTTTGTGACCTATAATGTCGTTCTTGGGAGACTTGCTCTGACTGTCGGAATAGATGAAAGTAAATTTTCTAAATATAAATACGGCTCTATCCCAATACACAGTACACCTGGTTTGGATGATTTTCGCCGAAAGAGTGATAGAGTCACCAAATACGTTTGCTTTGTTTTCTGTCTTTTTATTATCCTTTTACAATTTCTTTCCCTTTTTTAAATAATATTTCCTAATTGGATTTCACTTTCTGAACAATTTCGCTTGATATTTGACGGTATTTAACCGCTGATTTTAAATGACAGAAAAAAATGGATTTATCGGGGGATGGGTCGGTTTTTTTTACATTTATTGGAACAGATGTAGTATACGTAACGGGACATCGCCAATTTGGTGAAAAGTTGGCGGCAAAATCCCGTTCGGAGACCTGTTAGGCTTAAACTGCGAAATGTAAACAATAAATTGGAAAACAAACTTACTGCGGGCTTTATGAAACTCGTAGGCTCACACGGGATCTTCGCTTCGCTCAGATACCCTCGCTTCACTCCTCTACGCATCCGTCCAAAAACATTACAGAAAATCCCCAGCCCGGTGGCTTCGCTACATACCGCTGGCTGAAGTACAGTAAAAAAAAAAGCTTCCGCTGGATGTAGCGGTCAGTAAAACAAAGCTTATCGCACAAAAATTCATAAAATATCGATCTTAAAATCCTCCCTCCAGAATATAAAAACCGCCAAACAACCATCAGATTTGGCTAAAAATCGCCCCTTGGCGTTCGTTGCGTATACTACATCTGTACCAAATTTATTTATTTAGAAGGTAAGAAGAATTTCTAGGGTTTTTTTTATACAAGTGGGGTTAATATCTAAAACGCATGACCATCCGAATTGTCAGTTACAGATGAAACTGACCCCAAGAAAAGGTATGAGCGCCGGATTTTCTTGGTGGTTTAGCATAAATGGATGACATTATTCACTCTTTAATTTTAAAGTACTTTTCTGGTACTGCTACTTCCCTGTACTCTTTTTTGTTTTCCATCCTATTTTAAGTTCAAAGACGTCAATTTCCGTTTTCAAATTTTTAATCTTGTTATAATTTTTAACCCACCAATGCCAATATTGGCGTGCAGACGGAGGAAAAATGGTGATGAAAAAAGGACCGTGTATTAGTAATTAACCCGTAAATACAATAGGGGTAAGAGGATAAAAGGGGAGAGGAGTTTTGATGGCGTGGAGAGGGATTCGAGTAAATGTTGGTACTTTCCTGTTATCTGAGCGCAAGTGATAAATCGCCAAATATGGTTCACAATTCTCATTTTCAGATGTTTAGTTTATTGACCGTAACTCTCGCGATTTGAAAACGTGAATAAACAAACTATATAAGCAAAAATGAATTTTAATCATTGAGTAAATATCGTCACCTGAGTGCAAGAACTAGGTAACTCAAAAAAAATTTTTTTAGGTATCTGGCTTTTATAGCTAAATTACATAAGAATTGAATGCAATAACTAGACAACTCACTTTGCTGATACCCTAATGCCATCTTTTGGCTAGTGCAATAATTAGACAAACAGAACAACGAGTATTTTATCATTGGAAGAAGTAGACATTTGAGATCTTCAAGAACTTGAAGAATCGAGTTACCTAGTTAGGTGACGATATTTAGTAAAGAGACCAAAAATCTTTAATGTCCTTCAAGATGTCTTCAAAAGGATCTTTTTTTTTGTCATCGTCACAGAAATTCAAATATGCACGATTGCAAATGGTGGCGTTTCTTTCCTCAATGTTTTTTATATCGCCATTATGTGCCTCTCCCCAACCGCTCAATATTTTGTACGATTGTGAATTAGTTTCCAGTTTTTATTCAGTTGAATGTTCCGTTTTCGGGGTTATTTAGCTGAGTCTGCTGGAGAACATAATCAAGTTCTCCGGCATAATTCATAGCCGCTGATCCACCATCGTCTTCCAACGTTTCGTGTGTGACATTGCTTCTCCAATATATGGCATATCTATTATCTATTTCACCGTTTTCATAGGGTTGTCAGTTTAGCGAATTCAGATTCTCACCAATGGCGATAATAGAGCGAATGCCAAGTGCACCCGGCTAACAGAAAAGTATCTAACTATTTTGTTTAGGTGGTTGAAAGTCGAGGAAAGGGTGATCCTTTGAATGTTTTCCGAATTATGTACTTCCGGGAGCCAATATGACTGCTGCAAAGAGCCTGAAGGACGAAAGCTTCGTACACTTCACCGACAATCACAGTGTGACATCCAAGGACCTGGAAACCAATACTATCGAGGGTAGGTGGAAGTACATCAAACGGTCACTAAGTGGTGTTCGGCGTTGTGAGAGTGATTCGTACCTCGCTGAATTCCCATGGCGCCATTTCCACCAAGAAAAATATCAACCACTGTTCAAGTCTTTTTAAAGGCTATTTCGTCAGTTTATCCACCGAGGGATTAAGATGCGCCCTCAACCCGGGTTTAAAGGCCGGCGGATAATGACTTGGATGACAAAAAAATAAGGTTGGTTCTTTTTGGCACAGTATATATATATTTAAAGTAATTTTTTAACTTTCGTCTTTAACATTATGTATTTATCTTGATACTGTTCTGCAGCTTAAAATTCAACATCGTAATCCTTTTGAGAACAGGTTTCTTCTTGTAATAAATCAAAAAAACGAGCACCAATGTCCTGTAACTGCTTATATTTCTATGACAATTGTTCGTAGCTGATTTCTAATTCCGTTAAATCCGATGCACTATCCTTCAGTAATGAGTCTAACACATTGGAAGTCTTCGTAAAAATGCCTCTTAGTGCGCTTCGCCTCTGTTTTACAGCTTCCATAGCCATAGCTGCTTTTCACGTAGAATAAAGCGAATTCTTAATTCAAAATAAAATCACCTGATTTTTCGTCCCTGTACGGGCTCCACATGGTCACGATCACCGTACGTAAAAGAGATTCCAGGGAAGAAATACTATAAATGTATATACTGTCCGACCACAGTACGAAGAACCACGGTTGGCATAGTGCCAAGACGATTCTATACATGTGTAGGTAAGGCTGCTGAGGATGGAGGGGGAAAAGTCTCGTATTCTGTCGACATTCTTTAGAATCGGTTACTAACTGCGCTTGCTTGCTTTTGCCTCGTCTGTTTTTTTATTATTATATTAAAATTAATGGATCCTTTACCCAACACAACTGCTCGGAATAATCCGTTCCGTAGTGATTGTAAACGTATAAAACACAATGTAATTAAATTGTGTGATAAAGAAGCACTAGAAGGAAATGTTATTGTTCCACTTTCGCAATCCCTAAAGAGAGCTAGTGAAATGACCGGGATATCAATGTCCAGTGTAAAAAGAATACGCAGAGAAGCAAAGGGTGAAGAAACTCCAAAATTTGAATCTCTGAGGAAACGTCAGAAAAAAAGAACTACCGAAAACGTAGCTTTAGATAATTTTGATTGTGATGTAATTCGAAGAACAATTCATGAATGTTATGCTGTCTGTAAAATAGTACCAACAATTCGTAAACTAATTCCAGTCTTAAGAGAAAAAATCAATTTTACTCATCAAAGAGAAACTTTGAGAAAAATTCAAAAGATTGAAAATTTTGAGTTGTATATCCTAATTATTTCTGCAAATTGTAAAACTGCGAATCAAATATATTATTTTTATTGCATTATATATATATTTATGTTATTACAATATATTACTTAAAAATGGAATTTTTCAAACCTTCATTTTAATATGTTTTCGGTTTTTATTTACACATTCAATCAAAAGAAAAATTCTGAAAGAGAAAGTTGGTTGAAAACGTTCTTTCGCAGTTCTTAAACAAACACACCCGAAAATATCCACTCCTATTTTTTAAATAGATTTGCTTCTTTCTTTTTATAATTTTGAAATTATTATTCACATATTCGATCAAAAATAAAGTTTTAAAAATTGCTGACAAAAAGCAGTCTGAAATACATTCCGTATTTCATAAACAAACACATCCGATAATATGACGTTTTCCCCTATTTTCTAAGTAGACTAGCTATTCTCGCGCATGCGTAACAGCTTCCAATGACCTTTCTTCCGTGGTCGGACAGATATATATATATATATATATATATATATATATATATATATATATATATATATATATATATATGGAAACAAAAATCATAAAATGCTATAAAAAATTTTAAGTTGTAAAATTATTATTTCAATTCTTAAATTAATACGATTGAATGTTATAATGCCTAAAGAATGTAATACTATTCACTACCAGATATTTCCATTCACTTACGGTTGAGGGGCAAAAAAAATTCATCTCACTTTCGCCAAGCATCGAGTTCTCAGTTCCTAGCGTTAGTTGGCTTCTTGGCGACAAATTGGCGACAGCTTTTTAATTTCAAACTGCTGGAAATAAAATTTTTATCTTGAGTTGCGGAGCGCATTTTTTATCCAACCTACTCTCTCGAGATCCGGGCCGCTACTGACGCTGTCGACGATTTTGTCTAGCTAGCTTCAACAGAGAAATCATTGTTACCGCGTACTTGGTAACAATTAATCGCATAATTATGACAATAAGGTTATTATTGCGTTACAATGTTTAACTGTTGCGTAATTTTGCCAGATTTGAGCCAAATTCTGTGAAAAAATGATAATTCAGAATTTTAAGTAATTTTCCTTCCACAGATTAAAAATTTTATCGATTTTCATATTATGAAGACGATAAAATCAGTAAAATACATGATATGATATGAAATATCCCCCATTCTCCCCAATATTCTCCAATAAAAATAAATTTTCTATCAAGGGAAAACATATTAAGCTCATGTAAAACCTCGAAAACCAAAAGAAATCTAAAAAAATACAGAAAATACGTATAAAAGCATAAAAAAAACTTGCATGGGACTTAAAATCAGGATTTTTATCTTAGGAACATCAAACTTTTCTTAGCTTTTTGCCTTGTTTACTAAAACGTGTTAGCTCAGTAAAATCAAGGAAGCAAAACTATCCACTTTTCTTTCAACTTTGATTTCACAAAGTAACATGAAATTTAGATCTTTGTGCATGTAAAAATTATGTTTTCACAAGTTTAAGCCTGCAATTAACTCAGTTTTACTCACTTCTCAAAGAAGAGGGTATATTTACCACTGTAATTTTCAAATTTGTAGTTGCAGGAAAGGTCATACATATGTACTATGTCAGAGTTACTAAACGTTAGAAAACTCAGATTCTGTTTAATGATATGATTCTATATCTTACGAAATAAATGTAATTTAACATAATCAAATTTAATCTATCGTTGTACAAAGTAAAATGCGACACCTTAGACTCTCAAGCATAAAACAAAATACTTAATTGAAAGTACGATGTGATTTTTGTTATTTCAACGAGAGAAATTAACTTCTGTAGGTAGTTTACAACTTTTTTTGAAAAAAAGCACCATGAAACTTAGATTTTTAAACAAGTAAAAAAGTGTATTCATAATTTTAAAGTCTACAAATAACTAAGCTTTACTATATACTCCAAGAAAATGGAAAATTTAGTACCGTAGCTTTCAAATTTGTAGTTATTTGCAAAGTTATAAAGATGTACTAAACTTTAGAAAACACAAATTTTTTGAAGATATGATTTTATATCTTGCGAAATAAATACACTTCAACCTCATCATGTTTAATAAATCGTTGTTCAAAGTAAACTCTGACACCTTAGACTCCAATTTCAAACATAAAATAAAATATTTAATTGAATTTCTTCAGCTAGTTAACATCTTTCTTCTTAAAAGTAACATGAAAGTTAGAGTTTTATACAACTAAAAAGTGTGTTTACATAATTTTAAGTCTGCAAATAACTAATGTTTACCATCTTCTCCAAGAAAATGCTTTGATTAGTATCATCATTTTCATATTTCTAGTTACTTGCAAAGTTATGAAAATGTACTTAACTTGAAAATACTCATTTTTTGATGATATGGTTTTATACTTTACGAAATAAATACACTTCAACCTAATCATGTTTAATCTGTTGTTGTTAAAAGTAAACTCTCACACTTTAGGCTCCGATTTCAAGCATAAAGAAAATATTTAATTGAATTTCTATAGCTAGTTTACAGCTTTCTTCTTAAAAGTAACATAAAAGTTTGATTTTTATGCAATTAAAAAGTATGTTTTCTTAATTTTAAGTCTGCAAATAAGTAATTTTTTCCATCTTCTCCAAGAAAATGATACATTTAATACCGTCATTTTCATATTTGTAGTTACTTGCAACGCTATGAAAATGTACTTAACTTGAAAAAACTCCTTTTTCTAATGATATAGTTATATACTTTATGAAATAAATACACTTCCACCTAATCATGTTTTATCTGTCGTTGTTCAAAGCAAATTCTGACACCTTAGACTCCGATTTCAATCATAAAATGAAATATTTAATTGAATTTCTACATCTAGTTAACAGTTTTCTTCTTAAAAGTAACATGAAATTTAGATTTTTATGAAACTAAAAAGTGTGTTTTCCTAATTTTAAGTCTGCAATAACTAATGTTTACCATCTTCTCCAAGAAAACGATACATTTAATACCGTCATTTTCATATTTGTAGTTACTTGCAACGTTATGAAGACGTACTTAACTTGAAAAAATACCTTTTTTAATGATATGGCTTCATAATTTTCGAAATAAATACACTTTAACCTAATCATGTTTAATCTGTCCTTGTTCAAAGTAAACTCTGACACCTTAGTTTCCGATTTGAAGCATAAAATACAATATTTAATTGAATTTCTACAGATAGTTAACAGCTTTCTTCTTAAAAGGAACATGAAATTTAGATTTTTATGCAACTAAAGAGTGAGTTTTTATAATTTGAAGTCTGCGGATAACTAATGTTTTCCATCTTCTACAAGAAAGTGCTTTGATTAGTACCGTCATTTTCATATTTCTAGTTACTTGCAACTCAATGAAGATGTACTTAACTTAAAAAATTACCTTTTTTAATGACATGGCTTCAAAATTTTCGAAATAAATATACTTTAACCTAATCATGTTCAATCTGTCCTTGTTCAAAGTAAACTCTGACACCTTAGTTTCGAATTTTAAGCATAAAATACAATATTTAATAGAATTTCTACAGCTAGTTAACAGCTTTCTTCTTAAAAGGAACATGAAATTTTGATTTTTATGCAACTAAAAGTGTCTTTTCATAATTTGAAATCTGCAGATAACTAATGTTTACCATCTTCTTCAAGTAAGTGATTTGATTAGTACCGTCATTTTCATATTTGTAGTTACTTGCAACGTAATGAAAATGTACTTATCTTGAAAAAGCACCTTCTTTTAATGACATGGCTTCATAATATTTGAAATAAATACACTTCAACCTAATCATATTTAATCTGTCGTTGTTCAAAGTAAACTCTGAAACCTTAGACTCCGATTGCAAGCATAAAGTAAAATATTTAATTGAATTTCTATAGCTAGTTAACATCTTTCTTCTTAAAAGTAACATGAAATTTAGATTTTTATGCAACTAAAAAGTGTGTTTTCACAATTTTAAGTCTGCAAATAACTAATGTTTACCATCTTCTCCAAGAAAATACTTTGATTAGTACCGCCATTTATATATTTGTAGTTACTTGCAACGTTATGAAAATGTACTTAACTTGAAAAAACTCATTTATTTAAGGAAATGGTTTTATATCTTGCGAAATAAATACACTTCAACCTAATCATGTTTAATCTGTCGTTGTTCAAAGTAAACTCTGACACCTTAGACTCCGATTTCATGCATAAAATAGAATATTTAATTGAATTTCTACATCTAGTTAACAGCTTTCTTCTTAAAAGTAACATGAAATTTAGATTTTTATGCAACTAAAAAGTATGTTTTCATAATTTTAAATCTACAAATAACTAAACTTTACTATCTTCTCAAAGAAAATGATACATTCAGTACTGTAATTTTCAGATTTGGAGTTATCTCTAATGTTATGAAAATGTACTAAACTTTAGAAAACTCAATTTTTAATGATATGATTTTATATCTTTCGAAATAAATACACTTCAACCTAATCATATTTAATCTATCGTTTTTCAAAGTAAACTGTGACATCCTAATAATATTTAAATTGCTATTTTAAAAGCATGATGTGTTTTTTGTTATTTTAACGAGTAAAATGATTAATTTATGCTGGCAGTTTGCAACTTTTCTTTTAAAAAGTAACATGAAATTTTGATATTTAAGCAAATAAAAAATAGGTTTTTAAAAATTTTAAGTCTGCAAATAACCAATCTTTACTATCTTCTCCAAGAAAACTGCATATTTAGTACCGTTATTTTCAGATTTGATGTTACTTGCAACATCGTAAAAATGTACTAAACTTTAGAAAACTCAAAATTATTTTAATAGTATGATTTTATATTTTACGAAGTAAATATCGTTTGTCTAATCATACTTAATTTATCGTTGTTCTAAGTAAACTAATGCCCCTTAGGCTCTGATTTCAAGCATAAAATAAAAAATTTAATTGTATTTCTGAAGGTGTTTTACAGCTTTTTTTCTAAAAATTAACATGAACTTTAGATTTTTATGCAAGTAATAAGTATGTTTTCATGATTTTAAGTCTGTAAGTAACGAATCTGAATTATATTCTTCCATAAAGTTGTATATTTAGTACAGAAATTTTCAAATTTGTAGTTACTTGCACAAGTGTACTTGACATGAGAGTATTCATTTTTTTAAATGATTTGATTTTATATGTCTTCACGAAGTAAACATCTTCAACTTAATCATGTTTAATCTATCATTGTCCAAAGTAAACTCTGACACCTTAGGCTCTGATTTCATGCATTAAATAAAATATTTAATCCTATGTATGTTGTGATTTTTTATTATTTCAACGAGTAAAATGATGAATATCTTCAGGCAGTTCACAAAATAAAAAATAAACAATTTCCTTTAAGATATACTCAGTTTAATTAATAAATAACATGACTTATAAAGTGTCTTTTCTCACAGTTCACTTCAAAATTTCTGTATATTACTGAAATACATCACACATGAATCTAATGCTATAAATTTAAAAATCAAAATAGCATAATTCTAAAATAGGCAATGAGTTTATATTCTTTTAACTCCAATGTGTTAAATGATCTTGTTTCTTTACATTTCTTTAGCATATCATATCGCAACCGGGCGAGAAAAGCGACACAAGTCAGAAAATGGCAATTTTGAGGTTTTGTCATTGAAAAATATGTGTATGAAGTGCCCCATCGTTTCAGAAAAGCGACACATCGCTATCTCGCAATTTGTCCACCTGAGGGCAGTTGTATCAGTTTTTCTGTAATGCTAGTTTGAGCTTTATAGTACTCTTTAAGTTGATTTTTCCCAAATGCTGCATTGTGCCACTTTTCTTGCCGGGTCGTAGTATAATTACTGTATCTATAACTTTAGAAACATTTCTACACAAGGGAACCTTCCAAGACTTATTTCCATTCTGAGAGTTTCAGCATCAGTACAAATTAAAATCGTGTAGCTGAAATAGTGATAACGGAAATAGTAATATGCTGCAGCTAAAATTATGCTTATGGTGTGGAAAGACAAGACTTTCATAAAATAAACAACCGAACAGAATGGGATTTTCTGGTGTCTGCCTCAAACACTGCTTGTTCCAACAGCTCAAGTTATGCGCCCCAAGACTTGCATTCGCGACTTAGATCTAAATGAATTTCCTAGGATGTATAACTAAGCGTTTGAAACGAATTTTTCCATCGCATACTTCAAACTTGAAAAAACTTTATAACAGATTATTCCATCCTCAATTTGGTGTTTAAAAGTGTCTCTTATTTCTCTACTCTTGATTTTTCTCTCATTCTTTCTCTCATTCTTTCTCTGATTCCTTCCTTTTGAATTATTTTTCTGAATTTTGTTCTTTGTAGTTGATTAGAATTATTGCCCTCTTTGAAGTTTTTTTCATAGTTTCATTCCCAATTTCTGAGAATTAATCACCCAGAAATTTGACATTTTAAAGTGCTTGGGAAAATTCTCTTTTTGATTTACTTCTTAGTCTTAATTCTGTTATACTTTTAGGGCTGCGCTTGTATTTCGAAATCTTAGTAGGCTAGAATATTATAATCTCTTGAAGTGTTTCAAATTCTTGGGCAAATTCTCTCCAATTTTTTCATTGCCTCTCTGTTTTCCATCACTAACACTTTTACGGGTGCGTTTGCTTTTCTAAAACTTCCTCATTATAAGCAAGAATTTCTGTTTCCTTGAAAAGTTCAGTATATTTGGGCATATATACTTTAATTTTTTGTTTACCCCATAGTTTTACATCTGTAATTCATAAATGGGCGTGTTTCCATTTTGGAATCTTCCTCATAATAGACCAGAATTTTCGTTCCCGTGAAAAGTTTAAAAATACTTGAGCTAATTCTCTTCAATATTTCGCATGTCTTATAGTTTAACTTTTGTAATAATCTTATAGTTGCATTTGCAGTGCGAAATCTTTCTCAAGGTAGGCTAGTATTTTTGTTCACTTGAAAAGTTTAAATTACTTCTATAAATCCTCTTCAATTTATTGATTTGCATTTAGCTTTACGTCTGTAATACTTTTATGGATTCGTTTTCATTTTAGAATATTTCTCATATAGATTAGAATTTTTGTCTCGGAGGGCGGAGAGGTTCATTTTTTGCTTTATTGACATGCTTAAATTTAATTTTATCATATATATGTGTGTGTGTGTATACAATGAAGGGCAAAAAAACTGATACAGGCGTGCGTATGAAAATAACGGAGATATGCAACCAGTGAGCGTAACCCGATACAGTCGGAAGCGCCTATATAAGACAATTAGGTGTCTTGCAAAGCTGTTCGATCGGTTCCTGTTGATACAATGGCAGGTTAACACTATTTATGCGACTTTGAACGTGGTGTTATAGTCTTCGCACGAGAGATGAGACATAGCATCTCCGAGGTTGCGATGCAGTTTGGATTTTCGCGCACGACCATTTCACGAGTGTACCATGAATATCAGGTATCCGGTAAAACATCAAATCTCCGACAGCGGTGCTGCCGGAAAAAGACCTTGAAAGAACGGGACCGTCGACGACTGACGAGAATTCTTAAACGAGATAGACGTGCAACACTTCCTCAAATTGCTGAGGATTTCAATTCTGGGACATCAAAAAGTGTCATAGTGTGAACTGTTCAAAGGACCGTCCTTGATATGGGCTGTCGGAACTTCAGGCCCATTCGTGTACCGTTGTTGACTGCACGGCACAAAGCTTTACGCCTTGCGGCCCGCAAACACTTCCATTGGACTGTTGATGACTGGAAACACGTTGCGTGGTCTGACGAGTCTTGTTTCCAATTGTATCGGGCGGATAGACGTGTACGGGTATGGAGACAACCTCATGAATCCATGGAACGTACATGTAAAACTGGGACTGTTCAAGCTGGTGGAGCCTCTGCGATGGTATGGGGCGTGTGCAGTTATAGGGGACCCCTGATACGTCTAGAGACGAAGCGGACAGGTAACGGGTACATAAGCATCCTGCCCGATCATCTACACCCGTTCATGTCCATTGTGCATTCCGACGGACTTGGACAATTCAAGCATAACGATGCGACCCCCCCCCCTCCCCGTTGAGAGTTGCTACCGAGTGGCTCCAGGATCACTCTTCTGACTTTAGACACTTCCAATGTCCCCCTAAATCCCCAAAATTAACATTATTGAGCATATCTGGGATTCCTTGATACGGGCTGTTCAGAAGAGATCTCCACCCCCTCGCACTCCTATGAATTTGTAGACTTCCCTGCAGGATTCATAGTTTGAATTGCCTCCAGGATACCCTGAGACATTGGTCGAGTTCATGACACGTCGTGTTCCCGTACTTCTGCGTGCTCGTGGGCACCCTAAACGATATTTGGCCCGCCGCAAATTGAACCCCAGTTCACGCAGAGCCCACGCGTAGGGGAATCTGTGAAACATAGTTTTGACCGAGGCACCGCAAATTGAGCCCAGTTCACGCCCAGACCAACCCACCCTTCGGAAGGTCTGTGATCGTCGCACAAATTTCGTGGGCCGTGGGCCAGATTTGGATAGACGATAGCAACGCCCCCTGGCTGGAAAAACATTAGGAGCATCATGAACTTGTTTACACAGCCGTTATTTATCATTATGTTATATAGATTTTTATTATTTTGTATACAAATTGAAGTAAATACAGAACACATTTTAGAATTTCATGTAATCTTGCATTTTTAAAATTATTGATACATACTTATGATAATTATATGGTTTTCAGAAATATTTATTTTCAAAATTTATAATCTGATTTGGTTAAAGTTATATAAATTTGAATTTTGATTTTATTTCATTGCATTGTTAACTTTGATATCTAGTATAAAAATGATTTATACTAGATATCATAGTTCCATATTCTTTGAATAAATCTATGGTTCAATACTTTTTAAGTTATATCAACATTAGTTTGTCTTGTACATTAAGCTATTGTACAGAAGTATGTATCAATAATTTTAAAATTATTAATACATGTATGTATAACAGTTTAAACTCCCCATGGATAATTCTGCCAGCTAAATATGCATTTCTTTTGCTTTTCCCCCTCGTAACTATAGAATATAATAATATTAGTTCTTCATTCTCTGATTCCAATTCCAAATCCATGAGAAGTTCAACCTCGGACGTCATCGTGCTAGGCTGGCGTGGATGCGTGTGCTGGGCTTAATTTGCAGTACACCGACCCGGCCCATGCACGTGGGAGGCGGAGCCTGTGCGTAGGCTGGGTTCAATTTGCTGCGGTCCTTAGGCAGGTGCACCAGTTTTTGCCTCTTCAGTAAGTATATATATATATATATATATATATATATATATGTGTGTGTGTGTGTGTGTGTGTGTGCGTGTCTGTGTTTTTGTTTGTGTATGTCTATGTATATATATGTATGTGTGTATACATGTATTAAAACGAGTTAGTGCGAGGAAAAATAAGGAATTAAGTTACAAAAGGCAATTGAAAAATACGCACTAGAGATACTAACTTGATAACAATTTTTATTGCTCACAAAAGTCTCCACAAACATTGATGCATTTATCCCGTTGCTTTATTAATGCTCCAGTATCTGCTGAACAACATTTTTTGGGCTGCTCTCTCAACCAAGTACTTCAAGCTCAGCTTCTTCATCCACTGCGAAAGGCACGCCGCCAATGCGGGTTTTTATCGCGCAAAACAGGGGATAGTCACTTGGTGTTGACATCGGGGTTGTAGGGCAATTGTTCAAGAAGTCTCCGTCAAATTGGCCAGTTCTCTTCTGGGTTAATCGAGTTGTATGAGGCATGGTAACTTTCTTGATGGAGCAAGATTCCTCTAGACCTCAAACTAAAGGGCACGCCTCACCCGAAAGGCGTGAGAGATATTCAGGGGAGGCGAGGGGGTTACCAAAAAATATGTGTCAAACTTTTTTTTAACAAGAATTGTGAAGTGAACATTTAATTGAGCGATTAGGCATTTGATAGTTATTATTAAAACTGAAAAACAAATCAGAATCACCCATGAATGTATGACCGGAAACGCAAACCGATCAGCTAGAAGATAAACGAAGATTCAGAAATGAAAAGCCAATAATAGGTGGAAAAACTCCTTATTTAGTGATACTTTACGCTAGAACTGTACGCGTACACGTTCAGATTCACAACAACTGCTCAAAGTTCTTACCATCCACAGTTATGAACGCTTCACAACGGCGACGTATCCGTTGTCGAACCCATCCAAAATTCCCGGCATTTCGGGGACGTTTGCAGCTGCAATGGATCTTCTTGCGACGAGGTCAGTTGCAGAGCCAACGGGCATCTAGTAGTCCATAGATTTGAGGGTCCCATACAGGAAGAAATGCGGGCTAGATAAAGGTGATCAAGCGATCGTGGTGGCCATAGGACTAATCCTCCACACCCAAACCATCGAGGTGCAAACGTAATCAAGAAATCACGGGAATAGTGAGCTGGAGCCCCACCGTGCTCCAGCTCATGGTAGCTGAAGTGTAATGTTTGAAAACGAGCGCTAGATAAAGTGAAAATGTTGTACCCCGTGATTCCCCACCCCTCTACCAATCAGAGGATTGGCTGCGGGGGCGTTGATCCCTAGAGGGTGCTTGGGATCGCGGGGACTCAGTAAGAATTAGACAGAAGGAGAGCGTCTATGCTAGGAATCAGAGGTCTGGTGAGATAAATGCATTTTCGTCTCACCTCTGGCTAGTAATTATTAGTTGATTAGAATAGGGACAGAGAGAGCGTCTCTGAGAGTAGTTTCAGGAGGCCTGGAAAGATAAAGCAGGCTCGTCTCGCCTCTAGCGAATTAATTAATCGGTAACTAGATTAGAGTTTAGTACAGTCGAGGTCTGGTAAGATGTTGTAGGCTTGTCCACCTCGTGCTCAGAGTTGTTTGAAATTGTTATGTTAAGTGTGAAACTGTTTAAAAACTGTACACAAATTTATGTTCATGTCGTTAACAGAGACTCGTTATTGCACTACCTCATTTGTCCCTATGCCATAGAAAAGAACCTAAGTGAACGGATGAAAGAAGTGAGGGTTCACGACAGTAGCCATGTCCAGCCGTGGGTGGTCGAGCTGGAGCCACATTGCACGCCGAACAGACATTGGAACAATGTCCAGTAATGCCGGAAGTACCTCCTCCAGAAAAATGCGATATTTCCGGGCATCCAGTGGGGATGGTAAGAGGTATGGCCCGATTAAGTAATCAGGAATAATACCCGCTTATACATTCAATGAGAACCGTTGTTGGGCAGAATGTGGTCGCATACATCGTCGGTCCACACATGAACATTGTGTTGATTAAAGATCTCTTCACGAGAGAAAGAAGATCACGACTATAAATAGCGCTGAAGAACAGCGCCCTCCAGCGTCAGGTTTGCATTTCCTGTGATACATTCAAATGTGATTCTGTTTTGTTTTTGAGTTTTCTACCACCCCTAAATGCTTGTACGTTGAGTTTTGAATCACACTGTACACTTTAATTTTCTTTAATATGTAATTTTGCTCTGACATATGTATGGTTGCAATGAAATAGTAATGTAAACAACATAGTTCTTCTTTCGTTTACTGCTAACGTAAGCTTTTCTAACTCGGTGCTACTACATTGTAGGCTTTCGTTTGACCACCTGGGGCACTACACTGATTCAGTTCTCTCGAGATTTTTAAAGTCTAAACAGTCACTTTTCCCGACATTTTCGGATACATATCCCCATAAATTTCTTCAATGGGATTATCTGTATGATACAAAGTATAAGATACAATTCTGTTAAAACATTATTTTCAATACATTCGTTCATGTAAAATTTCCTAACATGAAATGAATAACATAGCGTTTTAAGAACATAATAGGACTTTGGAACTTACTGGCAAATTCTGTTACGATCTAGATAAAAAAATATACACCCCGGAAGTAATTACTAATTATTAATCATAAATATAATGCTTTAACATAACATCTTTTTTTTTCGAGAAGTACAAAATAGTTTTATTGTAAACAGTTTTCGAATTTCTTTACAGTTTCAGTAAAATATTACGATCAGTTGTAACTTATTTAGTGCTTTCAGTGAGAGGTAAATTAAGTTTTAAAATTCAGACCTTCAAGTCTTAAGCATGCGGTCTTTGCCGATTTCTGAATAACAGGCGAAAAGGTTTTGTTGTTTTCAAAACTATCTCCAGATTGCTGTTATCTATCTTATTCATCGTGGCGATTTTGAAAGTCGAAGAACGTACACCAACATTACTTTCATCTGCATCATGGCAAACTTTTTCCCTGGAAACAAAGCGGGAGTATGGGGGTATTGTATATCAAGAAAGACATTGCTCACTAGTTGCTTAAAAGATATATATATATATATATATATATATATATATATATAAACATATATATATGAGGCGGTGAATGGCAAAGTGGTGTAAGTCCCATTTTCAACTTTATTTGAGGGCAAAAATGTAATCTCCATTTTAAATTTATAGCGCAAGTGCAAATAAGTATTATTTGCAATATTTTTTTTACCAATGCGGAGGCACTTGTAATCAAACATTCGCCCTTACTTCGCCGCAGTTTTACTGTCAATTTTATTATGGGGGCACCATATAGGTGGACAGCATTACCCCCAATGAAGGGACGACACGAATGGAGGCATTTTTCGAGGCGCAACGCCGAGATTCGATCTCAGCAACGAAAACCAGCGCGCTAAACCACATGGCCGCCACAATCCCGTATTTGCAATATTATAAAAATTATTATGAATTATAATTTGTTCAATTTATAGTGGAATTTTTGTAGTTTTTGCAGTAAAACGCTTTGGACTTACACCACTTGACTTACTGACTTAACACCACTTTGCCTTTCACAGCCTCATAAATATACTATGAAATTTCTCAATAACGGCTAGTTAGTGTTCCGAGAAAAAGTGACCGTTTTAAGGGGTAGCTGACTAAAGATGTTTCACTTTACTATTTATTTATGTAAGAGCAAAGTGGGGTCTAAAAAAACATGGCACATTATTCTTCCATCGTAAAAATTTAAATATACATAGGTATTTATCAAAAAGATATGTATTTATCAAAAAGAATGAAATATTATATCAAAAAGAATGAAAATCACCTAATAATTTAAATCTAATTAATTGAAATACTAGGTTCTTTCGGTATCTTTTAAAAAATCTTTACATTTATTGTACGTATTCCCTGCCTGTATAAAGAAGAGTAATTTTTTTCCTTTTAATGTCTTCCTTTTAATATTTAATATATCTTTAGAATTCCAAATTCATAAGGGTGGGACGAAAAAAAATTTTCGATTTTCAATTTTTTTAAGCTTCAGTCGTCAGGCGGCAGCACTTATACTTACTGTAAGCTGGGGTCTCATATTAGGCATACTTACCCTGTATAACGAATATTCACACATCTTTTTGTACGTTTTTTTTATTAATGAACATCATCAGAAATTGATTTTTAAAAGTTCGTTGGTGACATCTATCGTAGACATATAGTGACATGATTTTATCACAAATTGTAAAGTCTGAAACAAATTCGATCTTACCAGATAGGAAACGAGAGGAATAATGTAACAGTAGCCATGGTATTACGATGAAATTTCTGAACAACTTCACATTCCACAACAAAATTTTACTTCATATTTGAGAAAAAACGCATCGATGCATCACTGCATTCTACTGCATCATTCGTAATCAGTGAGACAGTCGAGTGTTTGCAAGCGCACGTAAAGGTGCAGTATTTTTTCCTAAACGTGTGCTCTTCGACTTTTTTGCATCACCCTTTTCATTGGCTTATAGTACGTATAAAGTGCTGCCGCCCGGCGACTGGAGCGTAAAACAGTAGTCTATTGCATCATTCGTAATTGGTGAGTCAGTCGAGTGTTTGCAAGCGCACACAATTTATCTAGTGCCTGTTTTTTTTAAGCTAACGTCAATCCTAACCTAAAAAATTCGTTGGCGTGTCCAACAACATGGTCGTGCCCAATATGAGACCCCAAAGCATGCTTAATATGAGATAGGGTCTCATATTAGGCATAGTTTTTACTCTCACAGCCTTGTTTCCTCTGAAGCTGCAGATGGAATGACGCCCATGCGAAATTTACAACCATGTAGCAGTAGTAACAATGTAGAAGGTATTGATCAAACACCAAGTTCAAACCAGTTCTTAGTGACTCCTAAAGAAATAAATCCCTTGTCTACTTTACCTGAGAAAAACACCTCGAAACCAAGTAGGGCCCGTAAACCCGATATTATCACATCATCGCCCTATAAAAATAAATTGATTGATAGCATTAATAAAAGAACTACAGCATATTCGAAAAAAAACTTTGCTTCCTACAAGATAAAAAAGGAATAGACCTAAAAGAATAAGAAATCAAAGGATAAACAAAGAAAAGGAGATCAAGATAAAAAAGAAAAGGATAAGGAAACAATAAAGGGAAAAAGAAAAATGAAAAGGGGTTCCTACAGAAAGGGGGAAATTAAGGATGGATGAAAATACATCACTAGTTAAAAAACAGAGAACGAATAAGCCTAATTATAGCTATGATGATCTCGGCTCATTTGAAGATGACGAAAAACTTTTGCTCCATGACAGCAGTGATGATAGCATTGATGAAAACGACGCTGAATGCCTTTTTTATAGTTGTTATTTTCAGAAGACAAACGGGAAGAGCAGTGGCGTCAATGTAGAAGGTGTTTTAGGTGGGCCCATGAAGATTGTGGATCTGACGAACTTTTTATTTCTAAACAATGTGAAAAGTTTGAATCTAAAAACAAAAAGTAAACAAAACCTATAGTGTAAACCAACTAATTTGTTTAAAATGTCACTTTTATTTTTCACCAATTTGTGTTTATAGGTAACTGTTATCTAATTATTGTGTACAGTTTTGTTTTTTACGAACTTTTCAGTAATTCTAATTCATTTTTACAATTGTAGTATGGGGGTCTCATATTAGGACTACTTTTTTCAGACTCCAAAAAATGGAACACTTGTGTTTATAATTTCATACAAGAAAATTGTAAGGTTAATTTCATTTTCTGTCATTGTTATATGTAGTAAAATATATGCATTAAAAGGATATCAAGTTGGTACTATAATCCCTCACTTACTTTCCTAGTTATATATGAAAATAAAAAGGGGTCTCATATTCAGCATACTTACCCTACATCTGTGACTCAAACAAGATCAATGAAGCAATGTAAGTTATATTCTGAACTTTAGTTATTTAATATACAATTATCTACATAAAAGAACAGATGCAAAAGAAAAGGAGTTAGAAGCAATCGCTGTACATTAATCTTGAGCACATTCATGATTCATCTGCTAGATTCCGTAGACTTCAAATTGTTACTCTGTGGCCGTTTGACTGTTCATAACTTTGCTGCATGTTACTTGATAGTAAATGTGTAATGTAAAACAACCAGTAGCACCAAGATTATCGCTGGATTCTACGTTTTGGTTCGCTGGATTCTACGCAGGACCGGATAGCGAATTCTTATCTCCAAAACTTGAGGCCACAAACTCGAGGAAGAGCTATTTTCGATGTCCTCGTTCAAAATATATAAGTTCCACGGGGTCCAGCTTTTGTAAGCTTTAATTTCCTTTATGATTCCGGAACCTTTTAGCCGTCCCCACGTGAAGTGGTGAGAGCGTTCATCGGAGAGCACCACTTGAGGTAGGTTACGAAGCCGCTCCCCGTAAATCACCACCGCCATATTCTCCCGATGGTATTGGAAACGTAGCTCGGTGGCTTTTCCTGGTGGCATGTCTGGAAGTTGCTTACTGATAGGTGGAAGAAAGATAGTGGTAGGAGGATGGCTGTATCTGATGGAAGTTCGGTTTTTTTTTAAATGTCATAATCAGGAGTGTGATTCATTATCGGTATTAAAGTCATAAAATTCGAGAATAGAGTGCAACAGGTCGAATAGAGCACTACAGTTGTCAAGATCGGTAAATAAATGACGTAATCGATGCATAGAAAAAGTCAGTCGATGTTCATTTACGCAGCAGAGGTCATGCCATTTACGGTTTATACAGTCTCTTGCGGTAAAGGAAGACCTGGACAATTGAAAAATTGTCCAACTTCTGCCAATTGAGTACACTCTTTTTTACACTTTCAGATAAGAGTGTTAAAAATGAGTCGAAAGTCCTTAAGTCGAAACTGGTACGGTTTTACATCGTTCAACATAATTTCTTTATCATGCAACAAACGACTCCAAGTCCGTAAAAAAGTAACGTGTTGCTCTCGGAACCAGAGCCGAGCGACGTCAATGATAGCCCTGCGGCGATGCATATTTGTGAATGTTTCTTGAACTTCAGGCATAAACGAGTAGCAGTCATACATAGACCTGGAAAGCAAGCAAATATTCGTTTTACTTTAATTACAAAATCATTCATTTGAAGTTAAAATCATTTAGACTTTGATAACATCAGTTTTTGTTCAGATGCCTGTATCTTGTTTCTTGGGGACCTCTAGCAACTAAATGAACATTTTCCTTTTAAAAGCTGTTTACATTCCGAAGTCCTACTGTAGTCCTTATCAATCGCTATAATTTAGGTATATTCTTAAATTAATTAATTTTTCTTTGTAACTTAGAAAAAATTCGATACTGTAACTGATTTTTGCTAGAAATCAATATACCTCTCTGTTATTTGCAAACAGATTAAGTTATATCATCTCTTAATAACAAACGCCTCCCATTTATGAGCTTGCAGTGGAAGTTTGAATCTGCGCCAGACCGTATGCCAGGTCCACCAGCTCATCCTAAGTCTTGAAGAATTCGACTGTGGAATTTCAAATATTGGCCGTAGCAGAGGTTTAGTTTGAGAGATAATTGAATTAAATTTTTTCCACCCGTACAAGTAATTTATAATTCCAGAAACGGAAAAAAAATTATTCCTCATAATTTTTCGAAATGAAATACCATTGTGCGAACAAAGGATGCTTCTAAACGCAACATTCTCGGTCGATTTGCCATTATTCAAAATCCGAGAATGTTTTATTTTCAGTCCATTTTCGCCAGCTTAAGGTCTACATTAAACCACAGCGGAGCTCTTGAAACATAACGTTGTAAAGACTTCTTTCGTTATTTCGATTAGTTTTTCCTCTCCGAGGCTGATACAAAACATGCATACATGCCGGAGTGTAGTTCAAAGCAAAATGACTCTCAAGTAAACTTTTTATGCGTAGCCATATTTATTGATGGTAAAATTAAAATTTGAGGTGGGGAAGAAGCCTATAACTTTGAATATTCCCCTCCGACGAGCTTTCTAATTTCGGTGAAATATATTGGTTGCTTCTAAAAACATGCCATTTAAAAGATCTCTGAAGGCAAAAAGCGCTATCTGATCGGGAGATCGGTATATAAGTGTCAAATCGGAAAGCGACTTCCCTTAAAAACAACTGAATGAAAAAGAAAACTGAATTGGAAACATAAAAGCTTATGAAACCTAAATTTGAACGAGACTTTTCAGCTTGCGTTTGTTTTACTTGCTGCAAAACTGCTGTGATGCCTGGTACCAAAATACTCTATGAATGAGTACTTACAGTTCAAATTTGTGATGACTTCTTAGATTATCTCTTGCGTTTTTTTCTTTCAGAAACTGCACGGCTCCCGAATCTGAAAAGAGAAAAATTGAACATTAGAAAACACGATTCTCTAAATATTAATAAATCAATATAATGATGGGAGACTTAATGTTCAATATCTTAATAATCAAAAAGCAAATTGATGTCGGTTTGTCTTTTCTCCTTGCACCATTATACACCTAATCATGCATATATAACCTCTACGAACCAATGAAAATAGAGTCTGCTTCAAAATGAACTGACCCATCCCTTCCATTGATGGCACACCCTCGACATTTTCCGTACGCCATATTTACACCCCCACCTTTTCAACCACAACGCCTTTATGTTTTTATTTCCTCATTACTTTCAAAACTAGATTGTAAAATGTCACTGTTTGCAGTAATATTGTTGCAGTAAGTTTATTATAATTGTTTGAATATCAATGTTTATTATATTTGTTTATAGACTGTTTATCAAATACATCATGATTTTGTTGAAAGAAGTGGAAAAGTCGTTATTTAGCGAATTTATAATTCACCATTCTATGTAATTTCAGGTGTTACTGTATGGGAGTTGCTTACCTATGGCGGAAGACCCTATGAAAATATTCCTGCAATAGAAGTTCCAATACTGCTAGAGAATGGAGCAAGGCTACCACAACCTTCTATATGTAGTGCGGACGTGTACGTGCTCATGATCCAATGTAAGTACCATTATATCGCTAAAAGAGAAAGCCTTTGTACTTTAAAGGACATAATACCTTAAATACCTTTTATTCTGATCATAGGCTTACAATTGAATACATATTATAAAGTAACATAACATTAAACTTATTTCAATGTTGTCCATTATCAAGTCATTAAGTTCTAGTATTAGAAGGAAAAAACAATTTCAGTATGCATAGCTTCAGATATAAGGGTAGCCCAAATGAAAATGAGACTTTTGGTTTAATTTCTGTAATTGTTTATTTGTTGGAATATAGGAACATGCAGGAAGTAATAGTGGTAGATGAGCTACATATCCGCTACATGCAGTCGGTTCAAGTGGGTGTTGTTGTTGTTCCCAATGCCGGAAGTTCCAGAACAGGTCCATATATAGGCTTCGTGATGAGTAGTGCGGTTTAAAATAGCCCCACAAGAGTTGGAGTCCGACGTGGCTAGGTGCTACCACATTTTTGATCGAACAACCCCAGGGGGGGAGATCGTTCCTTGCCCACCCACTGACATCAAAGATTTACTTTCCGGTCTACGGATTTAAAGGGCTCATATCCCATCTAGACACGAAGGTATTTATCGGTGCTTGTCGGGATTCGATCCGAGCACCCTCAATACCGCATGTCGATGCGCTACCGATAGGCTGGAAGCGAAGAATGGGCAAAGAACGACCACGGTCGTCTGCGGAACCAGTCGTGAAGGACGTCCCAGAACTCTGCACTGGTTGAAAACTGGTAACCTTCGAAAGACTTTTCAGTCGGTGGAAAATGCGGTACTCGTAAGGCGAGAGGTTGGGGCTATAGGTTGAGGACCTCCCCGTGGAAGCGAATCTTGTGGATTCCATGGTGATGGCCAAGTGTGCTTGAGCTGGTTTAGGCATGTCCCGTGCTCACATGTCCTTCACGACATTAACCTAAACCCTCTGAATACTGTGCACTATGACAGACATTCAAGCACATAGTCATCCCTCATTCGACGATAAATTTCGGTTTCACTAACACCTTTTGCCGTCAAAAATTGATCAACCGCTGTCTGGGTCTGTTTGGACAAATTCAGAGCACTGCCGTACCTAGTCACCTTGCAACAAAATTATCACTGTTATTTGGGCCACCCTTACAGTACAATCTTTTTTCAGTTTAAGAAAAAGGTTAATTTAAATATTAAATTTACATACTGGAAACATTTTATTTTAATATGAATTTAAACTTAAATAATAAATGACAAAAACATAAAAAATTAGATTGTTATTTAGCATTACTTATAAATTGTTATTTAGCATTACTTATAGAAAGTTTTATAGATAGGATGATTAAAATTACCATTATATTTATCTTAGCAAAGTACACAGCTTTGTGAAAATCAATAATTTATGTAGTATAATAATAACCTGATTCGACTCTATAAGTTTTATAGATAGGATACTAAAAATTACCATATAAATAATCCAACAGAGATAGATAAAAATATAGACAAGAAACAAACAGAAATCAAGCACTCTGGGCATCCACGCACCAACGGCAAGATTCTGTATAAGTGCCGCAACTGAACCATAAAACAACAGAGGTAACCGACAGGTCTCGTCATCAGGGAGCCTAACCATATCAGTTACCTCAAGGGGAACTAAAACCGACTCCATAAAACCTTCGATAGGCCATGGCCTATCGAAGGTTTTATGGAGTGGATGGTGCATATTTTACAGGATATAAAAATGAATTATGAAGAGTATGGTATGGAGGACAAGAGGGGTTTCTTTCTAAACAAAGTTCTATACAGTAAAATTAAAGGTTTAAAAAATAAGTTTATTATTACGGTTGTTGATAAGGCTGCAAATAACTTCGGTTTTATGTGTAAAGATTATTTTAAGCAGTTAATTTCTAGGGAATACAACTCAAATAATACCTATCAAAAAATTAACCTTACCAAAAAAAAAAGATAATAGGATTTTAGCTTTTAACAAAATATTTAAGTTTAAGATTAATAGCATAAAATACCTTTACCTGTTTCCTAACATAAAATTCCATAAAGTACCTACTAAATTTAGGTTTGTTACATGTAGTACAAATTGTTATAATACTTTGTTCAGTAAAAAGTTCTTTAGCTATTTAAAAATTATTCTAAATAAAATTAAGGTTACCGAAAATAGCTTTATTATAAATAATAAACAGGATGTTCTACATTTAAAAAAAAGTAAGAATATAGATAGCATATACACGTTTGATTTTGAAAACATGTTTACCAGTATTCCGCATGATAATTTAATGATTATCTGTTCAGAAATTTATGAAGCTTATTTAGATAGTACTTTAATATTAAAAGGTGACTGGATTGATTTATGTAAATTTAATATTTTTGAAAACTACCTCTTTAATGGCTTATGTTTCTTTAAACAGATAAAGGGTATACCTATGGAAAATAGCTATTCTAGTGCATTTGCCAACCTATTCTTACATTTTTACGAAACTAAATTTCTTAACTCAAATAATGTTACCGGATTTAGATATATTGATGACCTTATAATTTTTAACTGCAACGACTTGGAATTTCTTAATGAAATCTACCTAAAGGAACTAACTTTAAACCGGACTAACGATAATAATCTTTGTGCGAATTATCTGGATTTAAAAATTAAAATTCAAAATAGAGAAATAAAAATAGGGATATATGATAAAAGGTTAGATTTTAACTTCGAGGTTATTACGTTTACCAATTTCCATAGCAACTTAAACTATAAAATTTATTATAATATTTTTTACTCACAACTTTACATATTAAAAAAAATATGTAACAACGCTGGGGATTTTTTGGAGGCATGTAGTATTTTCGAGGAAAACTGAAGAAAAAACGATTTCCCTAAAAATTTCGGCAATTTAAAAGTTTTAAAAAAATGGCATTGAGACTCAGGTATTTTTAAAGATGTTTAGAATAGTATTTGTGTTTTCATTTGGTTAAGCTGTAATGGGGGGGGGTGGCGCTATAGTAATGTTACAATGACGTAACTTTTAGGATAGAATTGGCTGCTGTTTCGCCATAACCGTCACTTACGGAATTGGGGTGTGTGCGCATCTTTTATTTTGCATTAGGATTTTGTGTGCTTGCATGTAAGGTGCGTTGAGCCCATACTGTAAGTTGTGTTTGTCTTTTCATTTTCTTTTTCACTTATTGCTTCCTTGGGGGACTCGGGGGCTTGGGATGTCTTTTGGGCTTACCTGCATCCTATTCAGAAAGTTCCCCTTGAAGTAACTGATATGGTTAGGCTCCCTGATGACGAGACCTGTTGGTTACCTCTGTTGTTTTATGGTTAAGTTGTGGCACTTCTACAGAATCTTTCCGTTGGTGCGTGGATGCCCAGAGTGCTTGATTTCTGTTTGTTTCTTGTCTATATTCGTATTATTTTTTATCTATCTCTGTTGGATTATTTATTTGTGTTTTTCATTATGGGGACATGAAGCTTCTGCGCTATCTTTTATTGAAAATGTTTTCTTTGCAGGATATGTTTTATGTTAAAGTGATTTAGCAGTCTATGCTAGAATTTTAATTTTTGTTTATTTCTATTGTTTATATTTTAAAATTACCATTATATTTATCATAGCAAAGTACAAAGCTTTTTGAAAATCAATAACTAATGTAGTCTAATAGTAACCTGATTCGACTATTGATGCACCTACTAAATTTAAACTTAAGAAACATATGAAAAAAACATAAAAAATTAGATTGTTATTTAGCATTACTTATGTGGTAAAAATAAAGTGGAGGTTATTAATCGAGAAAAAACACTTAAAATTAGCCAAATTTGTATTCTATAAAAAAGAAATCTGAATTAAATATTTACCTAAAAAGAAAAACTGAAGAAAAACTGCGAGGCAATGACCGACATGATGTTAAGTTAATAGTTAAAATTCATATAATTTATTGACACATAACAAATTTTACATTTACATTGCTCTAAGACCTTAGAGACACAATTTTAAGAGAGGACACATCTGCCTCTTAAAATCATATAAAATACTTCACATCATTATGTATAAACACTAATGGCTGGTTTTGAAAAAAAAATATAAATAAATAAATAAATAAACAAAAATTTAAACCCGAATTAAAATTTGAAATGAAAGAAAGAAAGAAGAGTAGGAGATATTACGAGTTGCATCTGAAGGAAAAAACAGAAAGGGGGAAACGTAAACATGGCCAGGCTCTAGGGTTCTCGATCCATGGAATGTTTTGTGTCTGCCTCCTCTCTTGACACAACGATCGGATCCTCCTTCGCGAACATCTTTGGATATCACCTGCGCTGGGGATGCAGGATACATTCAAGTCAGCCTCGGAGCTCTGCTGCCTCAGGCTGTCCAGCCCCCGTTCTCCAGTCCGAATGTCCCATGCTCTCACTCTCCAAGGGCAGTTTCAGGCTACTCTGTACCTTGATTTCAGTATGAAAATATGTCCCATAAAAGCTTGCGGGACGTCTTTTAACATATCAGAAGTAGCATATCATTTTCTTTTTGAGCTTTCATCTTGCATCATGCGGGATCTTCTAGGGGTATCTAGAAAAATTTAAATTAAAAACTCAAAAAATATTTAATATTCAAATATGTCAATTATTCACCAGCCACAAGACAAAAATATACGAGCCACTTTTACAACAATATTAAAATCAATGGTTGTTGTAATACATAGTTATTTAAATTTAAAGAATAAAGTAAATAAAGCCTGCCATCATCTAATACCTTAATCTACTCTCATAATACACCCAAACATAAGAAATTGCGCACTTTTTCTAATTTCCCTCTGTATTAATCATGTAATTAAAAATCAGATAACAGCTAGTTGAAACAAGTTACAGTTGAGGCTTACAGGAATATTTAACAAAGCTATTGAAGTTAACTTAATTTACCAACTGAGATTACAACCCGTTACTCTACAGTCGAACCCCGTTATAACGAACTCGAAGGGACCAAACGTTTTGTTTGCTATATCCGGTGGTTCGCTATATCCGAACCATTAAGAAAAATGTTTGAATTCAAAAAATGAATTATTCATTATTTGCTATGTATATTCAATAATAATGTATTGAAAGAATGATAAAATCTATTAAAAATAATCATTAATGAATTAAATTCACTAAAATTGATTACATTAAACTGACACAATACTAATTAAATTAACTAAAAATGAAAACGAATGGAAATAAATTGATATTACCTTCAATAGTTGTTCACTGCATTGATACAGAAATAATCGGTAATCTTCTGCTGACGCCATGCTGATTTTGAAAACATTTTATGAACTTCTTTGTCCAATACATCAAATGACTCCAACACTCTTTCTTCCACTCTTTGTGTAGATAAAACACGCATCGCTGCTGTAGCATCTGAGATGGTGGAGATTTCGTCATTTATGTGCTCTTCTTCATCAGCATCAGCAGCAGAATCTTCGATTTCAGAATGATTCATTTTAATTTCTTCCAAAATATCTCCTTCTGTCGGATTTTCACATGTAATGAATTCATCATCACATATTTCGAACAATTGCACGCCACAATCTGAAAATGAGGATATTTTGTGCTTTACTATCCACATCGCGATAGGTAAATCTTCATCATCTCCTTCTTCAACATTCTTTGTTTCTTCAACATTCTTTGTTTCTTCAACATTCGTTATATCATCAACATTCTTAAAAAGTTTCGAAATAAAAAAAAATTCAGTTGTCGACTGAAAAAAATTTTCGTTATAGCCGATTCTTAAGATTTCGAACGTTCGCTATAAAAGGATAAATTAGCATTAAATACAATAGGAAAACGGCGGGACCAAAATTTTCGTTCGTCATATCCGGGAGTTCGTTATATACCAGGTTCGGTATAACGGGGTTCGACTGTATTAATTATTTACCATTACATTAATCATTTAAAGTTAATTTATCTACACCATACTTAGGCATGGCTTAACAATCAATATCACTGATAGCCATTTGTTGCAAAATTTTTAACTTTCAATAAAGATTATAAAATAAGTAAGGCAGAAGTTTTGTTACAAAAAGATCTAAGAGTTGTCTGAGATTAGGAAAGAGGCCACAAGCTACATTAATCGTAGGTTACCGTTGACTTGCGTCCTATTCAAGTTTTTGATCTAACCAACCTTTAAAGATTGTTGCAACTTGCCCCTTTTTTCCGATCCTCAATAATTTTATTTTCAGTCGGAAAGCAACTGTTTCTGTATGTGAAATAAAAGAAACTTCATTCCATCAAAAACGTCTCGGCCACATCAGGTATATGTAGGGCTCCTTGTTGACATTATTAATATTTTGTTTATATTGTGATCAGGTTGGGTTATTGATGCGGAATCAAGACCACCCTTCACAGAACTCGATGAGCAGTTCTCGCTGATGGCTCGCGATCCCGATCGTTATGTATTCATTGATGGCGACAAAGACAAGCAGCTGCCAGCCTTTTCACCTTCTGCCGTCAAGGAAGTGATTCAGTCGCTTGGGACGTCCGTCGATGATCAGAGTGTTACTATGGAGGCAGAAGAATACCTTCATCGTAATTACGATAAATATCATAGAACAGACGCCAATCTAATGGACAAAAATAAAGTAATGCAGTTTTTTTATTCGTAGTAGATTGTGCATTAGGGTGGAGCTAAAAAACTTTTTCTCGAAATTCACATTGCCTGAGTCATTATTGTGTGTGAAAGTGGCTGGAACAAATTTTCTCCAAATTTCAGCTCAAAATATTGCCATCTTGAGGTTCCACACCTGAAGTGAATATTTGTATTGTCTTTTTTTAATGCCTTTTTTATTAAAAAAGTTTAATTAATTGAATAATTAATCTGTAAATTAATATTAATTAGTATTTAATATTAACAATTGTTTAATAATTAATATTGATATTTATTGTCAAATGTCAGTGCTAGAATTGGCATTTCGTACATTTGAAAATATCATTGCCATATCTAGCCGTTGCTTGTGATATAACGGGAGTACTGTATAGGTCAGCTGCTATCATTGCATCTTTTGTGCTTCGTGATAGAGGGATTGTATCCAAAGATGCTCCATCTAAAGTTATTTACAGGAGTAAGCTGAGGACAGAACGTCGAAAGGTACGATCACAGCTTAATTCTACGCAAGTAACACAGTCTTTGTACGCCATCTAATTCGATGGAAGAAAGGACAAAACCATAGTGCAAGAAAAGAAGGGAAGTTCTTTATGTAGGACTATAGCTGTGGAAGAACATAATGTTTTGTTGTCAGAACCTGGTTCTGTTTATATAGGTCATGCGACTCTGGATTCTGGGTCTAGTGCGGATATTGTACAAAGCATCATCAACTTCGTTACACAGAAAGGGATTACACTTTAGGAACTGGTTGCCGTTGGGTGTGATGGAACGAACGTCAATGTTGGGAATAAAAATGGAGCAATTAGACGGTTTGAAATATTTGTTGGCCATAAATTGCACTGGTTTGTATGCTTATTGCATACTAATAAACGACCTCTTCGCCACCTTTTCCAGAAGATTGACGGAAAGACATTTGGGCCACAGTTTTGCAGAACAATAGGAAAATCTCTGCAAACGTGCGAAACCCTTGCTGTGAGAAGGTTTGTTTCTATACCAGTAGCTCTGCCTGAAATTGATAAAAAAGACCTCAGTGCAGACCAAAAATACCTTTTCGATATTTCTAGGTCAGTATCTTCGGGGGTGTGCCTTCCGTATTTAGCAAACAGAAGTCCCGTAACGATGTCTCATTCAAGATGGCTCACTAGAGCCAACAGAATTCTGTGCCTATATGTGTCGAATGCCGAACCAACAGAACTCTTTAAGCTCCTAGTAGAATATGTCATGAAAGTTTACGTGCCATCTTGGTTTGAAATAAGGAAAATCCCAAGAGCTACTCATGGAGCACGTCACCTGCACGGAATGATAAAAAAAACCTCATTCTTGCCAGAAGATTTTAAGTCAATCGTTCATAATGTTATTCAGAGGAACTCTTATTTTCAGAGGAACTCTTATTTTGCTCACTCTGAAAACATTCTGTAGGCAATGCTGTTAGATGAACGATCACATATTCGGAAACTCGACCACGGAAGAATACTGAAAGCAATAAAAACTGACTGGAAGGGGAAAATACGCCAATTTGATCTTCCAAATTTAAATTTCGAAGCAGAGGAATATTTTGAGATGATTAACTGGGACAATCCTTTGAAGCCACCAGCTACCATGAACCTCAGTGACGAAGACATAGCAAGTATGATCAGAAACGGTTCACAATTTGAAATAGAGGAGCTCCCTTGCCATTCTCAAGCAGTAGATGGACATGTGCGACTGGTAATACAAGCATCATTGGTAACATGTGGAGCAGAAGCCAAGGATGAATACATTCGCAGTGGAATCAAGTCACGAAAGGAACTTGCAAAGTTTGACACCAAAGATAATTATTTTGGCCGTCATGTGAAATCCAAAGTTCAAGACTGATTAAAGTAAATTGCAGGTTAGTGATATTTTTTTTAACGACAATTTTTTTTCTGTTTCTTTTTTGTAATTAAAACTGTTTTTGAGTCAGAAAATAAAGCTATTGTAAACATTAAAATTAAATAAAAGAAATTTATTTTTTTGCTTTTGACGTTAATATTTCTGTCTTTAACCACCCGTGTGGAACCTGAATACGATGAGTGATTGCGCTGGGATTTTTTTGCAGTGTCTTTTTTGCCAAACAGCACCATTTGATGAGTCAGGACATATTAAAATTTGAAAAAAAAAATTTTTCGGTCTTTTTCGCTCCAACCAATTGTGCATACTTTTATTCGTTTTCGTTAACTGTCAATGATTTATATGTTTTGGGGTGTTTGGCACTTTCCTACATGAATAATAATCCAAAGCATTTGGTTCTTTTTTTAATTTTAAGAGTAAATATAATAAAATTTTAAGAATATTGACTTTCTATAGTGAAATTCTTTTACTCAGTTATATAAAGAACAGGATACTGCCATCCAGCTCTTATCAGTCTATATGTGTTGTGTGGAAAATAAATGCTGTTACTTCGGTCCCTTGTATCAAAAAAATTTGTATGATAATTTTTTTTTCTTTTGATCATGGCAATATCTTCAACTCTGCTGGATACAAAATGAAATTTTATCCCCCGAGACTTATGTAACTGGAATACTTCGCTAAAGCACACGCGTACAGTGACTCCCAAAAGTGTTTGTACACTTACGATTTTCAAAGAAATAGGGGTCTATACATTAATTGAAATTAATATTTCAGAATGGGTATTAAATAATAAGATCTTTAATCTATTTTTAACAAAACTACATGAAATAATTTGAAAACATACTAAAACTTTATTTTTAAGAAACCAGTAATCAAAAAGTAACAAAAACTTTATCTCACAAAAGTCATCGTACACTAAAATATTTTTCGATAAATTCCTAATTAAAATTATCGTCTGGCGCTTTATTTTTATTTTTGAATTGTGGGGGCATTTAAATATCGTTTGGCCTTTAATTTTTGCTTGTCTACTCCGTAATATTCTATTTATTATCTAAAAATGGCTCGCAGTCGTAAAGAAACAACAATTAGCATACGAAAATTGATTATTTTTCATCATAGTAGTGGTAATTCAGTTCGGAATATTGCAAAATTACTTAATTTATCCCATTCTACTGTGCAGTATGTAATAAAACGCTTTAAAGAAGAAAATCGGATCGAAAACAAGGTAAGAAAAAGGCCATCCGGCAAAGTTAACAAAACGTGATCAGAGATTTATAATTAGAAAATTTGTGAAAAATCCACGTTTGAGTGCTGTAAAAGTTTCTGCAGAATTTAATGAAACATTTTCTATTTCAATTTCACCTGAAACTATTCGACGAGTTCTCAGAGCAGCTGGATTACATGGGCGTTCTGCCCGTAGAAATTTTTTTGTGAGTGAGAAAAACAGAAAGATTAGGCTTTCCTTCGCACTATCAATGATAAATCAGCCCAAAACGTTTTGGAATAATGTCTTATTTTCCAATGACAGCAAGTTTAACATATTTGGTTACTATGGGCGTATAATTGTATGGAGAAGAAAAAATGAGGAACTTAATACCAAGAACTTAGTGGGAACAGTTAAGCATGGCGGGGGAGATGTCCTTCTGTGGGGGTGGATGTCAGCATCAGGACTAGCTAATTTGGTATTTATTCATGGCATAATGAATCATGCTGTTTATATAAATATTTTAGGAGACAATTTAAAATTATGAGTCCAAAATTTGGATATTGGAAACAACTTTGTTTTTTTTATCAAGATAACGATTCTAAACACATGGCTCTCAACATTTGCCTCTGGTGTCTCTATAATTGTCCTCAAGTTTTGAAAACACCAACTCAATCGCCAGATTTAAACCCAATAGAATATACACTGCTGGCCACTGTAAATGCAACACCCTGAAGGAAACAAGCAAATAACATGAAATTTACAACATGCATTAGCGGAGGTGAGATATGCAAATGATTAGAATTTCAGCGCAGACGCACATCACGCGCGCCTGTGGCGCCACGTCAAAGCGCTATTTAAGGCTTGGAGATTTCGACGATTTCAAGTTCGGCAATTGTGTTTTTCTTGTGGTTTTTTCAAAAAAACGATCAATTATGCCTCGTCGAAAACAGCGATCATCTTTTGATCAAGTATCCGACTTCGACAGAGGAAGGATAGTGGCCTACCGAGATTATGGATTATCTTTCAGGGAAATCGGTAGTCGTGTTGGACGAAATCAAACAACTGTAATGCGGATATGTGATCGTTGAATGCAGGAGGGTACGACGGACCGGCGTGTTTGATCGCATCCACCTCAGCGCACCCCTTCACGTGATGACTGGCAAATTGTGCGCATGGCAGTGACGGATCGCTCAGTCACATCACGAACCATAACACAGCACTTGCAGTCTGTAACGCATCATCCAGTGTCTGCGCGTACCATGCGACACCGTTTACAGCAGAGTGGTCTGTCCGCAAGACGTCCATTGCTTTGTCTACCCTTGACGCAGAACCACAGACCTCTCCGCCGCCAATGGTGCGATGACAGAAGGATGTGGACGGCAGAAAGGAATGAAATTGTCTTTACTGACGAGTCACGCTTCCGTCTGCAACAACACGATGGTCGCATTCGAGTCTGGAGACACCGTGAAGAGAGGATGCTGAACAGCTGCGTTATGCACCGCCACACTGGTCCTGCACCGGGTATTATGGTATGGGGCGGTATTGGATATCACTCTCGCACACCTCTAGTACGCATTGCCGGTACTTTAAACAGCCAGCGCTACATCTCCGAGGTGTTGGAGCCAGTTGTCCTTCCTTACCTTCAGGGCTTGCCCACAGCCATATTTCAACAGGATAATGCGCGACCACAAGTGGCACGCATTGTCCAACGGTTCTTCGTCAATCTCCAGATTGAATTGCTTCCCTAGCCGCCTCGCTCTCCGGATCTTTCGCCGATAGAAAACATGTGGTCCATGGTTGCTCTACGATTGACCCAGATTCCATCCCCAGCTGCCACAGCAGATCAACTTTGGCAACGTGTGGAAGCTGCTTGGTCTGCTGTACCCCAAGAACTCATCCAAAGTCTCTTTGAATCAATGCCGAGGCGTGTGGCAGCGGTGATCTCCATCAATGGCGGCTACTCTGGCTACTGATTTTGGCAGGAACCACACTTCATAGAAGTCTATAAATTTAATCATTTGATACTTAGTCAACATGTTATCTACAAAATAAATTTTGTTGTGATATCTCTTGTCCTTCTTGGTGTTGCAATTTGGGTGGCCAGCAGTGTATTTGGAAAAAATTGACCGTTCGAGTACGAAAGCACGACATTCACACGAAAAGCGAACTAAAAACAATTATGATGGAAGAATGGCTGACCATTGATGCAGAAATTACAAAACAACAAGTGCAATCTATTCCCAGACGTTTAAAAGCTGTTGCGGATGCTAAAGGATATACTACTAAATATTAATTTAAAGAAAAATTAGAATATTTACTAATATTTAGAGATTTTTTACAAGTTTTTTCACAACTTTTGTGAGATAAATTTTTTGTTACTTTTTGATTATTGGTTTCTTATAAATAAAGTTTTACTATGTTTTTAAAATATTTCACGTAGTTTTGTTAAAAATAGATTATAGATCTTATTATTAAATACCCATTCTGAAATATTCATTTTAATTAAAGGATAGACCCCTATTTCATTGAAAATCGTAAGTATACGAACACTTTTGGGAGCCACTGTATATTAGTATGTAGACGCTCTTTGCGTTTTAGGTATGATATTGTTGTTGTTTCTAATGCCCCCCGGCCAAAATCTATTCCAGGCTATGTCTATATAGGCTCTCGGGCAGAGGGATGTGGATCCGGTTTTATAACGGCACCACAAGGGTCGGGGTCCAATTTAGACAGGTGTCACAGCAATTTTGACCGAGCACCACAACGGGTGACATCTCGGGGGTCTCCCACCATCTCTGACCTCATACAGGGACATTCCAGTCTACGAATTTAACTTGCCCATAACCGGTCTTAACACGGAGGTATTTCATGACGTGTGTCGGTATTAGATCCGAGCACCCTCATCACCGAAAGCCAGCGCGCTACCACAATGCTATCTCGAGCACTGTTTTAAGCATGTAAATATTTATACAAACGCCTTGAGATTGACTAAATTACGTCTTCCATCAATCAGACTCCCAATTATTTCCAACCCTTTTTTAAGAATACTTAGTGCTTCGCACACGTCCAAATGCTCTGCCGTCCAGGGTTCACCGGTGTCACACAGAGGAGAATCAACAATATTAAAACGAGAAACGGGGGCAAGTCCACTCAAAAAGCGAATCTCGGCGACGACAACCCATTTAGGAAAACGCCTGTGCTTAAATTAATCAAACATGTTTTTCCTTTGCCTCTGAAGAAACTCTCTATGAGGCATCTCAAAATGTTCAAAGCAAAAGATATGTAAAATTTTTGAAGAATATTAATGCATTTATGTGCTAGGAATTTGGCACGTTGGACACCGTACACGTAACATTGGGCAGGTAGCCACTATAACGGTAAACAGTTAGGTATTTTCCTACGATGTTTGCAGTTAGAAATTCTGAGACAGTTGATATTGCCATTATTTGACAGTACAAAATATTTGTATCAATAGTAGTTCTTGTATTAAATGCGTTGAGAAGATTTAGAGTCGGTTACAATGACTAATTGTCCAAAACGTACATAATCGAAATAAAAAGTTTCCGTCCTGTTCATGTTTTTAGGTCATGAAAAATTTCAAATTCCTTGATTTCAAGAGAATATGAAGTAGTATGACATATGGGAACGAGGAAAACTGTCTGAACCCTATTTTGAAGAAAACTCAAAAACTCCGCAAATTGAATGACATGACTTCTCAAGGAACTTAGATGGGGTTCGCATCTGTGCTTTTCAAACACCGAAAGGATAATACTTTTGTAATGCTGATATATAATCTACTGAATTTATCACCCAACCGATATAGTGGTTAATGTCGTGGGCTTGAGTTCTAATCCCGAATAAGGCTTGGTCGTCAACGTGTTGTCACCTCATGCTGGCTCATCTAAATGGCGATCCCAAAATAAAGTAGCAGCAAGACCTCGCGAATATCTCACGACAAGTACCTCCGCAACAGATAGAAAAAAAAATCTAATGGCTTTATTAAATAAGCGGCAATAATAAAGTAATAATGCAATCTGGTTTCTAAAATTATGAAAGGACACAGATATTAGAGAGGAATATTTACTATAGACGGGACTGTCGCACTCGTCATTTTATGATGTCTACGTAAAACCTGACACTTTGGTGCATATCAATCGGTGAATTGTCCTAGTTTTCCTCTCAAGGCTTCTATGAACTGAGTATTTTTTTAAAATTTCAGCATGAATACGTAAATACAGATCTTCCGCCCCAATTGAATACCTGTGAAAATTTTCCACCGTGTTCCGAGTCTGTCATACCTTTGCCGGGCTGCTCTTCCGACCGCCATAATGGCGTTGCACGTTCGGAGCCGACACGGGCACCAAGGTGGTTTCCACATCCGCAGAATGTTGTTGTAGAAGGTACGTACCTCGCATTTCTTTTATGTTAATCTTGGCAATCTTGCCCTGCAGATCTTGAGATTCAGTTACAGGTAGAGTGAGTAGAATTCTTAGAACTACGACAACGTTTGGAAATAGGCATTCAAAATTAAGTTCTCGCAATCTCAAATGCATGAGTTAAAATAAAAAAAGTCAAAGTGTTTACTTATATTTGTACATTTTTATTAATTTCTTCATTTATTAGATTAAACTATTTATATTTTTCGTTATTCGTTAAAATTTCCGTATATTTACTCTGTCTCCTTTAGGCGCCTTTTTCAATTCGGTGCCTCACCTATAGGACCGATATTATAACTTTCATAATGTGTTTTAACTTTTAACCAGAGCTAGAATCATTTGAAAGTGAAAATACACGATTTCCCATATACTAATTAGACAACACTAATGCAGAAACTTAAGCACTTTGCAGACTGTTAAGCACAGTCTTTCAAATTTTAGCATATTTCAGCAAATAAATCGAGATTTCAAATTTATTATTATTTTCAAATGAGGAGGAACTTGTCGTTCCTAGACATTCGCCCGAATGTGAATTTTTCACACTGCAAGATTGCTTTCCATTCATTTAAGGGGGAAACAAATAAATAAATAAATAAATAAATAATATATATATATATATATATACATATAAGCATAAATCTAAGCTTTATTTAAACACACATGATATGGCACCATATAGGCGGCCAGCACTACACCCTACAAGCCCGTCCCGTCATTTAGAACCGATTCCAGTGACGAGACCGGAACACTTGACCCCGCACCTCCAGAGGTAAATTTGAGAACTTGGAGGACATTGCAGCCACAACAGATTTTACGCGCACCAGAGATTTCAAATTTTGTGTATTGTCTGCCCACATTAGAATATTAAAACTACTTTTAAAATATTCCGGTTTGCATTGCTTCCTTAAAACTACTTATATTTGATTACATGTTTTATGCCCCTAAAAGTATTTCCTTTTATATGGATTTGTAAAATGTAACATTTGTAATGTGACATATTCCTCACTTGTGCCTCGAGGTTGTTTTGACATCTATTTATCATTAGTGAGCTTGCATCCTGGAACACGATTTCGTTTAACTGTACCTATGCTGAAAATATCCTGTTTAGCCATATAATATTGAAGTTGGGGAGAATTATAGTAATTATCAAAATATAATTAGTACTTCTTATTTCTAGGAATGTTTCTGCACAATCCTACCACAATATTACTTGAAGTTTCGAGATCAACTTCTTCAGGCAATCTTTTCCTTGGGTCATGCTCACAACCAGTGTAAATTTCAAAATTAGAGGCATAACCAGTTGTACCGCAAAGAATTGATTTTGACGACAGAATTCAATAGTGATCCCCTCAATGCATATAGATCACATATGAATCATACTCATTACTGTTCAAAACATAAATATAAAATCGCTCAAATTGAAAAATATCATAACGTGTGATTAGACTTATCTTGCAGCTATAGACTGAATATTTTTTCCTTTGTTTAATACTCTTTTTCAGTTTATAAATACAGCTTCCCCACGTGGAATTCTACAAATCATTCAAACAACAGAATAGCTAAACATAAGGACATAAAATTGCGTATGTTCTGCCATCTACTAGTAAAAATAAGTTATAAAAGGTAGTTTGGATTGAGGCAGATATGGTAAGCTATGCAGTAGCGGCAAATATTAAATACCTTGGTTTCAGCTTAGTCGAAAATGGCATGATTCATATATGACTCACCATGCAGTGTAGGGTTAACAAGATGCTACGAGGTTCTCTACACTAAACTCTATTTATTACAACACAATTAGACTACATAACTACCGTGCTCAATTGCTAGAAGGCAACAGGGAATTATTTATCGCGCGTGTTTATCCCGGTATCTATATTACGGAAACCCTGCCCGAATTCAGGCATGTATATACGCCACATTAACCTTTCTGTCTTCCCTTTATCACAAGGTCGGTGGCACGATAGCTAACTTCAAAATGCCTTCGGTAACCTTGATAATGCCCTGCTGCTGTAAGACAAGGCGATTTTCACTTCTTCAATATTTTTCGTTCGTAGCGCACCTCCGTCCGACCTCGCCTTGTAGTGTTTCACTCTCACTGTCACGCGTGAGCGGTACACACGGGGACTCCCACTTAGTAGAAAAGCGCCGCTCATTATTTGCATTCATCTGTTTCTTCTTCAAGCGGCGATTTATTTAAACCAGGGGGGTTAATTTTGATTCAATACCTCAAAAATTCTATATAAAAATACAGTAAAAAGAAAGTGCGATTTCAAGCTCTGTTTCAAATTAAGTTTTTTATTTTAATGTAAAATTTTTAAGAAACTGTTTAATGGTCAGTATAAAAATTATTTCATTTATACAGTGGCATTATTTGGCCCTTGGTATCAGCCAGAATCTGAACAAGGGAACGAATAATAATTATTGATGCACTTGCATATATTATGGATGGGCTAATGTGTACTAATATAAATTGCATGTCTTTAGTTTTCACGAATGGTTGTTGTTTATTGTAGCCGAATTGTGCACAGTAGACTCCGAGAAGTACGTATGTTGGGATCCATCTCCGTCAGTTGAGGAGGAGGATTGTTTAAAGCCCACCCCTTCCTCACCGGATACTACTGTCCGACACGTGAACGTCGCACAGCAAGGTACAGATATCTCAGTTTTCATCTCTTGACAAACAATTAAAAGACAGAAAAGTTTCTATTTGAAGGATAAGTTATTTTTGAAGTTAGAATTGCTGAAGTAATGCGTAGATTTAGAATTCCCAATTTCTCACTTTTATACAACTGTAAGAAATTTTTTTTCGAATGATTTCATCAGATGTTTAACTATTTTACTGGACGTTCTACAGCATTACTTTGTATTTTTTTATAAGAAACGAGAGTTTTAAATGTAATGTGGGGATAACGGGAAAATTAACTCCAAAACTAATGCTACAAGTCATGGATTAAGTAAACCTAAAAATATTTATTATAAATAGCACAAAATTAACCGTATTTTTGAGCTGAGCTTAATTTTACATTTATTTACATTTTATTTTTTTTTTGTTTAAGGCTTTTTATAAATATATACATCAATATTTGTTCTAGATCTTCCATCGAAAGCTGTAATATTTTTCTCTTATATGATTGGTTACTCAGAAATCAAGAAATTATGGAAGGGACTACTCCGTTTTTATTTTGATTTTTAATCTGTGCTTTTTTATAGAAATCTGACTCTAATGTATCTGATTAGATGACTTTATTTTAACACACATTGTTAAATATTTTTTGAAGTCTTAAAATGAGATCTAAAGCCTGGTTCTTGGTTCTTAGTATTTACTAATGCCGTTTATTGCGTATTCCTTTTCATTGGTCAAATCTGAAATATATCTTTTCTTCGTTTTTCTTTTAACTCATTATGAGCCGTTTCCAAAAAAATACAAATATAGAAGGATCCAATCAGTTGTTACTCGTTTTTAAAAGGCTCCGAACTACAAAAAACTTACTATAACATACTGGATTCTTTGACTAAATCTAACCTATTATAATAATTCAAAAGAAATAAGATAAAATATGTCGTAAGGACGTCTTATTTCAAACGTCGTTTTATTTAAAACTTTTATCAATAATTTTTGCATAAAAAACTGTTTGTAATATTTCCTATTCTTTTTATTTGTTGTATATATAATTTAAGTCGTACAATTTACTTTTATTTCCTTAGACTCTGCGGATGTACGACCACACACATACGAGCACGCCGACCCCCACTTATTAACCTCTGCTCAGAGGCATGTCATGGGCCATTTCGATTACTTCTTGATGACCGACAGCTGCGCCAACAAACAACCATCTATACCTAGCACCGAGGATATATCGGATTACGTCAGTATATAACGGGAATCACTATCTATGAGCCTCTATAAATTACAAATATCAACGAAATTTTTAATAATTTCCAAACAGGTGTGAATATAATGGTATATATTGTTGCAGTACCATAACTTTGTTGTTATAGAGTACATTTGTGATGCTGTCAGAGATTGTAGTACGGATCTGTTTTATATGACTTGTGTATTTTTTTAAATAAATTCTTTATAGCTTCTTTACTTGTTCTTTTATTATAGTTTACTGAAGTTTGGTAATCCGTTTGATTTAGCCATAAAAATTATCTTTGGATTCAACCTTGTAAATTTAATATAAGATTGAAACCTGACCAGTGTTTTCAACTGTTTTTAATATGATTTTAAGTAGCTCAAACGAGACAAAAAAAATATATTTATTGTAAAAGCTTTTACAAAATCCTCAAAGCAAGCAACACTGTTCTTTCGACAATCTTCACTGAACAAACGAGACAAGTGTTTTGTCCTGACCTTTTTTAGTCAAAATTTGATGGGAAAGTCCTATACTGATGCTTAATTCCTCAGAAAATTCTCGAACAGATAATGGTTATTTCCACAAGTCACAGCAAGAATGATCTCGACCAGGGCCCATTTTAGAAGATTGTTGACTACGTGCACAACTCGGGATACGGGCCCCCTAACACTAATGTGTGGGTAAAATTTCCAAAATTGACACATACACACACATACCAAAAAAAAATCATGAATTGTTGTGAATGATGCGTTACAGACACGAATGATGCGTTACAGACTGCATGTGGTGTGCTATGGTTCGTGATGTGACTGAGCGATCCGGCACTGCCATGCGCACAATTTGCCTGTCATTACGTGAAGTGGTGCGCTGAGGTGGATGCGATCGAACACGCCGGTCCGTCGTACCCTCCTGCATCCAAGGATCACATATCCGCATTACAGTTGTTTGGTCTATCTTATTTCTTTTGTCCTACACGACTACCGATTTCCCTGAAAGATAATCCACAATCTCGGTAGGCCACTATCCTTCCTCTGTCGAACTCGGATACTTGATCAAAAGATGATCGCTGTTTTCGACGAGGCATAATTGATCGTTTTTTTGAAAAAACCACAAGAAAAACACAGTTGCCGAACTTGAAATCGTCGAAATCTCCAAGTCTTAAATAGCGCTTTGAAGTGGCGCCACAGGCGCGCGTGATGTGCGTCTGCGCTGAAATTCTAATCATTTGCATATCTCACCTCCGCTAATGCATGTTGTAAATTTCATGTTATTTGCATGTTTCCTTCAGGGTGTTGCATTTACAGTGGGCATCAGTGTATATATATATATATAATATGTATACCTGCAAATACTTTACATCAATTTTTTTCTGTAAAAAAAGTTGATGTAAAGTTTATTCATATAAAAAAAAATTATTAAACAAGGTAAAATTTTGAAAATTTTTGTATTTTGAATTTTTTTTTAAATAAAAATTTTGGGGGCCCCCCAACATTCGGGAGACCCCTAGGCCCGGGACTAATGGAAAATCAGGGCCAGATCTCGACCTTATCATCGTCATAGATGTGAGAGACCCGTCGGAAAAAAAATCATATTTCATATTTTAAGGACCGTCCGGCAGTCAATGCGCTGAGGAAGGCCGAACTGAATTCAATTCGTGCCACCACCCCCAAAAAAATAAATTTAGAAGCTCGCTACGCCAATGTTCACCCCTGTATCTCTTCTGTATACTTTGTACATACCTAGTTACCACTATTAAAGTTCCATCCTAAGAAACTTTAATTTAACCTTTTCCTTACTGGGTGGGATACCATGTATCCCAAGAATACGGGCCAAAGAATTAATTAATATATATATATATATATATATATATATATATATATATATATATATATAGATAGATAGATAGATAGATAGATATATAGATAGATAGATAGAGAGAGAGAGAGTGAGAAAGAGATAAAATACATATAGCGTAGGAATGCGCTAAACCAGAGCTTGTAACGTCTTGGCCCTTTTCGGGGAAAAGAACCACCCAAGCTAAAGCCCTCCCTTTACGAGTCCTGCACGGTTCCAAGAAAACTATTGTGGGTCGCTCCTGCTCCCCCCTCCCTTCCCGTCCAGTCGGGAAGCGGAGGAGAGATGCAGAGAGAGGGGTGTAGCGTACGCGGTGTATGGGGTTATTTTTCCCAAGACCCCACAGAGTGCTTGAAACACAGCTGCGTGCTTTTCAAGGAAAGTTTTGTCAGTTTCCACCGGTTCTGAACACGTGGGGGATTAAAAAACGTGTTCCCACAGATGCAGCCAGTAAAGCTGTCGTCCTAACGATTCTGGAATGCAATAAAGTTACGAAGAAACTGTCACCAACGATTTCCGACCCCCTCTCTGAGGGAGAGACGCTTCACAGAATCCGCGGTGTGTGGACGTGTTTTTAGGCTCCGGTGTTTGGGGCTAGGCTGAGTCCTGGAGCGTACGTTGTAAATCTACACGGGATTTAATTGAATATGTTGCACTGGTAAAATGTTAATTTTTTTTGTAAATAAATCTACTTGTTAAGTTTCTGTTTTAAAAATTGGCTTCACATTTTTTTGGGACTCTGTCTTTCTTTGTTATGGATCCCATAGTAGTAATTTTTAGCAACGCCTCAGAGACTAGCCTTAACCATTCAACGTGACGCCACTGGGGGAGTCTGCCCGTGAGTGTGGTGTGGCTGTATGAGCCTCGGAGTGTTTTCCGTCGATAAGCGGTGCCCAGAATGCGCTGTTACGGACCGAGGGCCTGAAAATCCTCTCTCGGCTCCCGGTTTATGAGTCCTAGTGACTGTTAGAGAGATACATCTCTGTTGAGAGACTTGTGAACGATATTTTGTTCCTGTAAAATCTATCATATGCAGACGAGCATAGACTCTCTGTCCTTGTACATATTGTACATACGTATTTGATAATACAAACTCTGTTTTGTATAAATGTCTCTCGTGTGATTTTTTCTACAGAGGACGTTACAAGCTCAACCCTGGAGAGTTCTGACTCTCCATTTCTCCTTGACCGTAGGAAATTTGAGACGTCGCTAACGGCTCCTCTCTTCGAAAGTGCAACATCACCTTAATGACTTTTACCACACCCAGGGCAGGAGAATTTGGATTTACATTTTTTTTTACAGAGTGGTTAGGAGAAAGGGAATTGAAACAAAGGTGATGATTCTCACATCTACTCTTTCATTAATAGTTTTTCTTAAAATTAGTACATTCATTCAAAGAATGACTTTCAGAACTGCACAAAACGCATTTAAAATTTCTCACATGAGATACAAATATTTTTGAAGAATTTTTCGAGCACTTAGAAATATATCCATTTCTCTTTGGAAAATTTCTTTTAGAAGCTTCAACGACAGAATTTGCTAAAGAATCATAATAAACTCTTTTCCGAACTCTAAAATTTTAAACCAATTCTCAGATTGTCTAATACTTATGTGGGCAGCATCTCCCTTTCTAAACTTTGAAATAATTTATCCGACATAATTAATTCTTTAAGAGTTTTAAATTCAGACATATTTCACAATTTTACATAGTAATCGAAACTCGTTATGAAACGCGATGCGAGCTGCACATGAGATTCATTTTGGCGCTGAGCTTTACGAACATTTTCTTAACAAACTTGAGTTGTTTTTGAAATTCTCTTAGCACAGTAGATTTTACTTTATCGAAATCACTAAGCTCATAGTCAGTAATGTAAGGAATATTGTTGGAGGCTTTTTCTCCCACCAAATTCAGCAAAATTTAAGCTTTAAATCTAGTTTGTACATTTTTTTGTCCCAATAGCTCTTTTTTTAAGGAGGAAAAAAAGAATCCCCTTGCTTCCGGTTTACTTGGGACCTTAACCCTTCGGCGGGAGCAGCCGTGTACAAATTGCAACATTTTCGTAATTTTGAATGCCTTGTTTTTACATGTAAGGTTTGAATGTTCTAAGCAGTTTCTATTTATAGCTACATCCTCTCTAATGCAGGTCTGATTTTCTGACCCTTGTATTCATTTCCATTCATTTTTAGTCGTGATTTAACCGTGGTAAAGCAGAGATTATACTGGATTACAATGCGAAAAAAGCAGGAGTTGATGCAGTCGAACAACTGTGCAGCTATGACACGGTATCCCGCATATCACGAAGATGGACGATCTCACTGTTTTTTAGGTTTTTGGACATAATAGGAATCCATTCGCAAGTTGTCCTTATCCAATAAACCGGACACTTTTGAAATAAGGCGATTCTATCTGAATTCTTTGGCCTTTAATTATAAATATATCTCAATATTATCAACATTTTATATCTTGTTATAAAACGCAGAAATTTTATTTTCAATTTGAAAAGAAAAAAGTTTGTTACAAAAGGAATAATCAAGATTGAAAGGGACGTAAATTATTTGTCTCCTCGGACTTTCGATCGGACATTATGGAACTCAAAAAAAAAAAACTCTTAAGAAATTCTGGGTCATTTTTTAAATGAACCTTATTTCGAATCGGATCTTTTAGCTCGCCTGCTCTTTTGTCATCAGTCACTGATTCTCGCAGTTTCTGGACGACGAGCCTCAGATCCTCTTTTTTTTCCCTCCGTTGAACGGTTTTACTCAGCACGCAAAACTCATTCCACATTACAGGGATCACATGTCGGTTTATCTAGAACCATATATATGAATAGTCGACACGATTCAGGTACAGTAGTGGATTGAATACAGTCGAACCGAGTTATAGCGAACCCGGTATATAACGAACTCACGGATATAACGAACGGAAATTTTAGTCCCACCGTTTTCCTATTGTACGTAATTTAATTAGTATTGTGTCAGTTTAATGTAATCGATATTTTTTCCCAATGCGGAGGCCCTTGTCGCGAAGACATTCGCCTATAATTCCCCGCAGTTTTGCTCGCCATTTTATTATGGGGGCGCAATATAGGCAGACCAACATTGCCCCCTATGAAGGGACGATACAAACGGAGGCGTTTTAGTGGCGCTTCGCCAGGATTCGATCTGAGCACCCTCAGCACCGAAAACCAGCGCGCTGTACCACAAGGCCACCACGGCCCATGTAATCGATGTTAGTCTATTTAATTCATTAATTTTAATTTTTTTAATAGATTGTATCCTTTTTTTAATAAATCACTATTGAATACGCGTTGCAACTAATGAGTTATACATTTTGTGAACTCTAGCATTTTTCTTAACGGTTCGGATATAGCGAACCACCGGATAAAGCGAACAAAACCTTTGGTCCCTTGAAGTTCGTTATAATGGGGTTCGACTGTAATATTTTTAACTCGGTTTGTTAAACATCAGAACAACTCGCGCTTTAAAAAGCTGCATTATACACACACGTCGGGGAGACACCGGAATCCCCTGATTCTCCTCGTTTCTTGATTTCACAGCTCCCTTCACCCCCTCCCCTTAACATGTGATCAGTACGAGGCCCGAGTACGGGCTCGCAGCGCATGCACATAGAAATCGGCTTACCGATTCTTACCTCGATGACGTATTGAGAGTATCATGTGTATCAAGTGTATACCCGATTTGTCAAAAGAAAAAAGTCGAAAAAATAGAATAGTCAAAAGTTTGTCTCGACATCAAAAATCGCACTCATTTTTTAAATAAATGTTTGAACCCATTTAGGTTTTGAGGTTTAGCTTTTACATTACAGTCGAACCCCGTTATAACGAACTTCATTGGACCAAAGCTTTTGTTCGCTATATCCTAACTTTAAGAAAAAGGCTAGAGTTAAAAAAATGTATAACTCATTAGTTGCAAAATGTATTCAATAATGATGTAATAAAAATTGATACAATCTATTAAAAAATGATCATTAATGAATTAAATCGACTAAAATCGATTAGATTAAACTGACGCAATACTAATTAAATTACGTACAATAGGAAAACGGCTGGACGAAAATTTTTGTCGTTATATCCGTGAGTTCGTTATATACCGGGTTCGCTTTAACGGGGTTCTACTGTACTCATAAAGTATGTGATACAATTCATTAATACGGGATTTGAATAACTGTAAAATTATTAATGGTCATTTTAGAGTGCTACTTTAGTAATACAGTAATTTTTTTTGTAATCGTCGCGATTAAAAACATCGACAGATTTACGAATATCAGATCATGATGATGAAGAATTAGAAAAGCCTCTTCTATTCCGGGAGAGTGTAGTCAAATCTGTGTAAAGGCGCATCTACACACAAACTAATCAGCTCCCCCAGTCGCCTCTTGACACGGGAAGTATTTCGTCGCTTTGATCATTCGTCTTAAAACCGCTCTCCGGAGCGGCCTGAGTACGAATCATCAAAGTCACAAGGGACGCCATAAAATCTCCTCTTGGCGACGGGACCAATAAATCACGGCTTTCCCCTAAACTTCGCTCTCTGTTTCGCGAAAGTGTGCTCGCAGTGAAGACACGGCAAGAAATCGGAGAAAGAAAAAAAAAATCCCATCGTCACATCTTTGATAGCTCCGACAAAGGGAGAACTTCTTGTGAGTGTGTAGGGGGGGGGGGGGGCTGCATCTTCTGTACCTTTCCACCCTATCAAGTATGACATGTTACGCTCAGTATCCTAATCGAAACACCCCCTCCTAAAGTAATAAACATTTCATAACGGTCAGTTCTTGACACCGCTGCTCCGTCTGTTTGCTTTCATGTTCATTTTTTCTGTTAGGCAGCTGACGTCCATTTTGCAGCTGCAAGTAATGAATTACGAAATTCGGCGAGAAGCGGGGCTCAAGGGGGTGGGTGAAAACTATAGCACACTAAAGGGCTTGAAAACTGGGGGCAGACTCAAAAGTGATCAAAACGAAGGGAGAATTTAAAGCGCTGACCATTTCCTTTACTTTCTACTTATATTTTCCCGGGAACATGTCTCCAAGAATGAAAGACATGTGATTATGGTTGAGGGTTCTCTCGGATTTGATTTTATAGAAACAGCAAACAATATTAAAATAGAGGGGGCTACAGCCGTTTCTGAGATGAGAATTTTCCTTTCTGGGAAGGAGGAGGCTGGTTGAGTATTTTGCGGTCATCTCTTGCAACACGAGGGTTAAACCAAAAGGAACCTAGACAGTGGCGTAGCAAGGGCGGGAGGGGGATCTATCATGTCGCGCGCGCCGCTCGTAGAGGGGCGCCAAATGGTCCCCAAGAGAAACAAGATTTTCCAAAAAGGTATCCTAAAAGGATGCCAAAAAGCTATCGCGTCCCGGGCGCTAGTTATGCTCGCTACGCCACTGCTTCAAATAACCAATTCTTGGTAAAATGGTACTTTCACAATTCATGATTTTTTAGTGTGTTTGTGTGGGTCAATTTTGGAAATTTTACGCACACATTAGTGTTAGGGGGGCCTCCATCGAGCCTATAGTCAACAATCTTCTAAAAAGGGCCTTGGTCGAGACAGTTCTTGCTGTGACTTGTGGAAATAACCGTTTATCTGTTCGAGAATTTTCTGAGGAAGAAAGCATCAGTATAGGACTTTTCCATCAAATGTTGACTAAAAAAGATCAGAACAAAACACTTGTCTCGTTTGTTCAGTGAAGATTGGCGTAAGAACAGTGTTGCTTGCTTTAACGATTTTTTAAAACTTTTACAATAAATATATTTTTTTGTCTCGTTTGAGCTATTTAAAATCATACTAAAAAGAGTTGAAAAAACTGGTCAGGTTTAAATCTTATATATTAAATTTACAAGGTAGAATCCAAAGATAATTTTTTATGGCTTAAACAAACGCATTTCCAAACTTCATTAAACTATAAAAAAGAACAAGTAAAGAAGCTATAAAGAATTTATTTAACAAAATACACAAGTCATACAAAACAGATCCGTACTAGAATCTCTTACAGCATCACAAATTTACTCTGTAACAATTAACAAAGTTTATGCTACTGCAACAATATATACCATTTTGGAAATTATTAAAAATTTCGTTGAAATTTGTAATTTATAGAGGCTCATAGATAGTGATTCCCGTTACATACTGACATAATCCGATATATCCTCGGTGCTAGGTACAGATGGTTGTTTGTTGGCGCAGCTGTCGTTCATCAAGAGGTAATCGAAATGGCCCATGACATGCCTCTGAGCAGAGGTTAATAAGTGGGGGTCGGCGTGCTCGTATGTGTGCGGTCGTAAATCCGCAGAGTCTAAGGAAATAAAAGGAAATTATACGATTTAAATTATGTATACAACGAATAAAAAGAACAGGAAATATTACAAACAGTTTTTTTAAGCAAAACTTATTACAAATAGTTTTTTTATACAAAAATTATTGATAAAAGTTTGAAATAAAATATATCCTTAGGACATATTTTATCTTATTTCTTTTACCTTATTATAATAGGTTAAATTTAGTCAAAGAATTCAGTATGTTATAGTAAGTTTTTTATAGTTCGGGGCCTTTTAAAAAGAATAATAATTGATTAGATCCTTCTATATTTGTATTTTCTGGAAACGGCTCATAATGAGTTTAAAAAAAAGCGAAGAAAAGATATATAACAGATTTGACCAATTTAAAGGAATACGAAATAAACGGTATTAGTAAATACTAAGACCCAACAACCAGGCTTTAGATCTCATTTTAAGATTTCAAAAAATATTTAACAGTGCGTTAAAATAGTTATCTAATCAGATACATTAGAGTCAGAATTCTATAAAAAAGCACTGATTAAAAACCAAAATAAAAACGGAGTAGTCCCTTCCATAATTTCTTGATTTCTGAGTAACCAATCATATAAGAGAAAAATATTACAGCTTTCGATGGAAGATCTAGAACAAATATTGATGTATATATTTATAACAAGCCTTAAACAAAAAAAATGTAAATAACTGTAAAATTAAGCTCAGCTCACAAATACGGTTAATTTTCTGCTATTTATAATAAATATTTTAAGGTTTACTTAATCCCTGACTTGTAGCATTAGTTTTGGAGATAATTTTCCTATTATCCCCACATTAGATTTAAAACTCTCGTTTCTTATAAAAAAATACAAAGTAATGCTTTAGAACTCATAATAAAATAGTTAAAAATCTGATGAAATCATTCGAATAAAAAATTCTTACAATTGCATAAAAGTGAGAAATTAGAAATTCTAAATCTACGCATTACTTTAGCAATTCTAACTTCAAAAATAGTTATCCTTCGAAGAGAAACTTTCCTGTCTTTTAATTGTTTGTCAAGAGATGAAAACGTATCTGTACCTTGTTGTGCGACGTTCACGTATCGCACAGTAGTATCCGGTGAGGAAGGGGTGGGCTTTAAAATATCCTCCTCCTCAACTGACGGAGATTGGTCCCAACATACGTACTTCTCGGAGTCTACTCTGTACACTTCGGCTACAATAAACAACAACCATTCGTGAAAACTAAAGACATGCAATTTAAATTAGTACACATTAGCCCATCCATAATATATGCAAGTGCATCAATAATTATTATTCGTTCCCTGGTTCTGGTTCTTGCTGATACCAAGGGCCACATCAGCCCACTGTATAAATGAAATAATTTTTATACTGACCATTAAACAGTTTCTTAAAAATTTTACATTAAAATAAAAAAACTCAATGTGAAACAGAGCTTGAAATCGCACTTTCTTTTTACTATATTTTTATATAGAATTTTTGAGGTATTGAATCAAAATTTACCCCCCTGGTTTAAATAAATCGCCGCTTGAAGAAGAAACAAATGAATGCAAATAATGTGCGGCGCTTTTCTACTAGGGGGGAGTCCACGTGGGTAGCGCACACGCGTGGCAGTGAGAGTGAAACACTACAAGGCGAGGTCGGACGGAGGTACGCTACGAACGAAAAATATTGAAGAAGTGAAAATCGCCTTGTCTTACAGCAGCGGGACATTATCAAGCTTACCGAAGGCATTTTGAAGTTAGCTACCGTTCCAGCTTCCTGGTGATAAAGTGAAGACATAAAAGTTAGTGTGGCGTATTTACAAGCAGTGGCGTGGCTGAATTATGGCAGGGTTTCCGTAATATAGTTACCGGGATAAACCCGCGCGATAAATAATTCACCGTTGCCTTCTAGCAATTGAGCACAGTAGTTATGTAGTACAATTGTGTTGTAATAAATGGAGTATAGTGTAGAGAATCTCGTCGCATCTTGTTAATGGTGAGTAAGTTGTTTTTATATGTACTATACCTAAAAGGTAAAAGAAATCAACTGAACTTCGTAAATTATTGTTATTTTTCACTCTTGTATTGAACATCATGATAAAGAAACTTGCGTGAAAAATTCCGAATTCACATGTGGTATCTCGCATCACCGGAAAGAGGTAGAAAACTGGGAAAGTAGAAATAGACAGGTTTCATTTAGTGGAAAATTCTTGGCCATTTTCTCATAGAACTTCTATTTAAGGTCATGGTATTTTTAGAATTAAGTTCCCTAATTCTTGCAAGGTAAACAACCAGTTTATTGCATTGTAACAGTGTTTATATTTTAAACTTTAAATCTAGACCTGCAAAACTCCATTTTCGTTTGAGACAATAAAAGAAATGATAAAAAGTGGAATAGCTAAAAAAAAAATTACAAATCCATATAAAAGGAAATACTTTTAGGGGCATAAAACATGTAATCTAATATATAAAAATGAATGTTTGTCTCTCTGTAATTGTATAGAAATCCACAGTTTAGGAGCAACGATCGTGAAATTTTACATACAGGCGTCTTTAAAAACAGCCGAGGGTCTGAAAAACTTCAAAAATCGAAATTAATTACCGTTGATTTTTAATTAATAAAAAACCAAGAATTTTGAAACTAAATGTAAGCTGTTACACTTTGTGGAATCAACCCTCTGAATATGGCGTCCACGTTAGGGTTAGCTGGCAAACAGCGAGCGAAAAGATAAAAATAAATAAAATCAAAAAGTTTCAAGTTATATATTAAACCAGAATAATAAATGAAAATAATAATCTTTCAAGTGAGATTTTATACTCTAAAATAAATCGGATCCAACGGCATATTGACACTATCACACGCGATGGAAAGTTGGAATCAACCACACTAAGTGTCAGGAGATATTTTTTAATCGCTACTGCAACCCCCCTGGCTTATGTCTTTGTGTCTATTGAAGACTAAGCTTCTATCCTGCTAACTTATTTCTGACTTAAAACTCCTCTCACTCCATAAATACATGTATATTCACCAACCCATAGCAACTTTCCAGTAAACTTAGTAGAATATTTTCCTCTTTACTCAATAAAGTATCATGTCATTGTGGCGCATTCAGTAAAAGCTTTCTTCTATTACCCTACACGACGCGAGTTCGAATACGGATCGTTCAAATTTTGCTAAACCTGTATTTTCAGCTTTTTTATGGAGGCTTTTTTATTTCAGCTTTTATTTTATTATTTTTTAAATTATTATTATTATTATTTTATTTATTATTTTTTTTAATTATTTTTATTTTATTTTATTATTTTTAAAAATTATTGTTTTTATTTTATTTTATTTTTCATATTATTAATGTGTATAACATTTCGTATACTTTTTTTTCTATGTTATTTATACTGTGTTTAGTTTTTTAATGGATTTTGATAGGTTTATTATAAATTTATATATTTTATGTTTTACTTTTCAGGATTTTTTGTCCAATGATAAAGGCTAAATCTTTTCTATGTTATTTATACTGTATTTGGTTTTTAAATTGATTTTGGTTAACAAACATTCGACAATTTGACATTTTTACTTTTCAGCTTTACTTTTCAAAATTCTTTACTTTCCTAAAGACAATTTGACATTTTTCTTTTTCAGCTTTTAGTCGTTTATTATAAATGTATATATTTTATGCTTTACTTTTCAGGGTTTTTTTGCTCCAATGATGAAACGCTAAATCTAGCTGAATTCTGAGGAAATTATTGTAAATTTATGGTTTTTTATGTTGGGTTTTCTTTTTATTCATGCGTATAACATTTGACATGCTTTTTATTCTATGTTATTTATACTGTGTTTAGTTTTTAAATTGATTTTGGTTAGCAAACATTCTTAAAATCCCGGGCAACGCCGGATAAATTATCACCTGTGTAGGTTGATAATTTATAAATTTTAAAACTGTTACCACATGTATATTTACAGATCCACACGAACTTTCCAATATTTTTAATTAATAAATAACTAACAACTTTTGAAAGATGCGATTCTCGATTCATAGGCGTTCAGTAGATGGCGCCACTATTTTAAACTTTTAGTATTCCAACCATAAGACAAAAAAATATATTTTTTTTAAAATCGTAAGGGATATTTTTATAGACAAAATAATGTAGAAGAAAATATTGAAATTAAATCTAATAGGACATACTAAAGAATATAGTACAGTTTGAGGAACATATCTTTTACTGTATTTTAATATTTTTTGGATAATGTCCAATCGTTTGCCGCATTAGCAAGAAAAAAAAATATTTTTTTTTGTCTATTTCGTTGTTACGTGACGATAAATTTATTTAAAGTACCAGATAAAGATCACATGATCAGCGTTTAATAAATTAAATTGTAAAAATTAATCTTTAAAAATTCACCAAACATTAGAAAATGGAGGTAAAGATTCGAAAAGAATTTCATTTTAAAGGAATTTTTATGATCTTTTTCGTGATATAAATTTTACAACCCTAAAATTATTATTTTAAATGCAAACTTGAAAAAAGTTACAAAAACAGATTAAAAATTCAATTTAAAAAATTCTAAGAAAATTTTTTCAAAAATCTTTCTTAGTGCACCCCTACATTATAAGAAGAATCGCCATGCAAAATTTCAGTCCTTTAGGTTCAGCGGTTTGGTCTGTACTTTGTATGTCAGTCAGTCAGTCAGTCAGTTAGTCAGTTACGGAACTGTTTTATATATAGAGATTTTTATTACTATTATTATATCGTAACGTTTACTTCATGCGCACACATTATTTTCCTATGCTTTTTTTTATTATCTTTATAATAAGCGTAATTTTTATATGATTTTAAACAACAATCGTTTTTAACTGGCATTCAATTGGCTGTTAAAACTTTATTTTTACACCCTATTTAAAAGAAGTAGGGTGTAAATTGTAGGGTGGAAAGTTGGTAAAATCAAAATTTTGTGCAATGTATTTAATTTCTCGATTAAAAGTAGTTTTTTTCTAAAAATTAATTTATTTCACTTGAAAAGCTAAAAATTTTATGCACGTGGTTTATGTTATTATTACTATCTTTATATCGTAACTTTAACTTCATGCGCGAGCATTATTTTCTTATGCTTTTTTTATTATTATCTTTATAATAGCTTTATTTTCATATGGTTTTAAACAACTATCGTTTTTATTCATATTATGTTGGTTTTTTATTAATTAAAAATTAAGGGTAATTAATTTCGATTCTGGAAGTTCTTATCTTTATTTTCATATGCTTTTTCATTTGCGAATTATTCAAATGTTGGTTAAAAAACTTTTGCGTAATTTATATATTTGTGTGTGTTTAATTATTGAAATTAATAAATTTATATTTCTGGAGAGGATGTTTCAGTTTTTAGTGGTACTATGATGAAAGGCTGAATATACCAAAATTCTGAGGAGTTTATTATGGAGAGAAAAGGAATTTAATATGTAGAGGATGTTTATAGGAGTTAAATGTGGAGAGGAGTTGAATGGTTTGCAGCCCTCAATCAAACACTTCATTTTTTAAGAGGCAACGCTGCAGTCATATCATTGTTCTATTGGAAATTTCTGCTGAATTTGTAATTGCAGCTTCTTTTTTTTTACCCCAATGATGAAAGGCTAATTCTAGCTGAATTCTGAGGAGTTTATTATAAATTTATAGATTTATAGATTTCACAAGGTTTTTTTCTATTATTTATACTGTGCTTAGTTTTAAATTAATTTTGGTTAACAAACATTAGAGAATTTGACATTTTTACTTTTCAGATTTTAGTATTACAATGATGAAAGGCTGAAATTCTGAGACGTGTATAACATATCACATATATTTTTTATGTTATTTATACTGTGTTAATTTTTAAATTGATTTTGGTTAACAAAATACATTCTTAAAATCCCGGGCATCGCCGGGTACTTCAGCTAGTCAAATATAAGTAGTTTTAAGGAAGCAATGCAAACCGGAATATTTTAAAAGTAGTTTTAATATTCTAATGTGGGCAGACAATACGCAAAATTTGAAATCTCTAGTGCGCGTAAAATCTGTTGTGGCTGCAATGTCCTCCAAGTTCTCAAATTTACCTCTGGAGGTGCGGGGTCAAGTGTTCCGGTCTCGTCACTGGAATCGGTTCTAAATGACGGGACGGGCTTGTAGGGTGTAGTGCTGGCCGCCTATATGGTGCCATATCATGTGTGTTTAAATAAAGCTTAGATTTATGCTTATATATATATATATATATTATTTATTTATTTTTTTCCCCCTGAAATGAATGGCCAGCAATCTTACAGTGTGAAAAATTCTCATTCGGGCGATTCCTCCTGATTTGAAAATAATAATAAATTTGAAATCTCGATTTATTTGCTGAAATATGCTAAAATTTGAAATACTGTTCTTAACAGTCTGTAAAGTGCTTAAGCTTCTGCATTAGTGTTGTCTAATTAGTATATGGGAAATCGTGTAATTCCACTTTCAATTGATTCTAGCGCTGGTTAAAAGTTAAAACACATTATGAAAGTTATAATATCGGTCCTATAGGTGAGGCGCCGAATTGAAAAAGGCGCCTAAATGAGACAGAGTAAATACAGATTTTAACGAATAACAAAAGATATAAATAGTTTAATCTAATAAATGAAGAAATTAATAAAAATGTACAAATATAAGTAAACACTTTGACTTTTTTTATTTTAACTCATGCATTTGAGATTGCGAGAACTTAATTTTGAATGCCTATTTCCAAACGTTGTCGTAGTTCTAAGAATTCTACTCACTCTACCTGTAACTGAATCTCAAGATCTGCAGGGCAAGATTGCCAAGATTAACATAAAAGAAATGCGAGGTACGTACCTTCTACAACAACATTCTGCGGATGTGGAAACCACCTTGGTGCGCGTGTCGGCTCCGAACGTGCAACGCCATTATGGCGGTCGGAAGAGCAGCAGCCCGGCAAAGGTATGACAGACTCGGAACACGGTGGAAAATTTTCACAGGGGTTCAATTGGGGCGGAAGATCTGTATTTACGTATTCATGCTGAAATTTAAAAAAAATACTCACTTCATAGAAGCCTTGAGAGGAAAACTAGGACAATTCACCGATTGATATGCACCAAAGTGTCAGGTTTTACGTAGACATCATAAAATGACGAGTGCGACGGTACCGTCTATAGTAAATATTCCTCTTTAATATCTGTGTCCTTTCATAATTTTAGAAACAAGATTGCATTATTACTTTATTGCCGCATATTTATTAAAGCCATTAGATTTTTTTTCTGTCTGTTGCGGAGATACTTGTCGTGAGACATTCGCGATGTCTTGCTGACTACTTTATTTTGGGATCGCCATTCAGATGAGCCAGTATTGCTCCCTATGAGGAGGCAACACGTTGACGACCAAGCTTTATTCGGGATTGGAACCCAAGCCCACGACACTAACCACTATATCGGTTGGGCGGCAAATTCAGTAGATTATATATCAGCATTACAAAAGTATTATCTTCTCGGTGTTTGAAATGCAGAGATGCGAACCCCATCTAAGTTCCTTGAGAAGTCAAGTCACTCAGTTTGAGGAGTTTTTGAGTTTTCTTCAAAGTAGGGTTAAGACAGTTTTCCTCGTCCCCGTATGTCATACTACTCCATATCCTCTTGAAATCAAGGAATTTGAAATTTTTCATGACCTAAAAAATGAGCAGCACAGAAATTTTTATTTCCATTATGGACGTTTTGCAGAATCAGTCATTCTAACCGACTCTAAATCTTCTCTACTCGTTTAAAACAAGAGCTACTATTGATTAAAATATTTTGTAGAGTCGAGTAATGGCAATATCAACTGTCTCAGAATTTCTAACTGCAAACATCGTAGGAAAATACCTAACTCTTTACCGTTACAGTGGGTACCTGCCCAAAGTTACGTGTACGGTGCCCAACGTGCCAAATTCCTAGCACATAAATGCATTAATATTCTTCAAAAATTTTACATATCTTTTGCTTTGAACATTTTGAGATGCCTCATAGAGAGTTTCTTCAGACGCAAAGGAAAAACATGTTTGATTAATTTAGGCACAGGCGTTTTCTAAATGGGTTGCCGTCGCTGAGATTCGCTTTTTGAGAGGACGTGTCCCCCATTCTCGTTTTAATATTGTTCACTCTCCTCTGTGTGACACCGGTGAACCCTGGACGGCAGAGCATTTGAACGTGTGCGAAGCACTAAATATTCTTAAAAAAGGGTTGGAAATAATTGGGAGTCTGATTGATGGAAGACGTAATTTCGTCAATCTCATGGCATTTGCATAAATATTTACATGCTTAAAACAGGACTCGATGTAAGCTTGTGGTACGTGCTGGCTTTCGGTGATCAGGGTGTTCGGATCTAAAACCGACACACGCCATTAAATACCTGTCTAAATCGGACTCCGACCCTTGCGGTGCCGTTATAAAACCGGAGACGCATCCCTCTCCCCGAGAGCCTATATGGACGTCGTTTGGAATAGATTTTGGCCGGGGGGCATTAGAAACAACAACAATATCATACCTAAAACGCAAAGTGCGGCTACATACTAATATACAGTGGCTCCCAAAAGTGTTCGTAAACTTACGATTTTCAATGAAATAGGGGTCTATCCATTAATTAAAATGAATATTTCAGAATGGGTATTTCATAGTAAGATCTATAATCTATTCTTAACAAAACTACATGAAATATTTTAAAAACATAGTAAAACTTTATTTTTAAGAAACCAATAATCAAAAAATAACAAAAACTTTATCTCACAAAAGTCATCGTACACTTGTAAAAATTCTCTACATATTAGTAAATATTCTAATTTTTCGTTAAATTAATATTTAGTAGGATATGCTTTAGCATGCGCAACAGCTTTTAAACGTCTGAGAATAGATTGCACTAGTTATTTTGGAATTTCTGCATCAATGGTCATCCATTCTTCCTTTATAATTTTTTTTTTGTTCGCTCTTCGTGTGAATGTCGTGTTTTCGTACTCGAAACTCCAGTTCTCTCCACATATGTTCTATTGGGTTTAAATCTGGCGACTGAGTTGCTGTTTTCAAAACGTGTGGACAATTATAGAGACACCAGATTCGAACGTTGAGAGCCGTGTGCTTAGAATTGTTATCTTGATAAAAAACAAAGTTGTTTGCAATACCCAAATTTTGGACTGATAATTTTAAATTGTCTCCTAAAATATTTATATAAACTGCATGATTCATTATGCCATGAATAAATACCAAATTACATAGTCCTGATGCTGACATGCACCCCCACACAAGGACATCTCCTCCGCCATGCTTAACTGTTCCTACTAAGTTCTTGGGATTAAGTTTGTCATTTTTCTTCTCCATACAATTATACGCTCATCGTAACCAAATATGTTAAACTTGCTTTCATCGGCAAATAAGACATTATTCCAATACGTTTGAGGCTGATTTATTATTGATAGTGCGAAGCAAAGCCTAAGCTTTCTGTTTTTCTCACTTACAAAATATTTCTACGGGCAGAACGCCCATGTAATCCAGCTGCTCTGAGAACTCGTCGAATAGTTTGAGGTTAAACTGAAGCAGAAAATGTTTCATTAAATTCTGCAGAAAATTTTACAGCACTCAAACGTGGATTTTTCACAAATTTTCTAATTATAAATCTCTGATCACGTTTTGTTATCTTTGCCGGACGGCGTTTTCTTACCTTGTTTTCGATCCCATTTTCTTCTTTAAAGTGTTTTATCACATACTGCAGAGTAGAATGTGATAAATTAAGTAATTTAGTGATATTCTGAACTGAATTAACACTACTATGATGAAAAGTAATCAATTTTCGAATGCTAATTGTTGTTTCTTTAAGACTACGAGCAATTTTTAGACAATAAATAGAATATTACGGAGTAGTCATGCAAAAATTAAAGCCAAATGATATTTAAATGCCACCACAATTCAAAAATAAAAATAAAGTGCAAGACGATAATTTTAATTAGGAATTTATCTAAAAATATATCAGTGTACGATGACTTTCGTGAGATAAAGTTTTTTTTTACGTTTTGATTACTGGTTTCTTAAAAATAACGTTTTACTATGTTTTCAAAATATTTCATGTAGTTTTGTTAAAAACATATTAAAGTGCCAAACACCCCAATACATGTAAATCATTGACAGTTAACGAAAGCGAATAAAAATATGCACAATCTACCACGAATAAAAAAACTGCATTACCTTATTTTTGTCTATTAGATTTGCATCTGTTCTATGATATTTATCGTAATTACGATGAAGGTATTCTTCTGCCTCCATAGTAACACTCTGATCATCGACGGACGTCCCGAGCGACTGAATCATTTCCTTGACGGCAGAAGGTGAAAAGGCTGGCAGCTGCTTGTCTTTGTCGCCATCAATGAATACATAACGATCGGGATCGCGAGCCATCAGCGAGAACTGCTCATCGAGTTCTGTGAAGGGTGGTCTCGATTCCGCATCAGTAACCCAACCTGATCACAATATAAACAAAATATTAATAATGTCAACAAGGAGCCCTACATATACCTGATGTGGCCGAGACGTTTTTGATGGAATGAAGTTTTTCTTATTTCACATACAGAAACAGTTGCTTTCCGATTGAAAATAAAATTATTGAGGATCGGAAAAAAGGGGCAAGTTGCAACAATCTTTAAACATTGGTTAGATCAAAAACTTGAATAGGACGCAAGTCAACGATAACCTACGATTAATGTAGCTTGTGGCCTCTTTCCTAATCTCAGACAACTCTTAGATCTTTTTGTAACAAAACTTCTGCCTTACTTATTTTATAATCTTTATTGAAAGTTAAAAATTTTGCAACAAATGGCTATCAGTGATATTGATTGTTAAGCCATGCCTAAGTATGGTGTAGATAAATTAATGTTAAATGATTAATGCAATGGTAAATAATTAATACAGTCGAATCCCGTTATACCGAACCTGGTATATAACGAACTCCCGGATATGACGAACGAAAATTTTGGTCCCGCCGTTTTCCTATTGTATTTAATGCTAATTTATCCTTTTATAGCGAACGTTCGAAATCTTAAGAATCGGCTATAACGAAAATTTTTTTCAGTCGACAACTGAATTTTTTTTAAATTTCGAAACTTTTTAAGAATGTTGATGATACAACGAATGTTGAAGAAACAAAGAATGTTGAAGAAGAAGATGATGAAGATTTACCTATCGCGATGTGGATAGTAAAGCACAAAATTTAATCATTCTCAGATTGTGGCGTGCAATTGTTCGAAATATGTGATGATGAATTCATTACATGTGAAAATCCGACTGAAGGAGATATTCTGGAAGAAATTAAAATGAATCATTCTGAAATCGAAGATTCTGCTTCTGATGCTGATGAAGAAGAGAACATAAATGACTAAATCTCCACCATCTCAGATGCTACAGCAGCGATGCGTGTTTTGTCTACACAAAGAGTGGAAGAAAGAGTGTTGGAGTCATTTGATGTATTGGACAAAGAAATTCATAAAATGTTTTCAAAATCGGCATCACGTCAGCAGAAGATTACCGATTATTTCTGTATCAAAACAGTGAACAACTATTGAAGGTAAAATCAATTTATTTCCATTTGTCTTCATTTTTAGTTAATTTAATTAGTATTGTGTCATTTTAATGTAATCAACTTTAGTTAATTTAATTCATTAATGATTATTTTTAATAGATTTTATCATTCTATCAATACATCACTATTGAATATAAATAGCAACTAATGAGTTATACATTTTGTGAATTCTAACATTTTTCTTAATGGTTCGGATACAGCGAACCACCGGATTTAGCGAGCAAAATATTTGGTCCCTTCAAGTTCGTTATAACGGGGTTCAACTGTATAGTAACGGGTTGTAATCTCAGTTGGTAAATTAAGTTAACTTTAATAGTTTTGTTGAATATTCCTGTAAGCCTCTACTCTAACTTGTTTCAACTAGATGTTATCTGATTTTTAATTACATGATTAATACAGAGGTAAATTAGAAAAAGTGCGCAATTTCTTATGTTTGGGTGTATTATGAGAGTAGATTAAGGTATTAGATGATGGCAGGCTTTATTTACTTTATTCTTTAAATTTAAATAACTATGTATTACAACAACCATTGATTTTAATATTGTTGTAAAAGTGGCTGGTATATTTTTGTCTTGTCGCTGGTGAATAATTGACATATTTGAATATTAAATATTTTTTGAGTTTTTATTTAAATTTTTCTTCTAAAAAGAAAAAGAAAGTTTTGCTATATGCTATCCATGTCCCATGTATAAGCTGGTCTTACCAAGTAATGTGACTTAATATGAGAGGACATACTAATTTACATTACAGTACTTTCCCATATCTGCACAGGATGTGAGGATTAGTCTCTGGAATTTTGATGAGAGTTGCAGAGTTTTTCGCACAGCGCCCTGCGAGGTCCGACGAACACCTGCACGTGGTAGGCGCATAAATACATCAAAATCATCAGCGATCGTGCGCCTGTACCCCTAGAATATCCCGCATGATGCAAGATGAAAGCTCAAAAAGAAAATGATATGCTACTTCTGATATGTTAAAACACGACCCGCAAGCTTTTATGGGACATATTTTCATACTGAAATCAAGGTACAGAGTAGCCTGAAAATGCCCTTGGAGAGTGAGAGCATGGGACATTCGGACTGGAGAACGGGGGCTGGACAGCCTGCGGCAGCAGAGCTCCGAGGCTGACTTGAATGTTTCCTGCATCCCCAGCGCAGGCGATATCCAAAGATGTTCGCGAAGGAGGATCCGATCGTTGTGCCAAGAGAGGAGGCAGACACAAAAAATTCCATGGATCGAGAACCCTAGAGCCTGGCCATGTTTACGTTTCCCCCTTTCTATTTTTTCCTTCAGTTGCAACTCGTAATGTCTCCTACTCTTCTTTCTTTCTTTTATTTAAAATTTTAGTTCAGTTTTTAAATTTTTGTTTATTTATTTATATTTTTTTTTCAAAATAGCTACTAGTGTTGATACTCAATGATATGAAGTATTTTATATGATTTTCAGAGGCAGATGTGTCCTATCTTAAAATTGTGGCTCTAAGGTCTTGGAGTATTGTAAATGTAAAATGTACATGCCTAAACCATCTCAAGCACACTTGGCCATCACCATGGAATCCTCAAGATTCGCTTCCACGGGGAGGTCCTCGACCTATAGCCCCAACCTCTCTCCTTGCGAGTACCGCATTTTCCACAGATTGAAAAGTCTTTCAAAGGTTACCAGTTTTTAACCAGTCCAGTGTTCTGCGAAGTCGTTCCGCAGACGACCGTGATTGTTCTTTGCCCATTCTTCGCTTCCAGCCTATCGGTAGCGCGTCGACATTCGGTACTGAGGGTGCTCGGATCGAATCCCAACAAGCGCCGATAAATACCTTCGTGTCTAGGTGGGATATGAATCCTTTAAATTCTTAGACCGGAAAGTACATCTTTGATGTCAGTGGATGGGGAAGGGACGATCTTCCCCTTTGGGGTTGTTCGACCAAAAATGTGGTGGCACCTAGCCACATTGGACTGCGACCCTTGTGGGGCTATTATAAACCGCACTACTCATCCCGAAGCCTATATATGGACCTGTTCTGGAACTTCCGACATTAGGAACAGCAACAACACCCCCTTGAACCGACTGCATGTAGCGGATATGTAGCTCATCAACCACTATTACGTCCTTCATGTTCCTGTATTCCAACAAATAAACATTTACAGAAAATAAACCAAAAGTCTCATTTTCATTTGGGCTACCCTTATATCTGAAGCTATGCATACTGAAATTGTTTTTTCCTTCTAACACTAAAACTTATTGACTTGATAATAGACAGCATTGAAATAAGTTTCATGTTATGTTACTTCATAATATGTATTCAATTGTAAGCCTATGATCAGATTAAAAGGTATTTCAGGTATTATGTCCTTTAAAGTACAAAGACTATCTCATTTAGAGATATAATGGTACTTACATTGGATCATGAGCACGTACACGTCCGCACTACATATAGAAGGTTGTGGTAGCCTTGCTCCTCTCTCTAGCAGTATTGGAACTTCTCTTGCAGGAATATTTTCATAGGGTCTTCCGCCATAGGTAAGTAACTCCCATACAGTAACACCTGAAATTACATAGAATGGTGAATTATAAATTCGCTAAATAACGACTTTTCCACTTCTTTCAACAAAATCATGATGTATTTTATAAACAGTCTATAAACAAATATAATAAACATTTATATTCAAACAATTATAATAAACTCACTGCCACAATATCACTGCAAACAGTGACAGACACACACACACATACATATATACCGGGTGGGCAAAAAGTCCGTAAACATTTTAAAAATTCATAAAAACCGGAAAAATAACCAAAATAAAAAAAAGGTTTGCAGGGATAGCATCGCTAGGTCACGGGATTTTTTTAAGACAGGAAAAAAAAATAATAAAAAAAAACAGCCGACAGGTCGCGTTGACGTACACAAGTCAACGGGTGTATCATCCCGGGTGTATCTATCTGGTCCATCCAATCTATTGGAACTGAAAGATGCGATCCGCCGAGAGGTGTCATGTATATATTCGGACTTGCTGCACTCTGCAGTTGCTCGATTTGTGACTCGCCTGCAATCTATTATCTCTTGCGTTGGGGGTCATGTGGAACACCTACTGCTGTAATAAACGATTTAGAACCTTCCTTTTCGTTATTTGTGTATCGTTTTTTGACTTGTTTACGTCTGCGCCACCTGTCGGCTGTTTTTGAGTTTTTTTTCCTGTTTTAAAAAAAATTCCATGACCTATCGATGCTAAACTCTGCAAAGGTTTTTTTTTATTTTGGTTATTTTTCCGATTTTTATGAACTTTTTAAATTTTTACTGACTTTTGCCCACCCGGTATATATATATATATATATATATATATATATATATATATATATATATATATATATATATATATATGCACGTATATAATGCTGATCGCTAAAAATGAAAAAAAAACAATTTATGAACAATTATAATCGATATTAATGTTAAAAAAAACTTACCGAAAGCCCACACATCGCTTTTATGCGTAAAAATTCTACGCTGAAAGCATTCCATAGCCAGCCATTTTATTGGCATCTACAAAAGAAATATCAGATAAAGAAAACGTATGTTTTTACTAAAATCGTTACATAAATAACTGAAAATTTTAAAACATTAAAACTACGACTCTTATTTATACTCTACCTTTCCATCTTCAGCTTTATATTCCTCTTCATTAACGTCTAACACCTTTGCCAACCCAAAGTCAGTTATCTTGATATATTCGGGAGTTTTCACTAAATTTAAATAAGATATTTAAAATTTCAACTGTATTCCCATAATGATTACAACATAGAGAAAATTAATATTTGCATATATATAAAATTTAAGTTGATCCCCTGTAAATTTTCTTCCCTTCCCATGCTTAAGATCGCATTACCAAATTCTGTTTTCAAGAACCCAGGAATATTTTTCATAGCGTCAGCAATTCCTGGGCAAGCCACGAAACTGTACGACTACTTTTCTATGCCCAAATAAGGTAATCGTCCTGCACAACTGATGCAGCTTGCAAAAAACATCTTTGGTCAGCAAATTCTTCAACCGCAGATACCTCTATACTCAAACCCCGGGAATCACTCGGGTGTTGGTTTTCCATTAGATCAGATGTCTGTTTAGCCACTCGGAAATAAATTTCTTTTTCTAATAGTTCTGTAATCTGATCTTATTTCATTGCAGAATTTATAGCCGGCAGGATGTTATTCTTGTCCGGGGTGCCCTACGATTTTCGAATGATTAATTATAATTGTGTTACGAAGAAAATTTTACGTATGCAACGTATTATATCTTCCATAAAAGAAAATTTTAAGTGTCTATCCTAAAAAAATGAAAGGATATTTGTGCAACGTCATGTGCTCCAATGAACGTCATGTGCTTCATGTGCACGTCATGCAACGCCATGTGCTTCAAGTGTTTAATTCCATACAAGAATTTCAAAAGCTTCTTTAGAATCTTCAAATGGTAATATTACATACAAGAAATTTATGCGAGTCTACTTTTCACCTCAACGGATCATCCTTTTTTCAATATGAGTGCTCAAGTCTCTGTGTACGCGGCTCTCCTTTTTCTATGTGTCACTTATTACAGCATAAAATTGTTCCGCTTTCTTCACCTGCCCACAACGCCTCACTTTGTTTTGAATTACTCCAATCGTGTAATGCTGCTACTAAATTATGTTGTGCTGCAACCAGAAGAAAAATGTTTGCTCCTGCGTCAACAACTTGTTTCGGATCAGACTTTTTCCCACTCCTTCCCCTACGAAAGTTTGGATTTGAAGTTATATAACCATTGGTGGTATATTTCCATAAAATTAAATGTTATGCCGAAGAAAAAAAAATATTAAAATAAATAAATAAAAAATAAATATTTAAATTGGGACTCTTAAAGGTAAGACGAATTGTCTATAAAATTGCATGACTTTTCACATATCTGTTTTTATGATTAATTGATTATCCTTAAGTAAAAGTTATAATGATAAAATTTTATGAAAGTGTGTAAGTTATGTATGTGAAATTATAATTAATGTTTTCAAATATGTTGATGCTAAAAAGGGTTAGCGAAATCAATTACAAACGTAAATTTAATCATACTTTTCTTCAGAAATTTAACATTTTTATTCTTTTTAAACTAGCCAAGATCGTTCTTTGCAGATCGTTCTTTTAAGTATCTGTTTCTCACACGCAGTTTTAAATCTAGTAAAATACGGAGTAAAGTAGGTCATTCCTACTATAAACATGGGTCGAGAGCCAGCGTGCGCGGTCGTGTATACACATAGTTGAAGGTTATGTTACAGAGCAATAAATATCTTTTAGCCATCCGCCGCTCAGACGAATCGGGTGTTTACGGAATTGTACTTGTTTTTCAATTTTATAATGTTTTCCTTTTTCCTTTCTCGCCTCAATAATGAGTGATAAATAAATATAATTTCTCAGAGCCTCTGTAAAAATAAGTCGCTTAAAAGTTAAATTTGCTTTCTTTCATTTTGTATGATGTATGTTCTTTCTTCGTTTCTCTTCCATGTTTTAATCAATGTTTTTTGCATTTGAGTTTTAAATTATCCACATGAATATTTTCTCATCTTTATGAAATATTTTAGAAATTATAAGAGTTAAGAATTTGTTTTATCATATAATGAAGTATTAAAGTATGGTTTTGAAAATCCTCGTAATTATATTATGTTGAAGGTTAGTCAGGAATATAAGTACTATAGGAGATTTTCTGGTGTAAAAGTAGAGATTCAAGGCGTAGTTTGTCATATAAACAGAGCGTCCTTCTAATAGCTGCTAGGGTACCATAATAAGCCACGGATGATTTTTCACAACCGTCTGCTAATAAAGGTTCGCCCACTCCAGAAATTTCTCAAAATAGAAAGAATAGAGAATAAATAAATAGAAAAAAAAAAGTATAAAGCGAGATAAGTTTGAATATATTGAATAAAGTGTGAGGAATATTACATATTTTATCAATTAAGAGAAGGATTTATAAGTTTTGAACAAGCATGAGCAGTTTTACATGTTTCTTTCAATTCACATATTGGTTAGAGTTTTAGCTGATTATTGAATGATTATGAAAAGTACATGAATAATAATGAGAAGGAAAGGAAGTTGTTTGGAAGATTGTAAAGAAATTTGAAGAGTGATAAATTTTGATTCCATACATTTAAAAACAAATACTTTTTCTCTTGTATTTTATGATGTGTTTTTGATTTAAAGGAAAATAATAATAGTGATAATAATAATGGTGATAATAATGTGAATGTCAGAGATCCGTTTCCTTTTTGTTTTGTTGGGTGCCTAACACCCCTTTGACTCCACTTATGTCGTTAAACTTTGTGTGTAATTTAAAAAAAAAAAAGCGCTATCTTGTTTAAACTCTCTTTTTGAGCTATTTCTGTGTGTACTTATTAATGTGGATCTCATAAGGAATTGTATAGTTGTAGTATTATTTTGAGAAAAATTTCTGGAACAGATGTGGAGTTCTACATTACATTTGAGTATTATAGGTGTTTTTTATATTTTTGATATGTTAATAACTGATATTGTAATGAACATTGTTGACACATGATGAAGATAACCTAACTTTGATGGATTTGGATACCTACCTAAATTTCGTAGTTAATTATATTTCTTTAGAGAACTTTTGATGCTGGTTTGCCTTCCACAAATTACCATCTGAATTATTTTAAAAGAATATTTATTAAAAGGAATGTTGATGTGCTTAAGTTAAAGAAAAATTTTGTCAATGATAGGGCTAACATGACATGTCACAGGTTACCCCTAATTTTGTCAAGTGTGTTGATGATCTGAGTTATATTATTTTTGTTGACACCGGAGAACCCTTTTGCTAGCACAAGGGGTAGTTCCTCCCCCAGAGGGATGAGCCTCTTTGTGTCTTTGCACCAAGGCACCCTCGTGATCACTGACAATCTCTCACGTTAGACATCACAGAGGATAGCCCATTTTCACCTCCAGGTTTGTCACTTATGTCATGATAGGTACCAATGCTTTTAGAATTTGACTATTTTGAAGTAAAACTAGTGACGATGTTAAAGCACACAATGTTTTGAATCTTACCTAATATGAAGCTGATGCCCATTTACTTAATTAAGAAGTTATAACAAGTTATTTTGAGTTGTTTAATTTATGATCTTATATATTGTTAAAAAACTTGACAGGTATCTAAATTCTATGCTGCAATTAAAGTAACACTTTCAGAATAATATAACAAATCAATTTTATAATTATTAAGGTGAATTTTGAATTTTATAATATTTAATTTAATGTCATGATGCATTCTTTTCCTCAGTTGAGTTGTTCTTGTTTTGTTTTTATTTTTCTAATTTTTCTAATAAAATTGTCGGGTTGTGATGGCCACACAACTCGAAACTTTTTTTTTCATTCGGAAAAATTTTATTTTTGGTTTTTGGGGTTTTTCTTTGAGTGCAACTACAGTTGAGAAACTGAATCCATCTACCTGCATTTGATCATCCACAAAAATTTTCTTTTGAAGTGGTGGGAGGAATCTGTTTTAACCTCCTTTCCAACTTCAGAGTCAGCATTCCCCAGCAAACGTGAGGATACACTGTTGTTTGAGAGAAATGTGATTTGTTTGTCAGAAGTAAGGTATGTTTAAGGTATAAAATGTGTATTGCTATTGAAACGAATTTTGATGTAATGAAGTTGTTTTATTAATGTAACAGTACTTTGAAGAAAAAGAAGAGATATTGATATGGAATGAATGTAAAAATTTATAATATTGTAATTTTGCACGAATAGAGAATTGTAATGAATATGAGAGTACTCAAGGAAGTTAAAAAATATAATACAGTGAATTTTGATAGTGATACAAACAATGTCAGTATTAATAGAATATAAGGTGAGAACTAATAATAATACAATATGTGGACAGTGTTAAGAGATAGTTTCCAGGCAGTGTAAATATTTATATTGTGTTTTATTCATATCAAATATATCAAGATAATATGTCATGTAATCATAGAATTTATGTTATCGTCTTATATTTTGAATACCAGTCTTATATTTTGAACTTATACTGTAATTATAGTTAAGTGCATACGAAGCAAATAAGATGAAGGATAGTAGGGAAACCGCATGGACCTGCTATCTGGAGGAACCATTGTGGACTTTGCCAGATATTTTTGTAATCTTCTGTTATATTCTGTATAATTGTAATATGTTGTAGTTTATTTTTTTATGTTATGTATGAGAGCCTTCACCCGGGTAGACAACGTTTTTAAAATGGGGGGATATGAAAGATATAAAATTTAAGTTGATCCCCTGTAAATTTTCTTCCCTTCCCATGCTTAAGATCGCATTACCAAATTCTGTTTTCAAGAACCCAGGAATATTTTTCATAGCGTCAGCAATTCCTGGGCAAGCCACGAAACTGTACGACTACTTTTCTATGCCCAAATAAGGTAATCGTCCTGCACAACTGATGCAGCTTGCAAAAAACATCTTTGGTCAGCAAATTCTTCAACCGCAGATACCTCTATACTCAAACCCCGGGAATCACTCGGGTGTTGGCTTTCCATTAGATCAGATGTCTGTTTAGCCACTCGGAAATAAATTTCTTTTTCTAATAGTTCTGTAATCTGATCTTATTTCATTACATATATATATATATATATATATATATATATATATATATATATATATATATATATACACATGCAGAGTGTTTCATAATGAATGGGACAAAAAGAATATCATAGTACAAATTCTGTAATTGATTTAGTTAGCCGAAACAAATTAATTCTGAAACTACAATTATATAATCTTATCTGGCAACAGCGAAATATCTTCCGGTTACGAAATCGCTGCTAGAAACACTTCTCATCAAAATTGCGCCTTCCATGCAGGAGAAAGCGTACTGTGTTTTGGAATACGCCAAAACATCACGTTTATCGTCGTTCAAAGACATTTTCGCACGAAATTTGTTAAAGAACTACCGCATCGTCACAACATCGAACGGTGGGTGAAGCAGTTTGAGAACAAAGGGCTGCTTGTGTAAGAAAACCAGCTCTTGACGACCAGAAGCCAAAACCGAAGTGGTTGATTTTAGCAATATGAACTAAGAATTACATTGAGGGTTCATTAATTACTTGCCTTTCCGAAGTTTGACGTCATATTTTGCTTTTCCATTTTAAGCCAATTCAAGTTAAGGAGATTCAATTTAACTAAGTCGAATCACTGACGCAAGTTTCGTTTAGATTACGTCATGTTTGGCAAACTGCCGTGCGTCAAATAATTATACATAAAAGTCTTCAGTTTCCGGTAGGTGGAGTATTTCGTAAAAGTTTCAACCCGATATTTGAATAGCGGCTTTTGACACGAGTATATAATCCGTGAACACTGTCAGGAAATCGTATTATCAAGGATCGAGTATCAAGTATCAACGATCGAGGAGCTTTTTTGGTTTAGATTACGAACATCGATTAAGGAGCTTGTTTCGTTTAGATTACGAACATTCATCGAGGAGCTCGTGCCAGAATTGATGGAATAACAGAATGTTGTATCGAGCCTGCATAGAGTAAGATATTTTGTATTACTTCCTAATTAAATCCTTATGATAGTCCATCACAGTATGGGAAAATAGATTGTTTAAAAAAACCCAGCGTATATTACCAAGTGTTACTTGTGAAAAGGAAGATATTGAGATTGTTGTGTTAACTAATTTTAACTAATTTTTCAAATGAATAAAGCTTTTATATTATTGTTAAAATACTTGTCGTCTATACATTATTTTGAGCATCTTCAATGATTTTAACGTATACCTTTTTAACAAACATAGCTTTTACTGCACATCTTTTACTTTGCTATTTAAAGATACTTATTAGAAGAGTTATAATAATTGCTGACGTACATGTTTTCTACATGTACGCTGACAGTTCAAAAAATTCGTGAGACGTTTTTACGAAGTACCACAAAATCAACGCGACGTGCGAGTTCTGAACTCAATGTGCCTCATACAACGGTGCGGCGTGTGTTACGGAAATGTCTAAAATTGCGGCCACACACCTTTCAGATGGTGCAGGCGTTAAAACCGTCCGACAAACCGTTCCGTAAAGCATTCTGCGAGAATTTGAAAGACAATATGGAGGTAGATGGTTTCGCGTACAGGCTTGTGTTTGCGGATGAAGCCACTTTTCACGTTTCTGGCAAAGTTAATCACAAATAATTTACGATTTTGGGGCACGGAAAATCCACATGGTGTAATGGAACATGCGTGATTCTCCAAAGGTACACGTTTTCTGCGCCATTTCCAATAGTTGTGCGTTTGGTTCTTTTTTCTTCGCAGAAAAATCGAATAACGGGTGCATTTTCCAAGATATGCTATCAGAGTGGTTGTTCCACAAGAAGGAAGTGGTTCCTGGAATCATTCTGCAGCAAGACATTGTTCCACCAAATTGGCATAAAAACGTTGTCAGTATCTGAAAGATAGACTATCCCCATCGCAGGATTGGCCATGCCGGGTCACACAAAATGCCTTTGTTTTGTTGGCCACCGAGATCCCCAGATCTAAACCCTTGTGAGTTTTTCCTATGGGGTTTTGTTAAACACAAAGTGTTCGTGCCCCATTTCCCCTGAGCTTACAACAACTGAAGCAGCGGATAACTGAAGTGCTCGAATCATTAACAAAGGATATTCTATCAAGCGTGTGGCAGGAACTGGAATACCGCATAGATATTTGTCGTGTCACCGGAGGGGCACAAATAGAACGTCTATAGAAACTTGGATAACTATAGATCCACAGGTATGCTTTCTTTTTGTCCCTTTCAATATGAAACACCCTGTATATATATATATATATATATATATATATATATATATATATATGTGTGTGTGTGTGTGTGTGTGTGTGTGTGTGTGTGTGTGTGAGTGTGTGTGTGTCTGTGTGTGTGAGTGAGTGTGTGTGTGTATGTGTGTGTGTGTGTGTCTGTGTGTGTGTGTGTAAGTAATAATAACTCCCTACCATTTTTTATGCAATGCGTATTTTAAATTATCCTTGTTTCCTCTCAACAAAGTACAGACCCCTTTTCCAAATTATGATCCTGGGATAAACGAACTAGCTAACTGGTTCGTCCCTGTAATCACCACGCGTCGATTATTAAAGTTATTTTTAAAACATGATTCAACGTCACGAGTCATCTCACGCCTTTCGAAAGATCATACGACTTTTGAATCATAAGGTCAGATGTTCGCCGATAGCTAATTAGAAGCTTCTTGGCCCCTAGTCTCAGGGTCATGAACCCTTCATATATAAGCCAGGGCAAGGGATTTCGGCGGGCTTTTTCTGTCTGCTCTATGCCCTGTCCTGGCGTCGTCCCTGCTTCGCTTTTTGTTATCTTCGCGCGGCTCCGCTGTCCCTCCATGTTCGTCCATACAGTATAATGTCCACCGATACTAAAGATGTGTGTGATGAATAATCTCGTCGAGTTTTTAATAAATAAATTCCATGGATACTGTTCGTGGGTCTCTCCTCTGGATCTCCAAAGTGTATGTATTCCTGCTTGTGTTGCCCGACTACGAATCTCTCCACTGCCATGACTACCACCGCCTTAAGTATCCGCGTATCCTGTGTTTTCCAGCGTTCAAGAATCCGTGATGTGCCGTTCTTATAAGCGAGAATCATCTCCTCCACTACGCGATGTGGTGTTTATTTCACACACACACACACACACACATATATATATATTGATTGAAACCTTGGGAGATATACTTACATAATACGTTTCTTAAAGCCAAGTCTCTGTGAACCATACGCTTCTCTTCCAAATAAGCCATTCCCTTAAAAATAAAAATATTCCCCTTAAATCACTCATCACACTGATAAAAACGCAGAGCGAAGAAATTAATAACATAAGGAGAGGCATCTTATAAAGAAAAATGAATTTGTTCAGATAAAAATAAAAATTAGCTTAAATTTCAACACACTTTGGTAGGATTTGGCCTGATGTTAACTGTGGTTAATAGATAAATCAATATTCTCAGACAATCGGAAAACAAACAGCTATATTTTACTACTGAATAAATTTTCTTACGTTTATGCAACGTAATATGCAACGTTTTCATGTTGCGTTGTAGTGCGATAATCTTTCATACAAAACACAATTGGATATATATGTAATGGTACATATTTTAATACAAGTATGCATAGATGTATGCAACTTCTTTTACTAAACAATGAAATGATTAACTAAAAATCAAACATAAAAGAATCCAATATTTTCTTATTTCCATTAGCACAATTTTTTCTGAATCAGTTTTTACTTTTCTTTTCATTAAAACCGGTTATTTTTCAAGTATAACGATTCTTCAAGAATCTCTAGATCCCCGAAAGTTTCCGAAACGGAATATCAATTATCGAAACTAAGATGATTGCTCATTCGGGTATGTATATCCATAGACAGGTTTGGAAAATATCGTGGCCAATGATCAAATGAAATAATCCAGAACTTTACTGCACATTATTTAAAAACCCGTTTTATTATAACTTCTACGTATTTTGTCTTGATAAAATTCCAGGTTTATAATTCACCGCACATGTAATTTTATCGAATTGAATGAATCTGGATCATCCCTCCTCAATAAAAATAAACGACAGTTGAAAATGATCATCTACGGTAGCACGAAGAGGGGGACAAGAATTCAGAATTCTTATGATTTCTTTTTATAGAGTTTTTGAAAATTGAGTTGTTCAGATCAGAGGATCTGAAGAAACAAAGTTAAGTAACATGGTAACTGTCGCGGTGCCCCGCGCCATTGTACGGCAAAAGGACTGAAATATAAGATGTAAGATGGTAGGCAGCTGGTGAGAGGAAAATAATTGGAGATGACATAATAGATACGAAGAAAATTAGGGATGCGAGATGCAGAGAAACACAATTGTGAAAAGAGTAATAAAAGAAGGCTTCAGGGAGGCAGGACAGAATAATTGGAGTAGAATTTATATTAGTAATAAAATGACCCCACATACAGGGTGATTAGCGAGGGAAAATGAGAAGGCTGAAATGGAATATATAGATACGCCCACGAGTTGAGGAATGGTCAAGAAGGAAGTAATAACGACGAACGTATCAGAAGTGGGGGCGGGGAAATTAAATCAAGGGAAAGAACCAATGGAAGGTTGATGGAGGAGGAACAGGGAATGGAAGCAAGAAAATACATATGGATGAAAAAGAAGAGATGAAGATATTGATGCTTAGACAGCTCCGATAACTAGAACCATGTTCGTTTGATATTTTTGTCGGATAATTGATTAGTTTGGATGCGGACGTTAGTTCCCACCGATTGGCCAGTAGTAGAACAGAAATGTATCCAGCGACACCCTACGTGGTGATGACAGAAATATATCTTAAGGGATGAACAACGATTACGCCCTGATAAATTAGAAGTGTACTACACAAACCGTCATAACTACGCAATCGCCCCTGACGTCCGATAGATGCTATCCCGAGTCATCGCCTATGCAGAGATGATGATGAGACACACAACCGAGCTCAGCAACTCATCGAATATGAGAAGTAAAGACTACTGAGGCGGAATAGATGAGACGCAAGCGACCCGGCCCGCCACCGTCGATGAAACTGCACTGCAGACCGAGATCCCTCAGCCCGAACCGATGCCCAGATCTGGGATGAAAGTGTTTCCTCTGCAACCTTTCTATCACCAAACCACAGATTCCTGAGCATACTCCCCCCAAAAATGAGGTAATGCCTTTTGTTATCCAAGCTATCTGGCGTTTGCGCACAATTATAAAACAAGTAATTTGAGCAGGTTAATTCGCGCATATCCAGACCTAAACTCCAGAACCTCTCAACCACTATTTTTCTGCTGTTTTCATTTTATGTGGGAATACGATAACTTACATCTACTTCCATCTATTGATGCGTAAGAAAACACAATAAATAATGTTAAGTGCATTCTAAAGGCATTTTAATGAACAGCTTGGACTTATTTGGGTCATATAATTCTAAAATGAAAAACCACTATACCACTAAGTATCTCGCCACAGTAAACTCAGTCCATATTTTCGTAACGAAAACACTTATTGCACCATCAGTTATGGATAAAGAAAAAATGTTTTAGAAGCTCGTTTACAGAACTATAAACTTCATTCTTTAAAAATGATAGTTGCAGATGACGAACAGAGGTCTATAATCGACACCCAGAAGTCTGAAAGAGTAGCGTATAATCCTGCAGGTTTCAAGCAGGAAATTACAGTTCAAGAGTAGCAAGAAAAGGATCAATAAATCTTTGCCATCGTCAGTTTTATGCCATAGAATGTTGGATTGGTTCTCGACACTTACCTTTGCAATTTGAGAGCACCACTTCAACATTCCTTTCGATCCAATCTTGTCTTTGTTAAATCGAACATAGTCCAGAAGACAACCCAGTGGCATGAGTTGTGTCACAAGCATGAGCTGTGAAGCCATGGAAATCCCCAAGAGTTTTAAGAGGTTGGGGTGATCGACACTGGCCGTGATGTAGGCTTCCTAAAATGAAGTGAAAAAAATTACCTTACAACGCAAATAAAATTTTAAATATATCAGGGTTCTTAGTAATTTTAAGAAATAAGAAATATGTTCCCAAGGATGTCTTAAGGACTTTTCGTCACCTGTAAAATTATCACAAACATCTTCAAGAATAATATGCAAATTACAGAAAGCCACCATATGCGGCCTATAGTACGTCGGAATGACGAGACTGTTAGAGAGGGGTAGATAAGGAATGGTCGTAGAGAAGTAAAATTGTTCACAAGCCTTCTGTAAGCCGCTAAGAGCCATAACCGAATAGTTATGACACAGTGGTCGCATGCGGATAATTTTTTACGTGGTAGAATTATCGGCCGCCTGGAATGTGGGCGTACTCAGATGGAAGTATCCTAGGAACTTGGAAGTGCCCAAAGTGTCATCTCTAGGCTTTGGCATCGATTCCAACATGATGGAAATGTCAGTAGACGTTACAGTACAGGTCGCCCCAGAGTTACTACGCCGAATGAAGACCGGTATTTGGCAGTAACTGCCAAAAGAAGCAGACGGAGCACAAAATCCGACCTGTCTCGTCAGCTATCTGCAGCCACGGTACCACAGTTTCAAGGCATACCGTGTGCATACGTTTGGGAAATATTGGTCTATATACTCGCAGGTCTGTCAGATGTGTTCCGCTCACGGCAACACACTGTCGGCAGCGATTAGCCAGGAGTAGGGAACATGCAATGTGGAAATCGTCACAGTGGGCTTGTGTTTTATTTTCCGACGAGTCCAGGTTTAGCTTGCAGTTTGATTAACGTCGGACTTTCATATGGAGAACGCCAGGTACCCGTTACCACCAAGACAACATCATTGAACGACACCGTTACGTGGTGCAGGATTGCTCTTTTGGGGTGGAATTATACTGGGCTCCAGAACACATCTTTGTGTTCAAATCGGAATCATGAACGGCCACATTTATCGAGACATCATTCTGGAACAACATGTACCTTTGTTTAGGGGTGCCATGGGCGCAGAATTTGTGTTTATGGATGACAACGCCTGTCCGCACCGAGCAAACATCGTAAACGAATGCCTTCAATCTGAGGATATCACCAGTATGAAATGGCCAGCATTCTCACCTGACTTGAATCCGATAGAGCATGTGTGGGACATGCTTGGCCGACGAGTTGCAGCCCGTCAACCACCTCCTACATGTGTACCGGAACTTGGAAGAGCATTACTTGCTGAGTGGAGTAATCTTCCCCAAGATCAGCTCGATAATTTGATACTCAGCATACCTAGGCGTTGTACGGACTGTATTTCATCGCATGGGAGACATACAATGTATTAACCATCATACCGATCATGTAATATTAAGTTTTTGTAAAGGAGATATTTTTTACAATTGCTCCAGGGAGCAAAAATCGTAGTTTTTATGAATGGTATCATACATACACCATCTTTTTTATTCTTTATCTTTTGTTTAATAAATGGGCTTTATGAATAAGTCACGTTTGTTTTGTTAATGAACCTTTATTTTCCGGAGATGGCATTATTCTTAATTTATTGACATGAATATATTATTATCATTTAAGTTTAGATCCTTAAAAATAGTTCTGTTTTACGATCAGCAACCTAATGAAAATGTCTCCTGAAACTCGCTTTCATGAAATATTAATACTAAATATCAAATTTCAAAACTAACGAAACATGCAGTTATTGTGATTTCCCGATATGTTTGCTTTCTGGTGGTTCAGGAATTCCTGAATTTGCAATTAATTGATTTCTCGAAATTCAAGTTTCTAACAAAGGTAGTCAATTAAAAATTCACCTGCATTAATAAGAAAAAGTAACGTCCATAAAATCGTGCAAAATGAAAGCATTATATATTGGGTTATTATATAAATATTTTATTTTAATTGTATTGAAAAATATGTTACTATATATACATATATGCATATGTATGTTCATATGTATCATTATACGTGTTTTTACATTTATAATCAATTGTACTGTGCGTGTATGATAGTCGTGCTAACATGCGACATACAAACGATACAGATATGGGGGAATTCTTTTATATATACACTGATCATGAAAATTGAAACACCATGAAGGAAGGATGATACAAACTTCAAATTTACAGGAAATGAAGAAGACGCTGGGATATGCAAATGATTAGCATTTAAAGCGGAATCGAATGACGCAGGAGTGAGAACCGGCATCTCAAACTTTGTATAAAATCAAAGTTACGCAGCGGGTTTCTAATTGTGAAATCGCATTTGAATATTGATTGTTTGTGAGAAAATCGTGTAATGCCTCGTATATGAAGAAGAAATGGCTACCAGCATGTGTGGGAATTCTATAGCGGAAGGATCGGGGCCTATCGAGAGTGCGGTTTATCGCTCCGTGATATTGCTACTTGTATTGGTCGGAATTCAACTACTGTCATGCGAATATGGAATCGATGGGTTCAAGAGGGATATACTGAACGCCATAGAAGATCTCAAAGGCCTCCCGTACCTAGCGCCCAAGAGAACATACATGTTGTCAGGTCGGCCTTGCAGGATCCTACAGCCAGATCACGGACATTATGTAAGGAAATGGGCTTATTTGCAGAACGACAAGTATCCACACGGACAGAACGACGACTTCTAGAGCAGCACGGACTGTCTGAACGGAGACCACTACAGTATAGAGACTTGCGGCGACAGAGGTATGCCCAACAACAAAACTGGATGCAGGAGTGGCACCACGTCGTCTTTTCAGACGGGTCCCGGTTCTGAGTGCAGCATCATGATGGACGTATCCGTGTCTGGAGACACCGAGGAGAACGTACGTGGCCTGCTTTCATTGGATATAATCACGCGGTTCCTGCCCCTGATGTGATGGTATGAGCGGCCATTGGGTACATGATACGAACACCGCTTGTTCGCGTCGTTGGAAATCTGAAGAGTCACCGTTACATTTCTCAGATCTTTAGGCCGGTGGCCGTGCCCTATCTTCGAGGCCTCGGAGACGTCATCTTTCAACAAGATAACGCAAGACCGAATTTTGTCCGTCGTGTCCTGACATACCTCGACACAGAGGGTGTTCGACTGTTGTCCTGGTCAACACGTTCTCGAGATCTCTCACCCAATGAAAACATCTGGTCATGGGTTGCTGAGAGACTAAGCTGCCACCGCTCTCCAGCCACTACGATTGTTGAAGCGTGGCATAGACTTAAAGCAGCATGGAAAGACTTGCCGTATCTGTCGACCGTATCTGTCATCCAAACCCAGTTCGACTCGATGCCTAACCGGGTTAGACCCGTTTTAGCTGCCAGAGGCAGCAGCTGTGTGTACTAATTTTGGGCCCTGTATACCCCCAAATTGCTGCAAATTTAATCACGTTTTCTTCCTACTATGCTGTATACGTACAATAAGTAAAGTTTTATTATTTGCTTTCCTTCCTGGTGTTACAATTTTAATGGCCAGCAGTGTATAATGTGTGTTGCAATACTAAATTAAAAAGAAACCACAAAATTATTGTTTAATTTGTAATCTCTTCTAAATTGAAACATAGACTTGGGGTGACTGGCTGAAATATAAGACAGTCAATTGAAATTCAAGTGCTTACTAGATTTTGTTTTATACAGATATGATGAGCATAATAAAATTCGCTTGCATATTTTATATTCATTAACATTATCATCTAAACAAAATTCCTTAGCATTTGATATAGCATGACGCAAAGCAAATAATCAGTAAATATGTCGATACAAACGCTAAATTGTCCATTGAAATTTCCTCGTAGAAATTTTCGGTACTTTTCCTTTAGCGGGACGCATTTTGGCGTTTGCTCTAAGAAGTATCGCTTTCGCGAGAATGAAAACATGTGACCCTGGCAACCGTTATGAATGCGGCTGAATAGATAATAAATAGATGTGCTGAATTTTAAAGAAACATTGTAGAACTATTACACACGGAACAATGACGAAATTAAAATTTTAATCGTGAAATTTTGGGATCTGCCTGTATCAGAAGAAGGTGCTGTAAGTTTATTTGAAGAAAAGGTTATTTTGCCATTAAATAAGACTTGGGAAAGTAACCATAAAATGACACTGTATTTTAGTGATGTTATTAAATGGCCATGCAACGTATCTTCAAGTCGCTGCAAAAGAAGTATTCGTCGCGGAACATGGTTTGAAACATCCCGATTGCCTTTGGTTACTTTGATTTATTCCTGGAGCGAAGAAACGACTTCCTTCAAACGGTTTGTAAAACAGCTCGAAATATCCCACATCCCAGTTGTAGACTGGAAGAACCATATGAGAGAAGTGTGCACTTCCTCATTAGAGAAACGCTAGAATAAAATAACAGGTTTGTCCAACTATGATCGTTGAGGTGGAAGAAATCTCGTTCACTAAACGAAAAAAACCAAGCTGGACGTGTTCTATCGCAACAGTGGATATTTGGCAGTGTCCGTAGACAAACAAATGAATGCTTTCTAGTGCATGTACCTAATCGTTCAATGTCGGTAATAATGGAAGCAATAAGGAACAACATAAATGAAAGGTCCATCGTTTAGTCGGATTCGTGGAAAACATACTGTATCACAAAATCGAAAACCGATGGATTCCAACACTTAAAAGTCAATCAAAAATTCAATTTTGTGGATCCCGAAACCGGTGCACCCAAAATATTGATAGATTGTGAGGAAGCGCCAAATGGCGAAATAAGAAGCACCGAGGTACTGCACCCATTTGCAATCCTACTTAGCTGAATTTCTGTGACGACAGCAAAAAGAGGATTTGATGAAATTTTGAAGGTCATTAAAGTATTTTGGCCTCCCATATAACTATTTTATACAGTTAATAATAATAATAATAATAATCCGAAAAATGTGACATGTGAACTATATTTGGCGCTTTATTACTTGCGCTCTGCTAGGGATACGTAAATTTCACGTAAAAAATACCAAAATTTCGCAAAAAAAATTTAAATTTCGCTTTTATTCGCCAAAATAATATATATATATATATATATATATATATACATTTAAAAATTCCGCATTTATTAAAAAAATTACAATTTTAATTACTTGGATAAGTAAGTATGAAAATTCTTACTTATCCAAAAACATGATGGTTGATTTTTATAGTTAGATTTTTAGGTTCGACTCCGCTACGCAGAAACTCTCAGGGTGAAATTAGGAGCAAATCCGAAGGAGAGTGAGATTTCTCAGTTACAGACCGCGGATGGTCTTACTTAAGCAATGATATTAATAAATTATTACTATTATTACCTAATTTCGCTTAAAAAGCCGTTCATCACTGAGTTTTCGCCGACAAGTAGTGAAGAAATAATTTTCGCATTTATTCCCTCCTATCGGCAAATTTCGCATTTATTCGCATATATTTCGTAAATAAGAAAATTACGTATCCCTACGTCCCGCTAAAGGGAAAAGTACCAAATATTCTAATCAGTTATTTAGCAAATGCATATTGTTTCATTCTTTGTTTTGCAAAAAAAGGTAAACCTTTCAATAAACTGAGAAAGAATTTTGATGTTTCAAACTTTTTGATAGATCAATTTTTTGTGGACATAATTGTTCATATCAGTTGCTACAACATTGTTAAATTATTTAAATAAGAATTTAAAATATCATTTTGAAAAAATAATATTAAAAAAATGATTAATTACTTCATAAACCAATTTTGCACACGAATCTTAAAAATATCGTGCAAAATTTTTTATTTAAATATATCATTTTAAGAATCAAAATAATAATAATAATAAAATTTACAGATGTAAGGAATTTTACACCCTGTAAAAAATGATGTATTTTAAAAATTATAAATTTAAATATTTTAAAATTAAAGAAAAACACATCTATTTAAATATCTACTATGAACAGAATTTAAAAAAAATCCTTTTTTTAAACTAAAAATATACTAAAAGAAAATTTCCTAATTGCTTAACATAGGGAATAAAGATGACTGTGATTAATTATGACAATGCCCTCCACAAATGTCGTGGCTTGTACAATAAATGATTTTTCCTACCTCTAATATCTTTTTATTCTTATTTGCAGAGCTTCCATCTTGGATTTCTTTGATAGCCACAGGGATTTTTACGTCTTCTCCTTCGGGTACCCAAAGACCCTGCAAAGGGAGAAGAAAGTCTCACAGGCATTCATAAAAGTCCACCTAAAGTTATCTTTTTCATATAATTATGCAGATCATAGATGCAATTTTATAAAAGAGTCAACAAATAATGATAGAAATAATGTTATAAAAATTTATTTAATTATTTTTACAATAAGAATGTATAATACCAATAATATTAATAATAACATTCATAATGTAATAAACGTACCACATTCATAAAAGCTGGGTAGTGAGATATCTTTTCGATATGTACCATATCCTAGCATACAAAGATACACATAGATACATACATACTAATACAGTAACCACCGCTTATAGTGATCAGTGGTTATAAGAATCAACCGTTTATAAGAATCAATATCGCGAAAACAAAAACAAATGCATTATTTCCATGCTAAAATTTCCGCTTTAAAGAATCAATCCACCGGTTATAAGAATCAGTTTACACTCTTCGCTTTCCTTTCATTTTTCAAAAAAAGCCACTTTAACCCGAAAAAGGCACGAAGTTCTTTCTTTCTTTCTTTTTTTTAAGAAAGATTGATAAGATGGGATGGAATATAGTCTTAAAATTCATTCCTTTCTTTGTTAGACATAACATAATAGTTTCCCCTTAAACGATTTAGCACAACACTGTCCTATTAGCTTGACCCAGGGGCATCTTTACCCGTTCCGGTCCGATTTCACTTTTCTGCACTGACAAACAAAAATAGGGGCCCTTTTTTTCCCACCTCCCACATCCCGGTTGCGGCTTCCTGGACCCTGAAATACATAAATCTTAGGCGAAGTGTCCACTATCACTTAGGCAAACGTGACATTAGTAGATTCAGCACGTTATCAAACCGTGAAACGTAAGCTAGAAGATGAATCTTCGTCTGAGACTATTAGTATTGAAAGAGTATTGAAACAGCCTCCTGAAAACTTCATTACGTCAAACTACCATAGAAAACTTTTTCTTGCTCCATTCCTGTAGTTGAAATGTTAAAACTGCTAAGCAGGTATGTTGTAACAAATATTGGATTTTTTCTTCTCTTACTATAATCATTCGTATCTACTTATAGGTCTAAAAATTAAGTTGTATTTTTAAAATTAAAAAAAAAATTTTAATAAAAGATAATTAACGTAAATTAAAGAGTATTTTATGGTAAATTATCTAATATATGTATATGTAGGTGTGTGTGTGCCTGTCCAAAAACCTAAAGTTCGGCTATAAGTATCAACCGCTTTTAAGAATCAAAAACAGTAATAACAAACGTGATTCTTATAAGCGGAAATCACTGTATATACAGTGGTACCTCGGTACTCGTTAATTGGTTCCCGAAGGCACGACGAGTACTGAACAAATTTTTGCCTTAAGGATGAATGTACGTTGAATTAATTCTTTCCTGAAAACCAGATATTTCACTTTTTATTGGGCAATTTATAAATGGATGGAGTTGTCTTTTAATACAAAATCTTTAAATTAGACAGACATACACTCGTCAAAAGTGAAATTGCAACACCATGAAGGAATGCGCGTAGCGATGTGAAAATAAAAGTATCGGTAGAGGTAAGACACATATGCAGACGATTAAAGAATCAAACAAAGATATAGAAAAATAAACTGTTTATTCAGTATTTAATGTGACCACCACGGGCGGCTATACAGGCCTCTAAACGGTGAGGCATGCTGTCTATGAGGCTATTAACGGTCTCCTCAGATATGTCTTGCCAAGCCGAGTCCATTGCAGCTCTCAGTTCCTCTACGGTGCACCGCAAGTCCGATGGCAGCCCACGCATGCTCGATGAGACAGAGATCGGATGAGGTTGCCGGCCAGGGATGGAGGCAATTCCACTGAGGCTGTTCAGAATGTGACGTGCGACATGAGGCTCGGCATTGTCCTGCTGGAATAACGAGCCGGGGGCGGCCAGCACAAGTGGCCGAACCACAGGAATAACAACTTGTGTTACGTACCGGGCCGATTTTAAACTGCCAGTAACGTGCACAAGGGTTGTCCGCTGTCCGAACATGATGCCACCCCAAACCATGAAGCCCGGTGGGGGGCTGGTATGACGTCCGACGATATGGGCTAGCAGGTAACGTTCTCCGAGAAGCCGCATCATGTGTCCACGACTGTCATTCCTCCATAAACGAAATCGGGATTCGTCTGAAAACAATACCCGATGCATTTCGATCGTCCATTGACGATAACGTCGACACCAAGCCAGACGGGCAGTCCTGTATAGAGTAGTTAAAGGTACCCCAGTGGCTGGTCGCCATGCGCGCATCCCTGCCTCATGCAACCTGTTATGGATGGTGTAGCAGGAGACAGGTGCCCCATCTGGTAATGGTAGATAGGTTTGAGTATGACTTGCCGTGGCGAAGAGTCCCCACGAAACATTCGCCGAATTTGCCTATCAGTGCGATAAGAAGTACACCTGGATGATCCAATGCTTCTTTGCCGTGTTCTCAGATGGTCCTGCGTCCATCGTGACACACAACACTAAATTGTACTGACGTCCCGTCCAACACGTCTGGCAATTGCGCGCATCGACAAACCGAGCTCATGCAGTTGTAGGATACGTTCTCGTTTCCCAGACGGTAACTGCTTGTATTCATCTCGCTGATGTCTCGAGGCATTTTCTACCCTTCTTCAAGTTCCGTTACAACAATCTGTCATTGATAGCATCATATACAGAGAGCGAGCGAACTACTGGCTTTTATATCCAGAAACTGGGTATTATGTGACCAGATGCGCAAGCGTATTTTATCATTGATATATGTCTCTGACATCTGCCGATCCTGTTATTTTCACATCGCTACTCGCATTCCTTTACAGTGCTGAAGTTTCACTTTTGACGAGTACAATTCAAAATAATAATTAGATAAAATAAGATAAAATTCATCTTCGCTCAACTTGTACTGAAAAGAGTTTATGGCCCGTTGGCATAGCTTGGAATGAGAATCTCCTTTCAATAAACCTTGAGGCATTTGCACAGGGATTCTTTATCTTTTCTGTCTCTTAACGCATTTCATTCCTGTAGTAGACTCATTCCTGTATTAAGCTTATAGGGCAATAGGATGCAATAGGAGTTGTTTCGAATCTTTAGGATCCAGTCCGAATAAGCGGCTGGTCAGATTAACCGGTGGTCCAATTAACCGGATTCGACTGTATATATATTTATTAATTATCAAGGATGCTTATTCAGTAAGGAAATCTTTTATCCAGAGTACTTGGGGATCTGCCCCGTTCCATGACTGGTACATTGGTGTCTTCCCTGGTGGAGCTCTTATCTTCAAGGATGGTACAGCTGAGCTGACAGCAATCTCTAGGTTTGCAAGTGGCCACTTGATATGCCTAAAGTTGGATCGACAAAACAATACCTTTCCCACTTGTAAAAAGTGTAATAATGAGCAGGCTACTCCTTTTCATATCTCAACTTACCAAAATGTATCCAGGGAGAACTTTTTTTTTATCGATCCTTGCCTATTGATGGACCTACGGAGGATGTATGGTCTCATTGATCTTAGAAATAACAACAACAACAACAACATATATCTATATATATCTATATCTATATAATATATATATATATATATATAACGAAATTTGCCTGCTCCCAATTTTAACCGAACGCGTATTCAAAAGTCTTTCTTTCAACAAACCATAACCCCTCTTCTAAACTAGTACCTAGAAGTAATTTAATTCATATTTTATATTTATCCTTAATGCAAGTGCCATTTAATCTTCTCCAGGCAATAGAAATTCCAATCCCGCACTCGATGTTTAAAACCCCACTAACATAACCATAAATAATATGTTCCGCAAGCCCCAGTGAAGTTGATATATCATATGTAACTGCTTTCACGCCGCTGCTTACTAAACCCCAATGACGAGTAGATACTAAATATGCCTTTTTCAAGTCCTACTTACCAGTTGGTACTATATCATAAATATGCCTGTGTCAAGCCCCTACTTACAAGCCTTATGAAAGTGTCTATACTAATCTGTTATGTCTAATTATATAATTGGCCCGAAACATTCTCTTAGGGGACGGTGGTGGATGAGGGTCACTGGTAACTAGCACTTTAAAGTACACATATTTATTATAGCCAACCAGCGTACCAAGATGTGGTCGGCAGTGCCTATATAAGACACCAGGTGTCCGGCGAAGCTGTTAAATCGGTCCCTGCAGCTATAATGGCAAGTTATCAGGATTTATTTGACTTTAAACGTGCCGTTATAGTCGACGCACGCGAGATGGGACATAGCATCTCCAAAGTAGCGATGCAATTAAGATTTTCGAGCACGATCATTTCACGAGTGTACCGTTAATATCAGAAATCTCGTAAAACATCAAATCTCGGACCAGCGGTGCGGCCGGAAAAAGTCCTTGAAAGAACGAGACCGTCGAAGACTGACGAGAATCCTTAAACGAGATAGACGTGAAACAGTTCCTTAAATTGCTGCGGAATTCAACGCTGGGGCATCAATAAGTTTTAGCATGCGAACTGTTCAACGGACTGTCATTGATATGGGCTTTCGAAGCCGCATGCCCATTTATGTACCGTTGTTGACTGAACGGCATAAAGCTTTATGCCTCGCTTGGGTCCACCAACACCTCCATTGGAATTTTGATGACTGGAAACACTTGGTTTGACGAGTCTCGTTTCCAATTGTATCAGGCGGATGGACGTGTACGGGTATGGAGATAACCTGACGAATCCATGGTACATACATGTCAAACAGGGGACTGTTCAAGCTGGTGGAACCTCTGTGAGGGTATGAGGCCTGTGTAGTTGGCATGATATGGGACCCCTGACACGTATGGAGACGACTCTGACAGGTGACGGGTACATAAGCATCCTGTCCAATCATCTACACCCATTCTTGTCCATTGTGCATTCCGACAGACTTGGCCAATTCCAGCATGACATTGCGATACCCAAAAAGTCATGATTTGCTACCGAGTGGCTCCAGGATCACTCTTCTAAATTTAGACAGTTCCATTGGCCACCTAAATACCCAGACATGAACATTATTGAGCTTATCTTGGATGCCTTGCAACGTGCTCTTCAGAAGACATCTCCACACCCTCCCTCGCACTCCTGTGGATTTGTGGACTGTCCTGCAGGATTTATCGTTGCAATTGCCTCCAGGATACCTTCAGACATTTTTAGAGTCCATGCCACGTCGTGTTCCGGCACCTCAGGGCCCTACACGGTAGGCGAAAACACGGAGCTTGTAACACGGAGGTTTACAAGCTATCATCCTACAAATTACTCAAATTAACTTCACTTTGATCTGCAAAAAGAAAAGTGTACTATAATCCAGTAACTATGAATAACGACAGAGGACAGGATTCCATGGAAAAGCGTTTGCTTTTTTTATTTGTAAATTAGAAGATTATAGTTAAGATTGGGGCTTAAGGCCAACAGAAATACTAAATTATTTTGGAGTTTAAACTGGCTCTTTCAAGACTGGTGGATGATCTCCCAGCCCCACAGGTTACGTTCTGCTAGGCGGCTGCTGGTTTTCTCCATCTTTTCAGACATCGTGCATTCCCGTCGCTGTCCAACTCAGGTCTGTTCTTGCAATCAGCTCTTGTTTCTCGAGATGGCCTGCACCACATCTGGTTCATGAGCGAAACATCTGGACATTGGCGACTTCGCGCTCGACAATCAGTTCAGCCAACGCTGGAATGCAAAGTGGTTTAGGGTTTTGTGTGTCTGTAGAAGGGCAATTAATCGTGCAAACTGGAAATGTCTTCGCTGCAACCCTTTTTGTCGGAATTCGCTGAGAACATGAATGGCTCTTACTGGAGCTAAAAAAGGTGATTTTCGCGAATCTTCAGCAGGTAAAGACGGGGATGTATCGAAATTTAGCCGTTCCTAATGGACAATCCCACATGGCATTTACCTGAGAGGGAATATGTTGAATTTAAGACAGCGTTACGACATATATATATATATATATATATATATATATATATATATATATATATATATATATATATATATATATATATATATATATATATATATATATACACTGCTGGCCACCCAAATTGCAACACCAAGAAAGACAAGAGATATCACAACAAAATTTTTTTTGTAGATAACATGTTAACCAAGTATCAAATGATTAAATTTATAGACTTCTGTGAAGTGTGGTTCCTGCCAAAATCAGTAGCCAGAGTAGCCGCCATTCTTGGAGATCACCGCTGCCACACGCCTCGGCATTGATTCAAAGAGACTTTGGATGAGTTCTTGGGGTACAGCAGACCAAGCAGCTTCCACACGTTGCCAAAGTTGATCTGCTGTGGCAGCTGGGGATGGAATCTGGGTCAATCGTAGAGCAACCATGGATCACATGTTTTCTATCGCCGAAAGATCCGGAGACCGAGGCGGCCAGGGAAGTAATTCAATCTGGCGATTGACGAAGAACCGTTGGACAATGCGTGCCACGTGTGGTCGCGCATTATCCTGTTGAAATATGGCTGTGGGCAAGCCCTGAAGGTAAGGAAGGACAACTGGCTAGAACACCTCTGAGATGTAGCGCTGGCTGTTTAAAGTACCTGCAATGCGTACTAGAGGTGTGCGAGAGTGATATCCAATACCGCCCCACACCATAATACCCGGTACAGGACCAGAGTGGCGGTGCATAAAGCAGCTGTTCAGCATCCTCTCTTCACGGTGTCTCCAGACTCGAATGCGACCATCGTGGTGTTGCAGACAGAAGCGTGACTCGTCAGTAAAGACAATTTCATTCCATTCTGCCGTCCACATCCTTCTGTGATCGCACCATTGGCGGCGGAGACGTCTGTGGTTCTCCGTCAAGGGTAGACAAAGCAATGGACATCTTGCGGACAGACCACTCTGCTGTAAATGGCGTCGAATGGTACGCGCAGACACTGGATGATGCGTTACAGACTGCATGTCCTGTGCTATGTTTCGTGGTGTGACTGAGCGATCCGTCACTGCCATGCGCACAATTTGCCTGTCATCACGTGAAGTGGTGCGCTGAGGTGGATGCGATCGAACACGGTTACAGTTGTTTGGTCGCATTACAGTTGTTTGGTTTCGTCCAACACGACTACCGATTTCCCTGAAAGATAATCCACAGTCTCAGTAGGCCACTATCCTTCCTCTGTCGAACTCGGATACTTGATCAAAAGATGATCGCTGTTTTCGACGAGGCATAATTGATCGTTTTTTTTTGAAAAAACCACAAGAAAAACACAATTGCCGAGCTTGAAATCGTCGAAATCTCCAAGCCTTAAATAGCGCTTTGAAGTGGCGCCACAGGCGCACGTGATGTGCGTCTTGCCTGAAATTCTAATCATTTGCATATCTCACCTCCGCTAATGCATGTTGTAAATTTCATGTTATTTGCATGTTTCCTTCAGGGTGTTGCATTTACAGTGGCCAGCAGTGTATATATATATATATATATATAAATGAATGTTTTTTTGTTTGTTTGTTTATTCGTATTTTATGCGCTGCCGTACCGTTCATGCGATTGCGATGAAACTTTGTCAACTCATTGCTTGAACTTGCGCGAAGGTTATAGGCTATTTTCATCTCGCTAAGACGTTCCATTCCCGAATTATGTTAGAAGTATCAACGGATATTGAAATTCGCCAAAAAAAATCGCCAAATTTCCCAGCACAGGATATGGGACTTCTCCCCGGATATTTTTGTTCAAAGCCACTGTAACATTTCATTGTTGCCAATTAAATTATAACATTTCCGTAAAAATAAATAGACATGAATTAAAAACGTGATTTATTTATATATTGGCGCATGCAAGAATGAATTTGATATATTATTTTCATATACGTGGCAACACCGGGATATTTCTTTTTAAAAATGAAAATATACAGATGGAAAGTCATTCATTCTCAATGAATGTGTTATCTATCCATTTCATGAAATGAAAAACTGTTCAAACTCAAATATACTGAAGATATTTAAAAATTGTTATTTGTTTATGTTATAAAAATTCTAAAATTGTGCTTTGAAATTACCAATTTAAACATTATTCTCTGAGCTATTAATTTTAATATATGATTATAGAATTTTTAAAATAATTTATTTATACATCTATAGCTTAAAACTTAACGCATATCACTTTAATATTATGCAAACTAATCGTATCAGCGATGAAGTTAAATGAAATCGAAAATATTTACTGCAAGTATTAATTATTTTTCTTTTCGTTAATGAATAGTCATCTTTATTTAGTGAATCGATATTTCGGTTATACAAGCGTATATCGTGTCAATTGCTTCTTTAAAAAATATGCCTCCTAAACGTTCGTCACTCAATAGATCTACCAGCGCGCCACGTAGAAATAAACGAATTCGAGCTTCTCAAACAAACGAGAAACGACAAGCGAGCAATGAAGCAGATCGTTTACGAATTGCAAATTCACATGCTTAAGAATCTCAAGATCAACATGCAGCAAGAATTGAAAGACAAAGTTTATATGCTACCGGATCACGCACATCAGAATCTCAAGATCAACATGCAGCAAGAACTGAAAGAGAACGTTTACGAGCTACTGAATCTCGACGAACAGTACATGTTGATTTGAATCTTGCTGCATTTCAATATAATGTTAACTACGATTACAATTTTCATCCCAGTGTAATTATCGGCAAAATGGATAAGGCCTGTGGGCATTGCAGTTCACTTAAGTTCAAAAATGAAACACCAGGAATGTGCTTCGCGAATGGCAAAGTTAAATTGCCAGCATTGCAAACACCACCTGATCCATTGTTGTCATTGCTTTCAGGCGACTCACCTGATTCCAAACACTTTTTGCAGAACATTCACAAATATAATTCAGCGTTTCAAATGACATCTTTTGGAGCTGACAAAGTTTTTCAAGATCACTACATGCCGACTTTCAAAATTCAAGGACAAATATATCACCGTCTTGGTTCATTTCTACCCGTTTCGGACGCTGAACATAAATTTTTACAAATATATTTTATGGGTGACGATGATACACAAGTTGATCAACGCTGCGATGTAAGTCCAGGAACCAAACGCCACATTGTATTCTGTTTACAAACAGTTTTCCACCAACACATTGAATGCATTGATAAATTTATTCAAAACTTCGATTGACAACTTACCAGCGGATAATTACGCAATTAAAATAGGAGCCGACAAAACACCACTCGGACAGCATCCCGGACGCTACAACGCACCTACCGTCAATGAAGTTGCGATTGTCATAGTTGGCGAAGAACGTGATACGCGTGATATAATTCTTCAGCGACGGAATAATACAATTCAATGTGTCGCTGAAACACATCGATCATACCATGCGCTGCAGTATCCCATAATTTTATGGGAAGGGCAGGATGGATATCACTTTAATATTATTCAAACTAATCCAATTACAGGTAACTACAGAGATCTTTATTTCATTTAATCAAATGAAAGTATTAATTTCTTTTTAACTTTTCATTATTTGTGAATGTAATTTAAGTTTTTTATATCTTCCGTTTTCTTTATTCTTACTGGTGAACAACTGAATAAAAAAGTATCAGCGGTTAATTATTATTCATACCGCATAATGATACCTCAAAATGGAACAAATCATATTTTGCAAAGTCGTCAACTATTTCATCAATACATAGTAGGCATGTATGCCAAAATTGAATCCGAACGTTTGTTATTTATTCGCTTAAATCAAAAATCGTTGCGTTCCGAAGAATACATTCATTTACTCGATGCAATTGCAAACGATGGGAATGTTTCAGACATTGGGAAAAGGGTCATACTTCCAGCAACGTTCAATGGCAGCCCACGGCATATGCATAAATATGCACAGGATGCCATGACATATGTGCGTTCATATGGCCGACCCGACTTTTTCATTACATTTACATGCAATACAGCATGGGATGCGATAAAAGGGCTTCTGTTGCTCGGTCAGCTACCATCCGATCGACACGATTTGACTGCACGAGTATTCAAGCAAAAACTGACTAAATTGATGGACTTAATTGTGAAGTATCACATTTATGGTGAAACTGGCTGCTGGATGTATGCGATTGAATGGCAGAAGAGAGGACTTCCACATGCACACATTCTCATTTGGCTCGAAACAAAAATACACGCAGCTCCAATTGATGATGTCATTTCTGCAGAAATTCCTAATCTTGAAGAAGATCGAATGCTGTTCGATATTGTGACGAAAAACATGGTGCATGGACCATGCGGAACAATGAATACACAGTCTCCTTGCATGGTAGATAAAAAATACACGAAAAAGTTTCCCAGAGAGTTAGTTCATGAAACACGCACTGGTGATGACGGATATCCTCAATACAGGCGCCGAAAACCAGAAGATTGAGGTCATACAGCAATAATCCGAATTAGAAATGCTGACGTTGAAATCGACAACAGGTGGATTGTGCCATATTCTCCTTTGTTATCGAAAACATTCAAAGCTCATATCAACGTTGAATATTGTCATTCAGTCAAATCCATCAAGTATATATGCAAATACGTCAACAAAGGCAGCGATATGGCATTAGTCAGTATTGATAAACCTGATGGGCGCAACGATGAAGTGAGTCAATTTCAAACAGGCCACTATATCAGCAGCAATGAAGCTGTTTGGCGTATTCTTAGTTTCCCAATTCACAGTCTCCATCCCAATGTTGTTCATCTCAGTGTTCATCTTGAAAATGGACAAAGAGTCTATTTCACGGCAGACAATGTACGAAATGTTGTTCCTGAACCAGCACACACAACACTCACAGCATTTTTTGCGCTTTCTGAAGAAGATGAATTTGCCAAAACATTATTGTACGCAGTTGTTCCAAAGTACTATACATGGAATGCTACATCTAAGAAATTCCAACGACGGCAGCAAAAGGCATGCGTGTTGAAGGCTATCAAAATGTGTATTCCTCGGACGCATTGGGCCGTATTTATATAGTACACCCAAATAATGCCGAGTGTTGCTATTTGAGAATGCTGTTGGTTAATGTCAAATGTCCTACGTCATTTGCAAATTTGAGAACGGTCAATGGCGTAGAATGCCACACGTACAGAGAAGCTTGCCAAAAGCTTCATTTGCTCGAAAACGACCAACACTGGGAAACAACTTTGACGGATGCATGTGCCAGCTGTCATCCGCGACAAATTCGAACATTATTCGCCATCATTTTGACCACATGTTCGCCATCCAATCCGAAAGATTTGTGGGAAAAATTCAGAGAGGTATTAGAGCGAAGACATTTTGCATTGTGTTCGTATTATTAGTAATGACAATTCCATTGAGTTTTTGGACAATATTTTCAATCAAGCTTCGATCGAAATCGAAAACATATGCTTAACCATCAGTAACAAAGGACTTATTCAACTTGGCATTATTGCGCCACAACGTTCTTCAATTGAACTTAGTGATCGCAATTTAGTAAGAGAGCAGCAGTACAATGCTAATGATTTGCGTGCAGTTGTTAAAGCAAACAAACAACTTTTGCATGCGGAACAAAAATTTGCCTACGATACAATTGCAAATGCTATTTTAAATGGCAGAGGTGGTATGTTTTTTCTTGATGCGCCTGGCGGCACTGGAAAAACGTTTCTCATCGGTTTGCTATTGGCCGACATTCGATCTCAAAATAGAATTGCTTTGGCTCTTGCTTCATCAGGTATTGCGGTGACATTATTAGATGGTGGACGAACAGCGCATTCGGCGCTCAAATTGCCATTGGATATTCATTTCTCGGAATCTCCAATATGTAACATTTCAAAACGATTTGACATGGCTAAAGTTCTGCCGTTTTGCAAGGTTATTGTCTGGGACGAATGCAGCATGGCTCATAAGAAATCGCTTGAAGCGCTTGATCGAACTCTGAAAGATTTACGATCAAATACGATTTTGTTCGGAGGTGCCCTCATCTTATTATCTGGCGACTTTCGACAAACTCTTCCTGTGATTCCTAAATCAACACCAGCTGATGAGCTCAACGCTTGCCTCAAAGCATCGTATCTTTGGAGACATGTGCGAAAACTCACATTAAAAACCAATATGTGCGTACATTTACAAGATGCGTCGGCAGACACATTCTCAAAACAGCTATTGAACATTGGCGAAGGAAAAGTACCAGTTGATGCTACCACAAAATGTATTTCATTTCCATTGAACTTTTGCGTAATTGTGCCATCCATTGAACAACTCATTCAGGAAGTTTTTCCGCAAATTGTCACCAATTATAAAAATCATAAATGGCTTTGCGAACGTGCGACCAAAACGTGGCACCAAAAAACACCGACGTTAATACAATCAACTATGCAATTCAAGAACAAGTTCCAGGCGATTCTGTTACCTACAAATCGATTGACAGCGTCATGAATGCGGACGAAGTTGTAAACTATCTAATGTCATCGTAGCAACTATTCTTAACGGAAAGTCCAAGGGAGAAGATGTGCTTATTCCACGAATTCCCATTATTCCCACCGACATGCCTTTTGATTTCAAACGACTGCAGTTCCCCATTCGACTTGCATTCTCGATGACCATCAACAAAGCACAAGGTCAATCACTACAAGTGTGCGGATTGAACCTAAAAAATCCATGTTTTTCACATGGTCAGTTGTATGTTGGATGCTCACGAATGGGACATCCAAGAAATTTATTTGTTTTTGCTGAACACGGAAAAACAAAAAATATTGTCTACCCGAAAGCACTTGAATGATCAAGTCAAAAAAATAGAATAAATATTATTTATACTTTCCCTTTATATATCTTTTAATTTCAACGAATGTATTCATTGTCGATAAGATCAAACTTTCTAATTCATTCTTTCAATTATTCATAATTAAACAAGATAGCTATTTCAAATTTCAAACGATATTTCCAAAATTGTTCTTATTTTTGCGGTAGCAACGCGCCAGGTACCAGCTAGTATATATATATATATATATATATATATATATATATATATATATATATATATATATATATATATATATATATATATATATATATATATATACTAGCGGACCCGACAGACGTTGTCCTGTTCAAACAATGTAATTATAGCTGAAGTACCCGGCGATGCCCAGGATTTTAAGAATGTTTGTTAACCAAAATCAATTTAAAAACACAGTATAAATAACATAGAAAAAAAAGCATACGAAATGTTATACATATTAATAATATGAAAACCCAATTAAAAATGTATAAATGTATAATAAACTCCTCAGATTTCAGCTATATTCGGTATTTCATCATAAAAAAGCTGAAAAAATAAAAATAAATAAAAATAATAATTTTAAAAATTAAAAGAAAAAAATAATAAAAGAAAATAAAATAATAATTAAATAATTAAAAAATAATAAAATAAAAGCTGAAATAAAAAAGCCTAAAAAAAAAGCTGAAATAACAGGTCTAGCAAAATTTACACAACTCTGGATTCGAACCCGGGTCGAGAGTATGGCACTTTCCAAATTGGCGACCTTCCGAATGCGCCACGACGACACGGTGTTCTAGTGGGTAAAGTGAAACATATTCGCTATTGGAAAGTTGTTGTGGGCTGGTGATTATACATGTCAGAGGAGTTTTTAGTCAGAAATAAGTTAGCAGGATAGAAGCTTAGTCTTTAGCTCTTCAATAGACACAAAGATATAGGCGAGGAGAATTGCAGTAGCGATTAAAAAAGATCTCGTGTCACTTAACGTGGTTGATTCGAATTTTCCATCGCGTGTCGAGAGTATCAATATGCCGTTGGATCTGATCCATTTTAGAGTATAAAATCTGACTTGAAAGATTATTATTTTCATTTATTATTCTGGATTAATATATGACTTGAAACTTTTTGATTTTATTTATTTTTATTTTTTCGCTCGCTGTTTGCTAACTAAACCTAACGTGGACGCCATTATCTAGAGGGGTGATTTCACAAACTGTAACAGCTTCCATTTACCGGACGCACCCCCTTATAAATTGTTGGTTTTTTATTAATTAATTAAAAATATAAAAACATATTCTATCGGATCAAATTGTGAATCTAAACCATTCTCGAATCAACTAAATTGCACACACAAAATTTCATAAAAATCAGTCCAGTCGTTTAGGAGGAGTTCAGTTACATACACACGGACAGAAGAAATATATATATAAGATATATATATATATATATATATATATATATATATATATATATATATATATATATATATATATATATAGTATATGAATACATGACTATGCTGGAAGGAGGAATAAACATGAAGGGCAGTAATAAGTTTAAGGAAAAGCTTACCTTGTACACAGTACCAAACGCTCCGCGGCCCAACTCGCCAAATTTAATTAAATCTGAATCGTTGATTATTATAAGTTTAGCTAAATTTGGTTTCACATATGATGGTTCCAAAGGTTCGTCATCTTCATAAGCCCTCATCTCCTGCAATTAAGAAAGATGACGTGCTCAGTGCAACTAACTATTTTAGTATAAACAGAAAAATGTGCAGGTGATGGATATTAAGGATAGCCCAAGGAAGACAAGTAGTACATGTTTAGAAAGACTGTTATACGGAATTTATTCCTTGAATAATTCCAGGTACCGAAGAAAATTTTCCATCACAACTAACCATAGATATGCTACAACTTAAAGTGCTATCCTTAATTCGCCTATGGTGTTTGTAACTGACCAAAAATTTCATATCTCCAAATGCAACAGAGAGTGGGTAAAACTGTAAATGGTCGTCCTTGGGCGGGCACACACACACACACACATATATATATATATATATATATATATATATATATATATATATATATATATATATATATATATATATAATACAGGTAGCCCTCCTACAGCACGGCATCTTACAACAAGGTTTCGCTCTAACACGATAGGATAAATTGCGGGAACCCTCGTATAACAATGCAGCCTGTAACACGGTTTCGTTCTGACACGATAAAAAAATTGCGAAAACCTTTTTGTACAACTCTGTACTTCTACATTGTACTTCTAATTTGATTTTTGTTTAACACTTTTAAAAACTAAATTACCTTAAAATAATGACGGGAAGGAATAATAAACTATAGTGGCTTTATATGGAAATGTATAAACAAAATATAATTTATTCATTTATAACTCTATAAAATTACAAGAAGGCCTAAGCTTAGCTGAAAATCTTGAATCATTTTCCTGATTGCAGACCCTTCCGCTGAAAGAAGCCGAAAATTCAAAAGGGAGCTGCAAAATTGTTTATCTCCATACCGTGAAACTACAATGACCTTGTAAGAACCAGCAAATAAATAAAATCATAGATTTTTTAAAGAGCATAGAAGGTACAAAAAATCTGAATGAAGAAAAAGATTCTGAAAGTGAAGGTGATATCGTTCAATTGAAAAAACGTTCTCGGTTGATTGTACTGAGCAGTGATGAGGGAGAAATTTATTAAGTTAAGGTCGTATTAAATAAAAATAATACTTTTTTGTTTCTTTTCGTTTTGCGTTATACAAACACTTATATTTTAAATAAAAATTAAGTATCTTATATGGAATTTTTAAAAAATTTTTGTTTCAATGAGTTTTCAGAACGTAATCCCCCTTTTTTGAACTGTCTCTGAGTTTCATATAACATGGTTTCACACAACACTGCCATTTCTACCTATCTACCGTGTTATGGGAGGGTTACCTGTATATATATATATATATATATATATATATATATATATATATATATATATATATATATATATATATATATATATATATATATATATATATATATATATATATATATATACACGCTTACCAACATAGTGGACAGATTCCCAGTCATCCGTGCTGCGGGCTTGGGTTTGAATCCCGAATGAGGCTTGGGCGTTATCCTAATGTCCCGTCATAGGGATCAACTAAAATGGTGCTCCCGAATTAAAGAAGTAGTCAGCAAGACTTCGCGGATCCATAAGGGTCAAGTCAGAAGAATGTCATTTTCTAAAATTTACTGTTCACATTTTCTAAAATATATTCTTTATCAACACATCTAACATATCTTTTTAAATATATGTCACAAACTTAAGGAAAAGTACATATCAATTTCAAATTTTACATAAACAAACATCTTTAGGAACGTTCTCTTCAATGATTTTCAAAGTATCAAGAAACAGTAAGAAAAAACTTTATTGAAAACAGTTTATTAATTGTACTGCGATGCCTACTGAGTTTTTGAAATTCAGTTCGTGACTGTCTTTATTTTACGGTTATATATTAAACAATCTCCTCTTATAATTTTAAATGGTCTTTTATTGATGTCTTTTCAAAAAATAACAATAATTAAGTATAGTACGTAACTAAAAATTTTCAATTTAAGATTGCAAAAAAAATTAATTTATATAGTCAAAAAGAAATGGTTAAAAAATGCTTTGAAATTGTTGTTTTTATGTGTATGTATGTTAAGGATAGCTGCATATTGTATTGCATCTATACAGATCCTTTCAGATACTAGAAACTAATAACAAATGCTTCAGCTAATTTAACACAGTAAAAATTATGCCCTCTGAGGAATAAAGTTGTTTTTACAATAACGAGATTCATATCTATACTTGTAGCCAAATACTAGAATAATTTTTAAGCTCATTATATTCAGGTTGGTACAATTGTTTCAGATTTTTACTCTGAAAATAACAAAACGCATAATTTTTATAAAAAATCTTTTACTAAACTTTACAGTGTTCTAAAAATTAAGGTACCATTTTTTTTACTAGCAAACGCTAGAACAAACATTTTTATCTTTTTTTTGTGATAGCAGTCAATGACAAAAAGTTAACACATAATTATCGGTAAAAAAGAGAAAAACAAGTGACTTAGTGCATTGGTTCTCTTGTAAATTTCCAAATAACTCCCAATAATTTCATGCAAATCTTAGAAAATAACTAGCTTTGAAAAACACTTTTAACTGTATTTTGGGGGGATTTCATGCAAAGTATTAAAGAAAAATCACGAGATAGTTGAAAACAGAAATCCTCATGCAGAATCTTTAGAATAAAAGCAAAAGCATAAAATTATATTAGAACAAAAAAGAAAATCATGAAATACTTTTTTATTTCCTTTTAAATTATAAATAGGAAAACTTGTGACCCTTTTGAAGGAATTATTAGAACTTCTTATTGATTTTTGGTACCTTTTGATTTTGTATGTTTTCGGGTCCCTCGTGAATTTTTGACCAGTATACACTTTGAGAAATAAGTAAGACGTGTCTCGTAATACTCACCATAGCCCTGAGAATTTTATTATCTTGGGTTTTAAGCTTCTTTTTCATATTGTATGTAAAAAGACCGAAACGTACTGTTAACAAAACGATGCACACAAAAACGCTCCCAAGTATTTCAGGTATTTTATACCTGAAAGTAAGAGATTCTTTATTAAAAGCATGATTATATAAGAGTAAAACCGACAAGTAGATTGAACTATTTTTAATGATTTTAACCTAGAGAAAATTCATTACTTTATAATAATTTAATAAAACATCACAATATGAATTTCTATGGTATGTCTGTTGTTACGTTTCTAGGGAATTATGAAACAAGCAGGTTTCATCTTCGTACAATTAAGTCTGAAAATTTTTCTCTTGCCTCTACATCATAACAGATGAAAACTGCAGATTTGTTTACTAAGTGAATGTTTAAAATTAAAAAAAAACATAGCACCAATGATACTGAGCAACAACAACAACAACAAAAAGAGATGTAATTTGTTTTCGTTCATTTATTTCAGTATTTTCACCCTTTTATTCCTGTCAAATATATTTCATGCAAGCACATACATTGATTTCCAATATTTTGGTTGCATATGCATTCTATACATTTTCTTTTACCAACGCCTACAATTATTGCTATACTTTGAGAGCGAAGGAATTTTTTGTTTTCAGATACGAAATTTATCACAATTTGTTTCATAAAAGATGAAATATTTTTAGTGTGTAAAATAAAAGCACCGATAATTTAAATGATCTTAGCTTTTACACGAATTTTCCTTCCTTTTTTTTAACATCTCTACATTATCTCAAAGAGTTGTACTTATTTCAGCATTTTCTAATAATTGTTTCAAATTATCAAATATATTACGTCTAATCCCATCCATTTACTTTTGACGAATTATTACTCATGCATCTTCTCCGGTATGTTAAAACCAATTAATGCAGTTGCAGTCGTTATGTATTGCAGAATTTTTTTTTTCTTTTAATATATAATATTCATTCCAATTGTTTTATTTGTTAAGTTTCAATGCGAAAAAAAAATGAAGATAATTTGGACGATATTCTCAATATAAATTTTGAATCGTACGTTTCCTATTCTGACATGTTTTTTTAATTTTGTTGTTCGTAAAATATAAATTCACCGAAATTTATTTGTTTTGCAAATTTTTAAACACATAGAAAAAGCAAAACAAGTACGGGTAATTTAAAATATCTTTATTTAAAGGAGTTATTAGACAAGTTTAATTTTCTTGAGCATTTCAAAGAGTAAATATATAGAGAGACAAGCTGAATACCCTTGCTTCGCTACGGAGTACATTCAAATTAAATAAAACGGTCACTGTATGCAATTAACGCCCAAAAAAATGATTTATAAAAAAATCGTAACGGATATTATTATAGACAAAATAATCTAGAAGAAAATATTCAAATTAAATACGACGGTCAATGTATGCAATTAATTTTTATGTTTAATATTCATAAAACATGCTGTTTCGAATTAAATTCGTAAACTTTCATCTCAATTAGTGTAGTGGTTAAATTTTATCTTTATTTTTTATTGTCAACTTATTTCGTTGTTATGCACGTGACGCATAATTAATATAAATTATGACAAAATGAAAAGAAACCATGTGATCAGCATTTAATAAATTAATTTCTAAAAATTAATCTTTAAAAATTTACCAAAAATTAGAAAATGGAGATAAACATTTCATTTCAAAGTATTTTTAGGATCTTTCTCGTGATATAAATTTAATAACCCACATATTATTATTTCAAATGCAAACTTTAAAAAGTTACAAAAACAGCTTAAAGATTTAATTTTAAAAAATCTAAGAAGAATTTTTCAAAAATCTTTCTTGGTGCACCCCTACACTATAAGATGAATCGCCATGCAAAAGTTCAGTCCTTTAGGTTCAGCGGATTGGTCTATGCGTAATCTATCAGTCAGTCAGTCAGTAAGTTAGTGAACTGTTATATATATATATATATATAGATATATCTATATATATAAAACATATATAAATCTCTCGGATATACACTGAAGTGCCACTGAATTAGGGATTACTACCTAGTAACGAGTTGGGCCTCCTCTGGCCTTGATAACGGCTGCCACACGACGAGGCATAGATTCAACAAGTTTCAACAAGATTCAACAAGTACAGCTTTAGCCAAATATTGGCTAAAGCTGTCCATAATTCAGTAAGGTTATTTGGTGCTGTGTGATGGCCTTTCACGCCTTGTTCCAAAACCTCCCAAAGATGCTCAATAGGATTTAAGTCTGGGCTTCAAGGTGGCCAATTCATGACAGAGAAGTCAGAGGAATGCACATCCAACCATCCAGTAGCCAACCGAGACTTGTGAGAGGTACAGTTGTCTTGCTGGAAAACTCCATTACCGTGCGGATAACAGAACAGCATAAACGGATGGAGGTGATCACCCAGAAACTCTACGTACCGAATTGCATTGAGGGAGGTTGGTACACGCACCAAAGATCCCAAACTGTGCCACGAAAAAACACCCCAGACCATGATTGAGACACCATGCCCTTGTACAGTTCCAGCCAGGCATGCAGGATCCATGGCTTCATGAGCTTCATATTCTCAGCCTCCCGTCGGCGTTAAGTAGTCGGAATCGAGACTCATCACTCCATGCTACTCGTTTCCAGTCATCTACACTCCAGTCTCTGTGCTCTCTTGCCCAGGCAAGATGTGCAGCCCGATGGCGAGTATAGAGCAATGGTACTCTCGTAGGTCGACGGCTCCCGAAACCCATACGGTGAAGCGAGCGTTGCACAGTCCGTTTACTGATTGTACGACTGGCACCGTCATTAAACTGGGTGGAAATTTGAGCTAATGTTTGGCTTCGCTGGCTACGTACAATACGCTTGAGCCGTCTCTCACCACGCACTGTCAAGGCTAATTGTCCTTTGCAGTTTACCCGATCGCTAGTTTTTTTTTCCACCATCCATGTATTCTTGGTATACACTTGACACTGTCGACCTTGAAAATCCTAGCTGTCTGACGATTTCGGAAATTGAATGGCCCATGCGTCGCGCACCTACGATTTGTCCGCGATCGAAGGCGTCTAAATCAGGCAGTTTACCCATACTGGCAATTAACTAATTCAGAACAACCACAACTAATTCAGAACAACCACAGTACGCGCTATATATGCAGTTACCACAGCGCACTCACTTGCGCATACATGATGCGTAGAGCTACACAATTTGCATAGGCTTTGCTATCCCTAATTCAGTGGCACATCAGTGTATATAAAAAAATATATAAATCTCCCGGATAAAATTATACCAACATAATGACTGCAATCGGAATTCATAAAATAATTCATACATTCCATAATGTTTCTCTGTTATAATTTAGAATAGAAGAATTTTTTAGAGACACATACAGAAGAATAATACAGAAAAAATTTTAAAATTAAATTTTTTTTTATTTAATTTTAACAAACGACGCACACCGGTCATTGACTGTAGGTTGCTGCTCGTCTTTCGAGACGGAGCTCCTTCGTGTGTTATACTATACAAATACAAATATTATCAAAAACACGTAATTAAATACACTACTTACTTTCGTAGAGGTGGTGCTTTGGTGTCCACATCCGAACAATATATATATTTCCTTTTATCATGAAGCAATGTGTATGGCTTATCAGCGGTACAAGAGGCCGTGCAGTTGAACTTCATGATATATATATATATAAAATGTAAATATTTATTCATTTCAGCAAAATTAAGAATTAATAAAAACAAAATACCACGTCTTCATTTAAATAAGTCAAATAACATTTGGCATTAGAGAGTATTAGAAGTTTTAATAATTTTCGGATAGTGGCGACTTGGCTAAATGTTATTCAAACTTGTTAACATAATTAAGGCGATTATTTAAAAAAGTAACAGTAAGCTGTAGAACGTGAGATTTTAAAGTAAACTTACTAATGATTTAAGATGTTTTCTATGTCAATTTTTTATTGAACAAAGAGAATTAATGTTAAACTAAAAATAAACAAACTGAATTATACTATTAATGCCAAGAAACCTATGACATGCATAATACAGAAGGTCGTTCTCACTTTATGGAAACGATTTTGAAAGTTTAATTTAATGTATAAATGCCGCATTTTTTCGGCGATTTGCTTCTGTCTGATAGCCATGGTTCTTGACAATAGTTCTAGCTCGAATTTTCCATGAAAGTAAACATTTTCTTAGTACTGCAATGTCAATTTTTCACATTCCTCTTGGACCGTTTTCCAAAGTCCGTTCAGTGTTCTTCGATGCCGTTGTCCTACGGCTCGTCTTAATAAACCGAGAGCACAAAAGTCCATTGGAGAAGCGTCAGATGATTTTACAAGAATTTCATTAAATGGGATACATTTTATTCTTGTTTCTTATTCTTTCTCTGCTAAATAAGCGGCAGTTAATTTAGACGTGTGACTAGAGGCTTTGTCCATAAGAAGCTTAATTTTATCAATGTCCTTTCCATATAAGGCTGGAATTTCTTATTTAAAAATTGGTTCTAAAATATTCTGCAGATAGTAGAGTGAATTGATGTTGGCTTTACTTGAGACTTTTTTGATTTTTAATTTGCCGTTGTAACAAGATCCTGCTACTACCATGACTCCCTTTGGGAAATTTTCTGTACACTGACGAAGCCATTTCCTACGGTCAATCCCGTCAGTTGAGCAATAGAAAACTGATCCTTTTTTATGTCAGTCACTTAAATGCACCCATGCCTCATCCAGTGTTACCACAAATATCTATTTTTTCAGCAGCTATGTGTTTTCGATATAATTTTCTACAATTTGTTTTCTTTCAGCAATATACTTTGGCAAATGCAGATGAACTTAAGGTTTAAACATCTTTTTTTAACTTAAAATCTTTATGAATGTTTTTACTTACAGTGCCAAACGATATTCTTATTTTCGATGCAGTGAACTTTTGAGTCGGCGGATTTTCTTTTAGGATCAGAGACTTCACTTTCTTAATATTTAACTGCGTTCGAATAGTCTTAGGATGAGGTTTAGCGATCATGTTTTCATTTTTACTTTCAGTTCTATGCTTTTTTCCCTTTCAAATTTAATATATTATAAATAACTTTTTTTGAAATGCCATAACTGTGATTTTTAGACCACTTTAAAATTTGATGATACGAATATTTCTCCTCGGAAAGCGCGGTCACGTAACCTTCGAGCAATCTCTCAATTTTAGGAGCCATTTTCAAATTAATCTTTTATTGTACATTCCAATCAAAACAAAACAGTGGCAATGGGTTACTGTGAAGTTCACAAATTTTTATCTCAAAATGCAAACAACAAAAATAAATTACATAATTTTTTCCATAAAGTGTGAACGACCTTCTGTAAAACTATTAAACTTCTTAATGTCTGCAATAAAAAATAAGAATAGCAGCTAGTATCAAACTAGTTCATCATCAGGCTGGAGAGCGTTGGGCGTGGTTATCTCCTTAGACAATTTGCGGATCGAAAAATCATTGAACTGAAGTTACAGAAATTTCCATACAAACTTCATCGGAGTAGGTGGCAGAAATGGAGGCTGAAAAGGGCTATGTCAAAGGAATGGAGTACAGAGTCAGAGGATTAAGAAATAAAGAAACAATAGCATATTATTAGACGAAATTATTCCACTCTCCTACTTTCTTCTATCATTTAATCTTCTACCTTAATTTCATAATTCCACTTAATAATTCCTTCTTCTGGGTTCTATAATCCCGCTTTTTAGCTCTATATCATTATATTTTTTTTCATTTAAATTTGGGGTTTGACTCTTTGCATGCACTTATCGTTCCCCAATCCCTCTGACAAGAGCACCCTTCGGGCTTCTGCCTCCAAATCCCGGAAACATCTGTCATTTCTCCGAATATTATCCAAGTGTATAAGGATCTTCACATTTATAATCAATTCCATATAATGGTCTCCAACCGTAAAAAGAAGTACATCCATTAGTTCTAAACTGACTGCCATTCTCATTTTTAGAGGATAATTTAAGAAGCTCCGTGTTCTTGCAGAACAATATACACTCATGTCCATAAATTAAGGTTAATTCAGAATCACACGAAAATCGAACTCTAAAGTAAAAATTTCACCTGTAGAATTATCACACACATCTTCAAGAATAATATGCAATTTACAGGAAGCCACCAGATGACGCCGATAGTACGTCACAATGACGAGAGTGTTAGAGAGGGTTATATAAGGAATGGTGGCAAAGAAGTAAAGTTGTTCACAAGCGTTCTGTAAGCCGCTCAGTGCCATAACCGAATAGTTATGACACATTGGAAGCATGGGGATGATTTTTTACGTGGTAGAATTATCGGCCACCTGGAATGTGAGCGTACTCAGATAGAAGTATCCGAGGAACTTGGAATTGCCCAAAGTGTCATCTCTAGGCTTTGGCAACGATTCCAAAATTATGGAAATGTCAGTAGACGTTACAATACAGGTCACTCCCGAGTTACAACGCCGAATGAAGACCGGTATTTGGCAGTAACTGCCAAAAGAAACAGACGGACCACAGCATCCGACCTGTCTCGTCAGCTATCTGCAGCCACGGGTACCACAGTTTCAAGGCAAACCGTGTACAGACGTTTGGGAAATATTGGTCTATATGCTCGCAGGCCTGTCAGATGTGTTCCGCTCACGGCAACTCACTGTCGGCAGCGATTAGCCTGGAGTAGAGAACATGAAATGTGGACATCGTCACCGTGGGCTTGTGTGGTGTTTTCCGACGAGTCCAGGTTTAGCTTGCAGTCTGATTCACGTCGGACATTCATATGGAGAACACCAGGTACCCGTTACCACCAAGACAACATCATTGAACGACACCGTTACGGTGGTGCAGGATTGCTCGTTTGGGGTGGAATTATACTGGTCTCCAGAACAGATCTGCATGTTCAAATCGGAACCATTTACGGTCACATTTATCGGGACATCATTCTGGAACAACATGTACATTTGTTTAGGGGTGCCATGGGGGCATAATTTGTGTTTATGGATGACAACGCCTGTCCTCACAGAGCAAACATCGTAAACGAATGCCTTCAATATGAAGATATCACCCTTATGAAACGGCCAGCATTCTCACCTGACTTGAATCCGATAGTGCATCTGTGGGACATGATTGGCCGGTGAGTTGCATCCCGTTAACCTCCTCCTACATGTGTACCGGAACTTGGGAGAGCATTGCTTGCTGAGTGGAGTAATCTTCCCCAAGATCAGCTGGATCATTTGATATTAAGTTTTGTGTAAAGGAGATATTATTTACAATTGCTGCAGGGAGTAAATATCATAGATTTTAGGAATGGTACCATACATACACCATCTTTTTTTGTTCTTAATCTTAAGTTTAATAAATTGGCTTTATGAATAAGTCACGTTTGTTTGGTTTCTGAACCTTTATTTACCAGAGTTGGCATTATCCTTAATTTATGGACATGTGTGTAATATAATCTACATACATGTGCCTAACATTGATTTCTTCAAGCGTGCAAAATATACCGACTTACCACTGTCCTATTTGAATTGAAATCGATTCTAAAATTTCTGCATGCAATGCACTTCATCCTACCCGGTCCATAGCAGCCGAGACATTCTTTATCGCATTCTACGCACTGGAAATTGGTATTGTCTGCGTAGTGATCTCGGGGGCACGCATCCTCACACCGTTTACCAACCTTGTATTTTAGGCAGTCACAAACGGAAGTGAGGATCCCATATCCCGAACATTTCTTGCACATGTCGTGGCACTTGCGGCAAACCTGGAAAGATAAAATCCTTTCATCAGTTTCTCCCTTTTAATTTTATGCTAAAGAAAAATAAACTAAATTTTAGACTAATCTTGTTTTTTTGGATGAAAGTGCTGTTGTGACCATTTATTTGATTAGTACTAATTGAACCGTGATCTACAGTTTAAAGCGAAATCAGGATGGTATAGATACCCAAGCCTATCTCGGTATTCACACGCTACAGAACTCCACGGTCGTGAGACTATCGTGTGGCTACGCTAAGCATGAAATTTACCCGCACTGACAAATTTAGGATGTTTAAATCATTTGGACGGAGCCGTATTCCTCTGGCCGCAACCGTCTATGAACCTCATGCGCCAGCTAGGGGGCATAAGTCACATCACGAACAATAGATCTTTAAGTCGCACATCGGCTGACAATACATACCTAATATCCTCATCAATAATGCTTTTTCCTCTAAGCATTTTCAGTTTTTTTAGACATGGTATACCCCCGTACAAAATTAATCGTCAAAAAAAATAATTCAAGTAGTCTACTCTAACGAAACTACCGCTGATTATTAACGTAGGATTGCTTATCGTTAACTTACCTCTTTTTTTTTCTTCTTTTCTTTTTGACGCAATTTGGTACTTTTCTGTTTAACTGTTTACTGCTACTGGGTTTGGCGCGCTGCCAAAATTATAACTCGCTACGCAGGTCAATTTTTTTTTCTCTCCGCAGGGCCGATATTGAGGAACGTAATCCTACGTTAAAAATTAAAAATTTGAAAAACTGTGCCCTCTTTCTTCAAATTCAACTACATTCGTAAAATTTGCCGTGGTTTAGCGCAGGGGTTGAGGATTTATGAGGTCTAAGAATGCGCAAACTTAAGTAATTGCCAAGGAACAGATGAATATATTTTCCTGCTGTGAATTTTTGGTACGTAATAAAAATGTTCACTTCGAACAACTATTTATAGTCTATCACATGAGTTCATAATCCATACAAGCAGGGGCGGCTCCAGCCCAGAAGTTTTTTGTTAGGGGGGATCGTCGGCTCTTAGGGTTATATATATATATATATATATATATATATATATATATATATATATATATATATATATATATATATATATATAAAGAAATAAAAATCGTCACATTTTAAATTTAAATTCATTTTCTATTAGGTCTACGATTATATAATTTTAGGCTATGAAAAAAATACACTGGGCTATTTGGGGGGGGGGGCATAAGGGGCAATCCCCCCCCTGGAGCCGCCATTGCATACACGATCACTCAATTATGATAAGTCCCCTATTACCTTGATGTAAATAAGAGCATAAAAGCCAGGACAGTGTTAAATTGTAGCGTGTGTTGGAGAGGGTTAAAAGTAAATACTATGTAAAATTTCTACAGAATGGAAGAAACAAAATAAAACTGATTTTCTAAAAATGAGACATAGATAACAGCCTGTTAATCATTTTCATACTTGACAAGCGTCTGCGACCAATTTTGTAGAAAAAGTAATGAAATATCATAACTTAAAAAATTTTAACAAAAATCAAATCCACGTTTGATCCATACAGCCATAATCTGCTTAAAAATAACAATTATTAACGGGTGAAACGACATAAATTACTAGTATAAAAGGGGTCAAAATGAAAGGAAAATTACCATTTTTCCTGAGAGTGATTTAATTATTCCCTCATCATAAAATTTATTGTAAAAACCATCTGGACAAGTCTCATCCGATTTCAAACATTCTGCCTGAAAAGAATATTTCAATTAAAATGTTTGATTTAGGAATCTTTCAATTGTGTATATATATATATATATATATATAAAATATGCTGAATATGAGACCCCTTTTTATTTTCATATATAACTAGGAAAGTAAGTGAGGGATTATAGTACCAACTTGATATCCTTTTAATATATACATTTTACTGCATATAGAAATGACAGAAAATTGAAAATAACCTTACAGTTTTCTTGTATTAAGTTATAAACACAAGTGTTCCATTTTTGGGGTCTGAAAAAAGTAGTCCTAATATGAGGCCCCCATTCTACAACTCTAAATATGAATCAGAATTACTGAAAAGTTCGTAATAACAAAACTGTACACAATAATTAGATAATAGTTACCTATATACACTAATAGGGCAAAAAGAAAAGGGACGTTTTAAACAAATTAGTTGGTTTAGACTACAGGTTTTGTTTACTTTTTGTTTTTAGATTCAAACTTTTCACATTGTATACAAATAAGAAGTTCGTCAGCTCCACAATCTTCATGGGTCCGCCTGAAACACCTTCTGCATTGACCCCACTGCTCTCCCCGTTTGTCTTCTGAAAATAAACAATCACAAAAACGGCATTCAGCGTCGTTTTCATCACTGCTGTCATGGAAAGTTTTTCATCATCTTCAAATGAGCTGAGATCATCATAGCTATAATTTGGCTTATTCGTTCTCTGGTTTTTAACTAGTGTTGCATTTTCATCCATCCTTAATTTTCCCCTTCCTGTACAGAACCCTTTGCCTTTTCTTTTGCCTTTATTGTCTCCTTATCATTTTCTTTTTTATCTTAGTCTCTTTTTCCTTGTTTATCGTTTGATTACTTATCTTTTAGGTCTATTTTTTTTCTTGTAGGAAGCAAAGTTTTTTTCGAATATGCTGCAGTTCTTTTGTTAATGCTATCAATCAATTTATTTTTATAAGGCAATAATGTGATAATATTGGCTTTACGGGCCCCACTTGGTATCGAGGTGTTTTTCTCAGGTAACGTAGGGAAGAGATTTATTTCTTCAGGAGTCATTAAAAACTGGTTTGAACTTGTTTGATCAATACCTTCCACGTTGTCACTACTGCTACATGGTTGTGGATTTGGTCTGGGCGTCTTTGCATCTGCAGCTTCAGAGGAAACAGAATACCCCAAATCATGCCTAATATGAGACCTTATTTCATATTTGGCATGATTTGGGGTCTCATATTGGGAACGACCATGTTGTTGAACACGCCAACGAATTTTTTAGGTTAGGATTGATGTTAGCTTAAAAACAAACAGGCGTGTTTACACACCACATTTATAGCTACCTATCCAATACTAACAGTTTTAAAAACAGTCTCACCTTAAAGGTGAAAACAGCCAATGAAAATGGTGATGCAAAAAAGTCGACGAGCACACATGCAGGAAAAAAAATAGTGCACCTTTGTGTGCGCTTGCAAACACTCGACTGACTCACCAATTACGAATGATGCAATAGACTGTTGTTTTACGCTCCAGTTGCCAGGCGGCAGCACTTTATGCGTACTATAAGCTGGGGTCTCATATTAGGCATACTCTCTCTCTCTGTATATATATATATATATATATATATATATATATATATATATATATATATATATATATATATATATATATATATATATATATATATATATATATATATATATATATATATATAGGGTGTTTCAGAACAGCGGTTACATACTTTCTGGAGAGATAGTGTACCACCTATCAGTGACACCTAGATGGTCGGAAATCACATACTAATGCATGGTCGGAAACACATTCCTGGCGCGTTAGTGACTACAAAAACACAAGCGTCTATCGGACTACCCAGAATTTCATTTTTTATTTTCAAAGTCAAGTGAGTCAAGGTTATTTTATGAAGAGGAGGTTAAATATAGTCCTTTTGTACATACCGCATCTCTTTACAACAATTAGGGGCCGAGTTATTACAGTTTGAATTTATATACCGGGCAACCCCCAAACTTGAAAACTTCAAAATGCTTCTACAGTATTGCTATGTGATTTCCCCTCATCTAGGTGTACTCTATCTCTCCTGAAAGTTTGTACCCGCTGTGCTGAAACACCCTGTATATACATACATATATATATATATATATATATATATATATATATATATATATATATATATATATATATATATATATATATATATATATATATATATATATATATACAGTGGAATCTAGATCGATCGTTTTCGGATCCATCGTTTTTCCGTATGTGTCGTTCATTTTATCCAGTCCCAACGACCATATTGCTTTGTTATGTTTCCGCATCTATCATTTTCCTGCATTTATCTTTCATTTCAATCAGTCCCTTGAAAAACAATAGATCCAGATTCCACTGTATATATATATATATATATATATATATATTACTAAAAGGATGTGTTTGTGTGTGTGTTTATGTGTGTGATGCCTCGAGACGAATCTATGTCTCTTACAGCCATGAAATTCGTCACACAGGTAGTGCGGACCATGAGTACGTTCACCTCGAAGCCCGCATTTTAAATTTTATTACCGTTAATTTTTAATTAATAAAAAAACCAACAATTTTTGAAGGATGACAACAGTAAATGGATGCTGTTAAATTTCCGAAAATCACCCCTCTGGAAATGGCCGCCACGTTAGGCGTAACAAGCAAACGGCGAGCGAAAAGATAAAAATAAATAAAATCAAAAAGTTTCAAGTCATATATAGAAGTTTCAGTACTCAATCGCATTTGCTATTATTTCTTAAAGTAAATTGTTGCATTTATTATGTTATCGTTCATTTGTATGAGCATCTCGAAGTCCTAATTTCAAATTTTATCCTAGAAAAAATTTGATTCAATTTTTTATGCAATATTTGGTTGAATTTGTGCTAAGTTCCGCTTGAGGGCACCACGAGAGTGATACAGTATGCGCTGTTTGCTGAAGGGAGTGGGTCTCTAAACGGACTGGCTAGACCTAGTATATATATATATATATATATATATATATATATATATATATATATATATATATATATATATATATATATATACTCTTATCTACTCTTGCAAGAAAGGTTTGAATGTTCTAAGTAGTGTCTATTTATAGCTACACCCTTTCTAATGCAGGTCTGATTTTCTGACCCTTGTATTCTTTTCCATTCATTGTTAGTCGTGATTTAACCGTGGTAAACCAGCGATTATACTGGATTGCAATACGAAAAAATTATGACCTGTTGTAGTAGATCAAATGTGCAGCTATTACACGGTATCCCATATATCACGAAGATGGACAATCTCATTGTTTTTTAGGTTTGGGGACATAATAGGAATCCATTCGCAAGTTGTCCTTAGATCCAATAAGCTGGACAGTTTTAAAATACGGTGATTGTATGTGCCTTCTTTGGCCTTTAATTATAAATATATCTCAATATTATCAACATTTTATATCTTGCCATAAAATGAAGAATTATTATCTTCAATTTGAAAAAAAAAGTTTATTTCAAATGGAATAATCAAGGTTGAAAGAGATGTTGCACTTTGTTCCACACATGCCTTTTGGTGTAAAAAAAATTGGCGTGCTCGCTGAAGGGTTAAAGTCTTTGTGTTTGTGTTTCCAACGACCACAAACACTGCTTGTCGGGGGGGAAATATTCATTAATTTTGTCAGTATCCATGAAAATCGCCGGGGATGGTTTCCATTTGCTATTCCATCATTTAGGAAGTTTTACTACATATCACCTCAAAGAAACAGGGTAATTACGTATTTCTTTTTTATCAAAACATATGTAAAAGTTTTATGTTATGAACTAGGCTCATATAAAGTTTATGAAAAGTGGTTCAGAATTAATTAAGGCATTTTTCTTAATACTACAATCTATAGTAAAATAAAATATAAAAGAAATTATCTGAACTGTATAAGACGTAATTTTCTGAACAAACCTGTAGGTTGTCAGCGCTGTTTGAAAATATTGCTTTATCACATAAGTTGCAACCACCAGATCCAAGTGATGTTTTTGGACCGGTACACCTGGGAAGTTAGAAGAATCCAAATTAATTAGAATAAAAAAAATTCATGAGTTTATATTGTCTAAGCATAATACTAATATTCTGAATTTCATTAATCTTCAAATTACAAGTTGACAAATGACATACAGTTAGCCCTCCTACAGTACGGCATCTTACAACACGGTTCCGCTCTAACACGATAGGAAAATTGCGTTAATCCTCGTGTAACACTGCAAGTGTAACACGGTTTCGCTCTAACACGATAAAAAATATTGCGAAAACCTTTGTACAACACCGTACTTCTACAGCACTAGATAACTGTTAAACATGACATTTGTTTAACATATTTAAAAACTAAATTTCCTTAAAATATTGACGGAAAGGAATAATGAACGTTAGAAGCTTTACATGACAATTTATAAACAAATTTTAATTTATTCATTTATAACTCTATTCCGATGTCATAGCGGAAAGGGTCATGCACAGTTTACAAGTGTGACGTAATACTCCACCTGGACGAACGCTGCGTCGTTCGAATTCGTGCTGATGACGTCGGCAGATGCACTTTTGATTTTGTTTAGATTAATCTACATTTTGATCTCTTTATGAGAAGCTTTGATTTGATCCACTCAAGCCGGAATCATGTAAATAACTTGTAAAAATGTACACTAAACTTGTAGTTAGAATATACCGCGTGCCAGGACTTAGTTCTTTCGATTCGTCTACCCTTCCAGTGAAAGAAGCCGAAAATTCAAAAGGGAGTAGGGATGTGACATCGATGTCGGATGTTTTGATAAAAATATCGATGTTCTAAACATCGATTTTTGGAAGCCGATGTTTTTTTAACATCGATGTTTTGTCCTCGATGTTTTACGTCGTCTCGATGTTTTTTTTAATGAAAAAGTACCATAATAAAAAAAATTACCACGTAGCATAATTTTCACACTCAGTAAATGTAAGTCTGAATTCTGTAAAGGACGAATACAAAAGGGGGAACGATTCCTTAGCAAACGGTCAAATGGCAATCAACATTTAGTGAACGAATCAGAGCGCTTGGAATGTTCTTGACACTCTAGAACCTGCGATGGGGTTTTATTTTATAAATAGTATATACACGAGAGCAGCCATTTTAGATATTGTTTTGTTCTGGTTTTATATAAGTTGACGCTAATATTAGTAAGATGCCTCCTAAAAGTACCGTTTGGAAATATTTTTGCAAAACCTCTGACAAATTAGCGAAATGCAATATTTCCCTTAAGTCCCTCAAAACTTCTGGCAATACCACGAATTTATCTGGACATTTAAAGGCAAAACATTGCGATATTTACAACGAGAATTTTGAGTCATCAATGTAGCCCAAGGCAAAAGCAACCAAGTTTTTGTCATTTGTGTCAGACCAATCAGAGAGTAAAATTAAATTCCTCCCCTCCCCCACACACACGACTAACCGAAATAACATTAATGTTAGAGGTTACTAAACCAGTTTTAAAAAATGGATGTTCTAAAACATCGATGTTTAAAAACATCGATGGTTTTTGGGCGATGTTTTATTAGCATCGATGTTTTAATATTAAATATCGATGTTTCAAAACATCGATGTTTTGTTATCGATGTCGCATCACTAAAAGGGAGCTGCGAAATTGTCTATTTCCATACCGGGAAATCTACAATGACCTTGTAAGAATTAGCAAAGAAACCAGAATTACAGATTTTTTTTTTAAAGATGATAGAAGGTGCAAAATATCTAAATTAAGAAAAGGGTTCTGAAAGTGAAGATGATATCGTCCAACCGAAAAAACGTTCTCGGCTGATTGATTCTACTGAGCAGCGATGAGAAAGAAATTTATTAAATTAAGGTCGCATTAAATGAAAATAATATATTTGTTCCTTTTCGTTTTGAGTTATACATATTATATTTTTAATAAAAATTAAGTTACTTATATGGAATTTTAAAAATAATGTTTTTTTAATAAGTTTTCGGAACGTAACCCCCCTTTTTGTACTGGCTCTGGGTCTCATATAACACGGCATTTTCTGGGAACCTATCTACTGTGTTATACGAGGGTTACCTGTATATATATATATATATATATATATATATATATATATATATATATATATATATATAATGTACCACGCGTGCCCTATAAATTATCTCTTTTAATTAAATACATACTCTTAATTTGTATATCTTACTTCAAGATGTTCTACCTTTGGAACACTGTACGCGTGGAGTTAGTTTATCGCGGAAACTGTGACTGTCCTAGTTTCGGGGGGTACCACTCTGTTGGAATTCTCGGGGAAGAAATACTGAAATAAATATCTGAAAGCTTAGAGCTCGTGTAAGTTTGAGAGAACGTGATAGAAATTTTCAAGCTTTAAGACACTGTTGGCCTCTACCATGATTTCAATATGGGTCAGGTATACGTGAGCGAGTAATAAAATGATTAAAACTTGGTTATTATATTGCATAATAACCGCTTCTGTCATATGACTTTCGATTTACGGTGAAAATAATGTTTCACGTTACATATATATACACTGCTGGCCACTGTAAATGCAACATCCTGAAGGAAACATGCAAATAACATGAAATTTACAACATGCATTAGCGGAGGTGAGATATGCAAATGATTAGAATTTCAGCGCAGACGCACATCACGCGCGCCTGTGGCGCCACTTCAAGTCGCTATTTAAGGCTTGGAGATTTTGACAATTTCAAGTTCGGCAATTGTGTTTTTCTTGTGGTTTTTCAAAAAAATGATCAATTATGCCTCGTCGAAAACAGCGATCATCTTTTGATCAAGTATCCGAGTTCGGCAAAGGAAGGATAGTGGCCTACCGAGATTGTGGATTATCTTTCAGAGAAATCGGTAGTCGTGTTGAACGAAACCAAAAAACTGTAATGCGGATATGTGATCGTTGGATGCAGGAGGGTACGACGGACCGGCGTGTTCGATCGCATCCACCTCAGCGCACCACTTCACGTCATGGCAGGCAAATTGTGCGCATGGCAGTGACGGATCGCTCAGTCACATCATGAACCATAGCACAGCACATGCAGTCTGTGATGCATCATCCAGTGTCTGCGCGTAGCATTCGACGCCGTTTACAGCAGAGTGGTCTGTCCGTAAGACGTTCATTGCTTTGTCTACCCTTGACGCAGAACCACAGACGTCGCCGCCAATGGTGCGATGACAGAAGGATGTGGACGGCAGAATGGAATGAAATTGTCTTTACTGACGAGTCACGCTTCTGTCTGCAACACCACGATGGTCGCATTCGAGTCTGGAGACACCGTGAAGAGAGGATGCTGAACAGCTACGTTATGCACCGCCACACTGGTCCTGCACCGGGTATTATGGTATGAGGCGGTATTGGATATCACTCTCGCACACCTCTAGTACGCATTGCCGGTACTTTATACAGCCAGCGCTACATCTCCGAGGTGTTGGAGCCAGTTGTCCTTCCTTACCTTCAGGGCTTGCCCACAGCCATATTTCAACAGGATAATGCGCGACCACACGTGGCACGCATTGTCCAACGGTTCTTCATCAATCGCCAGATTGAATTGCTTCCCTGGCCGCCTCGCTCTCCGGATCTTTCGCCTATAGAAAACATGTGGTCCATGGTTGCTCTACGATTGACCCAGATTCCACCCCCAGCTGCCACAGCAGATCAACTTTGGCAATGTGTGGAAGCTGCTTGGTCTGCTGTACTCCAAGAACTCATCCAAAGTCTCTTTGAATCAATGCCGAGGCGTGTGGCAGCGGTGATCTCCAACAATGGCGGCTACTCTGGCTACTGATTTTGGCAGGAACCACACTTCACAGAAGTCTATAAATTTCATCATTTGATACTTGGTCAACATGTTATCTACTAAATAAATTTTGTTGTGATATCTCTTGTCTTTCTTGGTGTTGCAATTTGGGTGGCCAGTAGTGTACTTATTCAAAGGAAGTTCTAAATATGGAAATTTTACATATATTATATGATTAATGAAATGTGTAAAATACTGCACACTAAGAAGTATTTTATTAAGGTACTACTGTAAAATATATTTATCATTAAAGCATTACTTAAATTGGAATAAAAAAGCATCTGATAATAAAATGTATTAAAGCCTCCCAAATGCAGTTTGAATTCTTTCGTGCATAAAATATTGTAATTAAATTATAATGCTCAGCTTTATAAATATCCAAAACACTTCACAATCACTACAAATTTCAGTTGTGTTCTGATCATATTTATTATATGCTGTAATATATATCCTCTTCAATCTTTTAAATTTTGGTGTTCTATAGAGTCATTAAGTTTCATTTAATTTTATGTTACACACACCAAGTCTAGATATATTGTAGTATACTCTTCAATCTTGATTTAAAATTTTCGACATCTGCTGAAAGTCAGTATTTCAAAGTACAGATTTCCACAGGATGTAACAGTTAATGTATTTAATTGTTCTTTGTAAAATCCCTTAATAATCAAAATAAGGAGACATGAGAAACGAAAACCCAAAACCCGTTTTATCCAACATGGTTTCTTGGAAAAGGTATTTTAAATTTTTCTGCAATTTAAGACCAGAATGTTTAACAAAAAGAAAATCTCGGGAAACTGTTAATGCTCATTCAGTGCGACCCGAATTCTACAGCGTGTACGGTTAAAGTACAGTTTTATGAATTCGATATTTATATCAGAAATTTACCCGTTAACACAATTTTCATCACAAGGCATGCACTCTCCATTTTCTTCATATTTGTTCACTGGACATTGGCTGACACAATCAGTTCCGTCTCTAACATTGCGGCATGATGAACAATTGGTTGACTGAAAATTTCAGGGCATTGATATAATTAAAAGATTCATTCTTTTAAATGAGAAATTAGTATTTCAAAACAATAATAAATCAACATAGATAGAATTCAATTAATTTTCAATATTTAAAATAAAATATTTTACCTGTAAAATTATGCATTTAGCTGAAGCATTTAGAATATATTAATATTAATAAAGCGATAAAATGTTAAAAAAACATTTTAAAGAAAACATATGCTAATATTCGAAACTTTTGTATGTACTTTATGTATTTAGTAAATAATTCTTCCTATATACGAAACCCCAATTAGTATTATAAAACGCTATGTAGTACAAATATCTCAAATTATATTCGATTAATAGCTAGTAATAGACACAATTTGCAGAGAAAATCTTTCACAGTATAAAATATATAGGTAGTTGAAGTAATTTTATTTATATTTACTGATATTATGTATGCTTAAAAATAACATAACTTTTTTTTAAAAAATGTTACCTATTTCTACGAATAAAACTTCAGCGATGTAATAATTATTTATCGTAGGAAGTCTTTCAGTTAAAAGAGTTTTTCAAGTGTTCACACTACATTAATATAAATATAATTAAAAATTTGAGGAATTTCCTTTCAAATTAAACTTATTCTAACATATGTTACGGAGATGTAATTAATAGTTATTCTGGGTAAAAAAGATAATTCAGCATAAAATCCACGACAGAATGCATAGGTTTATGCATTTTATTAAAGTTTATGTGTATACAGGTTTTAAATGAGAGAAATGAACAAAACTTACGTGCCCAAAACATTCTCCTAAGCATTCTTTATCACACAGATCACAAATCCCATTACCAGCATCATAGACTCTGAAAAATGGGATATATAATAAAAAATTTACATTATAGGCATAGAGTATAATCTTAAAATATGCATTTGTTTGGCACAGAACAAAATATATAATGAAAAAATTTATAGTACAATTTGGTAAGGGGCTACTTATGCAATATGAAGAGTTTTGAAATTTTAGCATTCTTTTTTACTCGATATTCATTTGAAAATGATCAAAACGTGATCCTATAATCCATATCAAAACACATTCCTTTCTTAAATTCGCATAGTAAAAAAAAATTCCAGTTAACTTGTAATATGAAAACTCCTTAAAAACCAAGATATGAAAAATTAATATGAAATAATTTCAAACCTTGTTCTTTTTTCCGTCAGCAATTTTCTTATGTAAATGGCTGATATCCATGCAATGAAACTAATCCATATGATAATGAATTATGTGAGAAAGGTTCATATTTAACTCATACTAGACGGTGTTTGATAACAAACTGGACTTAGGTATTTGGAAACTTTTTCCTCCTAAAAAATGTCGCTTTCCAATGAATTTTATAGTTTATTTATCCATATTACTTATTTAGCATTTTAGTATTTAATTTAAAAGATATATTAACTTTTATATATGCATTTTCACAAAAATAGAAGTTTTCGCATAAATCCTTGATGATAAGGACTGAATAAAATGTCATTTCATTTAATCAAAAACAGTATTTCAGAATGGCTTGATTTAATGAAATCATGCTGCCTACTTTATTAATCATGTTTTTCAAATATTTACTCAAGAATTGATTTTTCTTTCATAGATCGATGTTCAAAATTTTCATAAATATAGCTTTCTGATACACAGTTAAAAAATAAATCTGTACAATCAGTTTAGTATTTTCATGCCTTTCTGATATATTTTGGCAGGTTTTAAGTTTTACTAGCTGAGTGGCAACCCGATGTGTTGCTTTTTTTGATTTAAAATGAAATGGCTTTATATCTTAAAGATTAAAAACTGTTTATTCCCTTTTAAAAATATATTAGATTTTTAAAAAAAATAATTATTTAAAATTTCCTTTTTCAAATTTTGCATTATAAACAAAAAAGCTCATTCAATTACAAAACAATTCTAAAGGCTTAACTTCTCCTTTCCTAAAACTAAAATTATTTCTGGTACTTCAAATTTATTTCAATTATGTTCTTGTGGATTTCAATTATGTTCTTCTAATATGCTCTTGCACCCGACGGCGGCTGGTTTCGAACCCGGGACCTTAGGATTAGACGTCAGGAGCGATACCTCTGAGCCACCGTTACTTCGGTGAACGGAACTTTGAGAAACGGAAAGGAGCTGGCCCACCCGGAATGTCAACTTTTTCTGCTGTCCTCTTCTATTGAGTTCGGCAGTTTTAATTGAATAATTATAAAAGTTTAAATTTTTGAAAGTTGAGGATAACATCAGTGCACGCGTCTCGGCCGTCCGCGTATATCGGTACCAGTCGCGATATCCTTCTATGCTCGGTTCGCGAGATTAGCCTGTCCCCGTGTCTGCTAACTAACAAACTAACATTTGTTTACCTTCAGCTGTTAATAGTAAGATTGCAGGGAAATAAAGTAACTGAAGCATCACATAATTGATAAGAGAGGGATATGCATTTTTATCAAGATTTAGTTGTTTAATTGAAAGATCCGTCATCTCTAGTTACAAAAGAGCTCATTATTTGACAAGGTGCAAACGCATGCCAAATATGAGGAATGTGTCTTAGACTTTAGATATTTTACATTGTGTGTGTGGTCATATTAAACAACAATAACAGTTACTTATTAAATTATTCATTCAATCTAATAAATAATACAATAATAAAACTAGGGTATTAATGCACTTTTTATGATAATTTTCCCACAGTGATCTATGATTGGTCGGAACATAATACGGATATTTATCCATAAGAAGGATATAAAGTATAATCGCATAAAAAGGATATTTTACACGCGTATCTCAATCCAGACAGCAAGTTCACTCACGTAACGTGTTTAAGTATTAGAGTTTCGCATGTCGATTTGTCTGCTACAGAGAGTCAAGCAATCAGCTTTTTGTGAGGCTGATGCCAAGCCTTAATTTTTGAGATGTAAAAAAAAAGCGACATGGAAATGTTTTGTGTGTTTAAATAAGTCTAATGTATGGCAGTATAGTTACTTTAACTTGGTCAGACGGGCATGCACTTGGTATAGCAGCTGCATGATGCTTTTATCAAAATTCCCTGAACGAAGATATGCTTCTTTTTTATTACTGTGTCCTCATGAATGATATATCCCGGATCACTGTTGTAACTGGAGAAGCAGCTTAAAATTCCAAAAGATCTCAAAGTTGAATCTCGTATCCAAATTTAGACAAATAGATGCGAGTACAATACGGAAGATTATTTATCTGACATAAAATACGAGTTCCTGGCAGGAATCCTCGAAATTAATAATCTAGTTGTTAAATAAATGTTACCAATAATATTCCCAGTAATCTAATTTCTTTTCCATGTTCAGGATATGCCAATTCGTCTTATTCTATTGACACTGGATAAAGTACTAAATCAAACAAATTTAGAGATAATTGAATAATGTGTTGTGGGAACTTACCCAAGAGTTGTGTTACAGTCAGGAATGCACGTGCCATTCAATTTGTAATTTTCGCACGAGAGACATTCCTCTGGGCCTGTACCCCAGCAACCATCCTCCGAGCACTGCTCGTGACACACGAGTCCTCTCTCTCCTAGAAATGGCCCAAAGTTACAAAATGCTGAGAAAATTCTCACTTCATCAAAATTTCGCATCTAACGAGAAACAAGTGTATAAAATTGTGCAGTAATGCTGAAAGTTTGAATGTGAAGTTGAATCATAATTTCTCAGTTTAATTGAAACTAAATGTAATTTATAAGTGATGTTAATATTTTTAATTCCATGCAAGCAAGGCAAATCAGAAGTCTCAGTACATCTGCATTCAAACTTTGTTATTTTGCAATATCCTATATTGAACAACTAATACTTGGATACGTATTATGAATGTATATATATATATATATATATATATATATATATATATATATATATATATATATATATATATATATATATATATATATTGTCAGTGTGCTGTTTGGATGTGTTTAAGGGGATAAGAGACCTTCACCACGATTTTTTTAATTTTCAATTTTTAACTCTATATTCATAATAAAAATAATTAATATTCTTTTTTACTAAATTGAAGATTCTTAGAATTTCAAAATAAGGATTTTTTGGCAGAATAAAGCCTGTTTTTCAAAAACATTTTTAAAAATTCTAGCATGTTTCAAAATGCTCCATGAGCATTTCATATTTAGTAACCTTGATTTTTTTTCAATAAGTTTATTTATATATTCATCATTGTGCATTGCACTATTTTTTGTAGGAATCTAAACCCATAAATATATTTCTTTTAGTCTGCCTGTTTATTTTTTTGACGTGTTTGCATGTGTTTACTTTATTTCATGGTCTATAAATTTGAAAAATATTTGTAGTTTCAAAGAATGATGCACAGTTTTATGGTAAACACTTCCATTATTAATTCTGAGAATGCTGGAAGGAATCTGAAGGAAATTATTGCGCATGGAGCAGTTTGAAAAATTCTAGCACTTTTGAAGAATGCTTTGATAAACAGATTTTATTCTTAAATAAAATAATTATTTCTGAATTCGAAGTTTTTTTTTATGTAGCATAAAATAATATTAATTATTCTCATATTGTATATAGAGTAAAATATAGAAGAAAAAAAAAGGATTGAAGGTTCTTTGTCACCTTTAGCAAGTTGACTACTTACGATCGTGAGGGATTTGTCCAAACAGGCCCAGCAAGCGGTCATTCCACTTTGGCAGAAGGTGTTAGAGAAGCCGACATTTGATGTCGTATCAGGGATGTGTATGGGCATTCGTGTCCGGCTCTGTGAACAGTGTTCTGATGGTTTCGGAAATTTCTCAAGAAACGTGGGAGTACGGGACATGCCGAGATCTGTTCAATCGCACTTGGCCATCACCATTGAACTGACTGCTGTCGTGGATAAGATCGACTTCGCTTACACTGAGAGGTCTTCGACCAAACACTTCCCAACCTATCGCCTTCCGACTACCATACATTGGCCCAAAGAGAAAGACTTTCAAACCCTATCGGTTTGCTAACACTTCAGAGGTGAAGGACGTCGTTCAAGACTAGTTCCGCAGATGACGTTCTTCGCCCAGGATATACAAAATCTAGTAAGCGTTGTGGCACTTTCTGCAACCCACACTATATGTAGCGGATACATATCACTATTAAATCTTCTATAGTAACATATTCCAACGAACAAATCATTACAGAATAAAACAAAAAGTCTCACTTTCATTTGTGCCATTCTTAACTATATATATACATACATACAGGGTGCTCGTAAACTGTGTCGACAAAATAACGGGGGGGGGGGGTTGATAATACTCATCAAGACGAACAATGTTTACAATGCAACCTAGGGCCGCATTCTACGCAGTGTGTTAGAAAAGTGCAAAGTTCAGTGTCCAAGCTGAAATTTCATCACTGGAAAAAAAATGCGAATTATCAAAATCATAAGTTCAACAATCCCTTTCAGATCAGAGAAAGACTCAAAGTAGATGCTTAAAATGCCAAGGGTGTCGTTGCACAATTGACACCGAGGAACGAAAGACTAGCTCATCCTCTCGTACACCACTGGTGTCGTGTTAATCTTGTCCGCTGGAACAACCATTCTGTCGACTAGATTTTAAACGGAGTACACCAGTTTCTAGTACACCAATGATTTCATGTGTCCCCAAAAGATTTCTAATGGGTAGTCCTGTGGGCGTGGAGGCCCAGCCACAGGTCCTTGAAGTCCAATCCACAGTTCAGGATATGTGACATTCAGGAAGTGGCGGACCGCGGTGCTAAAGTGTGGTATGTCTTCAACATGCATAAACCTCATGACCCTGCGACATTGTCTCAATCACTACACGGAATTTGTAATTATATAAGTATGTGATGCCCCATTCCTACCCCTCAACATGTCATCTATCGGCGAACTGTTGATCTGGGCGGTCTCATAAACTCTAGGATAAGAGGCCATAAAGTTCTTGTAATGTGCGGTTCTGACGTTATAGAACGCATAAATCCCAGAGTGGTTCGAGGGCTTTTGAGATTTTTGACAGTATAGTGACATTTAGAATCCCATAAAACTTCGAACACTTACCAGCACTTCAAACGCCGGAAAAAGCCTTTGAATTCGCCGACAGTATAAAAGAAGACCCCAGTAGTCCACACGAAGAGATCTGTTTTTTGAGAGTGAGAGAGACACTCTCCTGGTCCGAGAGGCCTTCTGTAGGCCCGCGCTGTTGGTGAACCCGAAGCCGTCCTGACTATCTAACGGCTTAAATTCTAACTCGCTGTACATACTTGCTTTAACTGTTGTAGTTGTAGTATGTTTAACGTGTCGTAGTAAAGTAATTGAAGCGAAAGGCTTGTCGTATTATTGACTACGGTACAACCCTCTGTGTTGTGGACGGAAGAGCTTGTAGGAAACCAGGATGCGTTTGCTCCAGGAAGGCAAGGTACGCTGCGCACCATGTAGACCGGAAAGACCCTCTATGAGGTCATAGAAGGTAGGAGAGGGTACGATCCTTCCTGATGTCTCTATGGAAGTGCTCTGTCAAAATTGAGGTGACATTTGGCTAAATCGGACTCCGACCCTTGTGATGCCACAATGAACCGGAGCCTCAAACCCCTTGGCGATATGGACATGGTCTGGAATGCTTCCGACCAGGGGGGCATTAGAAACAACAACAAATGTTTTTAATGTTATTCTTTATTTTTACTTTAATATTTTCATTTTCTGTGTGTTACGCCAATGTTACTATGGTTGGTTTAAAAATATAATTTTATAATTTCAAGCTTCAAGGTGTCTTATTTACAACATATTTCTTTACTATATTGAAGGACATAGGAAGAAATATAGGTACATAATCATTTCAAATGCTTGAAAAAGAAAAGGTTCCATACGAAACAAAAGTTAATGAATTAATTTCTTCAGAAACATCCAAAAATACAGAATTTGTAGAAAACCGTCGAATTGTCGGGCATCCCCGGGAAAGTCTTTCAGAAGGCATCGTAACGAATTAAAAAAAGAGATTAATGGAATATGGACATTTAACAGCAAGTTGTAGCCAATTTGAAGATAGTAATAAATTACAATATCTCACATTTTTGGAGCCAGATTACTGGGATATGGAAGAAGTACTAGTTCCATAGAAAGCAGCTGAAAAGCAATTGCTTGTGCTTAATGAAATATTCAGTTACAAAATTGATAGTTATGAGTATCGAGATTTTGCTGAAAACTCTTAAAAAATTCCCAGAACTATTCAATTCCTGAAAGTGTTCAATGAGCTAAAAATACTGTAAGAAAAATTGCTACAAGTTCAGCAGAAGCGGACTTTGCCGTGGAAGTTCGCCCAACTGTTTCTAATGTATCAAACATACAAATTACACAGGCCAAGGATGAAAAAACATTTTGAATAAATTTGCCTTTTTCATGTGGTTTTTTTTTGTGCGGAAACCAAATTATGACAATACAAAAGCCGTATCACCCATCATTTTTTTCACATTTCAACACCCAATGTTTAAAGAAATGACATTTTTAGCGAATTCAACGCCATAAGCTAACCGCCAGCAATGTGGCTTTACCAAATTCCCTTGTTTCTTATATGAATGGGGCAGTAGGGCAAGGGATCAACATTGGTCCAGAAAAATCTGGCCTGCAAGAAAATCTTTAAAGACTGGAGAGAAGAACATTCTGCGCAAGAACCCCGTGGACCCGGAAAACATTCTGCTGTCACCTCTACACATAAAATTAGGCCTAATGAAACAGTTTGTGAAATCTTTACCCAAAAATTGAAAATTTTTCAAGTATCTCTGCGAGAAGTTTCCTCATTTATCAGGAGCAAAATTGAAAGAAGGCGTATTTGTTGGGCCTGACATCCTAAAAATGATGTTCGATCCCAACTTTGAATCAAAAATGACTTTAAAAGAGAGGGACGCTTGGGTATCATTCAAGTAAATTGTGACCAAGTTCTTGGGCGATAAAAATGACCCACATTATATTTCAATTGTAGCCAACATGCTGGAAAAGTTCAAAAAGTGAGGCTGTTTGATGAGCCTCAAGATTCACTTTTTGAACAGTCACCTTGATTTTTCCCCAGATAATTTGGGTGATGTCAGTGAGGACAACAGTGAGAGGTTTCTTCAAGGCATTAAATTCATGGAAAGACGGTATCAGGACTGCTGGAATACCAATATGATGGGAGACTACTGTTGGTCACTTCACCGAGAAGTTGAGCAAGCGATTCACAGGCGAAAAAAACAATATCAGGAGCTTTAAGGAGAAGAGGGAAAGGATACATAAGCCAATGCACACATAAAACCTGTGTAATAAAAATGTATTTTCATGTTTATACTTGAATAAAAGTTTTGTTCATATTGTAACATTTATACATTTTTATTTTCTATGATATGTTCGGCTAATTTTCTAGTTTCCGACGAAGTCACATTGTGACGAAACTGTGGGTGATAGAAAACAAGTGAGGTCAGATATGGATTCAGCACCAAAAATTTCATAAGAATCAGCTATTAACGTTAAAAAAGTATTCAAAATTTATTTTTCGTTGGCCTGTGTTATCAGTCTAATTGGCATACCACTATGAGAATGAAATCCTACTCTTAAAGTGCAAAGATAGTTAATAAAATATCACACAGCCGATGATGCTCGGATAAAAGCATAGAAAATTGCAAGTGAGGATGCCAGTTAAACAGCAATATGGAAAAATCTTCAATAGCAGTTTGTTAGGTCTTCAATATTTTCTCATTAATATTTTAAAATTCTTTCTTGCAACATAATCCAGTTTTGTGTACCTCTTTTATTGTTCTTATTTGAGAATTTAATACAGGAATTATTGACTACCTTTCGGAATATCTATTGCTATTCTTAAAATAGTCATTTGGACAGAGCACCTGTTGTTATTTGGAATCTAAATTAACAGCAGGTAATGATTAATTTGAGCTTATAGAAGCAAACACACACACACACCATATATATATATATATATATATATATATATTGAGAGAGAGAGAGAGAGATGTGTATGTATATATATATATATATATATATATATATATACAATGGAATCTCGATCGATCGTTTTCGGATCCATCGATTTTCCGTATGTACCGTTCATTTTATCCAGTCCCAACGATCATATTGCTTTGTTATGTTTCCGCATTTATCGTTCATTTCAATCGGTTCCTTGAAAAACGAAAAATCGAAATTCCACTGTATATATATATATATATATATATATATATAATATGCTCTGCAATAAGGGTAATAATATTTGTTAATTAAATTAATTCTAGATAGAAAAAATTTTAAAAATTTAAGGTAAAGAAGGCCAAAAACTTACTACAATTGTCTTCCGCTGCATTCCATCTTGTAGACAAAAGACGAGTTGATTCCGTCAGCTTCGAGAATTGTATTCCATTCGCAAAACATAATTTCGGATTACTCTGAATCGTCACACCACCATTTCGCACCTGACGTAATGAACTGAGATTCAGACTCTCAAGAGAAGTTCCCATGATAATTAAAGCAAACTTATCCCTAGGAGATACCAAATTCAGAGACATGCACATACCATTAAACTGATTCAGCTGGGATTACAAAAAATACAGTTACATCATGCAGACATGCTCTCTCTCACACACACACACACACACACACACACACACACACACATATATATATATATATATATATATATATATATATATATATATATATATATATATATGACACGGAGCGTGTTTTGCTCCCATGTTTAAATCGATGTTATGCAGTCAATACATACATTAAACAACTGGGCGAGTGGAAGGCCATGAAGGAAGTAGTCCAATTACTATAAACTTCTTATTCATTCATTCTCATGATTTTACTAATGCTCCAGGGTAAGCAATGCGCTCTGCCATTTTGTCGACCTACCCGGCACGACTGCTGCAAGCTTCCGCTCTCAACGAAATTCCCATCAAATCTACCGCCAAAACTTAATTTCCTCCGAGCTCCTGCTGCACGGCGCATGTGCAGACCTCAACCTTGGTCATCTGGACACTTAGTATTGCTGATCGTATAATTTAACTTCGCGCCCAAAGACCTGTACCTTTCTAAAAATACATCCTCTCGCCTAGAATTCTTCGCTTTCCGCTCAAAGTCGCTTTTAAAGGATGATTCCCCACTGAAAAATACGCGCCCTTTGTAAATGAAATGTTAGATTCTTAATATTTTAAACCCCCTTTCCCCGTACTTCTCAACTATATTTTGACAGTTCAGTTATGTTTTGACATATATATATATATATATATATATATATATATATATATATATATATATATATATATGTGTGTGTGTGTGTGTGTGTGTGTGTGTAAGGAAAAACATAAAACTAAAATATAGGGTGGCTTTTGTTAGGGGAAAAGGGGAATTTATAATCAAAAATTATTAACTCACGAAAGTTTGCCATAAAAGAAGAAGGGTTGTTAATAGCAAAAAATAGCAATAGGGGTCGCCACTAGACGGGTACTGTTCAGAAAAGAGATAGTTTTCGGCAGGAGTAAGTTGCGTAAAAAGATTACATAAGAAGAAATGTGGAGAACATTCCATGATGAATCAGCGGAAAGATTGGAGTGTAACAAAGAAAATCTAGTTAGTCGGCACTTAAGTTTGAGAGAGGTAACATGTACGTCGTCATGAGAGATTTCTAGTGGGGTGGTTTGAAGAACTTTGTCGGAGCTCTGGACAAAACGTAATGGAATAAAAACCAGTTAATGGAACTTCGAGTATCTTCATTGCAATGCCCGATTGCATTTCATTAATTAATAACCCATGACAACGAACTCTGTCATCAGTCGACTTGGACAGTCCTGTGCGGATTTGAGATTTTCTTTTTAATTTCGGGAAGGCCGACGTCGTGAAGCAACCACTCGTCTTTTCATTCAAAAAGTGTTACTCTCTCATAAAAATTGAAATTTGTGAGCTCCGACGTTAAAATATTCGTCTTTAACAAAATTTTTTTGATCGGATTGGAAGCTTTGGAGTCAGGTCGATTTTTATATGCTGAAGCTGAAATTGCATTTTCAATCTTGCCCCTTGTCGTAATTTCTGGGGAAATTCTTTTGTGAAATTGAATCCAGGAGACTTTACATTGTCAGTGAAGAATTTTGTCAGAAATACAAATGGATAAACCGAAGATTAAGCAGGAAGAAAACGACGATAGTGCAACAGTCAACGATGATTATGAAAATAAAGATGAGAATAAATGTGAAATAGAACCAAGTGAAAGACACGAAAAAAAGAAGTTCTAACATTAAGTAAATGCAGTGGAAAAACAGCAGAGAAAGGAGAATTGCAGATGATAAAGTTAATGGTCCCGAAGTACGACAATCTGAAATTTAGAAATATTCGGCTTTGGATAGAACTCTATGAAGAAAAATGTAATGCTTTGAATTTGGATGAAGATTGGAGGAGAGAAAATAATTTTCATTATTTGGATGGCGAAATTCAGGACATCATTATAGCGACGCAGTTGTATAAGAAGAGTTATACAGAAATCAAGAGAAATTTAATATCAGTCTTTTCGCGCAGTAGACAAGAAATGGAGAGTAGGGTGGTTCGAAAAAAACTTTTTTTTTATTTCAGATCGCTAGAGTGCACAAAAGTTGCCATTGGTATAGACGTTAAAAAAGCATTAATTATTATTTTTTTATTCATTTGTCTTCCGGTCGTGCAATGCCATCAAAGTTAGCAAAAATTGTGAAAAACCTTAATTTTTCATAATTTTTTTAAGCACGCCAGATGGTTTTAATTGCGTTTCTATACCATTAATTAACTACTAAAAGTATGTAAAATCAATATATATGCAATTATTATACATTTGTTTTATATCTTCCGGTCGCGCAACATAGTACAAAATGAGTAAAATTAGTAGTTTTTGCAAAATTTCAAAGTTTGACTGTTTAGTACATTTTAATCATACGATTTTTAGAGATGCTATAGTTTAATTCTATTACAATAATACATTTAAAATCCAAGCATATAAGATAAACTTTGATATTCAAGTGGAATTCGGTCGCGCAGCTTCGTCAAAAACAGCAGAGTAGCCTACTACCGACAGGCGAGGCGTACGTGACGAATGCCGCGCCTTGACGAGTGACCGATACGTGACGAGTGACCGATATGGCGTATCGGATCGCGCTAGGGCTGCTATTGCTTCAAGTGTACTGCAAGATGTTGGGTTGATTAATGAATCAGATACTTCTTATGTTGTAGACAAGAGTAAAGTCCGAAGAGAAAAAACTTGTGTGAAAGCTAGTTTGCAAAGTGATATAAGTTTAGAAATTTATGGTCTTTATTTTGATGGACGAAAAGACAATACATTGTCAATTGAAAAAACTAGCAGAAAACACTTTCACGGAACCTATAAGGAGGAGCATTACTCTTTAATTCAGGAGCCAGGCTCCACTTACATAGCTCACACTTCCTTCTTCAAGCTCAGCAACCGACATAGCCAAAAGCATCACGTCTTATTTATCAGAAAATGGCTTTTTACTTGACAAATTGGAAGTTGTTGGATGTGACGGTACTGTTATTAATACGGGCTTAAGAAATGGTGCAATTCGACAAATAGAGATACATGTGGGAAGACCTCTACAATGGAGTATTTGTCTTCTCCATTACAACGAACTGCCATTCCGCCACCTTTTCCAACACTTAGATGGAAATACAACAGGCCCAATAGGATATTCCGGACCGATTGGAAAGGCCCTACCTGATTGTGAGAGACTACCAGTTGTTTGTTTTAATCCTATTGATTGTGAGATTCCAAAGTTGGCAAGCGTATTCTTAGCAAGGACCAATTGTACTTGCTTGAGATATCAGAAGTCATCAAGTCAGGACATTGTTCAGAAGACTTTGTAGTACGTGATCCTGGCCCAATGTCACATTCAAGATGGCATACTACTGCAAACCGAGTTTTTCGCCTCTACATCAGTGTGTCAAGCCCTTCTGAAAATCTGAGATAGATTGTCACATTCATTCTCAAATGTTATATGCCTATGTGGTTTGCCATAAAAATAAACTGCAAATTCACAGATGGGCCTAGACATGTTTACAAAACTATTGAATCTACAAGGTACTTACCAGAAGAGCTGCTTCAAGTTGTTGATCCCGTTTTACAACGAAATGCTTACTTTGACCATCCCGATAATTTACTTTTGGCTATGGTAACTGATGAAAGAAACCATATCCGAGAGCTGGGATTTAGGCGTATCATGAAGGCAAAGCAAGCAATATCTGAAAGTGACTCTATCAGAATCTTTAAACCACCAAACCTAAACTTTGAAGCTAAAGACTATACCGAAATTATCAAATGGAACACCAGTACACTGACTCCTCCTCCACTGTTAAGAACATTGACTAATGAAGAGATAAAACAATATGTGAGCAATGACTTTAAGCCTGTTATGAGTATAGATGCTTTCCCATGCCATATACAGGCAGTTGAACGATGCGTTAAGCTAGTGACCGAAGCTTCAAGTAAAGTGTGTGGACACAGTTCCAGAGACGGCTATATTGGAACCACATTACTGTCACGCTCAGCGATGCCAACTTTTTCACACAAATCCGAATTTCGATGTTTATCAATAAATAAAGACTAGAAAAGAAACATAAAGAGAGAGAAAGCGAAATAAATTTGTACATATTGTAAATAACACACCCTACATTGGATGGTTGGTCGGGTAGGGTGTGGGTGGAACTCGAACTTTAGCCACCTCCCCGTGGTGAGTTCTGGGTCGTTTTGCAAACAAAATGAGCGAAGAGCTGCACCAACAATTGAATATTGAAACAAAAAAATTACCAAATATTTACTATTAGAAAATTTCTAAATTATCTGAAAGGAAACATTGTCAAACAACAAAATTGTCAGACAACGATAATGGCTGCTACCGGCTGCGAGGGCATCGCTGGCATTCGTCACGTACGCCTCGCCTCTCGGTAGTAGGCTACTCTGCTGTTTTTGACGAAGCTGCGCGACCGAATTCCACTTGAATATCAAAGTTTATCTTATATGCTTGGATTTTTAATATAATATTCTAATAGAATTAAACTATAGCATCTCTAAAGTCGTATGATTAAAATGTACTAAACAGTCAAACTTTGAAATTTTGCAAAAACTACTAATTTTACTCATTTTGTACTATGTTGTGCGACCGGAAGATATGAAACAAATGTATAATAAGTGCATATATATTGATTTTACATACTTTTAGTAGTTAATTCATGATATAAGAACGCAATTAAAACCATCTGGCGTGCTTAAAAAAATTATGAAAAATTAAAGTTTTTCACAATTTTTTGCTAATTTCGATGGCATTGCGCGACCGGAAGACAAATGAATAAAAAAGTAATAATTAGTGCTTTTTTAACGTCTATACCAATGGCAACTTTTGTGCACTCTAGCGATCTGAAATTTTAAAAAAAGTTTTTTTAGAACCACCCTAATGTACACAGATGAAGGAGTGGTGCACCAGTACCAGAAGTGAATTGTATTACATAATGAATCTGTCATTATGAAAATTTAATGTGGTAAATTGTAACTGAAAATTATGTCTAAATGAAAATTGTAAATTAAATTACGAAGAAGTGTTGAATTTCATGTAAGTAAATTCTAAAATGTTGGAAAAGTTCTATAAGATAAATGAAATTGATGAAGCTTAAAATATGATGTGTTATAAATTGGATCCTATGAGAAAAGTCGAATTTATTATAGTGTCAAATATTAATGTTTTTGCCTCTGAGTCTTTACAGAGACAAGATAGCTAAACAAGGTAGAGGCCTCCTGGGATACGTGGCGCCACAATATCTATTTTTCAGTACTTTTGTATTATTTCCTTGTTTTTAATGATATTTTATTAATATTTTTGAATTTATATGTGAAATGTTTTCTGGGACTGTCCAAAAAGCTGGAGTAAGAATGCTATTGATGAAGAATTAAGAATTTTGTAACTAGTCAAAGAACTATAGAACTCCAGGTTAGCCAATACTAGGTATGGACTTGATAAAATTCAAGCATGTGAACATTTGTGTAACTTTAATTGTGGCAGTCCAATTCTTACTACTTAAAATTGTTGTGGATAATTGATAAAAAAAGATTAAATAAAGAATAAAAAAAGAGGGTAATATTTTTTAACTACTGAATACTTAATTTTCAAGTGTCAAGATAATAAAAATGTATATTTAGTGATTTAATTTTGTTTTGATAAGTGCTTTAAATTCTTTTTGACTTTTGTAGATAATGTTGTGAACTTTATTGTAATGATTAATAATGTGATATATTAGTTTCTGTCTCGACTGGAGACAGCTGTAAGTTGTATATTTCATCTAGAGCTCCTTCATGGTTGTGTACAATAACAATTTAATTTAGAGATAGTTAGGAAACCAAGTTAGGAATAAGAAAAGATAAATTAAGTTAGGAATAGTTTTCATTTAGGTTTTCATTTAATTTTGTTGATTAGGGACTGCAGCCCTGATCAGCATACTTTTCAAGTAACTGTCAGTTGAGTTTGAATTAAATTTAAGTTTTCTCTTCTGGAGACTGGCCGCACTGAACTGCCCATTCTTTGTGTGCACGCCTTCAGAGAACGGGGGGGGGGGGGGGAGGTTGTAAGGAAAAACATAAAACTAAAATATAGGGGGGCTTTTGTTAGGGAAAAAGGAGAATTTATAATCAAAAATTATTAACTCACGAAAGTTCGCCATAAAAGAAGAAGGGTTGTTAATAGCAAAAAATAGCAATAGGGGTCGGCACTAGACGGGTACTGTTCAGAAAAGAGATAGTTTTCGGCAGGAGTAAGTTACGTAAAAAGATTACACAAGAAGAAATGTGGAGAACATTCCATGATGAATCAGCGGAAAGATTGGGCGGGAGTGTAACAAAGAAAATCTAGATAGTCGGCACTTAAGTTTGAGAGAGGTAACATGTACGTCTTCATGAGAAATTTCTAGTGGAGTGGTTTGATGAACTTTGTCGGTGTTCTGGACAAAACGTAATGGAATAAAAACCAGTTAATGGAACTATTTCGTGTATCTTCTTTGCAATGCCCGATCGCATTTCATTAATTAATAACCCATGACAACAAACTCTGTCATATATATATATATATATATATATATATATATATACACTGCTGTCCTCTGTAAATGCAACACCCTGAAGGAAACATGAAAATAACATGAAATTTACAACATGCATTAGCGGAGGTGAGATATGCAAATGATTAGAATTTCAGCGCAGACGCACAACACGCGCGCCTGTGGCGCCACTTAAAAGCGCTATTTAAGGCTTGGAGATTTCGACAATTTCAAGTTCGGCAATTGAGTTTTCCTTGTAGTTTTTTCAAAAAAACGATCAATTATGCCTCGTCGAAAACAGCCATCATCTTTTGATCAAGTATCCGAGTTCGACAGAGGAAGGATAGTGGCCTACCGAGATTGTGGATTATCTTTCAGGGAAATCGGTAGTCGTGTTGGACGAAACCAAACAACTGTAATGCGGATATGTGATCGTTGGATGCAGGATGGTACGACGGACCGGCGTGTTCGATCGCATCCACCTCAGCGCACCACTTCACGTGATGACAGGAAAATTCTGCGCATGGCAGTGACGGATCGCTCAGTCACATCACGAACCATAGCACAGCACATGCAGTCTGTAATGCATCATCCAGTGTCTGCGCGTACCATTCGTTCATTACAGCAGAGTGGTCTGTCCGCAAGACGTCCATTGCTTTGCCTACCCTTGACGCAGAACCACAGACGTCTCCGCCGCCAATGGTGCGATGACAGAAGGATGTGGACGGCAGAATGGAATGAAATTGTCTTTACTGACGAGTCACGCTTCTGTCTGCAACACCACGATGGTCGCATTCGAGTCTGGAGACACCGTGAAGAGAGGATGCTGAACAGCTGCGTTATGCACCGCCACACT